>OX388207.1:15056422-16306422 GCA_947578815.1 Epinotia ramella
TAATATAATAATACAAGCTTCTGCCCGCGACTCCGTCCGCGTGGAATTCGTTTATATCGCAGCTCCATACAAACATTCACCCCCCATTTCACCCCCTTAGGGGGTGATTTCGGCGATAAAAACTATCCTATGTCCTTCCCCGGGACTCAAACTATCTCCATACCAAATCATTATTCATCGCAATCGGATCAGCGGTTTAAGCGTGAAGAGGTAACAGACAGACAGACAGACAGACACACTTTCGCATTTATAATATTAGAATGGATAATAAGCTACAAAAAACATTAGAAAACTAAGGAATTCAGATCGAAGGTCATTGGCATATGGGAGCCACGTCCATACCACACGTCCAAGCGTGGTTGAGTGCATCATTTATTTATTTATTTATTTATTACATGTAAACATGACATTACATGGCATAACCTATGAGATTGGGTGGGATAGACTGCTGTCTATCTCGCTATCTTATGCAACATATGCTGTCCGCCGCGCTCGGCCGTTTGGATGCACCTATAGACGGTCAGCAGCGGTTATTCGTGATGTCAATATTTTGTACGTGTCAAAACAGTTTGTTAAAAAAATCATGCCGCCAAATTGCACAATCTTTTCGCTGTGGAATTTATTATTGATTGTGGATGAACAATCTTTGTTTTTACTATTTTCTCGCAGTCGAAGTGATAAATAGAATTTGTAACTCTTTACACACTCTACTTTTCACTTCGACTGCGAACTTTACTTTTAATAATAATATGTAATAATTAATAATATGGCCAGAGGGTCTAAAAGCCATATTACCACTCAATCAATTTTCCCACACTTCGCGCGGGAAGATAACCGTCTCGTACTATAACAACTTGTATTTTATAATGGTGCAATAAATGATTATGATTATGATTAAGTGGCTTATTTTAGACCCTTGTGATGCAATCTACTATTAAAACGACGTATGTCTTTTATTTGGCCTGTTAACTACAGCTTGGCGCAAAAGGTGTAGAAACGGAACGAATTATTTTCCACACAGGTATCTTCGTTTAACTTGAATTATGCTAGTAGACGGATTGTCACGTATGTCAATCTATTAATAATATTGAACCATATTTATTTTATTACATTTCGCGGATTTATAAGCATTAACATAAAACAAAAAATCCATGCAATGAGCAAGACAATACGCAGTTCCGCTCGGAATGTAATTTATAATGTACACTTGCAAGTTATCTCTTGCAGAATATCAAGCCAGAATATTTTATTCTGAATTGGACAATGTATAAAGATGAACTGCTGGAATGGCAGGTTTTTAATTATTGTAGACGACTAATGTGTGTTAAATTATGAATGGTTATATAAATTTTATTTATTCCTAACGTTCCTTCCAATAATTACAGTAAATTGCTAATTTTCGTCTTGTTTACATATTGCATTTTAGAGGTGTGCACATAAAACCAACTTGGTACTTGCAATATATTTGGTAAATTTTAAGTGTCTTAATTAAGAGTAATTGTAACCAAAGTGCAATATTTGGAGGAATAAGAAACTGTATATTGTACTATTTAATAAAATTGGTAAACAAAACTTGTATTTAAACAACTAGCATTCTGTCTACATAAACGTTATATAGAGGTAATGTTTGTGTTTGTGTATGACTATATCAATATGTATTTGTATATCATTTTTCTAAATTAGGAACCAAATTTAAATACGGTCGCACTATTCGTGTTGCCATATGAGCGATAGTGGCGCCCATATAATTTTTTACTCTATTTTCCAGACTATAACTAAGTACATTATTATATTTACAAGTTTCACTTCACAAGTAAATGCATATCGATATATAAAACTGTGGCGTTTCGCCTAGAAGCAAAACTTCTTGGTTGTTATTTATTTTCTATCAGATACGTACGAGCGGCAATTGTTTTTACACAGTTTGACAAGTTGTCACGGGGTAAAAATGACCGGAATTATATTGAATGTATTATGTAAAGTTCACCGTGAAAGTAAACACAATCCTAATTAGTGACACCAGCGTTTAATTCCACCCCTCCGACCAGAACACGTAAAACACGGGAGCGATGAATACAACTAATAAATACACTTTTCTATTTTTAAAACTCATTTACATAATAAATACATTGTCTAAATAACTGTATATTTCGCCATATTACAATTGAATAAGGTGCAAAAGTGAAAACATATCAATGACGTCGACTGTTTATATTAATTATACAATTGTAGGTTTGTGTTAACCCATTCATCGCAACGCCACGTCCGGAGCTCTAAGCCGTATTACTATAGCTATGTAGCGAAAAGTATCCGTAGCGATAGCGCTCTGACGCATGTGTCGTGATTGGCACTGATTGGGTTAAAACATACCAACATCTCCGCAACTACTACATAGTAAGGTGCATCGTACACAGTCTAAATCCGTCTTTTACGCCGCGCTCCGTCCAGCCAGCTGGAAATGTGTAGTAACATAACGAAATACAGTGTTACTTTGCTATGTTTAGGTATGTTATGTCAGTATTATAGTAGTTTTACTACACTTTAACTTTAAGTAGGTGCCTATTAATTATTCCACGTGTGAATAGATTACTTTTGAAGTAATTTGTACATGATTAAAATGATTGACGACTAATGATTAATAATTACAATAAAACTATTTGGGGTCATCCTATATGCAGCGTGACGTCAAATTGATGTCATCGGCATGAAAATTACGGGCTCTGCTGATAACCATTGTTAAGCAAAATTTTCGGCGTCTGTAGACGTGCTGGTGTTGGTCGTAAAGCCTATGTGTACTGAGCTATGTCAAGGTTTACAAAAGCTACTGATTTTCTTCGTCATATTATAGTTGGTTTAATTTTCATCTCAGTGCAAAATATATTTATAATTCAGTGAACCGGTAGTGGGTTGACCCGGTTTCGCCGAGCGGGGCGTGTCTCTTATCATTGTTACCGAAGCTCGCCTAACCCTTGGCTTATGTCTGTTAAGATCGATTGCTTTATGTCGACTATGTGTGAATAATATTATAAGAAGTATCAAAATAATATTAAATACAACAGAAGTGCTCGGAAAGTTTCTCTGTTTAAAAACATACCGTGTTTATTTTTGCATCACTATCTATAATGCGTTAGTGATACCGAAATTAAAACGTCCGTAAGAATTGTAAACAAACATTCGTATTAGTATTGATATCGCACTGAATAACAAAATACCGTTACTATTTACTCCGGAAGCGTCGAACAAGAAACGTCCTTGAGACCAAGGCTCACCTCGGAGTATAAGGCGGGCGAAAAATCGTCTAAAACAAGCTTACCTGCGTCAGCGGTTACGTCCTAGGGAAGTTAACGTGTGATTAATGATGGATCAATTAGCGGTGAAACGGTTTGTAATTATTTAGAGAACGGCGGCGGGTAAACAAAATGGCGGATTTGACGTCCGCGCGCGAGCTCCCGGCTTCACCGACTAAGGGGCTGGGCCGGACTGGCCTAGGGACGGGGGTAAATATTTACATCGATAGAAATAATAATATTATAGTAACCTTATGGTATATCACGGTTTTTAATGTTTATTTGGGCTCAAACGGTACTATTGTACGTATTATTGTTACTTATATCATAAACCAACAAAGTGGCCCACAACTTAATACTTACTGCATATAGCTGAAGAGAGTACGGTATAGCAATCCAGAAAGAAAACAGACATATCTCGGCACAGAGCAAAACTAAAATTCTCACCGCGTGCGATACTAAATTATTTTAAAAAGGTTTACATATATAATTTCACGTATTTCTGTGTTTGTGTATGTACGTGTATGGCATAGCCCGGCAAGTCTCTTTTTCACCCTGAAGTAGTGTCGCTGTAAACTGCATAATATATGGCAATCATTTACATACATCATGTATAGTCGGGACAGTGTGTATTATCAGTTTTTTTATTCAGAAACAATACAGAATTGTGTTTGAAATAGTTTGAATTCAGTAAGATTCTAATTACTTATAATTAATTATACATAAATATTTGCTTAAACTGTACTATTAAATAACTATAATTCATACATTTCATTTAACTTATTACATGTCATGTCTATAATTCTTATAACTATTTAGTATTATCATATAATGAAAATACTTAAAATTCTACCAATTTCAACACATTGTTTATAGAAATACTAGACAATCCGGTATCCTTTTTTTTTGCTGTAAATATTCAATTATATTCAAAATAAGGTTTCTCACATAACTATGGATTGCTTTCGACATATTTATTATAATTTATTTTACAATCGCGAAGTATTTCGTCTTCCTTCCTGTTTGTTTACATTGTTTACTCCTTACCAGTAAAAGAAATTTGTTCCATTAAAAATCCGCGACATGGCTAGGATCAAAAAGAAACTTGTCAGGCTACAGGTACATACAAAATACAAAACAAAATAATGCTATTATAACGTCTCTTAAAAATTGCTACGTTTTGTAAATTGGGTAAATTAAACAATCGATAATCTAAATTTTATAATACGTCGTATTATCGATAGATACGCGCTCATTCCTAGTACGTAAACATATTATAGAAGCGCACGCTTGCCGGCCGGCGAAGCGCTCGCGGCCATTCCTACAGATCACCGAGTTTTGCCGAGCCGAGCCGAAAAATCCAACGTAATAAATATGCACTGTAAATGTAAGTAAATAAAATTCCTCAGCTGGGGACGCAACTTACCTTCAACTCGCTTCGCGCGCGACTCAGTGTTGTGTCTCACTCGTACTGTGCAACTTAGAAAGAGGAAGATTTGCCCGTCCTGAGTTGCGCCGCGGCGTCAGATGTGCTAGCTTCTGGGGTATATTAGTAGGCACTGTGGCGCAGAAGACGATCTTCAAATTACATAATAATAGGTGATGTAGGTATAATTAAATTCTTTACCTCGACGAGTATAAAGTACCTATTTGCCGTTTAATATAACGCTAAAGAAGAATTAAAGTTAAACTTGATACGTATTGTTAACCACTTTCATGCTATCGACAAATCACGTTCATACGTTTATATGTTCCTATATTTTCATAGGAAAATATGAACGTTTTTTATTTATATAAGTCAATTTATGTGTATTATGTTTTTTGTACCTACTATATATGTATGTACAATACTTAGACAAAATGTAGTCTTGATTAATCCACAATAATGTGTTCCCGACAATTTGGCTTTATTACTAAGCTGTAATAGAGAGAAGCCAAATTCACCTTCTAACGCGGCACCAAAGCAGCGCTTTTCAGAATTGACCCCAACGCTTCTATCTCTGTAATACCTCTACGAGCACCTACGCCGTAGAGCAGCTACGACCTGCGCGCTACGTCCCACGCCCCCGCTAGAGCCTCATTCAAAATAGACCGAGCACTTATATATTTTTTGTTTGCCTTTCGACGCCCAATACCTATTTTTGATCTATTGGATCATGACTCAAAAACGTTTTTTATACTCGTCGACTGTAATCTTTAAATTAGAACCTCGCAAACCATAACGCAATGGAATACTTTTATTCTGATGAAAAAGTTTATGCTCTATGGACAATCGAAATAATTATTTCGATACGCTCTGGACAACCGAAAAAAAATAGAAAATAGAAAATAGAACTTCGTATTTCAATAATGTGTCCTTGTTTAAGGAGACTCGATCCGATACAAGATTGCCAATCTATGGCGTTTCAGAACGTAGCTGCGTCGCGTCATCTGTCAAAAATCTACTTGAACTGAGAAGTGACAGTGACGAAACATCTTTAACTCCTCCAGAAATAACTAATATGGCAGAGGAAGCCACACTTACCTTGCTACCTGAAAAGTCAAAGAACCTTTACAATAGTCGAACTAGACAATATAGTACCTACTTACGATATTTAGTTTTCTTATAACTATACTCGTATTAATGACATAAATTATTAATTTTAATGAACTCGTACAAAAAGTATTGTTCACAATAGTGTCATAATCAAGCTTTTTAATCTCGTACCTTACTTAGGCCACTCAGCAATAACACGATTGTGAAAAATACTATTTTGGCAGGAGTGTAAAGCGTTGACATATACGCGCTACGCTCGGAGCCGGTCCCGTGGTTTTTCTCGTATGTAGCGGAAAGCGCCTACGGAGTGAATGTGAATGGCACTGAATGTGTTAATTTATAATAGCGTTTTAATTTTAAAATGATAATCTAAGAAGCTTTATTCAAGAATCCTACAAACTTTCCACCCGGAAGTAATTATTTAGATTTAAATGAAGCATCCGTTCTTTGTTTTATTTATCTTAAATATAATAGAGCAAATATGAATTATTCAATATAATAATTAAAACTTTTATTAACAATATTTTTTCCGAATTTTCAATAGATATTTTGTAAAATTTTGTATCTTCGTAATTACTTGAATTCACACAGAAAAAACCAGCTATTATCTCCAAATTTATATTTTTTTCCATACTAGTGAAATTAAAATGACTGAGCTCATACCGATCATACTACAGAGATTTAGGTGCAAGTCTTTCTTGTGGACATACCGTTTAAACCAATTGTTTGGATGTAATTATAATTTTCATTGGCTTCCCGCGCCGCTTTGTAACTAAGTATATCCCGAGTATATCACCTTTACAAAATGATGTATCCGTCTTTTCACCTTATTGCTATTGATTTTTATAGTTGACTGTACCTACCGTAGCCATCAAATATATATATGACAATTTGTCAATTTTGACATGCGTTAAGAGGCTAGATTAGAATGTCCACAGATTTCTTTTTAAATATCATGAGTCATGCCGTTTGTTCACTTTTCTGTCAAAACGCTTCTATTTCCACAGGCTCTATTTATAATGTAATTAAAGATATTCTCTTTGTTTAGTTTATATTTATGGAGGTTCCCAGAATACAGTAGTTATGTGTTATATCGGATATTAAGGTCAGCCGTGTCACAGCGTAAGTGTAGAGGATTGAGGAAAGGCCGTGAATTCGTTACGTGATCGTATATACATAGCCGACTGAAAAACCAGCAAAGTTGCCAGTATGTTTAAAGACTTGAGTACTTTAATAGTGTTTAATAATCATTTTATTGACTCTCCGATTATACAGTGTATAATCGGAGAGACTAGCCGAGCAGTATACTAATGTTATAAAGTGGAAAAGTCTGTGAGATTGTCATCATTATCCTAAGTAAATTGATCATCAGTCAGTTTCATTCTCTCTCCGATGATACTGTGTTTACTAGCTATTTTTACTAAAATAGGGTTTCACTTCAATTTAAATTATTCTATACTAATATATTCCTTTATGAAAATAAAAATCTTTACTAATATTATAAAGAGGAAGAGTCTGTGTGATTGTCATCATCATCCTTATAAGTTTGTTAGTTTGGGTAATTTCCGGAGCCGCTTATCCGACTTCAAAAATTATTTCATCTGCGTGTAGAATAGACTTTCTGGGTAGTTATGGGCTATATTTTATACCGCGGGTTTTCCTGCGTTCTTTGCAATACGCGGGCGAAGCCGCGCGGGTAGCTAGTATAATATAAGCCCATTCAGGGCCAATTATCGCTACGCGCTACGCTTTTACACATTCAGGGCCAATGACGACACATATGCGCTTTCCGCTACATACGAGGAAAACCGCGGGATCGGCTACGAGCGTAGCACGTAGCGATTCTTGGCCCTGAATGGGTTTAAGAGGTAGGGGGCACAGTGGAATGTCATCTCGCTCATATTGAAGTACTTCCACATTACATAAGATCGCAGCCATAATAACACCCTACTACTTGCTTTGGTGGAGAGAAGTTCAATGCAAAATAGTTTGGGGTACGTTTATCATGCCCTCTTTAAAAGAATGCATTGTTAATAGAAATAAAGTGAAGTATAACAAAAGTTTTTTTTTCGGTTAGTCATAAAGTCATAACGGTTTTCATATATTGTTAATGGACTCTTAAAAAGGCACCATTTAACCCCCTATCCGCTTTAAGAGTAATTTTAAAACATCCTGTATACTTACTCGAACATGACTCGGTAATAATAACGTTGTCAAGAGTTCACAGTAATACCTCTAACTTTGCTAGTGATCGGGCTACTGGGAATACGGTTAATCAAAACTTTCTTCGAATAAGATTTCTTATGGACAACTTTGGTATATAAGGGCTTCACACTGCTTAATAGTTGGCACTTCAATCTTAAGCCATAGCAATAAAGGTAGCAACGCTCTAAACATTAAAAAAATATTATTTTTATATTACCAATAAACAGAACTCACGAAAATACTCGGAAAACATCACGCGATTGTTTTGGCTTTTTGCCTGCTCAATTTTGATCAAACAATATACTATTTTATTGTTCCTATTTTCCTAATAACTTCAACTAAAAGTGCTGATAAACTTGAGCATTCACATGTAAAAGAACATTGACCATTCACCGTTTTTAGGGTTCCGTCAACAAAGAACCCTTAAAGGTTCGCCATGTCCGTAGGTCCGTCCGTCTGTCTTCGGCTTAGCTCAGTAACCATTTCTACCAGAAAACTGTAATTTGGCATGGGTACCTATATAAATCAACCACGCCGACAAAACAGTAAAAAAAAAAACTTGAAATTTTTTTTTGGGTATGTATTTTTTTTTCTCGTTATACCTACTCATAGTGTGGGATATCGTTGGATAGCTTGTTCAAAAATATTATGGGTTTCTTAAATCATTTTTTCTCTAAGCTCTAAGCTGTCGCCGCTTCGCTAAAACACTGGCTAGAACGCGCGCTAGAACGCTCTGTTTACTTTGTAAGCTCCTGTTTACTTTGTAAGCTCCTGTTTACTTTGTAAGCTCCTGTTTACTTTGTAAGCTCCTGTTTACTTAAAAGATTAGGTATCTGTACTGTAACATTCGCTAGATTGTTCATTACAAGTAAATGCTTGAGTGTCAGCACCGTATCAGAGCGATTTTGAAGATTCACAAAAAATTGCCGATTTCTTTAAGCTCGTATCCGTATTTATTGGAATGAGGTGATAAACATTTGGGATATTTACGGAATAAGTACCTATAGGGCGGAACAGGAATTTTGCCCAGCGCTTCCCAATCATATTTCAATCTGTTTTACGCGCTCACTTTCACTTCGAGCTAACGTGTGATTGTGACGGGAAAGATATGAACCGAATTCAATCTCAGAAACAGGAGAGAGCATTGCATTAAGTTTTGATTAGGTAGTGCTTGCAGGTTATCGCTACAACGACCTGGGATTACATTTCGACTTAACTTGTAGATTGAGTTGGGTTGCTATTCGTCAAGCAACAAAGCTTATTATGTAATACCTGCGTCGTCACCCCTCGTCGAGTGTTGTGGGAAATTGCGAGGAAAGGAGGCAGAGACATGTTGTGGAAACGTTACTCGTCATGGCCACCGCTCCCTGTTTTGTCAGTTTTATGAGCGCGAGTCAAAGGAGCGGCCAACTACGGTAGCCTAGGTGGTTCAGGTATGCGGCTGTCAAGCGGCGGTCTTGGGTTCGAATCCCGGCTCGTAACAATAAGTTTTTCGGAACTTATGTACGGAATATTTACCGTTAGCTTTTCGGTGAAGGAAAACATCGTGAGGAAACCGGTCTAATCCCAATAAGGTCTAGCTTTCCCTCTGGGTTGGAAGGTCAGCCGCTTTCGTAAAACTAGTGCCTATGCCAAATCTGTCAAAGCGGACCCTGGGCTCGTTTAGGGCACAACCGGGAATAACGCGAGGAGGATGATGGTGAGTCAAAGGAGCGGCAATAAACGCAAGTAACCTTGTGCGGAGCGTCGTGATTAATTCCGCGAGTAAAGCAGTGCGTGGTTAGAGACTGCAACATCGCGACAGCGCGAGGATAATATGTAGTTTGGCTGAGGTATCATCATCAGTTTTGCCATACAAATACGTTAAAGGGTATATATGTATATAGGAAGAATTCCACTCCTAAACTTATCGTGGTTGAATAATGTTTCTGTCAGAACGGGCGGGCGCGACCAATATCATGCTAATTCCAATTCAATGCATTAAGTTGAAGGGTAATGTTTCGTTTTGTTTCAAGTAACAGAATACCTAAAATACTTACTTATGCAAAAATTATAAGATTTATCAAAGGCAAGTGTCTAAACTATAAAACAAGATTAGTTTTTTTATCGTTAGTACTATTTACGTATTTGTCCAACAAGCCATTCCATCTCTCTCATACATATAAGAAAGATGGAAACGTATGTTTATTTCATGGGGGCGTTTTTTTCGAAAACCGAGAAACAAACGTTGAAATTAAATTGCGTGATATAATAAAGGTATGTCAAGTCAACACATGAATCTCTCTTCCTCTGATATAGATTACATCATGGCGTCATAATATAATTAAATAACCCAAATTACATCCAATCAATGCTGGACATTAAGCCTCTTCCAAGGGTCGCCCTTTGCCCGCTACAATAATCAGGCCCTTGCCGTCTTGATATGTGATATACCTAAAAAGATATAAACACAACTAATAACAAGCAATATTACATTTCATGCTCCGTAAAACAAATAAAAACAGCAGTTGTTATTGTTGTAACAATAGCCTGATATAAATTATAAGACACCAAACCGTCTTGTTTACTAACAGTCTGCCCAGCTTGGGGCTAAAATTTCCACCAAAGTTTCCTCTTAGAAAGGGATGATAAGAACCTCAGATAGCTGCATCCCTGTCGCTGTCGATCGATGTGACCTTGGCAGTGGCTTGGGCATATAAGCTACCTATATTATATTATAGATGGGTATGGTATCACCAGTGGGGGCCCATTAGGTGAGGCCAAAAATGTGAACGGTATTTCATAGATTGACTTTAATGTACATAAATAATGTAAGTACTTCGATCTTAGTTAAAATAAGGATGCCGCTATACAATTTATGACTTTGTTATGTTCTAAGGCTTCGTAGATAAGTACCTACTCAAATGATTTTTTCTTTTTACAGATATTCTTGATGCAGAAAATTAAAATATCTCATAATCTTTGTTTTATTTTAATAAAATTATTAATTTGCACTTTCTTGTAATATTTTGATGGTTTGCCATCAATCAACACTGCGTTCTACATTTAAACATGAGGAAAGTACGCAATTATTGATATTCTGTTTCCTATTTTAAAAAAATCGACTTGCTATGGTGCTCTATGACCGAATGGGGCTATTCGGAACGGCCACCGACCAGTGCACTTTGAATATTTTTTGTGAGATCTTCGACAATAACGGTGTGAGGATGAGATTGACGGATGTTTTCCTATGTTGTTTGTTGCAACTCGTGTAATCAGCCGTTTTGGCAGCCTACAATGCAGAGGACATCAGGGTCTGCCAGGAATTTACTTTCTATTGTACCTAACGGCTTCTTGTTGCCAGACGTGAACATACTCGTATAAACGGTAAAGTAAAATGTTGTGTTACACGTTTGTCATGTTCAAAAAGTAAGTCATTTTTGTCAGAAACTTAATAATCCTATCCTATACCTACTAATAAACGAGCAATATTTGTATACATAAGTATATTGGTATTCACCTCGAAAACGGCTCTAACGATTTCGATGAAATTTGGAATGTAGATTTACGGGTGCGAAAAATCGATCTAGTAAGGTTTCATATCTGGCAAAATTATTATTCTCCCTATTTTCTCTATTTTTACCTGTGCAGAGATCGGTCGCCTAGGTACAGAGCTACAAAACTAGTAATTTAAGACAGACATTCGAAAGCAAAAGGTAATATTCTGCTCCAGAAAATTAACTAAAGTTGCTTTCGGAATTCGGAAAGAACTTCAAATTTCATAGTCGGAAAAAAAAAAAAAAAAATCGCGTCAGATATTTCATATACACCTGCGTGAGATAAGGGTAATCAAGTAAAATCCACGTTGATTTCATTCATGAATCCATGTGTTTACGATACTTGTTATAACATTGTGTGCGAGGCCGTGGGAGTTGGACACCCACCCACACGCATTGCAGAGATGGTGCATTTATAAACAAACAGACATAGGCACAGTATAGTCGACGTGAGAGATTTACATTTTGCCTGTTACAAGGAATAAGATGCAAAAGTATACGACATTACATTAATTTTCTCTTTAGCTAAAGTATACAAGGAGTTACAAAAATATCGCAAAACCGTTTAAGGGCATAACAGGTATCGTGTTCTGATAAGAAAAAACTAAGAGATTTTTTTTTTGACGCGTTTTTTTTACATTTGTATGGAGCGTTGGCCGACTGGGGCGACCTGCTCCATACAAAAGTTAAAAAAAACTCGTCAAAAAAAACTCTCTTACTTTTTAGTGTTCCGTACCTCAAAAGGAAAAAACGGAACCCTTATAGGATCACTATGTTGTCCGTCTGTCTGTCTGTCTATCAAGACCATTTTTCTCAGGAACTCGTGAAGGTATCAAGCTGAAACTTATATCAAATACTATAGGTCTATTGTCCCTTGGAGCTGTGAAAAAATCAAAGTTAAAAGCCAACGCAATCAAAAGATACAGTCGTTTATGCTGCAAATTTTAGAGTTTTTCGACACTCGCAAAACCTACGGGGTACTTCCCGTGAACTCAGAAACTTGAAATTTGGCACGAAGGAACGTCATATAGCACAGACAAAGGAAAAATTACGAAAAGTATAGACATTTTTAGTAAAATAATACAAAAATATGATTTTTTGAATTTTGAACTTTAATACCTTTTTCCTCGTAAACGTGTAGAGGTATTAAATTGAAATTCATGTCAAATATTCAGGGCTATAGGAGCTTTCAGATGTAGCAAAACCAAACTTTTATGTCAACGCAATCAAAAGAAATAGCAATTTAAGTCGCATATTTTGAAACTGAGTACTTGCAAGAAACTCGAAACCTAAAGGGTACTTCCCATTAACACAGAAACTTGAAACTTGGCACGAAGAAACTTCATATAGCACAGAAAAAGGAAAAATTACAAAAAGTAGACATATTTAGTAAAATCATACAATTTTTTTTTTTTAATTTTCATCTTACTACCTTTTTCCTCGTAAACGCGTAAAGGTATTAAATTGATATTCATATCACATAATCAGGTCTATAATACCTTTCAGCTGTAGCAAAATGAAACTTTCATGTCAACGCAATCATAAGAAATAGCAATATAACGCCTATTGCCTGCTATACGGCCACATCTCAAAATTTTTGATTTTTGAGATTATTGCAGATTCGTGGCCAGAAGGGTTCAAATTACCACCTTAATTAAAAAAAATAAGGAAAACTATCATTTAAAGCCTCTTAATGCACTTGTGGCCTTTTGCAAATTTCCAAAAATCAACTATCTCTTTCCTGCAATACGGCCGCTCGCCAGTCAGCCGCTTGCGCCCGCGACGATCGGACGCGTAACTACCATGCTGCTCGGACACTTTGGAGTTGCGGCCGTGTAGCATAAACGTTCGGAAAAAGGTTTTGAGTTACGTCCACATCGCACAACAGTAAATGGGACCGCGTTTACAATGAATCCGTCAAAATATAAACGAAACAAACATCACTTAATAGTACAACAACTACAGTAAGTACCTATATATATTATAATAATAGTAAGTAGGTACCTATGATGAATATTCCTACGATTTGTAATATTACACCTAGTAAGTAATGAAGGCTATGCTACATTTTACGTGTTTTATGAGCTACTTTTGCATTAGACATGTTTTTAATGATATATAATATATTCTTGTTTGTTTTAGATCTAAAAAGCCAAAGACACGATCTGTAACTATCAGAAATAATGCTGCCTCAGGAAGTCGCGCTAATGTGACACCTTTATCAGAAGTGAAGAATTCGCCAGAAAATAGAAGTTTTTCTGGACTTGATTACGACCTCATGAAAGATATGTTCAAAGGACGTGGAAGACAATTATTGGAAGCTGCTCGAGCTCTTCGTGACTCACCACCAACCGTAAGCGATTTTGATTATTCCGAAGGTAAAACACAAACCAAACATGACTTTGAGCTGCCAGATACACCGTCAATGACGATAAGTCATGATTCATTACCATCAAAATCAATGACTGCAAGAAAACTGGAGCTCACATCTAATACATTTATTACACAACAGACTGACAGTGATTTCTTAGATGTGTCAGCGTCAATGTCCACTGATGAAATATATAAGTCAACGCCGCATGCTAGTAAACTAACAGAAATACCTGCAGTCCCTGGACATGCTACAGATGTCCCAATACCTTCGTTTATCGACCTAACACCTGGGTCTAAAAGCACTGGTTTGCCCCAAAAATGTACACCACCACACAAGCTTGAATCACCGTTGCCTTGTAACAAAAAAAATGCTGATATAACATCATGGCATGGGCCAACTGATACACCAGCACCATCAACAAACTATGGGACGCTCACTAAAATGGCAAGTTCGCAATTTAGTGGTGAATTACTAGCATGCCCAATCTCATCAGTTATTACACGAGTCTCAAGTTGGGACATAAATGAAGACGACTTTTCCAACACGAACACTTCTGTTCCAATATATCAAGAGCTGGAACCATCACAAAAAAAAAGCTACATAGAATTAACGACAGTCAGACAAAATAGTGAACTCGACATGATGTCAGAAGTACCAATTCCACTAAATAGAGACAAACCACTTATTGCTACTCCCACCAGCATGTTGCCTGAAGGTCTAGGTAAAGAAAATACATCTTCAATACCTCATGAGTTGATTTCAACATGTAACAAAACCTATACAGAAGTACAGACAGGTAATCAAAACACTGAATATGATGAGGTCGATTTCTTTCGCGGCGATAGTCCTTCTTTGCTATGCGAGGCTGATATATCTGCATTGATTAGAAACAGCTACTCAGGAAGTCCGAATTTTACATTACTGGACGACAATGACGTAACGGATTGTGAAACCCCTGTAAAGGAGATACCTGCGATGCCTAGTTGCTCGTCAAGCTATCCGGTGCCATTTAATATTAGACCTGACTATAATAACCATTCTAGTTCAGAGAAAGATGATTCTGACGCTGATCCGAATTATGTCAGCTGCTCGAACAACGAATATGAAAATAACGACTCTGACTCAGACCAATCTTCATCCAGTGTTATAAACAACAAGATAACTGTACCTACAACAAGAAAAAGAAAAGGTAACCCTGCACTATGGAAACGAAATATTGTAAAAAAATTGAAGAATTCTGGAAAAGAGTACACAAATGTCAAAGGCAACCAAGTGCAGGCTAAAAGTATTGGACTTCCATGTAGCGATAGTTGTAAATATAAATGTTCTACAAAATTTAATGCAAGTGATAGGGAACAAACTTTCAAGCAATTTTGGGCTTTAGCTGACATTATCAAACAGAGAGGATTTATATTGAATTTGCTGGAAACGGTAGATCCGAAATACAGATACCCGGAACAAAAAGAAAATCAAAAGCCACGACGTCTTAATCGTGCATTTTATTGCTATAAGGATGAACATAAAGAAAGAGTGTGTAAGACATTTTTAACTTCAACTTTAGGGATTTCTGAAAAGTTTATTAGAACAGCTCTAAAAAAAGCAGAGGATGGTAGCTTTTCAATTGATGAATTAAGAGGCACACATGATAATCACCCAAAGGTACCTGAGGAAAGAAAGGATGGAGCTCGTGACCATATTATCCATGTTCCAAAAGTTGAGAGCCATTATGTTCGTGCTTCTAGCACAAAGGAATATATAGAAGGAGGGCATGCACTTACGGATTTATACAACGATTACAAAAAAGACTGCCAAGAAAAGGGGAAAGAATTTGTTTCTATTTCAATGTACCGGAAGTTGTTCAACTATGAATTTAATTTTGGATTTTTCAAACCAAAAAAAGACCTGTGTCAATATTGTGAAAAATACAAAAACTGTACTAATGATGAAAAATTAGATATTGAAATTGAACATATGACACATCACGAAGAAAAAAATTTGGCCAGAGATGAGAAAGCAAGCGACAAGTCAAAAATAAGCAAGAACTATAAGGTAGCGTGTTTTGATTTGCAAGCCGCTCTGCCAACTCCTAATGGAGAAGTCTCCACGTTTTATTACAAAAGTAAATTATCGACATTTAATTTCACTGTTGTGGAATTAACTGCCAATGAAGGATTGGGACCTGTGAACTGCTATGTTTGGCACGAAGGTCATGGCAACAAAGGCTCCACGGAGATTGGGTCTTGTTTATTAGACTACTTAAAGAAATGTGCCTCAGAATCATCCGATGAAATAGAAGTGGTTTTCTATTCGGATAACTGTACTGGACAAAATAAGAATAGATATTTAATAACAGCATATCTATATGCGGTTGCTAACCTGAATATTAAAGCTATCACACATAAGTTTTTGATAGTTGGACATACTCAAAATGAGGGTGATGTATGTCATTCAGTGATCGAAAAAAGCATTAAAAAGTCACTACGAGCCCGTCCCGTCTATGTGCCATCACAGTATGTCACCCTCATTTCAACAGCCAAAAAGACTGGGAAATCCTTTGTTGTCCATGAACTGGATCATGACTTTTTTGTTAACCTGAAAGAACTTGCAGAACTTACGACAACTAACTTTAATGCTGACTGTGATGGAAACAAATTTCTATTTAATGACATTTGTGCAGTGAGGGTAGAAAAAGAGCAACCGGGCAAATATTTTTACAAGACTTCATACAAAGATGACTACAAAACTGTAGACATCACTAGCACCAGAACACGCAAACAGCTAAAAAAATTCACCGATGTCGAACTGACAAAAGCTTATTCCGGTGCTACTTCTATACCTAACAAAAAATACAAAGACTTGATGTCTTTAGTAAAGTCGAAAACTATACCGCAGTATTATTCAGGCTTTTATGAAAACCTGAAACATGACTGATTATAATATGGTAATTAGAATTAAGTAATGACTGATTATTACTTAACATTGTGTGTTTGGTAATGAAAGTTATTTTATTTGTTCCATAGGAAGACTGTATGTTTTTGGAGAACATGACTGATTAAACTTAACTATGTTTAAAATCACTGATTTGATTGTTACGGATTTTATGATTATACGTAACTTCTTATGTTACGAGAGTTGTAGACTGATTGTTTTTATTTCATTAAGAGATTATTAAAAGATACACTATATTGTTATATGTACCAATATTGTTTACTTCATTTATAGGTCATTTTAATGGGAGTCTGTTTATTTTTTTTCGAATGTTTAGTTTTATATTAATGAAGAGTAAGTAGCATTAGAGAAGCAATAGTAGAGTAACATTGTGTGTTAATTAAAAGTTATTTTATTTTATTTGTAGATCTTCATAGAAGGACTGTTTGTTTTTTGAGAGATAATATTATTTCAGATTCGCGGAGTATTAAATACTCTTCTGCTCTATGTGCTTGCTAATGATAATTTTACCTCCAGTGTTTATGAGTATTATTACTTGATTCGTTTTCGATCATTATAAATGAAAGTTTTAAGTACTCTACTCAATAACCAAAATGCCATAAAGAAACTTAATTGTGATCAAATAATTTAAGGTAACAATACTATTACGTTATTTAGCTGGGCAGATGTTCAAACATAGGTCATTTAAATTATATATCTTTCAAGAGAATTTACGCGGTAGGTATACTTCGAGATATTGAATATCGCATATAATAATATTGTTACTTTGCACTTTGCCAAAGATGATTAATAAAGGTATTTGTGAACTATTTTACGTGTTTTTCATTTATTTTATTATTTTTTAATGTATATTTGTATAATAATATGCTTATTATAGTCATTTTATTCTCCTGCGATTTTGGACACATCTCGAAATTCCTTAAAATACTTCCTGCAATATGGCCACAACACGAAGTACCTATATTTGAAGCCCAGTATAAACTAAACTTTGCATACTTGAACAAAAATTATACATTCATTTGATGCTCTATATAATGAATAACAAAATAACCTGAACCACAGTTTTATAGACCTAAAACTTATGGAATTAGACCTTTTTTTCTGCCACACACTCAACTCGCAAAACTTTGATCGGCGATTTCTCTAAATATTGGTTTTTTGAGATGTGGCCGTATAGCAGGCAATAGGCGATAAGTCGCATAATTTAAAACTGAGTAGGTAATCTCAAGGGTATCAAAACCTAAAGGTACTTCCCATGAACTCAGTTTTATTTTATATCAAGTACATATCAACGCAATAAAAAGAAACAGCAATAGAACTAAATGCAAAATGCCAATTAAATATGCCTGGGGATGTAGTAGAGACACTTTTGAACTTGGTGGTTTTTATGAGGTGTGCAAAGTAGATGGTCCAGCTATATCTAATGCAAATCCAGGTTGGGGGTCGCTTATTATCATCATCATCATCCTCCTAGCGTTGTTCCCGGTTATGCCCCTAAAGGAGCTCGGGGTCCGCTTTGACACCTAATCCCAAGATTTGGCACAGGAACTAGTTTTTACGAAAGCGACTGCCATCTGACCTTCCAACCCAGAGGGAAAACTAGACCTTATTGGGATTAGACCGGTTTCCTCACGATGTTTTCCTTCACCGAAAAGCTAACGAAATATTCCGTACATAAGTTCCGAAAAACTCATTGGTACGAGCCGGGATTCGAACCCACGACCGCCGCTTGGCAGCCGCATGCCTGAACCACTAGGCTACCGTAGCATCTCTGGGGGTCGCTTATTATGTACGTCGCAATCTAAAGGATGCCATCATAGATGCATCATGTACAAGATATTTTTTAAATACTTAACCCAGGTACCTACTGCAGACGGCCATTGTGAATGCTTGCATTTTGAAATGTTTGATGTCAGAGTGATAACTGTATATAGGACAATATCAAATTAATGTTGCAATTGAATGCATAAATACAACAATATACGGCAGCAACCCCAATGGGTATACCCCGTGTTCCCGTTTGATTGTTGTGGGAGACTTCAATATCGATTTTAGAATGAATCCCCAAAATGGAATTTACACATATTTTTTCATCCATAAACAATATAAACATGTTTCCGTTAATAAGCACTGGCACTACACGAAGAAGTACAACTACAGATAACGGTTTTTCGAACTTTAATGTTCAATGTGGTACTATTCATACCTTTTTCAGTCACTATTTACAGATTTGGTTCAAATTTTTCAAATTTAACAGTAAATTAGTATTTTTGAACCGGATTTATAAAATTATAGTGACTAAAAACTTTGTAAATAAACAACATTGATAATGATAAAAAAAGTTTTGCCAGGCTGCTGCAAATCTAGTGTAGGTATTTCAGTTCATAAAATAAATGATGTGGTAATATCATTTTTTTTTTTAGGATTATTAAATTGATAGTGACCCTGTTTAAATTTATGCTCCCCCAGCTTTCCACATTATAATGTTACGGATTCCATTTTCATTTAGTAATAAACATACTATAACTTTTGCTTGTTATAGGTTTGTACGGAACCGTCGGTGCTCGAGTCCGACTCGCACTTGGCCGGTTTTTTTTGTTATCAGAACACGATACCTGTTAATATGCCCTTAAACGGTTTCGCGTTATTTTTGTTACACGCTGTATAGGTAGGTTATTTGATGTCGACCTTCTAGCAATTTTCCCGATTGTGTCCTAAAGGACGGGTCCGCTTTGACCAATCCGAAGATTTAGCGAAAGCAACTGCCATCTGACCTTGAAGCCAAAAGTAGGCGTTGTAGGGATTAGACCAGTTTCCTCACGATGTTTTCCTTCACCGAAAATTCTTCACCGATTTAAAAAAAACTAGTGGTACGAGCCGAGATTTGAACACGGCTTCCTGATTAAAAAATGCGTGCCTTAAAGCTCGGCTACAGAAGCGCGTAGTGAGAAAGATTGAATTCGCTAAATTCAAAGGCATTTCACTACTTAACTACTACTTTCGCTATCTACTAACGAAGTTGATTACTCGGATGTTGACTGTTTAGAAAAACTTTCCAGCGAATGAATTTAGTTACCCAAACTAGTGGAATAGTGTAAGCTTTACAAATACTAAGTAATGTAAGTATTCAAAAACAATTATTTGTTTACGAACTTGATTAGATAGCTAAAATTCTGCCGTCATTATAAGTCACACTATATTGTAATAAATAAGCATGTAAATACACACATGATTTAAGAATAAGCCCTGTATTTTAAGAAACGTTAAATTGATCGTACAATGGTAGTATACAAGCTCAATCTATAAACGATGTTCTCGAACGTAGCATCACAATGAATGTTGCTATATTACGTATACAATAAGTCCTTTGGATCCTGAAAGCACTAGGTAAATACGTTCAGGTTTCAACGGGGAGAGTGGGGGGCAGTCGATAGGTTCGCGCATGCGCCTTCCAAGGCGACTATTGTACGTAGTAATCTACCGTCACTGGAATTTCAACCGTAGTAACTTTAAGTCTTATGATTGATTTTAGAGCTTTAGTCTCTCGAGAGTTTAGATAACACAAAGGAGTTGATAAATTGGATTCTAGAAACGGGATATTGAAATTAGTAAGCGCTTCTTATGCTTCTGGTAGATCGGGTGCAGTCAGTTCGTCAATCTTTGGTTCTATCTATATCGTAAGTTTAGTGTGACTTCAATAACTTGGGAGTAGTACCTACCTAATAATCAATTATAATTAGAAATCAATTAGAATATAAAATATGTAAATTGAGTAGGTTGCATTTATCAAAAATCGCACTGACCTATCCTCTAGCCGCACGAGCAATCCATACTATATACTATATGCAATATATATATGTATATCTGAGGGCACGGTAGTGCCCCCGCCAAGTCGAGCGCGAAGCAAACACTGCCGTACCATCCTTTACTGGATCCATTTCGCCGCATTTTCAGGCCCCTATTTGAGAACCTCTGGATAAGACCAGAATGCAGAAATTTTCGTCATCCAGTAAGCTATAATCACATACTTAAAATCCAAAATTTTAAGTCTGTAGGTCATTTAGTTCCGAAGTTAAGCGAAAGCAAAGTTTCGCATTTATGACACTCACTCACGATCATCAAAATAGAACTAGTACTTCCCATAAACTCAGAGAGCTGAAATTTGGTACAGAGTTAGGGTTTTATGGCCATATAAAGGGAAAACTATAAAAAAATTGCAATTTCAACCCAGTTTTCGAGATACACCAACTGTATACATTACTTTGTAATCCTATACAAATATATAGGATTACAAAGTTACATTTGCAGTGAATGGGAAAATTCAAAAGCAAGAATGGGCCTGCATTCATAGTTTGTATGTATGGATAACACATTAACCTACAAAAAGAAGCGAGATCCCATAAAAAACATTCCATGTAAAAAAGAGGCCAAGTCTCGAAACTCTTCCACCGTAAAAAGTTGTGAGATATTTCGTAGAGCCAAGTCTCAGGCATTCTTATTAATCTTTATTTTCTTGCTAAATAAAATATTGTGACTTGGCAATCACACAATACTACATAATTTTAGGTAAGTATGCAAAAATCCATAAATACAGTTAAGTTGTGTGATTGCCACGTTGCAGAATTTTATTTAGCAAGCAAATAAAGATTAATAAGAATGCCTGAGACTTGGCTCTACGAAATATCTCACAACTTTTTACGGTGGAAGAGTTTCGAGACTTGGCCTCTTTTTTACATGGAATGTTTTTTATGGGTATATTATACTACTTATGTAATTAAAATAATGCGCAAGTAACTCTGTCTGTCTTCTGTTAACAGACGCTTAAACCGCTGAACCGATTGTGATGAAATTTGTTTTGGATATAGTTTTAATCTCGGGGAAGGACATAGGATACTTTTTATTCCCGAAGTTATCCCCTAAAGGGATGAAATGCTGGGCGGAAGTTTGTATGGAGGACGATAAAAACGAGTCCCATGCGGAAGAATTAGAGGAGAACAGAGATTTTTTTTGCTTTCAAATTGAACGAGACAAAACAAGGGAAACTTCTGTTCCAATTTAGTGCTGGTAGGTTCGCAAATTGCTGGGCACAACTACAATAGCCAAATACATTGAGTTATATATAATCACCCCCTGACATATGTTTGCGAATGTCACCTAATGAAACCATTTCCTTACTATTACTTCGTTGGTAACCTAGAACATTTTCCTTGACGTCTTCCATCAGGCCGCCTTGGACTTCAGTAGATACTATTTATGCCTGCAATACACTGGCGCGGCCTGCGGTGGCGTCAATAGTAAATTTGACAGCTAATGACAAGGTAGCCGTGGCCATGCCGCGCCAGTCTGTGAGAGGCCTTATCGACCGCGCCAGCCGCTCACTATGCAAAGGTAATCCCATGTGAGTAGTTTACCATGCGCAAACTTATGCTCTAGTATAAGTTTTACCCAAACAAAACGTTGCGACCGCGTTTGCGTTTAGCTGTCAAATCCCATACAAATTGAGGGTGAAACGCAAACGCGATCGTAAAGTTTTGTTTCGGTAAAACTTATACTAGAGCCTCAGGTCTGCACTTTACTATATAACTCAATGTAATGGGATACCGTGGTTTAGTCTGTGGCGGGCACTGTAGGCGGTCGTTTTGAGTGTAGTTTGGTCTTGAAACTTTAAACAAATGCCTTCTTGTGCATTGCGCTATTGCACTAACAACACACACAACACTAGTAAAGGTAGTAATCACTTTTCATCGGTAAGTTCACGGATATTTTTATTAACAGTCATATATAAAATTTTGCTGTAATTTATAATACACTCGCCATTATTTCTAAGATTAAAAATCGGCTAAGTGCGTATCGGGCAACGCGCAGTGTCGGGTTCCGTAGTTGCCTGTCAGCCTTAGTTACATCTACTATTATATTTAATGTAAAATTTCGGGCTGCAACAATTTCATATTAATATTATAATTATGTATTTAATCTAAAACCTACATGTTTCATTATTTTACTTTCAAGATTTCCACGAGTGAGCGATAAACGTAAATCATGGATTGAATTTGTTTAGAAGAACCGTAGTGAACCAACTTGGTTACCTTCGGCGATCGCCGTCATCTGTTCCATGCATTTTAAAACTGATGACAAATACATAACGCCTAAAGGACTTATTTATCTACGAAAGACTGCAGTGCCGTACGATCGGGTAAGAAACTAACAATTATTAATATATATTATTTCGAATAAAAATAATTATTCGTAATTTTCAAGGATCAATTTATAAAAAAATATTGTTATGGCATCTTTAGTTTCAGTCGCCCGAACCTTCAGAGTCAAGAGTTGAGCCTATAGCAGAACCATTTAGTGACTCCGAGTCTATATGCGACACTTCACGGAAAATCTTTCTTAAAAATAAATTAGCTAAGAAGAAGCTAGAAGACAAAATAAAAATGTTACGATTTCAAAACCGTAATCTAACAAAAAAGTGTTTATGTTACAAGTCTTTGGTACAGTCTCTGAAAAAAAAGTTTGACCTGAGTTCTGAAGCCGAAAATGAATTAAACTGTAACGCCGAAATTGTAGAACTATACAAATCTATATTGAAAAAGAAAAGACAAGTTAAGCCCTCAATATTGTATAGCCCTTCCTTGAGAAAGTTTGCCTTGACTTTAAATTATTATTCACCAGCAGCGTACAAATATGTTAGAGATTGCTACAAAGCTCTGCCACATCCACGAACTATCACTCGATGGTATTCAAGAGTAGACGCAGAACTTGGATTCACTGCTGAATCTTTTAAAGCTTTGAAAGATAAATGCAAACTAAACGAGATACCTGTGTGTTCACTAGTCTTCGACGAAATTGACATACGAAGGCAAAAATTGGAACACAACAAACGAAAACTTGGTTATGTCGACTTTGGAACTGGGCCTGTAGAAGGCGAAGACGAAAATACAGTTGCGACACAAGCGTTAGTGTTTATGCTTATTTCCCTGAATGAAGATTGGAAGTTGTCCGTGGGATACTTTTTAACTGCCGGAGTACCGGCTGAAGTTAAAGCGAATTTAATAAATATATCGGAGAGGAGAAGTTTCAATCAGCGCCCTCTATTACTTTCATCGTGACTTCGGTCGTAATGTGCTCCACTCTCAATCTACAAAAGTCATCATTGAAATACATGCGAACGAGGACATATTTGTCTGGGCAAACTCGGGAGCTCATTAGTTCCGCCGTGCGCCAACAGAGGGCAATAACGAGTATCTATTACCTATTTGAATTAGAAATAGAACAACGGACGGTTGTGTTCGATGTCATCGAGGGAAAAGCCCGGCAGGAGATGGTTGCTCTCTTGGATGGAGAATTAATCGTGTAGAGAGAATGGTGTGACGGAATACGAGAACCGAAATTGCCAGTTCACTGTATTTCACATGAATTATGCTGTGGAGAAGTCCTTAGTAAAGTTTGTAATCATAGTAACATCGTTCCCTATCAATGCCCGAGAACCCAGGTTACGCCCACACCTCGACAAATATATGTGTTTGCAAAAATGACACGAGGCTGGTGCTACAGTAGTTAGTGTAACATTTGACGGCTGTTTAGCCAATATAAAAGCTGCTGAAACTTTGGGATCTGACATCCCAAATGACTGACTAATGTAAACAATATTAAAACTCATTTTCCTCACCCAATCACCTCTGACACAGATTAAAGAATACAAGTACAGATACCCAATCTCATAGAGCAAAAGCGTGCCGTCCTAATGTAGGCAATTCTGTATATAATTTTAGTCTCGTAGCTACACCAGTAGATGCAGTATCCGAGCTACCACGGCTATGACGCTGTCAGCCTACCTGATAGTTTTAGTAATGCATTGAGATATCACCAGATGGGTGAGGACCAAATTCTTGGCCAGTAGTTAGCGTGGTTAATTGGTAGTAGTTAAAAAGTTCCGTTGTGACACGAAAGTTAACCATAGAATTGTATGGCTAATTTTCGTGTCACAACGGAACTTTTTAACTACTACCAATTAACTAGGCTAACTACTGGCCAAGAATTTGGTCCTCACCCAGATGTCATTGACTTCCCGGGCAACAAATAGAGTATTTTTGATTTTTTTAATATAAAAGTAGTATTTTCGAGACAATATTACACATCACACAAAATTATACATAACCAAACGTTTGGAGCCTGTGGTTCCATAGAACTTTCGCGACCAGTGATGGCGCCATCTAGTGACACGTATGTACGAGTTACATGGATTTAGTACCAATTTTATTGCATTTACTAAACTTATACAATTTACCTTTATTTTATGTACGGAAGGATGTTTGCGATATAATTAAGGTACGGTGAATTTAATAAGGTGTAAAAATCATTCTATCTGAACGATTACTGGTTCAAATGTTTCGCTCGGTACCTGTGTCGCCATCTATGAGTTCTTTTTTGTAATAATTATACGTTGTTCGAGTTGGGAGGGCATGCCTCTGATAAAGTGAGCATTTATGGATCCATGTCAAGTCATAAAATTGATTAGAAACGCATTCGAAAAGAAGAGGCAACTTTTAATCAACTTAAATAAGTGGCAAGAAAATAAAGGACTAATATTTGCCGACAAAATGTCCAATAGACACATTTACTTTCGCCAACAGATAATGAAAGTCAAACTTGGCACACGGCTATTAAGTATGAGTATAGAAACGTATTAAATCTGTGTGAACAAGTTTTGAAATCCACAAAACTTTTAGATTCCTCGGGAACGATTAAATTCATTACTCTAATGAACAACTTGTTCGATGTAATGAACTCAAGAACATTTAATTTTAATGGTTACAAACGACCCTTAGACGTAAAAAACAAGACAGAAGTTTTCGATTTACTTACTGAGTGAAATAAAATCATACCTGATAGGGCTTAAAATTCGTTTCAGGGCTACAAGAATAATTAAAAAACGAAATCATGTGTCAAGGGTAATATTGCACACATTCGAAAAGAAAACTGTTGAGTCTACTTGTAAAATAGGATTTGTAGGTGCCATAATTTGCATAGAGTCCCTCAAAACTTTGTACAGTGAGATTGTTGAACGAAAGAATCTTTTGAATTATATATCCACGCATAGAATAAGTCAGTACCATTTAGAGCTGTTCTTTGGTTTAATAAGAAAACACTGTGGGTTAAATAATAAGCCTAACGTTATTCAACTTGAGCAGCTTATAAAGAAACACTAAAGCACTTGGAGCTTCGATCAAGTTTGACAGGGAATTGTGTGCCCCTTGACAACTTCAGTATATTACACTCATCATCCGAAAATGTAATTAATAGCACAAGTGATTTATATAGACACGAAGAAGAACCGTTTCAAGTGATGCAACAAACACGTTTCAAGACTCTGATTTGGAAGCATGTGATAATTGTCATTTATTTTCTGATATGTTCAATCACGCTTAAACGGCTCAACCGATTTGGATGAAATTTAGCACGAAGATAGTTTATAGCCTGGATTAAAATATAGGGTACTTTTTATCCCGGGTCCACGCAGACGAAGTCGCGGGCGGACGCTAGTACGTTATATATTTATCTAGTCAATGGTCAAATATGATCTTTCGTGAGCTTTTTATTCATAAACAACTTTAAGACAGTACGAGTAGGTAGGTATACCTACATAAACATGATTTATAAACGTCAATGTCAACGCTAATGGGTCCATCAAGCCCCTGTTAACGACAAACTAACTAACAACGTCTGTAGACGTCACTTGGAGGTCACAACATAACGGTAATTACGCTTAAAAAATTGAGGTAGGTACCTATTTCACGTGAAGAGGTTAGGTAGGTCAATATATACTATGTCCTTTTTTTTACCAACAGTCATCAATCATCATCCTCCTAGCGTTGTTGCCGGTTGTGCCCTAAACGAGCCTGAGGTCCGCTTTGACACCTAATTCCAAGATTTGGCATAGGCACTAGTTTTACGAAAGCGACTGCCATCTGACCATCCAACCCAGAGGGTAAACCAGACCTTATTGGGATTAGACCGGTTTCCTCGCGATGTTTTCCTTCACAGCTAACGGTAAATATTCCGGTACGTATGAAAACTCATTGGTACGAGGCGGGATTCGAACCCACGACCGCCGCTTGACAGCCCCATGCCGGAACTAGGCTACCGTACCTCAGAAAGTAGATATCAGCCCCATATTTTTGTAACACTCACTGCCAGGAATCCGCCTAGTGCGCGCTTACGCCGTAGTCGCTTTCCGCTAAATACGATGGAAACCACGGGATCGGCTACGAGCGTAGCGCGTAGCGATTCTTGGCAGTGAATGTGTTAAACCTTTGGACGCCAAGAACAAGTAAAGGTGTTGCATGTTGTCTTGCCCATGATGTTCGCTTCCAACGTTACCTTCACATTTTGGACTACTTACGGTTCATATTTGCACTCTTAAATACCTATAGAAAAAAGTTGGCGTGTCCGTGTGGGTTAATGTCCTATTATGTCATGAATTTCTGGACATCAATCTGGACAGGCTGTACGTGATGCCACAGTGAGGGATGGAAAGGCTCCTATGCAGCTAAATTAAGAGCTGGTTTTAAAATGACTGATTACTTGCCATAAACAGCCTACTTAATTTGGACGGGTATCTAATGGTTTATGTGCCACAACTTCATACTAAATCAGTTGTGGCAATTAAAAAAAAAGTGGAACTATGACAAGGACAATGAATGATTTCCCTTTTTGTCACACTTATCGAGATTTGTATGCTACCAGCTCGCTCGCACGTGGTATTATTATTACCATATCCTGTCCAGAGTATTATAGGTTCAGGTATTATGTAGGTACCTACAGTCTACATATTAAGATATGTTAACACTTTTGCACCTTATTCCATTGCAATAAGGCGAAAATTGAAAATATCTCTTTGTCGTCGTCGACTGTACTTCTTGTGACCAAAAAGTTGAAGGTCAATTCTAAATCATGATTAGTAGGGGCAGTCCGGGAGACTTGAAACCCTTATTTGGAGAAGAGAGGATTACCATCTTCATATTTCACCCGTGGATGTCAAACCTTAGGTGTCTTTAGGTATTATCATAGCAGAGTAGGTAAGGTACATATTTGAGTAATTTTTTTATAAATACCTCATTCCAGATAGCAATAGAATTTAAACAGACAAATTCGCCTACGTTCCTTCGTTTATCTAGGATATCAAAGGCAAATTGAACTAGTTTTACTAATTTCGATGGAGTAGCGCTACCCCACCATTTTCACGCAAAATAGGCACACTGGATGTCGATTTGCGGAAAAGACCCCAGTATAACTAACTAACTAATTTTGATCATTAATGTTTTTGCGTTTCGATATGGTTTTCCTTGAAATCGAACGATGTCTCTATTGTTATATGGAATAGTTAGATAAAGATAAGTGAGGGTTAAGTACAGTCAGCGTCATATAGTTAGTAGCAGCCAGAGTAGCCAAATATTTCGTAACACCTCTTACAGTAATAAAGACATTGTACCGAAATATTTGGCTGCCTTGGCTGCTACTAACTATATGACGCTGACTGTACCATCTTAATTTTTGACAAATGGATGTCAAACTACCTCAGGTGCCTTTATTATCAGAGAGCAAGTAGGTAAGATACATATTTGACCGTCATATTTGTATGCCTAAGTCTCACACGGCGCGACTATTTTGCCTTTCTAAACCTGCTGTCCAAAGTGAGAGCTGCAAGATGCGATCGATTGCTGCAGCGACCTACTTGCAGGTCACCGCGGGTCGCTCGCCTCTCACCCAGCGTAATGAGACCACTTACATCACTCACGGACTTGGCTGAACTTTAATTGTTCGAAAACTATTCAATAGGGGTGTAGACACTAAATAAAATAATCAATAATGTCATATTTTCTCGAAAAAGGATTAAAAACGCAGTCAAATGGAGAAAAAATCAACGCAAGAAGTTAAATTATCACGAAGTTATAAGTGTCCAAAGTTTTAAGAAAGGGTATGTTCTGTCCCTTTTTCGCAAAACGCCATTTTATATGAAACGATGACGTTCGCAGCTAGTGACGTCACTAGAAGACTGCAACGTGCCGTGCCCCATCGTGTTCGGCGCCGCCGTCGACGCGGCCCTCCGCACGCGCGACGCGCTCTGCTGCAGCCTCGCATATTGTGACGTCACACACTGTTTGCGTTTTCTCTATCTAACAAGCAATATTAAAACCGGTTGTAGTTTAGTAATTCTTTGAGATATCTGAACGGGATTTTCGTCACTAGGCATATTTTTTTGCCTTCTTTCTTTTGGAGTAATAATAATTTTCGAGTCTACACCCGTACTGTTGAATTGAATCAATTGTTATACCTAATGGGGTCATTTTGGTTTCTAGGAAGCCACTGTAGCCGAGCGGTAAGGCAGGCGAGTTTCAATCCTGGGGTCGCGGTTTCGAAACACGGCTCGTACAGTTACATTAACAACGTCACAACGAAACGCGCATAAATATCTGATACGACTCTATTTCTAAGGCCGTTCCCTAGTAGCATTTTAAGTTGGCCCCACGTTGGGCCATTGATCACCGAGTTGGCCCAACGAAATGCCAACGAAAATGCTACTAGGGTTAGGACGTGTCAGATATTTAGGCACGCTTTGTTGTGGCAGATACTTATTCGTGCTGGCAGAGGCGCCTCGGTAGCGCGCTCTCTAGCCCTCTCCCCTTTCAGCGCGTGCCTTGCCGTTTCCATGCAACGCGCCATGGCGTAGCAATAGCAACACGCATTGTATGAGTAAACCCACTTTTGCAGCAGATGTGAAGGAGGTCACAAACTCTCATATTTTGCTGCTAGCCGATTCGACTTCATTCAAAACTGAACGCTATTCGTAAGAGCATAAAGCCGTTAAACACTTTTTGCAATTTGTAATTTTGTTCACGCGTCCCCCACCGTTTTGCTATTGAGCAAATTCGAATAGTTCGAATTTGGACGTTATTCCTAAAGAGATAAAGCTTAGAAAAATATTTACCAACGGCAAAAACAAATTGATATTTTGTTGACCGCCACCGTCTGCTGTTCTTGCAAATTCGAATAGTTCTAATTTTGACGTTATTCCTAAAGAGATAAAGCTTCAAAAACAAATTGATATTTTGTTCACCGCCTCCGTCTGCTGTTCTTGAAAATTCGAATAGTTCGAATTTGGACGTTATTCCTAAAGAGAAAAACGAATTGGTATTGTTTGCCGGCGAGCCGGCCCGTCGCAACCAACGCGCCCGCGGCCCGTCCGCCTAAATAATTGATAATTGTTTATAAATTTGCGCCAAATTCATTTTTAGGGTGACACCGTAAGATGTCACGTGACCTGAGCGAAAAACTGTTACAATCTTATTGAGTTTTCACTTCTGCTGGCACTCCCGGAGTGCAACCCGGTCTTTTTTTTTATTAAAATTCTTCGAACGCAACTGCGGCGCTACCACGAACTTCGAAAATCGAAGTTCGGGTATTTCCATCTCTATCGCACTCCCTTAATCGAGTGACAGGGATGCATGTATTACGAACTTCGACTTTCGAAGTTCGTGGTAGCGCCGCTGTCACGAAGTTGCGGTTTCGTCGTAGGATGTAGGTTGGGTATGCGTAGCCTAAAGGATAATTCCCACCAAACGGAACGCATCGCATCGGATCGGAACGGACTTTACAATCTTTAAACGATATTAAATCATATACACAGTATTTAAAGTCTATAGGTATTACCAAGCCACGCGTCGCAGCATACTTTCCGCTATGATCGCGTGTCGCGGAAAACGCCCGCTGTCAAGCCGCTGTGCGCGGCTTGGTAATATAGACTTTAAATACTCTGTACATGATTTAATATCGTTTAATAGTACATTACTAGAGAGGCCGGGAAGTAAGGGGTTGCCGGCCGAGCGTAGCGAGGTCGGTTAGTTATGAGGCTGGCAACCCCTTTTCACGCCAAGGTGTATAGTGCTTTTCTCAAACATGCAATGAAATAAATTAAAAAATCCAAGATCAAACTTTAATTTGCATGGCTGAACGCCGTGATCCTGTGCCACAAATTGTGGAATGGAAATGAAAAAAGGCCATCTTGCAGGCCTAGGCCTCCAATTTTGTATGAAATGCCATTACGGGTCTCGTCTCGCTGCGCCCGAAACGTGACACTTCGAAGCCCATTATGAAGAACACAACGTCAATATTTCATTGCACGTTTGAGAAAAGATTTTAAAGTCCGTTCCGATCCGATGCAATGGGTGCCGTTTGGTGGGAATTATGCTTAAAACTTCATGAAAGATAACCGAATCAGTGTTGCCGAGAAAAAGTCCCGATTTTTGGGTGAGTCCTAATCCAGGTTTTGGTAATGAAACGATGTTTGCTTAATTTTTTCGTGTTGTTTCTTAACGTGTACCACCACAAGCAGAAGATGTATCTATTATCTTTATACATGATTGTGAAGAGCATCTAATAGTGTTTTTACTTTATAGATTATATAATCGTATTACAATTTCATAATTAAATATAGATACTGTTGATTGACAGAAGAGGACAGATTGAGAAAAAAGAGCCGGAAGACCCGCACTTTATTTTTGATTTACAAAACAAAACAACATGTCCTTGTAATGCTTTTATATTTCTGGCTTTTTTCGGACACACTTATAGCTGGGCTAATAGCTTATAATATAAGTAGGCTAATTGACCAGCCACCAACCATCTAGAACACTTCCATTTTTAATTTTATCATATTTTAAATTGACAGTCTTAATGCTTGTCAAGTCCCTGCTATGAAATTGTGTGGAGGTCTCCTTTAAGCTCTCTTTTCATTAATCGAGTATGGCCGCCACGCGTCAATCTAAATATTACATTTCACTTGTATAGTTATTTGGCTAAATCCCTTGGAAAGCATACTAACCTTGTATCATCCTCCACTCTCAAAATGTTAATAATCACAAAATCATCTCATGATACTCTAAATATTAATTTTCCACGACAATTCTTCACAGGTATTACAGTTGATTCTACTACTATAGGGTATGTTTTAGTTTTACCTGAACTCAATTTAGCCAAATACCTTTAGAGTGAACTAATAATAACTAATAAGTCCAATAAAACAAACGCGATTGCAGTGCCGTGCAGCCAGTCACTACAAGTAGTCTCATGTGACCTTTTAACCGCCGAACGTCAAACAAGAACAGTCAAACAACGCCGAACAAAAAACAACAGGTGACAGACAGGTTTATTATTATTATATTATATTCTAACTATAATATAATAATAATAAACCTGTCTGTCACCTGGTCTGCAATATCAGGAGATTGCGGTTGAAGGGTTAATGGACCAATCGGACCGAGCGTGTACTTTCTATCTGTACAAATTAAAGTGAACCCAAGTCTAACGGAATATCATCGCCGGCAAAATGTTATTCTGGCTTCGCAATGCAAGATATTATTAAAATTCCAATGCTCAAGCCACGACGTGATTTAACACTTTCACTGCCAGGAACCCGCCTAGCGGGCGCATACGCCGTAGTCGCTTTCCGCTACGTACGGGATTGGCTACGAGCGTAGCGCGTAGCGATTCTTGGCAATGTGTTGCTCAAAGCATGACCCGTTCCTACATTCTTATAAAACGCACTGCACTGCAACCACATCAATGCTAAAGGAATAAATCTCTGGTAAATATTGTTTTTACAGAATCTAAATCACTATGCAACTATGTGTATGAATTGTACATTATATACTTTACAATGTCTATGAGCATTTAGTAATGTATTGTTCACTTGAATTGTTCTGTTCACTCAACACTTGTGATCAGCACGGCACGAACCCATGTTGTATTCGGGTCGGGTTTACGACACTCGATGAGATTACCATTCATTCTGCGCGACTATAACCTCTAGCTTCCCACCACAAGAAAAACTGGCAATAAAAATTGAATCAACTACTATAAGAAATATAGTTTAATTTTCTTTTGAAATTGAGCGTAACGAAACAAATGCAACACAGATCCAATTAAAATGGTTTCAATTAAATTGAGCCGTTTGGACGACTAGAGGATATAGCCTAGAAACAGACAAGTTTCACATACGAATATACAGTCATCAGCAGAAACAGTTACTTTAACAAAGTGGTCAAAAAGGTGGTCTGACCAGCAAGTCGAGTCACACGAAAAAAGCGCCAAATTCGAAAAAAAATCGTGCTTGTAACGCAAAATGTATGGCGACGTAATTGGTACTTATATGACGTACGTAACTGACAGCTTATGTCATAGGTAAAAGTTGTTGCCATATAAAGAATCTATAAAACATACTTTTGTCCCGATTTGCTGGCCAGACTATATGCACTTTAATCCTTTGTCAAGGAATAAGAGCAGTTTCACATTGCCCGACATTATCGGCACCTATAAGACCTGGTATCAGTGTAAAATGTATGTAACTTCTTTTATATTACCTGACACGATATCGGACGTTGGTAGGACATGAAACGGCTCTAATTGAGGTTTCGAACTGGCGAGGAGAGGCGATGCGATGCGAGATATCTCATACAGTATTTGACACATTCAGGGCCAATGGCGACACATATGCGTCAGACCGCCGTAGTCGCTTTCCGCTACATACGAGGAAAACTACGGGATCAGCTACGAGCGTAGGGCGTAGCGATTCTTGGCCCATAATTTATTTATTTATTTATTTATTTATTTATTATTAAAAACAAGAACGGTTTACACCAATTACACTTGTAGTCTTACAAATTATTTAATTTACCGCCAATAGTATGCAATAACTCACATTGCTTAGACGACCAACTTTTGTCCTTTCGTAGACTTTGAACACTTTAGTTGCCTAACTGTTTCGTCGTAGAACTGTCCTGGCACTAATGAAACACGGTAACCTCATCGCTGCGGTGTCTGCCCGCCCGGGAATCTCTGCTAGGGTGGCTTAGCGGGGTGCCGGTGCAAAAGCACTAGCTAATAACGGTGGCGGTTCGGGTATATGTTGGGGTTCTGGACGTTCTGGTTCGACTGCTGCACCGGGTAGCCCTGCGTTATGCTGCCGGGTTTTGATGTCTGTGGAAGATGATGGAGTTATAGTGTATTTTCTAGTTCAAAGCACTAGTAATCAAGTACAGCGGGCGTTGCATGTTTTACAAGCTTTTATTTAGTTTCACCTGTCCCATTGTCTGTCTGTCTAACTTTAATCAAATCTTGCAAGTTAAATTTAACCTACTTCGCGGTGACCGATTGAGCTGAAATTTTGGGTATAAGTATAGTTTGGATGACAATTGAATATTATGGTACCTACCATCAAGCTGATCTGATGATGGAGACAGAAGGTGGCCATGGAAATTCAGTACTTAACCGACGTAACCCCGTTGAGTTTGGGCTCGTTAGAATGGTCTCAATGAGTAGTTGATGATGGTATACAGAAAAGTACAGTCGGAAATAAAAGCTTGTACAGTCGACTACAAAGATAAGTATGTTTTTTAATGTTACAAAGTTATGTATGTATATCTTATTACCATGGTAGTAAAGTCTATGTATACATATTTTTGTAACATCGTATGGATACATCTCTTTGTAGTCGACTGTACCAAAAATGACATTTGACACTTATAGCTATATAAAATAGCAAACATATTGGGCTATAGATTAGTTTACGCCTTCGACTGTATATTTTGGAACACACAGTTTTTTTTCTGGGTGGTAGTTTATTATTGTTTCATTCTTTCATTTAAACTTATCATATCAGCCGAAAGACGTCCACTGCTTTAAACTAAATAATTTAAATACGACTAGATTTAATACGATTAATGCTAGTTAACGAATAGATTGAGGAACATTCATTCGGGTATGTGGTCATTGATTTTATGAACTGTAAATAATCGGAACGTCATATTTAGAAACAGTAACTGACGTGATTTTTTATCAAGCAACAGGTATGTAAGTTATTTACGATACAAGTGCCGAAAATAGGAAATTACCTATTCGCACGTGTATCGTACATCGTATTACTGTACATATGGTACTTTAAAGTTTCGACATATGCACGGAAAGTGCTCTTTCCGCACTAGTGCTAGAGAAGCTAAATTGTTAAATCCACGAGGAAGTGCCCCAATACTTATCAGGTACGACCTATTTTTAGTTTTGTCCCTAACTCAGGGGGCGCTTTATCCCGGATTGAGCGAGGTATGCATGTGGTGCGGTTGGTCTGATGGATGGCGAGGTCTGGGTTGAGCGAACTATGCGTGGATCCGTTACCTGCATGGTGTAGTTGGGCTGGTGGATGGCGAGGTCTGGGTTGAGCTAACTATGCGTGGATCTGTTACCTGCATGGTGTGGTTGGGCTGGTGGATGGCGAGGTCTGGATTGAGCGAGCTATGCGTGGATCCATTACCTGCATGGTGTGGTTGGGCTGGTGGATGGCGAGGTCTGGGTTGAGCGAACTATGCGTGGATCCGTTACCTGCATGGTGTGGTTGGGCTGGTGGATGGCGAGGTCTGGGATGAGCGAACTATGCGTGGATCCGTTACCTGCATGGTGTGGTTGGGCTGGTGGATGGCGAGGTCTGGATTGAGCGAGCTATGCGTGGATCCATTACCTGCATGGTGTGGTTAGGCTGGTGGATGGCGAGGTCTGGGTTGAGCGAGCTATGCGTGGATCCGTTACCTGCATGGTGTGGTTGGGCTGGTGGATGGCGAGGTCTGGGTTGAGCGAATTATGCGTGGATCCGTTACCTGCATGGTGTGGTTGGGCTGGTGGATGGCGAGGTCTGGGTTGAGCGAACTATGCGTGGATCCGTTACCTGCATGGTGTGGTTGGGCTGGTGGATGGCGAGGTCTGGGTTGAGCGAACTATGCGTGGATCCGTTACCTGCATGGTGTGGTTGGGCTGGTGGATGGCGAGGTGGCGGCTGGCGGGCGGCGCGTACACCACGGCCGTGCTCACGGACGGGTGCACCGCTTCGCTCAAACCGATCACCACTTGCTGGCCCTGTCGGAAGTTGGAATATACATATACTCTTGTGCAGGTTGCAATAGGCTAGTTGTGTAAAATTGTGTACTTATCACGGGCAGTAAAAAAGAAAGCCCTCTATCGCATATTTACAACCCTCGCCTGCGGCTCGGGTCATAAATACCTGCGATTTCGGGCTTCCTTTCTTTTACAGCCCTTGGTAAGTAATGTACTATTCTTTTTTCACGATGCCATTTCAGTCAGTTGTTAGAGAGGATTAAAGATTTGTATTGAGCTACAATTTGAATGCAGACCGCACTGGCAACGGTTGAAAACGGTGCATACTGATTGATTGCCCTGTGACATCACAACGCTGAGACCTGTTGTAACTCTAAGTGTGTAAGTAAATTGCTGTTTTAGTCGTGAAATGTTGCGTTTAAGTACTATCGACAACACAGCTAACTGACCATCGGTGCACCTTAAGTGCATTGTAATAAGGTTCTATGTAAACACAGGATGGTCAGTGTTGTCGTTTGTACACTATGATATAAATTTTAACATAAGTAAACTACCCAAATGAACTACCGGTAATATGACAGCCCATAAATTACTGATAATCGACGGTTGTAAACAATCGGCCTTTTTCCTGCCTTGCCTAACGTTGGTCGAACGTAGGCATCCGCGGTAATTCCAGATCTGGATTTTGTGATTCCTGTGCACAAATCTAGCCAAGTTGTAATACGTAGATAATTGCAAAGGTGGTGTAAATATTGCAGAAATTTGGAGCTCTTTGAAGGGTTAGAATTTGCGACGTTAGCAGGCAATTTAAAAAAATCTGAAATCAACGTCGTTTAACTTACATTCAAAACAGGGAGGCGCGCAGGCCGCGAGCCACTACTCGATAAAAAGTGACAGACTATCTTGTCGTTTATCGCTTTAAAACCTGACTATAATATACCTGCGCCTCCTTCTTAGGCTCTGGATGTTGCTGCCCTTCCCTATTCTTCAGCATATCCAGGTACATTTGCGGCTGCGGGGCAGGTGCGTACATCAGCCCCGTGTGGTGCGTGTGCGGCGTGTGAGGCGTGTGAGGGGTGTGCGCGTGGTGCGCGTAGATGAGAGGAGGCGGACGCTCCCCGACCACAACGCCTGACGTCGGCATCGCGTAATACGCGCCGGAGGTCACGGAGCCGGAGTTGCCCCCGTATTGAGACGGTTCTGGAAATGGAAGTATACTATTATAGGGCCAAAGTAAACGTGTCGACGAGGCCATAATTGTGATAAACTTTTGCTTTCACTCGCTTTTAGTAAAAGCGAGAATGAGCACCAGCGACGTAATGATTTATGTTTATGGCCTCCATCTACACGTTTATATTGGCCTGATAATAGTAACATAACGCCTAGGTCTTTCTTTGGATCGCATGTTCTACTATTACTTATAGATAACATGAGAAGTTTGATTATTAAAACAGTCACTGCCAAGAATCGCTACGCCGAAAGTAACCGATCTCGTGGTTTTCTCGATAAGTAGCGGATAGCGCCTATGGCGTAGGCGCCCGATAGGCGGGTTCCTGGCAGTGAGTGTCAATATTGTTAATATTTAAGCAAAGTTGTTAATACCTAGTTTATCAATTTCATCTAGAATATTACATTTAGAGGATTAGTCCAGTATCTTAATAAATTGTTTTACTTAAGGAATTACATGAGATAACTACTTGACCTTCACAACAATAAGCTTAAACAGCACGACTAGGGAAAAGGAAAACACAATACAACATTGACAAACTGAACAATAAACAACATGGTTAGGGGTTACTTCCTGTAGAGGTAGAATAAAGAACAATAGCTTTATGGAAGACATGCTATTAGTTGGACGATTATCTAATAGGATTGGTTTATTAGAAGTAGGTAGGTGATTTCCTTAAAGATATCCGAATAAACCATTAAATGAGACAGGAAGAGCCCTGAAGAGACAGTGTATAACAAAATAAGAGTACGACGCAATGTATGACGTAATAATGATAGAAAATGAGGACGCCGTAACCAGTTAAGATGGTGAAAGTTGAACAAAATGCGGGAAAAAATGAAATGTGTAAGGAAATAAAAATTAAACGCAGCAAGCGGTTTGACAGCTAGCGTATAACTCACTGTTCCACAGTACGGCGCGCATTTGCCGGCCCATACGACCGTCTTCTACTTCTGTAAAAGATTATCATCACAGATATAGATACACACTAGATAACTTAAACACCTCAATCTGTATGATAACCGAGCGTGTCACTTTTTTCTACCTACTTTGACGTCACACGGGCGAATTAGTGATCTGAATTCCCCGTTGTCCGCGGAAAATCGATTCTGCAATAAGTTATTTTCTTAATATTCACGGACAACCGGCTACCACAACAGACGCGCGCGGAATGTGAGTCGGAGTGCCAACTCGGAGTCCGAATTCTGACACTTGAAGTACATGCATTTGCGTGATCTATGTATATCTATATCTGTGATTATCATAGAAATGTTGTCGTATTATAAGCAATTGTTTTTACAAGTACAGTAAACACACTGCAATCAAAGACAGGATAATACAATTTTTGACGGTGTCACTAGTGTTCCTTAGAGACACGATGATTGTCAAAGCTATTGCCGGTATGTGCTCCAGTGCATGTCTATCGGTATCTGTACCGGGTGGTAAAATTAAGATGTTTAGTCCAAATTTCTTCAATGAGTTTATTGTGCACAATTCGCTGACTCACTGCTTTATTAAGGCAGAGGTGATTTAGCAAACACTGTATTCATTTACTTGGAAATTATAGTCTTAATATGACACAAAATTCTATGAAAATCCAGATGACTATGTGGTCGTGAAGGGTTAAAGATTCAAAAAATGGCAGATTTTCTCTTTTTTCTGGCAGCCAGTCGTGACAGCCAGTAAGGAAATTCATAATAAAATATAATGAAACAGGTGACACGTCTTTATCGCTCGACATGTTTCGAACCAATATGTGGCCCTTATTCATGAGCGCCCGCGATGCCATCACGTTAAGCGGAGTCCTAAGCGCGACGTGAGTGACCCCTTTTATATATTTAATGACTAAAACTCACGGGAGTTTCCTATTTAAATGTTTTTCTTTACAATGATAGAATCCGCAACAGGCTTCGTCAATACTACGTAAAAACTAACTAACAAAAAGGATCGTTGGTGGCCCGAAAGCTCCAATTGCACTGACGGCGTTGCCACGCTGATTGGCCAAAGAAATCTATTGAGCCAGGTCCGATCCGAAACGAGGATCGCAGCGGATATAAGGGTTAGGCTCGTAAAACACACTTTCCCGAAATGTGCACTTTCTGTAAAGGTGCATTTTTTTAGAATGATCATTTTCCCGGAAAGTACACTTGTCTCTAAAAGTGCACTTCCCGATACGTACACTATGTCAATAGGTGCACTTTCCCTGAATGTGCACTTTCGCAGAAGGTATATTTTCCCGGAAAGTACACTTTAGGGGTAGGGGTGTCCCTGTTTATAGTACTAAGGGTTTCTATAAAATAGTGCAAATGCAAACAGACGGACAGACGGACGGACGGATGGACAGAAATAATGAAACTATAAGTATAGTATGCTAACAATCTATGGATCTATTTGGTCTGAAAATAAAAAAAGTTCTATTCTATTCTATAAGCGTTCCTTTGTACCTTTTGAGAAAGTGCCCTAAATGCACATTTTGGGAAAGTGTGCGTTTTGGAAAAGTGCACTGTTTGAAAAAGTGCACATTTCGGGAAAGTTTTCAAATTGGGAAAGTGTACATTTTGGGAGTGTACATTTTGCGGAAAGTGCACCTTTGCTGAAAGTGCATATTTCGGGAAAGTGTGTTTTTCGAGCCTAACCCGGATATACAATTGAGACATAATACTTACTGTGGTCAGAATACACTGGCTGGTGCTTCATGGGTGGTTGGTGGAGGCGCTGTGAGTACAGTGCGTAGGTCGGCGATGGACTGCGCGCGCGCTTCGCCCCGGCCTGCATGGGGCCGCGCACTATGGTCTGCTGTTTTATTTGGAATACATTTATTGTTAGGAAGCTTTTGTTGCACTTGTAGGGTTTTTGCTTGTTTTAGGATCTTGAATGTATTTAATTTATGACTTAAATTTATTGAAAAATAGTCATTTATTTTCAAATTTATGAAACTATTTACATAAATAGAGAACAATCTTATTAAAAACATGTCAAAGCATATGACTTCATGTGTCATTCATGTTAGATGAAGTTATAAGGAATATGCATGATTCCTTCGGGATTTCTATGGGAGTAACTACAATTAAAGTAAGTACATATATAGACAAAAAATTGAGCCAAGTACGGACCTCGCTGGCGGCAGACGAAACGCTTCATACTAATGGACACAGAAGTATGACGTCACCGCTGTCTATTTGTACTAATCATTGTATGGAAAACTAAGTAAATTACTGTATCGGTCGCGAAATACTGCGCTTAGGTCCATAGTTGTCATACAATTTTGTTTCTATAAAAGTGTAAGGATTCTATTGGTAGCTTTAAATTGACTCTTGGACAATAAAAAAAAAACAATAATTTTTCTAACTTTCAAGGATCATGTTTTTATGATTTTAATTTATACTGTATTACAGTCATTTGATGGTTTACTATCCATTTAATAACACTACGTTATCAATTTTAACATGAGTTTACACACCTATTGATGGGCCAATTTTAAACTGGAGTGTGTCAAATCAATCTTCATGACTGGAAACATTCTTTATGGATGTCCTCGTAAGTCCCCGCATACTTGTACAAGTACAAATTCAAATCTGGTTTCGAACTATAATAGAATTAACCAAGGTTCCAAATTCAAAATCGCAAAATCTATCTGGGACTTACGAGGATACAGTTTTAACTTTTCGAATACCATGACTCCTAGAGGATCACTCCCATGGTTCCCTGGGCAGCCACCGGGTATCAATTGGTTGAATAAATGAAATAATTCTTCACACATGAATACAGTAGTACCTTGTTCAGCATATGAGAAGTTAGAGGTGGGGGCCTGCCCTGTGACTGTATTTGTTCGCCTTGGCCCGTTGATGTTGACATTGGGAACATTGGAATCTGTATGTTGCCACCCATTTGCATCTTCATTGGTTGGTTTTCACTGAGAATGCAATAAATTATGACTAAAGTAAGTAGGAAATTAAGTTTTGGCGCAGCATGACTCGTGGGAAAATCTGGTTGGTATCATCACAAAATCTATTAAATATATCATTGCCTAGTACCCACAACACAACACAAGCCTTATTCAGCTTACTATGGGGCTAGTTCCATTTGTGTAAGATGCTCCACTAAAATTTATTAATTTATTCAAAATTGGTCTTTACACAGTAAATTAATAGTAAATAAGTTTTTGGTACAAGCTTTTATTGCCGACTGTACTTTTCTGTAAACCGTCATCAACTACTCATTGAGACGATTCTAATGAGCCCAAACTCGATGAGGTTGTGTCGTTTAATAGCTAAGTTCCTATGGCCACCTTCCAGCTCCATCATCAGGTCAACACCATGTCACCATAATATTTCATTGTCACGCGATTTACACATGTATGCAAAATTTCAGCTCAATTGGTAACCGGGAAGTGGATCAAATTTAACTTGCAAGATATGATTACAGACAGACAGACAGACAATGGGACAGGTGAAACTAAATAAAAGCTTGTAAAAAAAGATATGAATTCCTGCACTAACTACATAATTTGATATAATTAGTGTATTTCATGAGAATATTTATTGTGTAATGCAAAACATTCCAAATGACTGGTAAGGCTCAGTCATGACTAACTACAGTTTTACTTACAATACATTTTAATACACATCATTGGTCCTAATGTAAAAACAATGCAACAATAAAACATTTAACAGTGATTCCATACTCACTTGGACTCCTTCTGCTGCTGTCTCTTTCTGATCTCATCCTCATTAAGCACCTTCTTCAGCTGCATGAACAACTGTTGCTTCTCTTTCTCTAACTGTTTTAGTTTCTGCTCTAGGCCATCAATCTGTTCCTTAGTTTCCTCTGAAATTTCCCAAGTTATTATTTTTTGACTGGTAGTAATTGAGTGAAACTTTTGTACTTATTTGTATTGCGCAATTAAGTTTAAATAAATAGTTAGAGCACCTATAGATTTATGAATACAGGCATGCCTTTATTCTTGATAGAATGCAGTGGTCAAAAAATAAAAATATATTGGGCCTTCATTTTGGACAGTTATACGAGCCAGAAAACAGAGTGTTTACTAAATAAATAAGCACTTTAAATGGCATACCCAATGTCATAACATCTTGTCTCTCTCTTGCTTCTCTCTCTTTTCTAAGTCTCTCCTCTTCTACCTCCGCTTCATACTCTGGAAAATGGTTGTATAACTTGGTCTTTATTGCACACCTCATTACAGGAATAGCTGGATTCACACCGCATGCCTCGGGCTTGAGCCTGAGGACCGTTTGCCGTTTCGTTTGCTGAACAGTTCTCGCGCAGATGACTCAGTCTACACTGAGCGCATTTGCTGGGGCAAGGTGTGCTCAGCCGAGACATGTGTCCGGTGTGGACCCGGCTATTCAAATACAGGACATACAAACTTTAAAGTAGAGGATGTATTGGTGGTTCTATCAGAATATCAGTACTGGCCATTATTCAATCACCATGCTGAAATGGAACAGTTCCATAGCACTGACTACTAAAGATTTTGGTATGCTAATTTATGTCTATGATATTTATTATCATGAATAAATGCCTATACTCATTGATTGAGGCCTATACCCTAATAGGGGTTCCTTTCCAAGAAAATGAATATAATAACACATATGTAACACTAAGTAAAAGGAAATAAAAGGCTTTATTATTGTTATAATGTATTCTACTTAGGATGTTATCACTGCAATACTTGTTACAGTGTTAATTGCATGATCTATCTTGTCCTAACTAATAAGAAAGTGACTGGAAACAGTCACATTATAAGATGTGATAAATTATTGTGTGTATGTACAGAGAATATAACACTATAATGGAATAGTAGATTGTTGTTAAACAAGGGATAAAACTGACCCATTACAAACAACTTGTTTCGGTGTTTTAGTATAGTGAGAACATCAATTATTGTTTGAGTGTGAAAGACGTGATTTTACTGGATAATGTTTTTTGGACTTACCATTGTTTTTCTGAGTTTGATATGTAGTTTCTTTATAATTATCTAAATAAGTTTACTTTACGAACAGGAGAGAAACAAAAGTTGTTAGAATGGAACACATCATTCAATTTATTTAAATGACAACCAAATCTGATATCTCAGGCAGATAATCAACATAAACAAACATAACGGTGTATTCGCTGAGATTAGCCTGATACTTACCTTGCTTTTTCCTTTGCCGTTCGCGAGTTATGTACCATTTCAGAGCATTCCACATTCGCTGGTCAGGATCATTTTGTTCATCGGTAGTCGTGGACGTTACTGCAGGCATTTTGGTCACAGTATTTGCACTGCTTGTTGCTTCCACTGATCAAGAGAAAATAATGAACATAAATTTCACTAAACGGCTCACTTAAAACCATAAATATATGAAGTATAGATAAATATAAAATAAAACTTCTTTACTTTACTTGTGCACTGCAGCAGTATGAGCAGTATCTGCAATTATTTTTTACAAATGCAGAACCGAACATGAGAATTGAGAACAGACAATCGCACAGAGTACCACAGAGTACTTTTCTATATATAGTGACAATTGAATCGTCAATGTTGCCTCTGTAACCACAGTCCACAGCATGTATATTGTAGTCTTTGAACCACAGAATAAAAGGTACGAAAAACGAATTACGAAGTTCGGATATCTCCGTCTCTAAGGCACTTATGTTTTATTTTATGGTACTCGAACGACAGAGATAGAGATATACGAACTTCGAGATTCGATTTTCGTGGTAGCGCCGCAGAAGGTCCACTGCCTAAGTGATGACGTTAGGTAATTTTTTTGCAATAGACAACCATAGAGTGAGATAGGGTGAGAGAAATAACACAATTTATGTTGTTGGCTTGTTGTGGTCGGCAAAGAGAATTAGAGCTGGGCGTTTTTTCCCATAAGCGTTTTCAAAAACGGTTTCTCGTACAATAACGGAATAACAGTTTGTGGCTAGAAACACAAACTGTTTTTATAAAAACGATCGAACGGTCACACGCAACGGTTGCAATGCAAAACGTGAAAACGTAACTCGAACACTGTAACCTGTTTCATCCGTTTTTTCGTTTCACTTCGTTTGAATTTATAGTTTTAAGAATTTTTTTATTTATATTATTAATTTTAAGTTATATAAATTATAATATGTATATATTAATAACAGTTTGTGGCTAGAAACACAAACTGTTTTTATAAAAACGATCGAACGGTCACACGCAACGGTTGCAATGCAAAACGTGGAAACGTAACTCGAACACTGTAACCTGTTTCATCCGTTTTTTCGTTTCACTTCGTTTGGCGACCGGCGACGGCGCCAACGCACGGAGAAACTAGTTATTTTTGAAACTGTTTTTCAAAACAGTTTTGTGAGAGAAAAAAACGGTTACGTTTCGTTTCACGGAAAAGTCGAAACGACCCAGCTCTAAAGAGAATATAATCACTACGTTTTAAGAGACGGGACTCTCATACTAGCCAATGGAAGCAGTTTGCATGGCACATCGATACCAACATGTACGTCAAAGAACCAACAAACGGCAATAGTACCAACCTAACAGACTAAAATAGTGTAGTGCCCTATAAGCTTGGTTTTTTTTATCGATATCGATAAAATGAACAGGGTTAAAATACAGGCTAATATGGCAACTATTTAGTTATCGAAATTAGGTTAGGTTCGAATTCACACTTAAGTCGTATGTTGTACAGTAGATATTTATTTAAATGGACTAATACAAGGATGGACTTAAATGTGGACCCGAAATTAAATAATAAACTTTTTTACTAGTGTAATTATTTTATTATTTTGCCGAGCCCTGTTGCTGTGATCTTTTAATGATGTCGGCAGTTGATTCCTCGGATTTCGCAAAGGAAAGATTAACTTTTCTACGGGAACATATATCAAATCTTCTTTTCCCACTAACTTGACCCACTGCCTGCATCTGAAAATATTTAGTAATTAAAACCGATTTTCAATTTCTTACATCTAAGGTCTTAAAGTCATCTCAGATCTTGAATAATTACCAGACTCCATTACAAATAAATTAAAGAATCATCATTGATATGTCAATAAATTCGTTTAAAAAGTGACTGGGCAATTATTTAACTATAAAAAGCAAATGGATATTGATTTGCACGCATCAGGTACGAGTATTAACTGCCTGTGCATCTTAAAATAATCAGTATTTTTGTAGTCATATTTCATGATAGTTCTCACACAATTCGACTTACTTAACATAATTATTTGCACTGATAAACAAAATAAGCCTGTATTGTTATCGATAGGTACATCAGTACATCTCTAGTACACAATAAAAATGGAAATAAAATATCTAATTTAGCTTGTTTATAGCCTGCGGCACTCAAATATATTTAATCATTGCTAAATCAATGCTTACCGGTCTTCATCCAAAGGAAATTTCGCCATAAACTTGCTTTTTTGGAGACTTTCACGACTAGTGCGATTTCCACAAATTTCACAAGTAATAAACCTTATTTTCGGTGGCATTGTCACAAAATATATACACTAAACAGTTTTCGATCACCTTTCACTACTTTCGATTCCAAATTAGGGACAAATCAATTAGAAATTAGCAAATATAAACAAACAAGACACCTGAGACGTAATGACAAGCAAAACAACATGGCTGACCACAGATTAGTAAGATTAGTTGTACTGATGGAGTATGTTGGCTATTGTTTGCCATGCAAAGTCCATTTATAAAAGTTTTTTTGTTCCTAGTTGCGTCAGACTGGTGGTCGGTGTAGCTAGGTTTCCCAAACCGTAAATGTCATCTGTCAAAACGTTTTTCTCCCTTCCTTCCCCACTGTTCCCCCTACTTACTTCACCCGCTTCCCTGACTTCCCTGAGATTGAGATCTTGATCTTGATTGACATAGTGAAAGTGAAGTGAAATGATAATTGATGTGATGACGATGAATTACTAAAATACATTACCTAATTAAAATATCTTTACATAAAGACAACTTTATCTTCCCATTGAAAAATAGGAATAGGAGTGGTCAATTATTATTAAAATGGAAGAACCTTCGGGAGCGAAGAGGAAACTTAAAACAGTAAGTATCAATACTTTTGGCTATACAAGTATACATGTACCACTCTCATGGAGAAGGTACCTTATTGTTGTTGGCACTTATGCCATTCTTTAACGATGATTTACTATATGGCTCGATTGATTGATAGGATAAAGGCAAAAGCGCCGACGACCAAAAAAGTATCTTTTCCATGATAATGACAACTGTTATTACAGATAACCATCTGTAATAACAGTTGTTAAAGCTGCTTAAACATTGTTCTTCCGTATATTCATGTCATGTGTTCAAATTGTAAAAATGCAAATTGGGAATCATTGAACAGTTCAATGATTCCCAATTTGCATTTTTACACAAGGTCTCTTCAAGGATAACTTGAGTATCCTTGATTGGAACGTCTTGCAAATTCGTAGGCAAATAAATGTGAGAAAAGTATTTTCTCCTGTCCCCAGCGCATAGTCAACTCAAGTATTTTAATTTTGTACAAACAGAAACTTGTTTTCGACCTAGATACGGCAGGTCCTATTGTGTTAACAAACTTTCATGTTATTCTAACATGTTGCTTTAAAATGAGAACCAAAGAGAGATGGAGAGTCAAGCATCCTGGTCATCCTTAAGTTCAAACATGAGCCGAAGTGGTCAAGGGGTTGATAGGATACAGGAGATATGCAAGTTCACAGTGCAATGAAATAGACTAAAAGGTAACTTCATAATATGAAGTTGTCAGTTTTTACCTCTCAATAGTGATGTGCTACAACCAGTCATTCTTATCATCCTCCTAGTGTTAGTCCCGGTTGTGCCCTAAAGGAGCCCGGGGTCCACTTTGACACCTAATCCCAAGATTTGGCATAGGCACTAGTTTTACGAAAGCGACTAACATCTGACCTTCCAACCCAAAGGGAAAACTAGACCTTATTTTATTTGGATTAGACCGGTTACCTCACAATGTTTTCCTTCACCTATGTGCTACAACCAATGATTACTAAAACGTTTCTAATGGTTAGACCCATGTTACATTTATACAACATACAACATTTATACATTTACTGTATGTATTTCGGTGGACATCTATAACTAGCTTTGTTATTAGCTTAAGCTTTGTATTATTTTCCTGTAAAGCTGTTGATGCCCCAAATAAATAAAAATAAAATAAAATAAACAAGTCTTTTGTACTGTTAATAAATAAATAAATAGAGCCTTTATTACTGACTTTTACATATCACTTATTCTAATTTGTGGTTCTGACATCCGGGATGCTTTCATTTATGACAGTCTGCCTTTTGGCAAAGCCCTCCCCTAGAATTCGCCATAATTTTTTGTCTACGGCTTTTCTTCTCCATAATGGTCCAGCCATTTCTCTAATTTCATCCTCCCATCTTTTTCTTTGCCTTCCCTTTCTCCTTTTCCCGTCACGGGGGTACCAAACAGTGATGTCCTTAGACCATTTCGCTTTTCGGCTACGAATTGTGTGCCCAATCCATTTCCATTTCAATTTCTTTACTGTGTATGTGATATCAGTTACACATCATTTTTCTGATATGTGTTAGTTTCACTTTATCCTTCAATTTGATGTTTAGCATACTTCTCTCCATTCTATTTTGGCACAATTTCATAGCTTTCCTTTGTTTTTCTGTTAAGGCCCATGTTTGACACCCGTACGTAAGGCATGCCAATATACGCGTATTAAAGACTTTCTTTTTATCTTTCATTGAACATTTTGGGTTCTTTTGTTCTTTGTACCGTTTAAGGGGGATTAAAAAAATACACCTTTATTTATTCTGCTCCAGTTAATTCTTCAGAAATACTTGAGCTCTTTCATAATCACTAGATTCACTAGTCAATTCCATAATGTTTTTTTTTGCAATTACTTCAACATGACCCAGTGGGCACATTATATGTGATATACAGTTATTCCACTGTTGTGCGTCCATCTTTCGAAAGCTTACTTCATTTAGTTCGAAGTTTTTTTTTTGACTATACATATAATTCTTTTCATGTACTCAGACCTGTTTAGGAGCTATTTCGTAACATCTAATCACTGTAAAATATCTACTATACACTAAATCTATTTAACCTTTGATTTGAGTTAGTTGGGTCAATCAACTTTTATTTGCCTGTAGGTAAGTGCTATTTTTTGTCCCTGACCAATAATCGCAGTTCTAAAGAAAATTAAGTGTTTTGTTGGCATATGTCGCATTTATCTTATTATTAAGCAAACATACGAGAAAACTATTTTAAATTAATCACTATTAAACTGGGTTTTTAATGGTTGTCCAGGTGACAAAACATCTGATGTAGTGTTTTTTTGTTTGTCCCCCAGTATAAACATTACTTTATACAAAAAAATACTATATGGCAATTAATTACGCTTGTACATAATTATTCATTATCATTACAATGTCTACTATGATGCTAGCACATAGATTTTTGTTTGCTTCATAATTTTAACGAGTTTTTTGCATGTTCATTTTGGTCCCTATTATATTTTATTATCCTGACTTCCACCGGACAACGGTAAAAAAGTTCCGAAAGCAAAACATAGATGGCGTGATCAGTGTCTTGAGAACAAGTCGATTGATTTGGTGACAACACTCATCCAGCCGCTATTTCGATTTCATTTTTGCCGCGGCGTCAGTCGGCCGAGTGCTTTTTGAGAAAGTGGGAGGCTTTTTTGTGTGTCTACCGGACAACCAGCACAAAAACGTAAACATTTGATATATCGTAGTAAATTAAAGTGAAATGTATTCTATGTAATCTATATTTTTCACTGCGCCCTAGACCTAATTTAAAATATCATTATTTATTACCAGGAAGCGCAAAGACTGTCACTGGACAACCAAAATGTCCCACGGACAACGGCTTTGGTTGTCCATAGGACAATAATGATGGAATCAGCATAAAGCAATACTTTTTCTTTCAATAATTAGTCGGAGTACTAAGTTAATTAGTAAAAGTTGTCACGTTTATAGGTATGTTCATTATTTAATCATATATTGTAATGATTATTCTTTCGTAAAAAAATAGGTATAATAAAACTGATAATTATTATCATATAGTTGTTTTTTTTTTACATAAAAATAACAAATACAGGCGATTTCAATCCTAGTATCTCCTTTGGACTCCCGAGTATGTCCTACGGACAACCGTATATGTCCGCTGGACAATCATTTTGTCCCTGTCTCCTAAAGAGACAATAACGTCATTTTTACTTAAAAAAAACAGTAAGGTTTACAAAATATTCAAATATGAATGTAACAATTAAAATTGAATTCATAAAGAGTGTTAAATATCACGTACCTAAGTATTAATTATTATTTTACAAGTTAAATGAAAAGTAAGGTACATTTATGATTTGTCGTCCAGGAGACACTATTATTGGGAATAACTTATAAATTAAAAGTCGCGTCATTTATTTATGGAAGATAAATTGAAATCCAGCCTATATTAAGTGAGAATAAAGTGACGGTTTACAATTTGACTGAATTTCAAATGGTTCAGAAGTCAATTTAGTTAGTTGTCCAAGGGACTATCTTAACAGAGTCATGTGGATTTCTGAGTCAACTCTACTCTACTATTTTATTTAAAAAAATCGTTCTGCTCTACCTATATGAATTCTTAAAATATAAATAACTAGCTTCTGCCCGCGACTCCGTCCGCGTGGAACTCGTTTATATCGTAGCTCCATACAAACTTTCACCCCCCACGTCATCCCCTTGGGGGATGATTTCCGGGATAAAAACTATCCTATGTCCTTCCCCAGGACTCAAACTATCTCTATACCAAATTTCATCCCAATCGGTTCAGCGGTTTAAGCGTGAAGAGGTAATAGACAGACAGACAGACACACTTTCGCATTTATAATATTAGTATGGATTATCTACAGCAAAAATGTTGAAATTGACAAATAAAATTTAAAAATTAAAATTTACACTTACTTTAATGTACTTACACTTAAAAGTTGATTGACCCAGTTGTTTAAATAACCTAAAGCAGCCCAGGGAAGGTGGTGGCCTGATTGAGACATACAGGATACTAACCGGGCACTATGATCTCAAAGATTTCCATAATACACTCGAGAGCAAAAGTTTCGGGTCACTAGCATTTACTTGAATATCTTGAAAACGAATAAAACAATCGTATTAAAATAAATTGAACGATACGATAGCTTTATTCGTTTTCAAGATATTGAAGTAAATGCTAGTGACCCGAAACTTTTGCTCGAGTGTATGTTTGAAAAGAACAATAACACCTGACTAAGAGGTGATCACCTAAGGCCCCTAGCACACGGCGTATTTTAAACGCGCCGTCGACGCGCGTTTCCCTACTACCATCGGCTGGGTAGCGACTGGGTAGTAGGGAAACGCGCGTCGGCGGCGCGTTTAAAATACGCCGTGTGCTAGGGGCCTAAACCTGGTTGCTCGCAGGTCACACAACAACCCCCATAGACACTTCTTGAGCAACAGGGTTGCCAAAGCTTGGAACAAACTGCCAGACAATGTGGTCTCAGCTCTCAGTGTCAACCAATTCAAGAACAAATTAGACAAGCACATTTGTACAGAAAAGATAATTAAAGCTTGACACTTATATACTTAGGTAATAATTAGTGAAGTCCGTTGCGCAGTTTTCAAGATCTAAGCATACATAGGGACAGACAGCGGGAAGCGACTTTGTTTTATACTATGTAGTGAAGTTAATTGGATACAGGGGCATTGGAGGTAGGGTTGAAGTGTGTAGGGTGATGGGCTGGCAACCTATCACTGCAAGACAACATTTTGACTCGGACAGTATGGTAACAAAACCTTATTCAACCACTTGCTATGTTAACTTGGTATCCAAACATTTACCAAGCAACACCTCTCAATACATGTTGACCTCCAAACTTTAATGTTCAAGCATGAGTCTAACTTCCTTCAGTTCCTTGTTTGATATAAGTAGACTTCTTACTTTTTTATATTGTTTTTAACTGTTGTAAAGTTGGTAATATGAAATATCCGTAATTGAATATAGGTACTTTAAAAGAACAGACTGAGACATGACAATAACTAGATCATATAATTTCAGTCCATTATGGTAAATATGCACATTTAAAACTGTTTGGGTGTATGCGCCTGTATAGATTAGGGATATTTTAAATGACAAACATCTTTTGGCCATTATCAGGTATTTTTTTCACGTATCAGAACAATATAAGAGGAAATTCTTAAAGAAATTTCAACATTTCGATTTTTAAGGGCCACCCAAACTAAGAGTCAAGTCCGCCTGCGGCAGGGTTCCCAATACGCTGGCCGCGTTACCTCTCTGTTAGTTAGGTAATTAAATAGAAATTGTTTTTCTCAATCAAATTCAAGCGTTGAAGCGTGTGAGCGAGTGCGCGCTATACATCGATATTTTATTCGAATATATTCTGCGTAAGAATATAACGACCTCAAATACTTTTAACCAAAAAGTTTGAAGAGGCGGCCATTTTAACGGGTTCATTTTCGTTCTAAGATAACTCACGTACAGTCGACTACGTACGTACCTATCCACTTTTTCAGCGTATTGCATTATAATAGCGTCCAGAAGTAAATACATCTTTTTGTAGGCGACTGTACATGTCAGTACTTTTTAGCTCAGAATGTGTGTGTATGTGAAATAACTCATTTTGCACATATCACGCGCTGAACTAATAATAATAGCATCTGACATTTTGTGTCAAATATTATAATATACTTGTGAAGCTCATTATCACCTTGTAAATACAAGCACCAAAAGTATACACTGCCATAGAACCAACTCTACTTTAGTAATCATTAATCATTCATTACATTAGAGAATCACATCATAAAATTATGACACGACACTGACATGTGGTTCGATTTTCAAACAAATTTGTAAGTATTCCAGCATTGCAAACGAGCTTAGACGAGAACACTAAGGCCCAACGCAGTGGCGTATATGCCATATAAACACATGAGTTGCATTTTTGCGACGCGATTATCGCACGACAAAAAATCGTAGTGCGTGGAGCAGCCTTATACTTAAGCTCATTTGCCAACTTCCCGAAGTCCAATCTGCACGGCTAGCATGCGACGGCGCGCGAGCTCTCTCGTTTTTCTCGCACTATCCGTCTCTTTCTTATTAGAACACTTAGAACAAGAGATATAGTGCGATCAAAATCGAGAGTATGTCGCGGCCGTCGCATGCTAGATGTGCTGCGGCGCTACCACTAACTTCGAAAGCCGAAAATCGTAATACATGCATCCCTGTCACTCGATTAAGGGAGTGCGATAGAGATGGAAATACCCGAACTTCGACTTTCGAAGTTCGTGGTAGGGCCCCTGGTTGACATTGTACGCTTATGTTAGTCAGATGTCAATGCAATATTACGAGACCATCAAGCTTGCTGGTCTGATGATGGAGTCAGAAGGTGGCCATGCCAAGTCCTAAACTCCACAATACTCGTCGTGTTGCCCTTAATGATTAGTTTGATGCCCGAAAAATAAGTAGGTACAGTCGACAATAAAACCATGCACTGTCAGCTTGAGAGAAACGTGCGGTGCTGACTGTACCAAAAACGTAACTTGTCAGAAACTTACTATTTTTTTATGTTATAAATTCAAGTTAGTAGGTAACTACTTTAACTAGGTACCTACATGTGACATGCCTTGCAAAACCTCTTTGAGATTCAATTCGCCCATGTTATCACCAATTACAGACAATCACAAAAAAAATACTAGGATCAGTTCAAAAAAAAAGTCACGCAAGAATTGTGAACCTCCTTGAAACTACAAAGACTTTTAGATAGGTAAATTGTAAACTCGACTTCTCGTATCTATAGCTGACTTTTAAAAGTTCATTTTTTTATTTTTCGAACGAATTCGAAACAATTGCCGGCCGCGAGTAAAATAAAATACTCGTTCCGAGTGCGCATGCGTCAGTCGTTGAGGCATCGGCGCGCGCGCTGCCGTGTATATCGCGACGTACCTAGACCGGTTCAACGCTCTGGCGGGAAAGTGCAATCACAAATTATCCAATTAGCAAAATGAACCAAGAGGCAAGAACTAGAAAGGTCGCCGATACCTTTGAGAAATACAGGATTTCTGAATGGGGGACCAGAACGGTTAGTGTCATTTTGTAATTCATAATGAGTAGGATAAATAATAACAACGTTTTATTTAATTCGCTGGAGTATTCTGACGTTTGCAGGCGCATATTTTATATGTTTACTGCAATAAGATTTAAGTACCTACCAATAATGTACTTTTTATCAATAAATTCGCCCTCAATTTACTGACTGTGTGTGTTTAATTAAGAGTTTTATCATAATAATGTGTACATTCAATATTTCAATTTCTCCGGCTAATTAAAAATACAAATTTCGGCAGTCACAACACAACACCATGAAGTAAACTTGCCGGTAAATTTTGACCATACATTTTTTTTAATTATATGTGTAAAAAAAATTGCTGCTTGGACTCTTTGAGAGTTGAGATGATCAAAAGTGCTGACCTTTTATACATTGTTAGTTGCATGATGGTGTCCTCTACAAATAAAGGCAGACATTTATCAGTGACTAATAGAGAACCAAATTAAAGTTGAATAACATACGCACTTTCAATAAAAAACCGGCCAAGTGCGAGTCGGACTCACGCACGAAGGGTTCCGTATCATCATCTATAAAAACGGCAAAAAATCTTGTTTGTTGTATGGGAATTGGGAGCCCCCCTTAAATATTTTCACGCACGCATTTTCTCACGCACGAAGGGTTCCGTACCATTATCTATAAAAACGGCAAAAAATCTTGTTTGTTGTATGGGAATTGGGAGCCCCCCTTAAATATTTTTTTTATTTTGTTTTTAGTATTCGTTGTTATAGCGGCAACAAATACATAATTTGTGAAAATTTCAACTGTCTAGCTATCGCGGTTCTTGAGATACAGCCTGGTGACAGACAGACGGACGGACAGACAGCGAAGTCTTAGTAATAGGGTTCCTTTGGATACGGAACCCTAAAAACATATGCGACTCTGATTTACCTAATGTTCTTCGTAGCGGCACCACTTTCTCTGCGCTTCCTTTATAAAATTGTTTAACTTTCTGTCAACAAATTTAAATCGAGCCAAGAGTTACATACCTACATTTAGTTATAGCATATACATATGTATATTAAGTAACGTTATGAATGACGTTAGGTACATGCTTTTGTTATACAGTCTAGTATAAAAATTGCATACAACGTACGCAGATTAAAAAAAAAAAGATTTAGTGTCGCAAAAAAAACACAACATTGAAAAAAAAATGTAGGTTTACTTAGGTTAGGTGCGACAGTGGGTTCGGGGCTCAGCACGTCTATCATAGGACGGCCGTGACATACTCTTGATTTTTCTCGCACTATACCTCTTGTTCTAAGTGTTCTAATAAGAGAGAGACGGATAGTGCGAGAACAATCGAGAAAGCTCGCGCGCCGTCGCGTGATAGCCGTGCTGTATCTATAATATTGACAGTAATTACATATCTTTTAAAATAAAATAAAAAATATATTTCTTAATCAAAGAATATCACTCGAATGTTTAACTAACTGGCTTCTTGTTGCATGTAACCATTCAACAATTTTCCGTTTTCGTTGTCACTGTCATATGGCTGTCGTCCGACATGATGCACGACGGCTAATCACAGCAATGCATTCGTAGATTGACCAATCGCATTCATTTGTGTTGGGTAATTGGAAATAGGCTGATATTTTGCGCAGCTGTGATTGGATGCGCAGTTGACTATGCGCACACCGGGTTTTAGTTTTAGGCACGCATTTGGGTAGTTTGTAAGGAGCTCGCCTTCTATGTTTTTTTCGTTCGCTGGGTTTCGGTACATCTTTATGACAGGATTAAATCGATACTTATTTTTGCACTTGACTGTACGATCGTAATCGCTGCATTTCTCATTAAAAAAGAAACTCATTTCCTCCGTAGGCTCGCATTTTTCGAGGAAAACGACTAATTTTTGGTAGCAAAATATTGTATTTTCTGATTAGTATAAAACAGTTCGTATTTTTTAACAAAGGTGGGCAAAACATTTTAAGTCGTATATTTTATGCTTGAATACGTTGAAATATGAGATTTACATGTCAGCACCATATTAGTTCCTATATTGTATTAGGTACATTCCATACCTAATTAATTCAATATTAAAGTCTCAACATCACATAATATTTGTGCTGAGAAATGGCCACTGAGAATTTGAAACTGAATTATTTACCAGAAGCTTTTTTAAAACTGGTCTGACCTGCATATTATGCGAAGTTAATATTAGGTACAGTCAAGTGTAAAAATATGGGTGCATACAACTTACTCATATAAGTATATAATGTTATATCGCACTTAAGTCAGCGGATTATGGTTTCGGTAGGTACATATTTATGAGGATTACATCGAAACTTATTTTGCACCTGAATATACATCATATTATTAGACCGTATCTACGCACTAATTATGTGGTATTGACAAGGGTTAAATACAACTTCGGCCCCTCTGAACAGATGATTTACTTTAAAAATAAAGTTTTAACCGACTTTAATTTAGTACTCCGCCAAGCCTTGTGAACATTTACACATTTATTTTCCAATTTACCATATGAACTGATTTCCGAGAGCCAACGCATTTGCTTAGAGAAAAAAAACATCAATAATAGTAGATTATACACTAAGGGGATAAAGCACTGTTTTATGTCACGGGAGCGAATTGAATCCCGAACGTAACGAAGGACTCATAATTTAACTCCTGAGCGTAGCGAGGGAGTTATAAGTTAATTCCTGAGCGAAGCGAGGGAATTAAGACTGAGTCCTGAGTGCAGTGAGGGGTTCAACCGCCCAAGACTAAAACAGTCTTATCCCCGAGGTGTATACTCTACTTTTCACACCTTATGCGAGACAAAAAAACAGGCTCAGTAGATAAATATTGAAAATAGACCAGAAGCACTGATTCAGACACAGACTTTACGCCTTTTACAGCTTTCCATTTGTCAAAATCGTTGTAGGCTTTTAGGTATTTTTCCTTTGACTTCTCTGGCAGCAGATTGTTGACAATGCCTATGGCATCTAATTTGATAAACTCAGGAGTCAAAACACTTTAATCACTCGACATTTTCAATATTATTTTTGAAATTAAATCTTCTATAGGCACCTACAAGAACTCGATTTGTTCGTCACGCGTGAACAAATGAAGGCGCGCGACGTTCCAAATTCGAAAGCACAAGCCGTGGTCCTAGATTCGAAATTCGAATTTCGAACACCGCGCTCCTCCGGACCGGGGTTCACACGGAGGCAAACTTCATTTATTTTGTCAAATCAAGTAGGCCATGGCCTAGGACAAATTGTGTTTAGCAAAATTAAACTTTATGCATATAGTAATAAGAATTATGAAAAGTGAAATCATATTATTAACCAGCGGGTTATAATGAAATTCAGTACAACATTATAACCCGGCTAATACCAAGGGATTTAATGTCTTGCTTTCGGTAGGGTTTACATGACCTATAATTCGGCATTGTCGAGCATGTGGTTTGAAAAAAGTTTTAATTGCAAATTGGAAAGTATTTAACAAACGCATCTAAAGTAAACCCCGCAATTCACAGGTTTTTCTAGATTCTACCTACAATACAGGAATACAAGCAATGTATGCACTGCATGCAGCCCTGTATAACAGCTTTTAGAGTTATATATATTGCTTCAGTAGAATACTTCATTTTCTTAGGATGGATTCGAATAATTAGGAATAACTAAGAATAAAGTTTTGGTCGAATTGAGACTAAGTAGTCTTGATCGCCACAGACAACTTTTTAAATTATCTACTTATCGGTAAATGACCTGAAATCAGAGCAAACATGCCGTAAAACCAACAAGTGATATTCTTTCACTAGTTTTAACTTTTAAAGCACGGCGGCTGAATACATCAACGGATTTCTAAATGTCAATTCGACCAAAGAAGTTTATTGGAGAAAACATTTAGATAACCTGGTCTATAGAATTTTGCGTTTAATCTCAGATTAAATTCCTCGTCGGTCGATTGGTCGTCTCCGGTCTAAAAGGAAGAAGGTTCTGATTGCTACACCAGAACTCTGCTACGTCATGCTGTCGATACATTACGAAAATTCTTGATTTGGAAAATCTAAACTCAAATCTTGCCAGTAAAATTGGACCTACTTCCCGAAATCCAATACTTCGTACTACACGTATTGGAGCCTCACAATGCAATATTATTGTACCACTGGAAATGGAGACGGAAGGCCGTACAAATCCGAAATCACACATGAGAAATCGGCCATGTTTAGGTTTAGGTAGAATTACCTTACCGAGTAGCTGACGACTACAGGGTTAGGCATATTAAGTGTCCTATTTTAACAAGACATTAAATTCTAAATAAAACATCAAAAATTGAAAATGCTCTATGTATTTGTGTTAAACTATGTTATATATTTACAAAATTAATTCATTAACTCAAAACGCTCTTCTTTGGCTCGTATAACTTTACGCAATCCAACTAATATTATAAATGCGAAAGTGTATGTGTGTGTTTGTTTGTATGTTTGTCCGTCTTTCACGGCAAAACGGAGCGATGAATTGACTTGATTTTTTAAGTGGAGATAGTTGAAGGGATGGCGAGTAACATAGAATAGTTTTTGTCCCCGTAATCATCCCCTAAGGGGGTGAAATGGGGGGGGTAAAAGTTTGTATGGAGCTGCGATATAAACGAGTTCCACGCGGACGGAGTCGCGGGCAGAAGCTAGTCTCTTATAAAACGTCTTGCATGCGGCACGCACGACTTCCTCAGGTATCTCGTCCCATATTTTGACTAACCGATCCTTAAATGAACTCAAATTTAGTCCTTGTGTGCTCCCAATTTGACTTAACATGTATCCCCATATTGTAAAGTCCAAGGGGTTCAGGTCTGGTGACGACGCAGGCCATTCTTCCCATGGTATAAAATCTGTTAAATTTTGCCGACACTAGTCCTGTGTACGTTTGGCTTTATGTGATGGGGCACAATCCTGTTGGAAGTTGGAAACACTAATACTCGTTCCCATATAACTTTTGAGCGTTTTTAAGCAGATGATCTTGTAAAACGTTCTGTATGTAGAAGTCTTGGTTGACGTACTCTTAAATCGTTGCACTGCTAGTTTGTCCGCTGGAATATCCCGTAAACTAACTCCGTACACCCGATCATTCTGTTGATTGTGGCTGTCATGTAGCACAAACATCTTTTCATCCGAAAAAATCATATAGTCTCCGTCGTGCCAAGCTAAAATGACGCTACATTTTTTAACTCTAGATTTTTTTTGAGCTATTGTCAAACCGTGTATTTTCTGTTTTTGTAGGCCTTGAGGTTAAGGTCAATTCGCAATATTCGACCCATTGATCTTCTTGAGACTTTCATGTCCTTTGCGAGTTTACTCGCCCTTTGTGCTGGATTCCGCCTAATTCTCTCACGAACGCGTTTTATTAGATTTCCTACACGTAATACCGAAGGTTTTCGTCCAGGTTTGGGCCTCGGTCGGCAAGATCCGGTTTCTAGAGTCTGGCATATGAAAGATGAGAATGAGTTTTTTATGGATTTTTTTATATGGCAACAGTAATATCATTGTCAAATGTGTCAAACGTCTTAAATTAGTATGATGTCCTAATCTTGATACTTGATATCGTAACTAAGAAAGTAACTGTTCGATAATAAATTGGTATGTTTATGCCTTTTAAGAGAATTAAAGGGAGGCTTACTGCTAACGTTATTCACATTGAAGAATGCATAAAAAGTACAATTAATATGTCTCGTAAATCGGAATTTTTGTAGAGTGGTTTTGATTATTCTTCTTAAATATAAAGTAGAAGGAAATAGAACAGTTTTATTTCGTATAACTTTACTTCCTTCTGCTTGACCAGTTGCATTTTGAGTAAGTAATGAAGAAAATTAATATTTTTTCAAGTATCATTATTATTGTATCGCGTTATAAGCAGTGTTGCAACACGCTGTTTTTTAAATTTACCGCTCTTTTCTATTCTCATCTTTCGCTGGCGTAGAGTCTATAAATCGTTTTATAGTCCGCGATATGAACCTTATATTTATATTTAGGTGTTTCAGTTTCCTAAGTATCTCGCATGGCTTATGGCCGTTGTACACATTGGGCCAACGTTGGCGCGTGAGCAGATGCAGCTATGCGTTAGAGGAAGAGGGCTTTATATCGTTCTCATGCGTTTGCATAGCTGCATCCTGCTCACGCGCCAACGTTGGCCCAGTGTGCACAGCAGGCTTTATATTTTTTCTTGTACAAACTTATTACGAGTTTGCGTTTTGCGTCCATCGTTGACAAATGTACAAAACAAAAGATAATCTGTATTAGGATATTTAGGATTTATAGATATTATAATAAATACGCAATTTAAAAAGTATAATAGTTCAAAAAGATCTGAAGTATTAAAAAAAAAAAGGTTTCTAAAACTAGGACACTTAATATGCCCAACCCTGTATATGCAACAATAAAGTACAGTCGTCAATAAAAGCTTGGCTCAAAAACTAGATTTTCGTCAGAAACTTTTTCGTCACTATCACTATGAGAGTTAGGTTCGGTTGTATCAATCAGTTGGGATTCGTTAGTTACTTCCATCTGTTTGTTAGTCTATTTTTTTTTTATCATGGCAAGATTGTTAGTTCTGTTTTCCCTACCATTGTCTACCAGTGTCGTGTTGTGTTGTTGGACGACATGGTGCTGCTGAGTCCATCTATTGGGGCCCTTAGACAGTTAGTGGCCATGTGCGAGGAGTACGCTGCCTCGCATGGACTTAGGTACAACGCCACCAAGAGTGAAGTTATGGTGTTCAAAGCGGGTAAAGTTAGGCCGTATTTTATCCCTCCGGTGTCTCTTGGTGGGGCTGTACTTAAAGTGGTGGACCGTTTCAAGTACCTGGGCCACATTATAACAGACGACCTATGTATGTGATGATAGCGATATAGAGAGAGAGCGTAGGGCGTTGTCGGTGAGAGGTAATATGTTGGCCCGCAGATTCGCTAGATGCTCCGTGGACGTAAAAATAACCTTATTTAAGGCATATTGTCACTCATTCTACTCTAGTGGTCTGTGGGTCCGATATACCAAACGAGCCTACAGCGCCCTACGCGTACAGTATAACAACGCCTTCAGAATGCTGTTACTCCCAAAATGGTGCAGTGCGTCGGAAATGTTCGCTAATACCCACACGGACGGTTTCCTAGCGGTGATGCGAAAGAAAATCGCGTCACTGATGGGTCGCGTCAGGGAAACTCAGAACGGCATTCTGAAGGTGATTTCTGAAAGATTTAACTGCCCGATTATGTGGCATTGGATGCAGATGGTCAGGACTACTTTGACTTACATCAAGTAATCCTGACAGCAAACAACCGTGTACGTACTAACTAACATAGCGTATAAGTTTTCTTTTTAAATGTACTACTAACAATATATGGACCAGGGACCAGGATTCAGGTTTTTATTACGGAACAATCGCATTTATAATATCTTTACTACATGAACTAATACATTTAATTCGCAGTAATATCATTAATCCGCCTCTATAACAAACAATAATTCTTATTACATGAGTGCGAGTTAACTATTAAGATTATGACAGTTTAAACACTGAAATCCAGTTGTAAAGTGATACAATTATCTATTGGATATAGTATTAGCACCATGCATGAAACAATCGCATGCTACAGATTAAGGGTGGGTTGCACCAAACCGTCTCTAATTGTAAGCGGTGTTCGTTAAAGCCTGAATGTATGGAAAGTTTGTCAAGTTTCTATGGAATGACAGCTGCCGGCGCCATATTTAACGTTGACCGGCCTGTAACCGTAAAGGCCAACACACACAGAGGACGGGCGCGGGGGGCGGGTGCGTGCGTCCGCGGGCCCGTCGCGCGTTGTGTTAGCCAGTTTAAAATGTACATCTACACACAGAGCGCGGGCGCGGGCGGGTGCGTGTATCAGCCACACACGCGCCCGTCGGCGCACGCGCCCCGCGCCACAGACAGAGCGCGGGTGACGCGGGTAGCGGGCGGTTTTTTTCGTAATTCGTTGGTTTGCGTATCAGCTCACGCGTGCATTTCACGGCGTTTGTATTTATTTGCAAAAGGAGATGGACATCAAAGAAAAAATTATAGAATGTGATCGAAAACACAATTGTTTGTGGGAGCCAAGGAACCGGCACTACAAAAATACAATGCAATCTTGATGCAGACTGCCGACGATCAATGGCGGCGAGGACCCACGGCGGGCCCGACGCGGGTCATCGAAGCGCGCGCCCGTGCTCTGTGTGAAGGGTTTGAAAATCGCGCCCGCCCGCTAGGTCCCGCGCCCGACCCGCGCCCGTCCTCTGTGTGTTTTACGCTAAAGTTAACAATAATTAAGTGTTCGAGCTATGGCAAATAGGGTGTCGGATGCGCACGTCCATCCAGCACGTGACTTGTTCCGCTACCTTAAGATCCTACCCTTGCCTTGTCTATTTATATAACTAATAGCCATATTTACACAGGAAAATATAGGTACAAGGTACACTAAATAGCACCTCCGCAGTAACATAAACCGGAACAAGTTGGTCGCCGAAAAACACAGACTCCCTAAATCGGAAAGATCCGTGTATTATTTGGGTACGACCATTTATAACTGATTGCCCGACATAATTAGGAATGCAGCTACAACCCCAGCGTTTAAAAAAAGACTTTTTATACTCGTCGACCTTAATGTTTGAATTAAGACTTCGTACACGTGAAACACTAAACGTGGTACTCGACTGAAAAAGCATACATTAGATAACGATAGCATAAAATACTATAATAATATGTGGCTTATGAAGGAATTATTTTATTATTTTATACTTACGTCGAATTTTTGAGTCTACCTATTCTGATGTAATTAGACAATCCTAAAATAATAAATTGATAATTATGATTAATATTATCGCCCTACCGCTACCTGTAACTATGTTATCAATAAAAATCACATAGACAAATGAACTTACCAGGATTTGAACCCGAGACCGCCGGCTTCGGCAGGCTGCGTCATTCACTACTTACCTCACTACCAACTAGCCCCAAATGTATATCAATGTTTTAATGTTTCTATGACATAATTAATTACAATAATTAGAAGTTAAATAAAATATGAATTGTTCGTGAATGTGTTTGTTACTGAAGTACACAACGCAACCTATTTTTTTTCTGGCCTTATCATGTCGTGTCCCACAGTTGGGCAAATGCTTATGCCGGCTGTACACATTGACCCAACGTTGGCGCGTGAGCAGGATGCAGCTATGTAAACTAATGAGATCGAATTATAGCCCTCTTTCTCTAGGGCATAGCTGCATCCTGCTCACGCGCCAACGTTGGGCCAATATGTACAGCCGGCTTTAAAGGGGATATATGAATCTAGTTTTTTATTCGAGAAAAACTGCAACAATACTAGTCCATTCCCATGCGGAAGTGGAGCTAACGAGATACATCCGCGATGTACTTTAGTGCTATTTCCATGCCGATTTAACCGTGTGATTATTTCATGGGTGTTGGTGTTATCAAATCTGTATATATTTTTTTTTAATAAGTATAGACCATAACTTCAGGCCGGCATTTAAAAAGTGACGACCTAATGTCAGTCTTGCGCATTCAAATTAAGATACATGTTTGACAGGCAATATGTCGTTGATATAACGCCTCTGCCAGAAAAATGGTTAATTCATCCCCGACGAAACAAACATAGCTAAGCCCTTGTACGCTCTAAGCGGCTAGCCGCGTGCGGCTTGCCGTGCGGTTGGACAATACGACAGGCAATATGTCGTTGATATAACGCCTCTGCCAGAAAAATGGTTAATTCATCCCCGACGAAACAAACATAGCTAAGCCCTTGTACGCTCTAAGCGGCTAGCCGCGTGCGGCTTGCCGTGCGGTTGGACAATACGACAGGAAATATGTCGTTGATATAACGCCTCTGCCAGAAAAATGGTTAATTCATCCCCGACGAAACAAACATAGCTAAGCCCTTGTACGCTCTAAGCGGGTAGCCGCGTGCGGTTGCCTAAGCGGCTAGCCGCGTGCGGCTTGCCGTGCGGTTGGACAATACATATGAAACCGCAAACGCAAAACCTCTACGCACTAAGCGGTTGGCCGCAACCGCACGCGGCTAGCGCGTACACGTACAAGGGCTAAGGGTCAAGCAGTCAAGCTGCCTCGCAGGGAGCCAGTCCTGTCAACCTGGTCCAAATTGACAAACATTGAGAGTACCTCCTCTATGAATAACGATTGCAAGATTGCATAGAAGTCAAGACACAGATACGTGTAATGTACACGTGTTAAATTTATAACTCGCCACGTAAGCGTCGAGGGTTAAAAATGTTGCTGTAAACTGTAATAGAAATATAATAGAAAAAAATCACCAATTAGAAACTTAATATGATTAATTGGAAATTATCGCGTGCTTTGAAACGCCGCGCCGTTCTGACTAGATTAAGAAACAATAAGGTCGGATTTTCAGATATATGATTCTTGACTATGTGATTGTTTATCTGATTTAATCGATACATGATTTATATAAACAGCGTACACACTTTCAGGCAACCGCTGTTTCAATCGGCTGCCTCGCGACAAAAAAATCTCAGATCGGGTTGCATACGGCTGTTCCATAACACTTTGGGAGCTCAAATACCGCAATTGCTCTGAATATAGCTAGTTTGTTTTAGCTTACTAAAACAGACTAGTGAGTGTCAGCGCGTTTTATACCAACTTTATATATAAGTTGGAAAAATATTTCAGGAAATCTTGTTTTGAAATGTTATAAATTACAAATTTGAAAATTATTTCTTTTATATTACTTGCACGTCTTTCGTGATGATGGTGATGGTTAAAATACCAGTGGCTGCGACCTTCTTCAAGAGGCTATGCGAGTATGCGACCCCCCATGGGGTTGCGAATGTCGCGATTCACTGGTTTTGAAATCAACCCTATTCTATCTCGGTCGACTCGACACTAGTGTTGTCTTCTGTTGCAGTTGATTGCATATCCGCTAACTTGCTGGTCATGCTGTGTGCACTCGCCTTGGATGTCATGCTAGACTATATAAAGCTATTCATAATAGTGGATTCTATTACTAGGGAGCAAAATGGCATATTCTAACGAGGGTAACTGATTTAATCCAGAATCCTGAGCTTAGTGAGGGATTCCAGCAACGTCGCCCGAGGTATTAAATAATTTTGCTACCGCGGTAGAAAAATTATTTATTGAAAAGAAGATTGTATTACGCGTAATACACTCTTCTTTTCACTTCTTCCATGATAATTAAAAACACGATAGTTACATTAAATATTTAATTAAAAAGATACAAATATTATTGGACGGCCGCAGGGATTTATATTTTTCAATGATAATATTGATCTTGGACGCAATGATCGTATCCGTTTCTGTTTTATTATCAACCTTTACTAGTTATACATATGTGTCCGCATGTTTTGTATATCGTCAGTAATTTTTAATAGCCCGCTACTCCGAAGATTAAGTAATGCCACCTGCAAAAAAGCAATGTTTTACCCAAGAACAAGATTTAATATGAGTAGATAGGTATTTCAAAAGGATGCCTTTACACAGCGAAACCATGAGAGTTCCTAGGGAGTAGGAGTAGAACCTTCAGAAAAAGCAAACCATTACAACGAAATGGATTTAAATCTATCGGTAGGTGATTAGGCGCCTAAGCAGGGATTTTATTGAATGTCGTTGTTCATGCTGACTTTCACTTTATAAGCGTTGAAGATAATACTCCAGAGAATCCAATGATTAGAAGGCTGCTTATATTTCGAATAGTTCTTGAAAACGATATTGCACCTTTACTAATCTTCGAGGTGGTTTGCTTTGCTTTTTGCAGGCAGAACATTGTTAATTACGTTTTTTGCTTCCATTTTAACAACTGTTAACGTATCATTTTCTCTTGAACTGGATGAAATCATCATTGTAAATCGAAAATATTAGTATATAGGAACTTCTTTTACGTGCTTGTCATAAGTGACACCAGTTTTTTTTATTTTACTACGTAGGTATGTTCCATGGTCTTAAACTTCCAATATCTATATATTATCATATTATATCAAATAAACATTGTTTGAAATAACATGTAGATATCTTAGAAAGTAGTATAAATAAATCCATAACTATTTTTATTTATTGAGCATGTTAATATTCAAAATCGTCCAAGGAAGACAATATAAGAGACCATAACCACTACACGAAGAAAAAAGCGCGGTATTTAAAAACGTTCAATAAAAGTGTCTCCTTACACATGCTACTGAAAATATATATTCTCTTGGCCTAGCTCTGGCCCATAGTGTTTATACTGGAATAATGTTTTTAAAGCTTTCTTCTCTATTTGGTCTATGACACGCTTGCAGACAAAAAAGATAGATTGAAAAAAAATGCAGAGGGATCAAAAACTAGTTTTGCTCCCTATAAACGGGCTAGAAAAAACTTGTTTTCGAATAGAAGGAGTGAATAGAACCATTGTATCTCATAATTTCATAATGAATGATGTATGTAATATGTAGGTACCTAATAAAAACAATACACATGTTCAAAAACACTGATATAGATTGTGTCCTATCATAATTGGTCGTCGACGTAATTTACTATCGTTTTAATAGGTTGTTTTGTTACATATTACGAATCGAATTGTTACCTGCCTACGTAAGCTACCACGTTACTATAAGCTTTCTTTTTCAAGATTAGTTCTAACCTATGATTCTCTGATACTGCGTATGAACGAGTAGATAACTATAATCTACCTTATCTTATTTTTTTACTTTCCGGATTATACCGCCGCATGATTTGTTATTTTCAGCGTATGATCGATTTTTGCCGTTCATAAATACGCCCTTCCTCGACTACTTATACTGACCCAAACTAGTTCCAAAAGTGATTCGCACTCTTTATAATGTGAGGCTAAGTGAATGCGGTTTTTCAACGGCCTGACTGTGCCAAATGGATGGATATTATATATTGACTACATTCATGGGGGCGCCACGTAGCTGTCACTTGGTAGCGGTCGTGTGTGTTCCGACATTCACTAGCGCTCCATTTTATCTAGGCGACAAATGGATGCACGTTGACGTAGATGTTCCAGCGTTGAATTTTGTCATCCACGACCGTTCCATTCGGATGGTGCATTGGCACAGCGCTGCACCATTCGGCTTGTTAGAGAATCGAGAACGGCCAGCTTAGTTGTTTCCATCTTATACGGATATTAGATCCTCTCTAAAAATTGGTTGGGGGAAGATGGGAATTAGGACTTTTATTTGCTGTATGTGACGTGAATTTAAGTGACGTACTTAAGCGACTGTTATGAGCATTATATAGCTGTATTATCTGACTTGTTATGCGATTGGCCGGTTTTACGTAAAGCGCCGACTTTCTCCGTTTCCTACTCTGAGGTATGGATGAGTTCGCAATGTGCACTAACCTTCCGTTTTTTATCAGCTTCAAAACATATGAAGCCTTTTATTTCGTTATTAGACTTTATAGTTTACGTCATAAAACATGTTATTATAGCTAGTTTAGTCTTATTTATTAAGTACAAAAGGACTAAAGAGGCTTTTAGTAGTTTCATGTTAATATAGTGCTTCACAATCGCATTAGGTATTAAGTATTATAATCATCATCATATCAGCCGAAAGACGTCCACTGCTGAATCTGGACATAGGTCTCCCCCAAAGAGAGCGAGAGCTGCGCCACCCGAGTCCATGAATTATAAATATTATAATACCTACACCCGCGATCAAATACTTCGTGTCCTAATTTAAATAACCGCAATAGGTTTTTTTAAATATTTAACAATAGTTTTATTTACATAATATACTATTCTTTACAATACCCAACTGTATTAGCAATTTCCGGGATCCTATCATAAAAATTACGAGTTTTGCGATATCTCGGTCCGTTAACTTGTTTTTTTTTCATGGGTTTTACGATTCCGATTTAAACCTGGTAACGTTATATTTTTGCAGTGTTATTTTATTTATTTACTAGCTTCTGCCCGCGACTCCGTCCGCGTGGAACTCGTTTATATCGTAGCTCCAACAAACTTTCACCCCCCACTTCATCCCCTTGGGGGGTGATTTTCGGGATAAAAAGTATTCTATGTCCTTCCCCAGGACTGAAACTATCTCTATACCAAATTTCATCCAAATCGGTTCAGCGGTTTAAGCGTGAAGAGGTAACAGACAGACAGACAGACAGACAGACAGACAGACACACTTTCGCATTTATAATATTAGTATGGATGGATATGGATTGAGACTTTATTGCACAAAACTAAAATAATGTAAAAATGGCGGACTTAATGCCAAATGGCATTCTCTACCAGTCCACCATAAGGCCAAAGCCATATTTATTAGCTCCCAATTCTAACACTAAACACTATAAGGGCGAGATAATTGAGAAATAGGTATTTGTGAAATGTGTTGCTGTCGCGCCAACCTCAAGGCTCCCCCCCCAGAGCGCGATAGAGACAACTGCAGCTTGGACCGAAAATACCTATTAAAAGTACATTAAATCAACGTTTCGTAGTCCCCTGATTTCTTCTCCAAAACTTGACCTATTTAACTATTTGTTTTATTCAAAATCAAAGAAAAACTTTGGCCGTGTTCCTGTTTTCCTTTTTTTTTAATAATCTAGTCAAAATTGTTTTCTGGATGTTTGAACACAGCGGAAAATCTGGCATTTTTCTTAGGTTTTTGAAAGTCAATATCTCTTTTGAGAATAAATTTATGAAAAAAAAGAAAACATAGGAACATGTCAATAGTAGCCATAGATTTATGGAAAAAAATATATGGCTCTACTGCCATTATCCAGGGAGAAAACAGGGGACTACGTGTCTATGGAAAAATGGCCCTTGTGTTTCCTCTTAAGCGCTACACCCAACCAACCGCGGAATGCCCTTTACCTAGTAAAGTTATATGATTCAAGATAGGTTCAAGGTCTGAGTATATAATTGTTTAATATTTAGATTGCCTTCTAACATGATCTGCTTGCTTTGGTACTTGATTAGCGCTTCATTGCATATTTAGAGCAAACTATAAAAAGTACAGTCTCCATTCTTCGTAGGCACAGTCAGCGTCACATAGTTAGTAGCAGCCAGAGTAGCCAAATATTTCGTAACACACCCTTATTCTTACAGTAATAAAGACGTGTACCGAAATATTTGGCGACCTTAGCTGCTACTAACTATATGACGCTGACTGTACCTATATCTTTTCTAATATAAGGAAGAAAAATAGTCTGTGAGATTGTAGCTTTGTAAGTTTGTATGTAATGGGTAATCTCCCGAACTTCTCATCCGTTTTCAAAAAATATTATGAAGCCGCGCGGGCAGCAAGTAGGTAAAAAATAAAATCTAAGTTTAAACCCTAGGTGAAAAAAGTATGAATGTCCTGCAAATAAACTACACCAACATGAAGAAAAATAAATAGAGAAAAATAAGCAAACAAATTGATAATAACTCATACGACTATGCAAAATATAAAATATGGTTGTGACAGAACAAGGCGACTCCTATTCAGTTTTGCATATTTACACTTTTTGTACGGTACCCTAATATTCTCCATTTGATCTGGTTTTTCAGTTTTTTGAGGTTTTATAGCGCTCTTAAAGACGCAGTCCTACTAAACCAAATGCCACTGCAAAGAGAAGATAGTGAAATTGATTGTGAACCTCTTAAATATGCTAAAGAAAAAAAACTGGTATAGTTTACATGGAAATTCAATACAAAATGTACCCTTTTTAGGGTTCCGTAGTCAACATGTCAACAAGGAACCCTTATAGTTTCGCCATGTCCCTCTGTCCGTCTGTCCGTCTGCGTCTAAGCTCAGTGACCCTTACTACTACAAAGCTGTAATTCGGCATGGGGTAGGTATATAAATTAATCACGCTGACAAAATAGTAGAATTAAATCTTGAAAACATTTTTTTGTAAGGTACCTCCTCCACACGTAAAGTGGGGATGTATTTTTTTTTCTTGCCAATCCCATGGTGTGTGGTATCGTTGGATAACTTGTTCAAAAATATTATGGGTTTCAAAAAACCATTTTTCAGTTCAGTGGTCCATTTGTGTGATATTTGGCTTTAAAGCCCATGTTTTTGTTAGAGCTAAGTCCACCCCCTGCGGTACTACTTACTACTTACTACTTCACGTATCGTGGCAGTACTTCATACAATGAATTTAAAAGGAAAACTATCACGGCTAAGTACTTTACTAGTTACCGAGTAATAGTCGACCAACTTAAAATGTACTAAAGGCCAACTTTCGTACAAATTCGGCCGACGCAACCGCACCATTTACTTGGCGCGCACGTGTTCATGTAACAAATACAGACAGGCAACTACGGAACCCTACAATGCGCGTGGCCTGACACGCACTTGGCCGGTTTTTATTTGCTTTTAATTGTAATAAGTAGAGTACATTAAAACATTTATCTGAATATGGCAGCGTTGTCAAGGTTTAACGGTTAGCCCTTCACTACGCGTCGGTCATCTGGTGGCTGGTGGTTGATTGGGTTAATTACATGCAAGTTAAGGTCGTCATATGCGGCTAACTGTTACATATATTATATATTAGGTATATTTACAATTGTTTACACCTTTAGCACGAATGTGCTAAAGGTGTAAACAATTGTAAATATAATGAAACAAAGAGCGCTTCAGATCACAGGGATTTGACATCATTTCAAATTCGATATCTGATTTCATATCTTGCTATTCAAATTAGTGTAATGAATTCAATTTAAAACTGAGCAAGTAACTAATAGGGAACCAGTCATTTATACAAACTCTAAAATCCTTTATAATCATCTATTTCCAATTAAGTCTTATTTTTCAAGGAAGGGGAAGTGGAAGTATAAAACAGCTGTTAGATCAATCATAGTTTTTTATTATGTTTAATATTGGTTTGTTATTGTCAGTGTGCAGCTTTGACCTCAGTCTGAGGTCACGTTTATTGTGCAACGTCACGCTTAAGAGGAAACACAAGGGCCGTTTTCCATAGAAACGTAGTCCTCTGTTTCCTCCCTGGATAATGGCAGTAGAGCAATATTTATTTTTTCATAAATCTATTGCTACTATTGACATGTATTCTTAAAAGAGATATTAACCTTCAAAAACCTAAGAAAAATGCCAGATTTTCCGCTGTGTTCAAACATCCAGAAAACAATTTTGACTAGATTATTTAAGAAAAGGAAAACATGGAACACGGCCAAAGCCTTTCATTGTTTTTAATAAAAAAAATAGTTAAATAGGTCAACTTCTGGAGAAGAAATCAGGGGACTACGAAACGTTGATTTTATGTAATTTGAATAGGTATTTTCGGTCCAAGCTGCAGTTGTCTCTATCGCGCTCTGCGGGGGGACGCTTGAGGTTGGTGCGACAGCAATACATTTTACAAATACCTATTTCTCAATTATCTCGCTCTTAGTGTTTCCTCTCAATTGCATTTGAAATAGTTTTACAAATGAATGACTAGCTATCGTGATCGCATATATGTCCGACGTAAAATAATCGTCCCTCTTTCACGTTCGTTATTGCTGAAATCGGACGAAGACTATGTCACTAGCTAGTCAGGTATTGGCAAATTAACCAACAGAAGTGGATCTTATATGTCAAGCTAAAATTAGTAGTTTAGATAATTTGGATTGCTCATATCCATACACAGATGTAGTTAATTGGGTCTCAATGCAGAATAAACGTATACAGCCGACCTTTGAGCGGTCTTGTTGACTACCTGGGCAACATCGGTCATTATATCAAACTAGATTGCAACTTCTGCCCTTATTTCATCATGTGGTTATGAATATTTAATTGTGTTTACTGTTGTACCTACTGATTTATTTACTAAATGCACTATGTATATAGAGGAAGCTGTTCTTCGCCCTAACGATAATAAACCCTACCCTAAATACAGCCAGCTAAGCTCTAAACTTTTTCCCTGTGTACCTAGTATATAGTAGAAACGTGTTATTAAGATAATATTTGTTTTATACCTACCTATAAGGAATCTGGTGAGCATTATTTTGTTATTGATGAATTTCAAAATGCATAGTATTAACACCAGTAGATACATATGTTTGGACCATATGGATTGAATTAACTTGGTGGTCGTACTTATTAGTAACAAATGTAATAAAAGATTCACCCGTCTCCTCAATGTAATAATATCCTTTTTCCCAAACATGCTCGGGAATGTACGCGTTAATATCACGAAATGAAGACATGAAGTTTCTTGTTTGAAAAGAAGAAAAGAAGAAGAAGTAATGTATGAAAACCCTAGGTAAAACCATTATTGTCCGCTGCTCTAACTTTTTAAATTTGCTTACTAATATTAAACTGACAAAGGAAAAATTACATACTGCCACTAGACTCTGTAAGCATACTTGCGACATAAAAAAAAAAATCTATGGTACTATACTTATGTATTTTTATATATTTGCAGAATATGCTATTGCAAAAAGTGTTTAACGGCTTTATATTCTTACGAATAGCGTTCAGTTTTGAATGAAGTCTAATCGGCTAGCAGCAAAAAGTGACCTCCTTCACATCTGACGTCACAAAACTCTGTCGCGTATTTAACAATTTTTCCCCATCCCAAAAAGTGCTCAGCGCCGCTAAAGAAGTTTTCACTTCAAAAATTAAAAAGGGCAAATTACCTATTATTTAATTGATTACCTTGTATTTACTTTAATTTTAATATTTCCTCACATCGTTTGAGAAAAGCACTATACAATCCTCGGCCGGAACAGGGATTGCTGGACTTGTTGTATCCGGCCTCGTCTACGACTCGGCCGTCTACCCCAATCTCGTCGCGCAATCCCTTACTTCACGGCCTCTGCAGTAATGTACTATATTTCATACAACAACGGTCGACACGTACACATTACATTACATTGGAGCACACATAAGTTTGTTAAAATAATTACAAATTCATAATAAAATAAATTTAAATTAATATAGAATTTCAAAAGAAGATTAAAATAAATTTTGGTACAAAGTCGATTTCACGCGAAAAACTAAACAAGGTGCGGGATAATTATTTTACATTCCTGTGTACATGAATCGAATCTGCATGCAATGAGTCATGTACGGGCAAGCGAATCTAGCAGAAATCATATAATCCCTAGTGCATCGCGTGAATCTGCGAGCCAGCATATTTGCCCTAACTGCGAGCGCTTCCCCTTCCTCTTAAGGCCACAAGAAGAAGAACAAGCCATTAATTATTTTGGGAAAAAGGGTGTGGGCTATAGATATGCGTTGTTACGTACAATGTTATTTTTCATTGTCAGTGATATTCCAATAACGTTATCAATGATTATATCGTTCCAATATAGGAACAATATACATATCATAATATATCAACTAAGGTACTTACCGATAAGTGCTGTGATCGCCTAAAATGTGATAACGTATTTTAATCTAATTATGTTTTTATGTAACAACATATGATTGGAAAGCGCTACTCTAGCTTTGAAACAGTGTCGAGGCTACCTGTGTATCTGTTTCACGTGTTTTTGTTCAACATTAAATCGTGTAAAGGGCCATGGAGGTATTATGGTCTTAAAAACTGCAATTTCCGGAATAAAGTGTAATATTATGATTAATTTAATTTCAGGATTTCCCCACCACACACATTACCTACCAGATACCTCCATAATTCAACTTTTTAATGTTGACAGCGGGTAATATTTATTCTGAATCTCATTTCACTGGGTAATGGTAACAGCTTCACTTTTATTTGTCGATGTCTACTGCAAAAAACAATCCCTTTTTGCTACCAGTGTGGTAGCAAAGCAACATGGCGGTTACAGCTGGGTATATCCCTGTTCTTCCAATAAAACTACCGTTCTGTCACTAATTAACGTTTTTTTCATCTGTTCTAGTGCGCTCAAGTAGCTACAAACGTAGTGGAGCAGAAGCACACAGTGTCCCGAGCGAAGCGGAGCCGTGCGCTGGGCAGTCGCGCCTTCCGCGGTAGCACCGTCTGGCTGACCGGCCTCAGTGGCGCTGGGAAGACCACCATTGCCTTTGCGCTGGAAGCGTACCTTGTCTCTAAAGGTAACTAACCTTGTTGTTTCTTCGGATGTCTGTTAACCCTTAGTATGACTTAGCACTGATCAGATGCTATCGAAAATTTACTCTGTTACATAAATTACAATCCTTCAGCACTGTCAGTGTCAAAGCATCCGAAAAGTTACGAACAGAGTTAAGAGCCTGAGTTGAGGGCAAAGGAGAATCGTTAAAAGACGGCACCGTCTGGCTGACCGCCCGCAGTGGCGCTGGGAAAACCACTATTGTCTTTGCTCTGGAAGCTTGCCTTGTCTCTAAAGGTTACTTTATTTCTTCGGATGTCTCTTACGAACAGTGTTGAGAGCCTGGGTTAAGGCCGAAGAGCAGTCGTTGTGGAATGACGACACCGTTTGCCGGAACGGCCTCAGTGGCGCTGGGTAGACCACTATTGCCTTCGTGTTGGAAGCTCATCTAGTTTCTAAAGATATACTTTAGGTGCATTAAGCATACATTATCGAGGGCGAAGCGGCGTTTCGCACGGGTGCGTACTTTTTCACATGGCTTATTCGGTCCTATTATTGAAAGTACGAAAATGATCCTCAAACAATTTTATACAATCCATACTAATATTATAAATGCGAAAGTGTGTCTGTCTGTCTGTCTGTTACCTCTTCACGCTTACACAACTGAACCGATTTGGATAAAATTTGGTATAGAGATAGTTTGAGTCCTGGGGAAGGACATAGGACGTAGTCGCGGGCAGAAGCTAGTAATAAATATGTATGATAATTTTATTCGCGCCTACAGCTAAATATTTCCCTGACATTGAATACAAATTGTTTAAGTCCAGCTAAGATAACGTCTTACTATAATGGAACGTGTTACTTCATTCACTCACTAGATGATTTGTAAACTAGGTTAAGTTAACTCAAGACAAGACTATTGTAATTCTAATTTTCTTATGAATATTGAAGATGTCTGCATAAAATTAAAAATGTGCTTGTCTACAAAAAAAAAAAAAGTAATGTGACCCTAGCCGGTCGATCAAGTGGTGTCTCACTTGAGTGTGAGACAATATCTAGTTTTTTAGCCATAAATATTTAAAAGCACGGAGTTGCGAGGGAAAATCCTCCAATAGGAAGTGAGCGAGACTAGTAATGTTAGTGGATTTATCTTTTTTTTTTTGTTGACGGAGTGGAAATGAACTTACGCATCCCCCTAGCCTCGGGAAACTATAATTCAATTCAATTATTTATTTTAGGTATAGAACCCATATAGTGTTAGTATTACAATTGTGTGCTTATGAATCTAAGTGTTAGTATAGGTTATAATAATAATTTGATCTATTTTAGCATCAACTTTATGCGCTTATGGGGGGGTATGTGGGATTCTCACCCTCTAGCCATCTCTACTTAAGAGAAGGGAGTCTACGAACTAAACCCACTCCTGTGTTTCCGTCTCTGCCGTTTATGGAGGGCGCAGTTGGATCGCGAGCATTTCACCACGACGCCCCGAAGTTGATTTATTCCTCGCACTGCATACTCACCCTCCGTAACCTACAGTGTAAATATAAATTAGTAGGCCCACATAAAAATAATGATGATTGTTATATTCGCAGGTATCCCAACATACGCGCTAGACGGCGACAATATCCGCACAGGCCTCAACAAAAACCTCGGCTTCTCGAAACAGGATCGCGAAGAGAACATCAGACGCGTCGCGGAGGTGGCAAAACTGTTCGCAGACAGCGGGCACGTCTGCCTTTGCAGTTTCGTATCGCCGTTCGAAGAGGTAAGATAACTTGAAAACTTCTGTGCAAGAAAGTAGAGGACAGTATACACTTCGTAGAGGTTGCCAAACTATTTGCAGATAGCGGGCACGTCTGCTTTTGCAGTTTCGTATCGCCGGCGGCAGAGGTAAGATAACCTCAAAACATCAAATCAATACAAATACGCCGAAACAACAGCGCCCGGTGACTGCGGCATTGATCGCAAATTAGAACGGGCCGATTCGTTTGTACCTACTGTAAAACAATATTTATCAAATGTCAGAGTCGTTATCGTGTATAATCATAATCATTGTAACAGTTTAATTAAAATCAACTGAATAATGTTGTAGCCCGCGATCTAGACTATTTGGTAAACAAATCTGACCCTTTTTTTGAATAAACACTTTATCGTGCGTGTACGGTACCTAAGTACGTATTTGAAACGATATTAAGTAGGTCTATGGCTGCTCACTTGGCTAGTACTTTTTGTACCGATACTGACTGAAATAGCAAGACACGTTCGTACGTTTCCGTGAAAATACGATGGTAATAATAGGGTAGACACTAAATAAAATACTCAATAATATCATATTTTCTCGAAAAAGGATTAAAAATGTAGTCAAATGGAGAAAAAATCAACGCAAAGGGTTAAATAATCACGAAGTTATTAGTGTCCAAAGCTTTAAGAAGGGGTATGTTCTGCCCTTTTTCGCAAAATGCAACTTCATATGAAACGATGACGCTTGAAGATTGTGCCGTCACGTCAATAGACGGCGTGCCGCGCCCCGTCGTGTCCGGCGCCGCCATCGACGCGGCCCCCCGGCGCGCGACGCGTAACGTGACGTCACACACTGTTTGCGTTTTCTCTCTAACAAGCAATATTAAAACGGTAAAGCTTCGTAATTCTTTGAGATATCCGAATGGGATTTTCGTCACTAGGCATATTTTTTGGCCTTAATCTTTTGGAGTAATTTGATCATATCGAGATATTTGATCAATTTAATCATATCGAGGCGACACGCATAGGGCTGCCATCCGTCCCGATATATCGGGACTGTCACCGTTATTGAAGCCTCTGTCCCGACGTCCCGACATATACCAAAATGTTCCGATACTCTGCAAATCGTAATCGCGGGGGTGAGGGGTTACGGGTTGACTGGCCACTCGGACCACACCGCACCGGCGGCATAAATATCTGTCTTGCCTTGCCCTAAAATTTGTTTCTTTTTCTTACTCGCCATTTCAGCCAGCCAGAGCGTCCCGATGATACCTTAGCGAATATGGCAGCCCTCACACGCACCACACCCGTATGCCATATCTCCTTCTTATGATCTGAGATGAAAACACATCTTCGCACCTCTCCGGTGATTCACGTTTACGCATTTGTTTAAAGTAATAATCCCTCTATTAAGGACCGAGAAGTTGCGCGCCGGACGCATACGGACTCTGGGTTCCCGTTCTTCGAGGTCTTCATCGACACTCCGCTGGAAGTCTGCGAACAGAGAGACACCAAGGGACTTTATAAGAAGGCTAGAGATGGACAGATCAAGGTAAAGTGTCCATTTGAATATGTTTCGAAATTAGATTGTTTCTCAAGGGAGCCAAATGATATGTTTACGGCGAGGGCGGTATATTGAATCCTGGGTAAAGCGAAAGATCCTACAATAGAACTGCGAGGGTAGCAAGGAATTCTGAAGTATAATCTTGAGCGTAACGTAAGAAATATGGAATCAATCAACAATCAACCAATGACCTTCGATCTGAATCCCTCAGTTTTCCAATGTTTTTTGTAGCTTGGTATATTAACAACAACGGCTTTAAGCAATATAGTATCCCATATTTACTTCAAAGTTCATTGTTTTCGAGATATTTGGCATCAAAGTTAAACGATTTTAGGCCAAAAAACTGTTTTTCTGGCCATAACTTTTGTGTTAATTAGTTTAAAATGAAAACGGTTTTAGAGACATCAAAGACGAACCCAAATCTGTAGATTTTGTATGTTAGATCTTTCACGTCAATAGAGATACGAAATAAGTGTTTTTTTAGACAATGTTTAAAAAAAAACATAAAAAATTAAGTATTAATATCTTTCAAAATCCGTTAGACGAAAATGGGGATAAAAGATTGAAGAACCGATAGCCGTTGGACTTATAATTCTATCAGTAGTGCAAAAGAAGAAGATAGGATTCAAAACTTGTCACAAATCACTTAGCGGGTCGTCATCATGATATTTTTGGACGTTTCAGGGCTTCACTGGCATCACCCAGGCGTACGAGCGGCCCGAAGCGCCGGAGCTGGTCGTGCAGACGGTCGGCAGTTCCATCGAGGACTCCACGATGCAAGTCGTGCGCCTTCTCGAACAAAATGTGTGTATACCTACGAAGGCGGTGGACCCTTATCTATAGTTTGTTCTAAATAAAGCTTACTAATTATTTTGATGGGCAGCATTCGGGAGGCTACGGCACATCTTTTCGTCCAATATGTCTCAAGACGAGAGTCTTTGACCAGTGTGTGTTGCCAGTGATGACGTATGGCACGGAAACGTGGTCGCTTACTATGGGCCTCATAATAAGGCTCAAAGTCACCCAAAGGGCAATGGAGAGGGCTATGTTGGGAATTTCTCTGCGCGATCGCATCAGAAATGAGGCTATTCGCAGCAGAACCAAGTAACCGATATAGTCCTCCGAATCGCTAAACTTAAGTGGGTGGGTGGGACATTGCACGTACCGAACCGATGACCGTTGGGGCGGAAAGGTTCTCGAGTGGCGACCACGTACCGGAAGGCGCAGCGTGGGTAGGCCCCCCACAAGGTGGACTGATGACCTGGTAAAGGTCGCGGTAGTCCGCTGGATGCGGGTGGCGCAGGCCCGGTCATTGTGGCACTCTTTGTGGGAGGCCTATGTCCAGCAGTGGACGTCTTTCGGCTGATATGATGATGATGAATTATTTTGATGCTAAATATGAAAATTAGTAAAACTAACCGAAGTGACGCATGTCAGTGAGCACGTCTATAGTCCTCGCGCTTCACTCGGTCCGCGCGCAAGTAGGCGAGGACTGAGTGAAGTGCGAGGACTTGGACTATAGTACAATTGCTACTAAGTCGTGATGAGACTTCTGTCTCATTAGCACTATACCAATTAGAAAGGGGAGGGTAAATTTAGACGTCTCGCGTCACACACACACACATCTGGACGTCTAGCACAACTTGCTGCTCAGTCGCTTCGCGCGCGATTGAGCGTCTCCTGTCTCACTCGCACCGTGCAAATTAGAAAAAAGAGGGTAGATCTTTCTCGACTCGCGTCGCGGCGCGGCGTCAGTTGTGCTAGCAGACCCCCTGTTGTGCTAGCCCTGCAACGTTTTTTATCCGTCTTTATTATATTATAATACAAAAAAAAACATTACTAGTAAATCTTATGTTTAATAGCATTTATTGTATTACATTTTTCGTTATAGCCAGCGCTTAGCGAAAATTTCGTTAGGCTCATTAGGTCACTAGATAAGATCGAATTTAATATAAGATAAAAAAAACTGTACTCAACTTACCTATTGCATCGTATCACTGGCCAACTTATCTTATCATAGTTACGACTTGATGATTGCTAATCCTGGCACTATTTCATCATTCATGACGGAGTTAATCTTTAATGAGACAATTTAATCCGTTAATCAATTACCTACCTATGAGTACAGTTTGGCCAAAATAAACTAGATTCTTTATGCAGGCTGATAGACAATTCTCAAATGACGCTAACGCTTCAAGCTACGGTAGCCTAGTGGTTCAGGCATGCGGCTGTCAAGCGGCGGTAATGGGTTCGAATCCCGGCTCGTACCAATGAGTTTTTCGGAACTTACGTACGGAATATTTACCGTTAGCTTTTCGGTGAAGGGAAACATCGTGAGGAAAACGGTCTTGAATTCCCTCTGGGTTGGAAGGTCAGATGGCAGTAGCTTTCGTAAAACTAAGTACCTATGCCAAATCTTAAGATTAGGTGTCAAAGCGGACCCCGGGCTGTTTTAGGGCACAACCGGGAATAACGCTGTGAGGATGATGATATAGAATTCTCAATAAAGTGGAAGCATTTATTTTTGTTGAATTTAGAGTCAATCGGTTAATTTAAGGACTGATTTTTATTTTATTTGAAAGCTTGAACCTCCCGGAATACCTCATTTTGTCAGAACAGGACTGATGGCCCATTAGAATTAAACGGTTCATCAGATATTATAGGAAGACGATAGTCATTACATTAACAAGGTTTTTGCTGATGTGATATTGACAGTTGTCAAATGCACCGTCTTTGGATAAATGTTATAAAATAAAGCACAACCATCTTTCATATTATAAAATATTGTGTGTAAAAAAACCTTGAAACTTGCAGGGCATCATTCCAAGCTTCGAAGGCAACCAAATTGGCGTTGACGAGCTTTTTATATACGGAAACAGGCTGACCAGTGCAATTGAGGAGGCTGCTAGTTTGCAGCAAATCGAAATCACCTCTTTGGACCTTATGTGGGTGCAGGTAAGTTCAGAATTGCTCAAAAATTTTCAACGGATTACTCTTTGAATATACGTTTCAAACATTAGTGGCATTTACCGAAGCCGTATGGATTCCTTAAAATATCGAAAGCCTAAATTGTATCGCTGATCTTACACAGGTGAAGAATGAGGACTATTAATATTGTAGTTAGAGGGATCAAAGTGAAACTAGAAATAGTAACATTTTAATTTGTAAGTACCTATACAACTTCCGTCACTCTCCTCGTAGCTTAGTTGGTAGAGCAGTCTAGCGTTAATAGAAAAGGCTACAGACGAAGATGGTTTATTTTTCCATTATATTAATTTGGGACTAGGTCGATTTGTGTCCCCTAATATTTATTTATTTATTTTATATTCTTTCTCTCTGTATCATATCGTTTAAAAAATGATCGGGGTAACTTCCTTGTTAAAAATAACACGAAATAAAAATATTTAATTCAATAATTTGGTTCATTATAAAATTTGTGTGTGTGCGGTGTTTTAATTTGTGTTTAGATAATGTATACCGTTGGCTCTAACTATATTTTTTTGAAAATAGTTGATCCCATACACTACATCGAAGCCCCACAAGCTATTTGCGTCTAAATAGTAGATAGGACGGGAGCAAAATTATATATTTACGGCGAGGGCGGTACATTGAATTTTGAGCATAACGAGGGATTCAAGTGTTTAAGCTCAACACGGAAATAATTTTGCACATGCTGCTTTTTACACCCTATGGTGAAAAATAAAATTGAACGTGAGAGTGAATGTCTGGGAAGAAAAGAACAACTTTGCTATCATTTCAGGACAACAATTACTCTTTACTGAATAACAGGTGGGAAACATAATCATAATTTACAATGTTCTTTGTCCATTTATAGGTACTCTCTGAAGGATGGGCTTACCCTCTGAAAGGGTTCATGCGGGAACATGAATATCTTCAAGTAAGTAGATTTTTTCTTCACATCTATTTAGATTCTGTATTTCGAATCATGGATGCCTGATAAATGTTTCATCTAATATTATATCTTCAGTATGCCTATTACATAGGATACCTAATCCGATATTGGGCTCTAAAAATAAACAATAGGGGTGTAGACACTAAATAAAATAATCATTAATGTCATATTTTCTCGAAAAAGGATTAAAAATGTAGTCAAATGAAAAAAAAAACAACGCAAAAGGTTAAATAATCACGTTCTGCCCTTTTTCGCAAAATGCAACTTCATATGAAACGATGACGCTTGAAGATTGTGCCGTCACTAATAGACGGCGTGCCGCGCCCCGTCGTGTCCGGCGCCGCCGTCGACGCGGCCCCCCGGCGCGCGACGCGTAACGTGACGTCACACACTGTTTGCGTTTTCTCTCTAACAATCAATATTAAAACGGTTGTAGCTTCGTAATTCTTTGAGATATCTGAATGGGATTTCGTCACTGGGCATATTTTTTTGCCTTCTTTCTTTTGGAGTAATAATAATTTTCCAGTCTACACCCCTATTCATTCTCATTCATCGTGTACCTGTTTTAAACCCAAATCTTGCAAGGTAATTTCCATAAGCTTTTTATCTTCACTTTTTTTTAAACAAAACCCTTGTTCGCAGGCCTTAAACTTCAACAGTCTGACCCTCGCTGACGGATCGGTAGTCAACCAGTCTGTGCCAGTAGTGTTGCCAGTATCTGCGGCAGTCAAAGAGAACCTTTCCGGTGCGGAAGCCGTGGCGCTTGTCTATGGCGGCAAGCCAGTCGCCATCTTGCGCGCTCCTGAGTTCTACCCGCACAGGAAGGAGTACAGATGTGGGAAGCAGTTCACTATACATAATAATGGACACCCTTATATTAAGGTAAGCTTTGTTTACTTAGAAATACGGTTGACATTTCTTTGATCGTGATAGTTTTACATCACAGTGGCCGCTGTTATATTAAGATGAGCTTTGTTGCCTTAGTAATAAGGTTTAAATTTCTTTGATATTACCAGTCTCAAGCGGTAAGCTAGTCGCTATCTTACACGATCCTGAGTTCTAACCGTATAGGGAGTATTATAAATATAGGTAGCAGTTCACTTTACATCACAGAGGACGCCATTATATTAAGGTGATCTTTTTTGCCTTAGAAATAAGGGTCTTTTGATTGGGTTTGTCTATGACTATTTATGTAGTGGGTTTGGGATACTTTGACTCACCGTGGACACCGCTATATTTAGATAAGCTATACATTCTTAGGAATAAGAGTTTTTGTGTAATAGCCATAAATTTAATGGTGTGTAGAGATTTTTTAAACGCCATTTTTCATAAAAGTTAGTCAAACTTATTTTAGTTAAAAACGATATGGGGTCATAATTTCTTCTAACGCATGCATTACTTAAGTGCCCGCGAGAGATCAATTATAATCTCAGCAGCATATTAATTTTGCTCTATCCAGAGAATCTCTTCACTCAATTTCTTGACTTACCGCCTAAAACTTAAGGTTGATATTCGCAGATGATTGAAGACTCTGGCGACTGGCTGGTGGGTGGCAATATCGAGGTCTTCGAGCGTATCCGCTGGCACGATGGCTTGGACTCCTACCGTCTGACGCCGAACGAGCTGCGTCAGAAGTTCCGGGAGCTGGGCGCTGACGCCGTGTTTGCTTTCCAGGTAAGGTTGAATCTACTTTTATCTGTCACTAGTGGCCGTTACTCTTGGGTAACTTTAAAACTGCTGTTTTATGGGTTTTAAATACACTATAAGTGGGTTTTCTGGCAATTTTAACCCCCTTTTTACCCGACTGCCGAACGAGAGGAGGGTTATGTTTTTCGAGCGTATGTATGTGACCTTATTCTTTGGCACGCCCTGCAGCCTAAACCGTTTGACAGATTTCGACATATGAGGTGTCGTTGGATTCCTCTTAATCGTTGGAGTGACATTGGCTATAAAATTTAAAAAAAGCAGTTTGTTTTTATGAAAAATCTTTTAATTTCGCTTGTTATGAGCCTTCTTCTAAGAAGCTAAGGCCAGGCTCTAGAAAATACCATGTTTGAACACTTTCCAATGAAACTCTGTCAATAGTCTCCTTATATTAATAACAAGAAGTAGATCGCGTTTCGTGGTCAAGGAAAAAAATAGTAATTCCTTCCTTAACGGTTTATTTTCTCTTTTACATTCCAAAATCATAAAAAGTTCAAGACGGTACTCGTTCAAGAATGCGTTATAGTGAAATGTTAAACCTCAGAGTGGCTATCATGAAATTGTCCGTTCACACTTGGATATTTGAGCGAGGAAGCGGAGAAGGAGATACACGAACAAACGACGTTTGCGTTTCGTGGTAGCAGTTCAGTGTGTAACACAAACAACGACAAATCAATATTTAAATAATTTGACACCAAGTATTGTTTTCGCGAGGAACTACAGTATGGGGTACTTCAAAGGAGTGTATAAATTCTTAAAGGGTCGGCAACGCGCATATATCATCCTTACCATCAGGTGCGCCGTAAGCTTGTTTGCCAACGACGTGGTATAAAAAAAGTCTTACTTAATCAATCACATATCAGGTATTAAACAACTGCGGGAGGCTGCATTTAATAATTTGAAAAGATATTATTATTCAAGAGTGGAACTGCAAATACTTTCATATATTTGATGACAAATGTGTTACAAAAAAATGTTCTAAATGGGTCTTGAAATAATTTTTATACACACTAATATTATAAATGCGAAAGTGTGTGTGTTTGTTTGTTTGTTTGTCCGTCTTTCACGGCAAAACGGAGCGACGAATTCACGTGATTTTTTAAGTGGAGATAGTTGAAGGGATGGAGAGTGACATAGGCTACTTTTTGTCTCTTTCTAACCACCACTTCCCTAAAATGGGGGGTGAAAGTTTGTATGGAGCTACGATATAACCTAGTTCCACGCAGACGGAGTCGCGGGCAGAAGCTAGTTTGCCATATTTACATATAAAATTTACTCACCAGTTACGCAACCCAATCCACAACGGTCATGCGTTGCTAATGCAAGACACTCATCGTCAGCTCATCGAGAGGGGATACAAGAAACCGGTGCTGCTGCTGCACCCTCTAGGTACGTACTGACATACAACACACATTTTGAAATATAGGAAAAATTGAAAAATTTAATGCTCCGAGCCGGATTCGAACCGGCAACCACATGCATTCATGGCCCGTCGCTACTAACCAACTGAGCTATCGGAACAATCCGGTTCGGGCACCAAATTCCTCAATCAGTTCCTTCCTACAACGCCTTAGGGAGCCCGTTGCCTTTTTTTCCTTTTTTTTTGTGGAGAAAACCTGCCAGCTAAGGATTGGGTCATGTGGCATTCTATTCACTAAAAACTCCACGGCAGCCAGCATCTGCGCTCTCATGCGGATGAGTCCAGGAGGTGCCGGTTAATGTACAGCCATGATAATGCACGGCCAAAATAATGTACAGCCCAATAATGCGCGTCCATTGTGTACATGGATTATCGGGCCGTGCATTATCTATCACTCTGAGCAAACTTGGTCAATAATTGGAAGCTAATTTTGTACGAGCTGATAATGTACGGCCCAATAATCCGAGTCCCTGTGGCTTCGGATTATCGGGTTGTCCATTACCTGTGCGGACTGATAGTCTCCAGCAAGTCGACGCCACCCCGCTGCTTCTGGTCTGAGGGACACAACCCTAACCTAACGGACCTAAGACAAAGTTCACTTATGAATAGCCATTTTTGTTCGCCCTGATAATCCACGACCCAATAACCAAAATACGCGGATTATTGGGCCGTGCATTATCACCCTAAGCAAACTTGGTCCGGGGCTATAATTCGAAGCCACTTTTGTCCGGGCTGATAATGTAGGACCCAATAATCCGAGTCCACAAAAAGTGGACGCGGATTATCGGGCCGTACATTATTGGGCCGTGCGTTATTGGCTCCCGTCCAGGATCTGGTGGTGGGGTGGGTGGGTGGTCGGGTCATAAAACCCATTGCCCTACCATATGAATGTCCACTCGTCAAGCCATGGGGCAATGTCTGAGCGGACTTGGTTCAAAGCTGTTCAATTTTAGTGTAATAATATTAGGGGACAATTTTAGCCGCATAGTAACTTCAATAAGACTTGTGCTCATGGTACTAGAACATAGTAAACAACCAAAACTGAAAACATTCATGCTCACCACACAATTTTTTTCCCTTACCGGGATTCGAATCCAGGACCTTCAGCTTCGTAGGCAGCGTCCCACTAGGCTAACCAGTCATCGCAGTATAAGCCTTGCTATTAGCTATTGAATCGTTCCACATTCTGGCTCCATTTTTAGATTGACTAGATTACTATCTAGACGCGTGGTTACGCAAGAAACTGTAAGAGTTTGCCATTAAAAAACGCAAGCAAAAAAGTATCGCATATTTAGAGCACAAAGTTCTTTTTTGCTTGAGTTCGTTTGAAAAGTGGCAGTTTCAGATAGAGTATACCAAATTATTTTCTGCCAATATTATTAGAGGGGTTGACGGTGAGAGCGAATAAATGATATACATAATGCATTGTTTAAACAAGTAGCATTTACTTAATACATACCTATTTATCTATTTAAACACATGTTAGGTTATCATATCATGACCAAGCATTATGTGTTTACGACACAGTAAACCAAAGTGTCAGAGATAAACCAGGGGCCGTATACCAGTATTCTTTTTATACAAAAATACCGGTATTCAGCTTCGGTATATCGCTTTTTGTTTGGTATTTTTGAATTCATCCCTTTTTACTCATGCACGATCCCGTGCGTCTTACAAACGATTGCTTCGATGTTAACTAAGATAATCCACATTTCCACTTTGTTGGGGGTTATGTTAGCTTTTACAATGTCAGGTATCGCTTCTTTGACATAATAACTTACGAAATATACTTTGCATGGAAAGATCGCTTAATTCAATTCCCTCTAAAAACCAAGCAAATTTTACTGAAGAATTTTTAACTCCCATGTTTGAAACACATTTATTAGATGGGAGGCAAGAATAAAAATTAAAACTGTTTAACGTAATTAATAGTATTCGAGTTCGGGTGAAATCGCTTATTTTGGAGAAGAACGTGTAAGCGCAAGCGAGAGGGTAATATAGACCCGAATCGTATTATAAATGATCACGGACTGTTGTTGTTGGCATGATGTTCGCATTTTAAAGATTCATTAAGATCTCAGTACATCAATTACTATAAGTACACGGAGAATAGCAATAATGTGCATCTTCTCCAAATGTACGATGGTACCAACACATTGATATAGTATTTCCTCTCGATTGCGAGCGACGTGATCTAGTCCTACTAGTCGACCTTCCACGGCTACTGAACCCCGAGCGACTGTGAGACCTGGCTCGATTTCCACCAGTTCCGACTTCAAATCTCGACTGAGACAGAATTTGTACGTCAACTTTCAACTTTTCTAAGTCGGCCCTCAACAACTCAATCTCTTGCTTGATTGACACTTCATTTTGTTTTGGCAATTCTATGACTTCCATCACAGCATCTGCAGCTCTCCCCAGCTCTTCTAAACACTTGTCATGCAAAGCTGTCAGAATAACTCGTGCTTGTACAGGCAATTGTCTCAAAAACAGAAACCTGATAACTTCATCTGACATTCGCGTCCCACATACCGATTTCAAATACCGCAGAAATTGAGATGGTGTCTTATCACCGATTTCTGCAGTGAGGAAGCTTACAGACATCTTGTAGTTGGTTGACACTTCAAAACTCGGTAGATATCTGAAAAGGAATACATCAATAAGATTCTAGTAGGAAATGAATTCATACAGCAATAGACGCTAAATACGTTTACTGTAAAATGAACTAATCTCTACAAAAATTCTACTTTTATGTGAATACACGCGTGCTAGCCAGAACCACGGACCGCGCGGCTCTGGACACTCACTTGTCCGACGGGTTTCAGAGTATAGACTTTTACATCAAATACAAGTCTATACTCTGAAACCCGTCGGACAAGTGAGTGTCAATAAAATACACTGATTATACCTTTATAACGAAACAAATTGTTTAATTAAATATTTTGTTTCGTGTTTGTGCTCAGTTGGTCAGAGCATTCTAGCGTTAATAGAAAGGTCGCAGGTTTGAATCCTGTCGGGGGCTACAGACGAAGATGGTTTATTTTTCCATTATTTTCTTTCTCTCTGTATCACAGCGGTCCTTAAACTTTTGTTAGGCATGGACCACTTTCAGAATTTCTAAAATACCGCGGACCCCTGTTGAAGAAAATATTCTCATGTTTCATGTGTTACCTACGTTAAGAGTAAACGAACTGGGTGTGGACCCCTAGCAATCATGTCACGGACCCCTAAGGAGTCCATGGACCACACTTTAAGAAACCCTGCTGTATCATATCGTCTACACTATGATTATTTGTATAAAATGCCATGTAGTGTAGGTATATTTAAATTGAAAAATTAAGAACCGGAGATGGTTAAAATTACGATAACGTCAAGAAATCCGTTTGAAAATAATGTAAACAATTATGCATTTGCACATAAATGCTTTTATTTTGCAAGGGAGCTTATGCAAATGGCAATATTATGATAAACTGATTTAATTTTATATCGCTTGAAAATAATACAGACCAAAACATTGTTGGCGTTATTGATGGCGGAGGCCAACTTTTAAGTGGGCGAACCGCTCAGCAGTTCTATGGAAGTGAATCAGTGTATGTTTTCAGTCTGTTGCTAATATCGGTTACAATCCTAAGTAGAAGTAAGCAATGTTACTATGTATATATATATATTTACAAGATCCTTAATTTAAGAATAAAGGGGCGTTTTGTTTAGTTCAAAGGAATACCGAATACGGTGAAAAAGTGTGAACGTATCACTGTTGTACAGTGAACGTCAAAGATATATTATCACTTTGGCAAACTAATTCCAATAATTGGAACAAAGCAAACTATGTACCTATACATATTTATTGTCGTTGTGTACCTACACTACTTTTATAAATGCTGCTCGATAAAAAGCTCGTTCAGTTAAGATTAATGAAGTTTACCGATTTGCTTGAAAGTAGTCCATTCTAAAAGCAACTCTACCATCCAGGGTAAAAGATTCCAATTCCGATGCCTGTTTTATGAAAAAGTCAAGCACATTTAATTATCTCAAATATAACTAAATCAATTGGAGATTTTGTATTCATAATGAATTTTGCTAATCATCGTCTGAGGTTTCATCGTTTGAGTCTGATGAAATGCCCTTACCTTAGACAAGCACAATTTGAAAACACAATTCGTACACAATCAATTCAGTTCAAGACGCGACTAACTACACAGCTCTTAGCGAAGCTAGCGAATATTATTCAGTTCCGTCTCAGATTACATCCTTCCCAGAACTCAATTCAAGCACAACTTCTAATAACAAATGAGTGCCTACTCAGTTGAGAATGTAGTAAGCATGATGACAAATGCAACAGAAACTTACGTTTTACAAATTATAGTACTAACCTGAAATAATTATGTTTCTTTTTAAATACACGGTGGCAAACTGGACACTCACAGCTCCACTGTATTACTTTTTAGAAGTTTAGACGCTATATACTAAAACTAGCTTCATTCAAGTTACATGAACGTTTACTGAATTACGCACAGATAAAATTACAATGATGATAATGGATATTCTAGGAGATACAGAACTGGACTCAACTAGGCCAGTGGAAAACTAGGAGAAATAAACACACAACTCGACTAGCCTCTACGGTGATTCAGCCACTAACTGATTTGCTCCCAATCCAGACAAGCTATGATATACCAAAGCCTTGTCCAGAAAACGGTGCCTACCTGGCCACCAAATGTGGCGGTTCTCGCGCTTTACAGATATATAAACAATAGTGACAATACTTGTGATGTACCGACAAAGAAACAAAACGTTGCAAATTATCTATGCATTTACAATGCCCACCCCATAACTATAATAGGAAACGCTACCTGTTAGTTTTAAAACTGAATTTGATTACAACATGTATTTTTTTAATACCACGATAGTAAGCAGACAACTTCGCCTAGGACGCTTGCGTCTTCAGCACGGCAGCGACGGCGCGCGAGCTCTCTCGATTTTTCTCGCACTATCCGTCTCTTCTTATTAGAACACTTAGAACAACAGGTGCGAGAAAAATCTAGAGTATGTCGCGGCCGTCCCATGATAGACGTGCTGATTAATCACAAGCGGGCTTCCGAGTCGGTGCCGACCCTTTATTGATGAAGATTAGTTTTGCTGGCATTGGCTAGAGACGAACACAAGACCTCGATCTCAACGCAACTTGGCCTGAAATGAGAATAAATTAAATTTAAAATAGTTGTCAAGTTAGTCGTAACTTGGTACCAGGGATGCCGCGGATGCGACTTTTTAGACATCCGCGGATGCGGATATTTCTAGCCTCACATCCGCGGATGCGGATTTTAAGGAAAAGACTCAAAAACATAAATACGCAACGTCTTTAGGGTCACGCAGTACTCGAACACGTTGCGACTGATTTACAATCGTTGCAAACCTAACGCATCACCAATAGCGAATACGGCGAATCGTCAGATTACAGAAAGGAAATGAAGATTCTTATTGACTAATCACGAAAATACTGATTACCCTATCTGGGCGCGAACTGTACTACATCCGCATCTGCAAAAACTCCGCATCAATTTTGAAAAGGCGGATGCAGATGTTGAAAATCATGCGTAACATCCGCGGTTGCGGATGTGGATGCGAATGTCTGCAACATCCCTGCTTGGTACTATTGGGGCTTTTAAGGTGCTTTCCATCAGCCAGGCAAGGCGAAGACTGAATGGAATTACTTGCAAAGGACGATAAAATGTGACGTCTGGTACTCTGGCGACCTCACTCACCACATGGAGCACAACACCAAATACCCGCAAAGCAAGTAGTGGTGATTTTGTGCCTGCAGTCTTCTGTAGGATGGAGATAGTTCTTTCCCATTTGGACTACTCCAACGCGCGAAATTACATTCCTCTCCCTCCTGACGACCAGCATCCTATACAAAGTAATAAAAAATAAAATATTTGGTGACAATCTTACACAAATCGACCTAGTCCCAAACTAAGCAAAGCTTGTACTCTAGGTACCTACTAGACTACGACATACAATACTTGTAATTATATAGATAAATAAATACTTCAATACATCGCACAAATAAATGCCCTTACCGGGATTCGAACCCACCCGGGACCTCCGCTCCGGCTTCGTAGGCAGGGTCACTACCAACTAGGCTACACAAGTCGTCAAAATACATAAGCATCAATAAGTTTTGGCTCTGTTGTTAATATGACAAGGTTAAATTTTGGAACCTGGAGTGCGATTTTTGAATCTCACTGGTGATATCAAAGTCACCGGTGACTAAAATTATCACCGATGACTTTTATGTCACCATTTTCCAAGAGCCGTATTTTTGAAAGTCACACGCTGTTTACCAACATGCAGAAATTTTACAATGTCAGTCAGAGACAATCTTCCCGTTACGTTCCTTTTTACGCAGATGTTATAGTGTTGTCCTTGATACCGCTTTTTAGGGTTCCGTAGCCAAATGGCAAAAAACGGAACCCTTATGGATTCGTCATGTCTGTCTGTCTGTCCGTCCGTATGTCACAGGCATTTTACTCAAAAACTATAGTGTATTTGAATACAATTTTGAGGATAGGTGTATTTTGTTAGCCGCTACAAAGTTTTGTAATTAAAATACAAAAAAAAAAAATTTAGGGGTGCACTCCATACATAAAACAGAGTCAATTTTTTTTTCATTACAAGCCCACGTGTGGCACATCAATCGATAGGCCTTTCAAAATAGATAAGGTTTCTTAGCATTTTTTTTGATTAAGTGAATAGAGTCGGAGATAATCGCCCCGAAAGTCACTATAATTTTGTCCCCCCCCTCTAATTTTTGAACCGTGTATTTTAAAAATATGAAGAAAGAAAACATGGACATAGGGCTTATTAAATTCTTTCAGCGAAAATTGTTTTGATCTAGATCGATTCAAAGGTTTTTGAGGTGGAGGAAGACCTATCGATTGATGTGCCACACGTGGGCTTGCAATGAAAAAAAAAAAAAAATCTTTCAGTTTTATGTATGGAGTGCACCCCTAAAAAAACTTTTTTTTAGGAATTGAATTACAAAACTATGTAGCGGTTAATAAAATACACCTATCCTCAAAATTTTATTAAAATACACCTTATAGTTTTAGAGTAAAATGGCTGTGACATACGGACGGACAGACAGACAGACAGACATGACGAATCTGTAAGGGTTCCGTTTTTTGCCATTTTAATAGGCACGGAACCCTTCGTTGTGCGATGTGCGTGGTCCGACACGCACTTGGCCGCTTATTTATATTCTCAATAAATCGTCGCAATCACAAATATCACAATCGAACCCCGCTGCTAATTCTTCCGAAAAACATACTTTGGTACTTTTGGCAGATGTCACTAACGTCAACTGTCAAAAACAATCGCATGGTGATTTCAATTACGAGTGGGTAGGGGCACTCGTAAATCGATATCATAGGTATGACAAATGTAAGTCACCGGTGAGTTTCAAAAATACGAACTTTCGGAAATCACTCACATCGGTGAGAATTAGTCACTTGGTGAGATTCAAAAATCGATCCCCTATGATATCCCTGGTCGTAAAGAGGAAATTTTCTACAAGCTTTTATTTAGTTTCACCTGTACAGGTGTCTGTAATGAAATCTTGCAAGTTTAATTTAACCCACTTCCCGGTGACCGATTGAACTGAAATTTTGGGTATAAGTATAGTTTGGACGACAATTCAATATTATGGTACCATCGAGCTGATCTGATGACGGAGACAGAAGGTTGCCATGGGAATTCAGTACTTAACCGACGTAACCCCGGTGAGTTTGGACTCGTTAGAAGGGTCTCAATGAGGATGACGGTATACAGAAACGTACAGTCGGCAATAAAAGCGTGTAGGTACAGACGTCGTGTCACTGCCACAAATGAGAGCTGTATATTTACAAGCGCACGCACACATAGCGCCGCCGCGCGCACCACTGAGTTGAACTATCTGTACCAAAAATGAAAATTTTGTCAGAAACTTATTTTATGATTACTTGTCTTAGGTGGATGGACGAAAGACGACGATGTGCCGCTGGAGACGCGCATCAACCAGCACAAGGCTGTGCTTGGCGAAGGCGTGTTGGATCCCCAGGCCACCGTGCTGGCCATCTTCCCTTCGCCCATGATGTACGCTGGGCCTACTGAGGTGAGGAATAATGAATAGAAATAGACAACAAAAATGGTGTTTTTATTTTAATTTATTAGGTTTACCAACTACGCCCATGATGTACGCTGGGCCTACAGAGTTGGGGAATATAAGGAATAGAAATAGCCAAAAAAATACGTTTTTTTTTTAACTTATTAGCTTTACCAACTATTGTTTACACATAGCTTGCAATAATAGTTATGTTCTAGATGTAACAATCACTGACAGGTAAACGCCACATGCCTATTACAAAAAGGGCAGTGAGAAAACTAAAATTGAAAAGTAACCATAATTATCGAATTTTAATTGCTTGATTCATAACATCAATATAAAAGTTTCTTTATCTATATTGTAAAATTAAAATGATAGGCGTGTGAACTTAAACGCTTAAAAACTTAAGAGTTTAAGTTGTTATCCACCCAAATTAAAATAAGTTGTTTCAACTTAATTTAATTTTGCCCACTACGCAGATACTCCTATTACCCAAAATGAATTAAATTCTCAAATGCTTATTTTTATTTATCTGGCTGAATGTTAAAAGTTTTTGTCTCATTTTACAACATCTTTATCTCAAATCAAAACACCTCATGTTAAAAGAAAACGGTGTTTTGAGAAAAAAACACAATAGGCATTGTGGGATTTATGCATTTTGACAATGGGCAATATTAAGTTGAAGCTGAAACCTAAGCACCTAAACATTCACCATGCTTGACTACTACGACGTACTACGCGAAACGTCTATCTGAGGGCACGGCAGTGCCCCCGCCAAGTCGAGCGCGAAGCAAACACTGCCGTACCATCCTTTACTGGAACCATTTCGTCGCATTTTCAGGCCCCTATTTGAGAACCTCTGGATAAGACCAGAACGCAGATATTTTCTTCATCCAGTAAGCTATAATCACATACTTAAAATCCAAAATTTCAAGTCTGTAGGTCATTTAGTTCCGAAGTTAAGCGAAAGCAAAGTTTCGCATTTATGACACTCACTCACTCATGATCATCAAAATAGAACTAGTACTTCCCATAAACTCAGAGAGCTGAAATTTGGCACAGAGTTAGGGTTTAATGGCCACATAAAGGGAAAACTATAAAAAATTGCAATTTCAACCCAGTTTTCTAGATACACCAACTGTATACATTACTTTGTAATGCTATACAAATATATAGGATTACAAAGTTACATTTGCAGTGAATGGGAAAGTTCAAAAGCAAGAATGGGCCTGCATTCATAGTTTGTATGTATGGATAACACATTAACCTACAAAAAGAAGTGAGATCCCATATAAAACTATACATGTAAAAAAGAGCCCAAGTCTCGAAACTCTTCCACCGTAAAAAGTTGTGAGATATTTAGTAGAGCCAAGTCTCAGGCATTCTTATTAATCTTTATTTGCTTGCTAAATAAAATTTTGTGACTAAATGGAAATGGAAAAACGGATTATACCTAACTTAACTGATATAGTATATCCACCAAACTACTGTGTACTTTCACGACGTCGCATCTTACCGAATCGTGTCACTGCGAAGTCAACTCTGTTAAGTTCCTAAGGTTCATTTTCAATTGTTTTTACATTTCGCAGGTACAATGGCACGCCAAGTGCCGCATGAACGCAGGCGCCAACCACTACATCGTGGGCCGCGACCCGGCGGGCCTGCCGCACCCGGCCGGCAGCGGCGACCTGTACGACCCGCGCTATGGTGCCATGGTGCTCAAGATGGCGCCCGGCCTTAACGATCTCGAGGTACGATGGGCCAATCATACTAATATTATGAATGCGAAAACATAACACAGTATTTGGAGTTCTTCAAGAAAGGAGTGAATGGGCTCGTCAAAACTTGTTGTTGTACACTATTTTGTACAGAATCGACATTTACTAATAAAAGAGCTACGATTATCGAACAATGCCAACCAGACCCCGTATCATGGTCGGCCTTATCACACGATAAGTGACACGATAGAGCGTCCGTCCCTGGCTGACACCGTTTGACAGAACGAGACGGACGCTCTATCGTGTGATAAGGCCGACCATGATACGGGGTCAGGCATTGCACTGGCAGACGACCGGTTCCTGCGTTTTATTTTCGCTATTATTTAGTATTACTAATGATGTATTTGTGCAGATTATCCCATTCCGCGTGGCGGCGTATGATACGTCCGTGGGCAAGATGGCTTTCTTTGACCCCACTCGGAAGGAGGACTTCGACTTCATCTCCGGAACACGGATGCGAGGTGATTGACTGAATGACTGATCTTTATTTGGTGTGAGGTGGCCTTGCATGCTACAATATTTTCAGGGGTTGTACCTGTTAATTAAATCACGACGTTTTGAGACGTTAGTTTCAAACCGTTCTGGACGGATCCGGAAAAAGCCCTATGAAAGTTTAACTGTTTATTAAGTTAGATTATTGATGGAGATTTATCTGAAGACACGTCTAAGGACTCATAGCAGTCAATGGGTCGCTTTATTAGTAAATCACATAAATTGTAACATCGCCTTTGGATTATACAATCTTCACATTTCGGCCGGCCCTACGCGACAGCCAATACCAGGTTATTACCATTTTTTATTAAGATAATATTTCTATTGTGTACCATTTAATAAATATTTATTTATTTTTTGTCCTACAGGACTCGCGAAGTCTGGCAAGGAGCCGCCTAAAGGCTTCATGGCTCCGTCGGCGTGGAAGGTCCTCGCAGAATATTATCAATCGCTCAAAGCCAAGATGGACACCAACTAACCCACTTCATAGTCATAAAAGTATCGAAATTGTGACCAAATAAACGAAATTAATGTAGAGCAGTAAGCTCGTTCTCAATCAGGTATTTACAATTATTTAATCAGCTATATAATGTAATGACTTAGTACGCAGTCTTTACACACTGCGTTAATTTTAAAAACTTCGCAAATAAGTCTGCGGGAAAAATATGAAGGTTCTACGAAATGTTCTATTGGTGTTATTTTGTTGCAAGAAATTGTATTTCGTTACTAATCAAAGTACCTACTTATATACTAGAATAGTATTCGAGCCATTAGGTTTATCGTTATGAATTCCAACCATGTTTCTTCCAGATTCAATATCAAGTTTCTTATATTATTTTCATATGTACTTAATAAGTATTATAAGTGTTGTGGTTTTGTTGTGATTTTTCTGCTTGTTTTTCTAAGTGTTGTACATTCCAATCACAACCAGTATAATGTGTATTATATTTTTACACATTCCATTTACAAATACATACTATTTTATGATTAAGATCGACATTATGTTATGAGACAATTGTTTTAGAATCCTTTGTATAATGAAATATGTCAATTTTAATGCTTTTATTTCATAAGTACTCTGTTAGTACAATCAATTTTATTTTTTTGGATTATTCAAATTATTTTGAGTGTTTTTATTATCACTTCGTTACATTTTAAGATTATTTAAGAATAGTTCTTTTATTGTTTGACAGATGTTAATTATTTAAGATGTTTATAGAATTATGTATTATATATTGTAATTTAATATGGTGCTTTAAAAGCTTAGGAATATACGAATTGATTTAATCAATGTTGTTTTTTTTATATTACGGTATTTTCAATTTGGCCATCAGAACAAAAATATATCAGCTAACATGATCGCGAGTATCGCGAAAAAAAATATTCCTACGAGAAAATATCTAAGTAACTGTAGGTAACAGAAACACCTGATTACTGTTTGTTTTGTTCATAAAGAACAAGTTTAAGAGACCTGCTGTAGGTAGTAATAAACTACATATTATGCTATTTCAAATCACTACAAATATCTAAAGGTTAGCTGGAAGAGATCCCTTATAGGGATAAGTTCGCCTTTGTACTTTGATCTATTGTGTGAAATGTATATTCTTTAACCTGTTATTGTGTACAATAAAGTGCTTACATACATACATACATGATAATAATCTCTGCATTAGGTATCATTCAATCTAATGACTTCTAAACACACCTTAAGTAATCGGTCGAAAACAACAAAAAATGATAAGCTGATAACTCTCTTTGAACTGTTATCGTACGAAATAATTACCATAATAACATCACTTCAATGCCAAGCGATTATCAATCTTGCAGCTACATAGATAAGGCGCCTGTTAACTAATATCAACGTAATGTATAACGGGTTTTATTCAGTGTTGGGTGACTAGTGATAAGTAGCGGACGTAACAATGGCTGCGTTGGTGTGTGTAAAACGTGTTTTGAGTAAATGTGCTATCAAGCCTAGTTTAAGATGCATGTCGCATTATCCTATTGACGAATGTGTGTTTGGGTTGTCAAGTGAACAACAACAGGTATGAGAGTAATACGCGCATAATGTTAATGTAAACAATACTTAACAATGACGCACATATTTTAATGATTACTTTAAGTTTTTACAATATGACTGTAGCCAATATTTCATAGGCCCCTTTTGCTTCCTTAGTTGGGCATATTCATTAATGTATGTCCCTTAAACTGATAGTTACGGATAGGTACCTAACAAAACCGACAGTCAATGTCAATCGTATACATTAATAACAAACGACAGGTTAGACGTGACTTAAACATCACTTTAGCTAACCTTAACCTACCATTTTTTTTGAAACTCCCCAGTTTCTTAAGATCAATTAACACTTAACTCATGACATTAAATACTTAGAAGTAACTATATATTTCCCCGGTCGAAAGGATTTTGGATAAGCACCTGTCATAAAATAAATAGCAACCAATCTTAAGTCAACATTATGCGACATCGCACAGGCGTATTCTTGGTGCTGGTCCGAAGTCAACTCTTCTTTTTTTTTACAATCTTTTATTTACTTTCACCTGTCCCGTTGTCTGTCTGTCTGTAATCAAATCTTGCAAGTTAAATTTGACCCACTTCCCGGTCACCGATTGAGCTGAAATTTTGGGTATAAGTATAGTTTGGATGACAATTCAATATTATGGTACCATCGAGCTGATCTGATGATGCAGACAGAAGGTGGCCATGGGAATTCAGTACTTAACCGACGTAACCCCGTTGAGTTTGGGTTCGTTAGAATCGTCTTAATGAGTAGTTGATGATGGCATACAGAGAAGTACAGTCGGCAATAAAAGCTTGTACCAAAAATGAAATTTTTGTCAGAAACTTATTCATCAGTTTCAATTCAATGGAAGTTTCAATCAATTAAATATAGATCTTTTCTGCGCCAAGTTCTGTTGCTTTCCGAGAGAGGTGAGTAGGTACGTAAGTTAATGCTTTTACATTTCATGTTCTGACTAAGTATCTACTAATGGTAAGTAGAGCCGAAGCAACGGCTCTAGGTGGTCATTATAATAATTTATAATAAAAAATATGTCGTTGGGGTTAAAACGTTTTAAATGTGTTTCAGCTGCGACAAGCAGTCTTCGATTTCGCCCAAAAGGAATTGGCGCCAAAAGCAGCTGAGATAGACAGGAACAACAATTTCCCTGAACTACGGGAATTTTGGAAGAAATTAGGAAATTTGGGAGTTTTAGGCAAGTACCCAGCTACTTATCGCATCTTACCAGTAGGTACATATCGAAGACGGTACTTCGTATAAGTACAGGAAGCCAAGAATGTTAGCCTACTTGGCGCACAAGTGATAGAGCAGTTTCTTGGTTGACTGTACCGTCGGAAAACAGGTTAACTGACATTTCGTAAGTCTTATTACAATGACATAATGCCTAGTCACGCCCAGTCTGTTATTTATTGTTTGTAGTACCTGGTAGAAGATACAGTACTAAAAGTTTTGGTAAGAGCACTTGTGCAAACATATGGTTCTGTTTTATCTAAAAAGAATTTTATACGAAATTTGTTATAATTATTTCAGGAATAACAGCCAGTCCTGACTATGGCGGAACCGGCGGAAAGTACTCCGACCACTGCGTTATTATGGAAGAGCTTTCCAGGTAGGTGGGATGCAGCTTTAAAGGCTTTATTATGTCAGAGCTCCACTACAAGGCCAGAGTGTCCGCTGTAGAGCACTAAATACTATTGACAACACAGCTAACTGACCATCCGTGCACTTTATGTGCCTTGTAATAAGGTTCTATATAAATACAGGATGGTCAGTGAACTGTGTTGGCGTTTGTACGTGTCTGCCAGTATAACCATAATGTATTATGAGTTTTATGTTACTCGAAATAAATGATTTGATTTGATAAACCACCACCACCGACCACACCACCACACCACCGATGGCCGTTGGGGCGGAAAGGTTCTCGAGTGGCGACCACGTACCGGAAGGCGCGGCGTGGGTAGGCCCCCGACAAGGTGGACTGATGACCTGGTAAAGGTTGCGGGAGTCCGCTGGATGCGGGTGGCGCAGGACCGGTCTCTTTGGCACTCTTTGGGGGAGGCCGATGTCCAGCAGCGGACGTCTTTCGGCTGATATAATGATGATGATGATGATTTGATAAAACACTAGTATACTATTTCATTTCGACGTGTCGCAGGACATATCGAGCGATTTCTGGCTACGTTTCGCCATTTCTCCTTATTTATAGTCAGATACGACATAGGTATACTTATCTAATTATAATTACTTTGGAAGTATATGATCCTCCTAGCGCTCTTTCCGGTTGTACCCTATAGGAGCCTGGGGTCCGCTTTGACACCCTAATCCCAAGATTGGGCTAGGCATTAGTTTTACGAAAGCGACTGCCATCCGACCTTCTAACCCTGAGGGAAAACTAGACCTTAGTAGACCGGTTTCCTCACCATGTTTTCCTTCACCGAAAAGACAATGTTAAATATTAAATGATATTTTGTACATAAGTTTTTTTTTAATCCAGTGGTACGAGCCGGGGATCGAACCCACGATCTCCAGATTGAAAGTCGGGTGCCTTATTACCGCTCGGCTACAGGGGCTCATCCTTACCGCTCGGCAGATACCTATATAATTATTCGTGAATAGTAGATTACTGCAGAGGCCGTGAAGTAAGGGATTGCTGGACGAGATTAGGGTAGACGGCCGAGTCGTAGACGAGGCCGAATACAACGAGTCCAGCAATCCCTGTTCCGGCCGAGGATTGTATAGTACTTGTCTCAAACGATGTGAGGAAATATTAAAATTAAAATAAATACTAGGTAATCAATTAAATAATGTTGAAAATAAAATAAAAAAGGCGCCTTTTTTATTTTTTAAACATGTCATTGGAACAAGCCGTTCGAGCACCGCACATAAAGTATAGATTATTTTTTTTTTTTTTATGAAGCAAGTATGCTTACAGTGTCTAGTGGTGGTTGGCAGTATGTAAATTTTCCTTTGTCAGTTTAATATTAGTAAGCAAATTTAAAAAGTTAGAGTAGCGGACAATAATGGTTTTACTTAGGGTTTTCATACATTACTTCTTGGCGTAAGGCCAAGAAGTAATGTAGGGAGCCATAAACAAGAAACTTCACGTCTTCATTTCGTGATATTAACGCGTACATTTCCGAGCATGTTTGAGAAAACGTACTTTACTGTGTCCTATATATAGCATGAAAGTCAATCGCTTGGAGTAAGTACTACTTACCCATATAAGTGACTCAGGGTGATCAGTTAATAAGTAGTCGTCATCTACGCATCATGGTTGTCTAACTCGCAAGATCCCTGCCGACGTATAAGTATAGGTTCTTTACTGTGTCTATAGCATGAAAGTCAATCGCTTGGAGTAAGTACTACTAACCCATATAAGTGACTCAGGGTGATCAGTTAATAAGTAGTCGTCATCTACGCATCATGGTTATCTAACTCGCAAGATCCCTGCCGACGTATAAGTATACGTAGGTACTTTACTGTGTCTATAGCATGAAAGTCAATCGCTTGGAGTAAGTACTACTAACCCATATAAGTGACTCAGGGTGATCAGTTAATAAGTAGTCGTCATCTACGCATCATGGTTATCTAACTCGCAAGATCCCTGCCGACGTATAAGTATACGTAGGTACTTTACTGTGTCTATAGCATGAAAGTCAATCGCTTGGAGTAAGTACTACTTACCCATATAGGTGACTCAGGGTGATCAGTTAATAAGTAGTCGTCATCTACGCATCATGGTTGTCTAACTCGCAAGATCCCTGCCGACGTATAAGTATACGTAGGTACTTTACTGTGTCTATAGCATGAAAGTCAATCGCTTGGAGTAAGTACTACTTACCCATATAAGTGACTCAGGGTGATCAGTTAATAAGTAGTCGTCATCTACGCATCATGGTTGTCTAACTCGCAAGATCCCTGCCGACGTATAAGTATACGTAGGTACTTTACTGTGTCTATAGCATGAAAGTCAATTGCTTGGAGTAAGTACTACTTACCCATATAGGTGACTCAGGGTGATCAGTTAATAAGTAGTAGTCGTCAATCCACGCATCATGGTTGTCTAACTCGCAAGATCCCTGCCGACGTATAAGTATACGTAGTGTAACTGCAAGTTTACAGTACTTGTTGATTATATTCATAAAAATAGGTACCTAATTCAGACAAATACTATAAAACCGTTTCACACGGCCGGCGCTCCTTGAAATTGACCTTACGTCAACATTGGAACAATAAAGCACAGAGCTGGTCTCCTATTTCGTCTTTGTATTATGGTTGAGATTACTTAATGTGGCCGGCCTTTTATAAAACTGTCATTGTAATTAGAAGCTTCTACCTTCGAACGTAGAGTTGCTTTTTGAATGAACCACTGATGCAATTTGGCCAACTTAAATAATCTCATGTATACCATTCAAGTGTTTTCAACTCTTGAAACTCTATGCGACCAGACGATAACAAAAACAGATCCGAAAGGACTTATATTAGTTGCAATATATAACACATATGTCTTTTGACTAATCTATAGTAGGACTATTAATTATTGTAAACCAAAATGCCGTATGTTAATATGGCATGTAAAATAATTACACCTTTTTGATATTGCACAAGAATTCATGTACAGATTCAGTCTTTTACAATAGGGCAGTCGAGTTTGGACCTCGCGACAGGTTGGAATTATCTCATTCGGTTTCCCTTATAATTAATCATCAATTAAATTTGATATTAGATTTCCGCGCGCGTTTCGCGTTTTATTTGTATGAAATAGTGTTCAATTACTAGAGATTTAATAGTGATATTTATAGAGACAATTTTAAGACATTTTAGAGACGAATAAGTGAATTTAATGTAGGCACGTATTTTTTTTAAGACAATTGACAATAGTGCGAGTGTGAAACATTAAGTGTTTGATTTGTTTTTATATGAATAGTTAATAATTATAGAGTCAGTGTTCACATTAAGTATTTATAAAAATTTACCTATGTAGTTATTTAAGAGTAAAGTGTTTATTTTTGGTTTGTAATATTTAGGTCGTCGCTTCGGGAGATTAGCTGGAAATATAGTTCTGCGTGCTAATTGCTGAGATAGTCATTTCCAAGGCTTCATAAATTAAAGGTATAGTTAGTTCTTTTCTGCAATTCAACGGGTCCGCTGAGACGTTTAATCGAACATTAATAGGGGCCATAGGGCCAGATATTATTCTAAAATTTAATATTATGTATGTACTATCTCTGGTATGAGAGTGGATTTAAAGATACACTACTATTGTCTTGAAATACAACTCTAATTTAAATAAGGATGCATGAATAGGTATAATAAATGATAGCATTGCAATGTGATTGAACTTTGGAAGAGCACACACACACATCTCAATTTTATAACTGGCTCTTTTTAACTTTTCTAAAGCATTGTAGTGTTATGCATTTAATGGCTTTTTGATTCTATTATTTGTGACAAGATAGTGAACTTAAAAAAAAAAAACTCTAATACACACCCATTGTATTTCGTGGCTTTAGCCTGTTTTCAATGGACATACACTCATACACATATCACATTTACACCAACATACATAGCTGACACACCACGAGCTTAGATTTCATTTGAATACACGCAATTAGGTACACTCGACGCAAAGCTTTTTGGCTGATACTAGATCCTGGATTGCTGGAGTCGACTCGAGTTTACACCTAAGGAATCTGACGTGTCAATTTCTTAGAAGCTGTGAACTTTTCATACACAATAGGTATACATCCAAGGACTGAGCTATTTATATGTTCTGTAACATTGCGCTCTGTTTGTTCTGGGATGTAACTCATTCGATTATACGGACCTTTGACATCTGCGTCAATTAGTGGAAGTAGAGTGACACTGCAGGCCAATTTAAGGGACAGACAGTACAGTGGATGTTATAGCATATAAATGGTATTCAGAGCACCTTGTACATAATCGACAACAATCACTATCTCTGTTACAAATACCGTGGCTGCACGAACGTTTAGGGTATGCGTAAATTCTGCCGCGCGTTATGTTTTGCGTAATTATTAAAATTAATTTTGGCAATCTGCGTAAAGTAAATTTAAAAGTACATTTAAAAGTACTTAAGATTCGTGTAAGATGATGAATGTGTAGGAGAGATGGTTTGAATCAAATAGATAGTAAGGGTTGATAGGTTGCATCATGACGGATTTGTTGGTTTGGCGAGGGTGTAGGAGCGTTGGGAGCCCTCGAAAGATTCAAGACATAACAATAGGTATAGGCCCCATTTTTCAAGACCTAAGGTCTAGAATCCCAAGGTCCCCTTGTAGTCTGTTTTTTTTACAGGTCATCGTTGTCGTTCGTCGTGATGGAGCATTTTTATAGTATAATTTTAGTTAGTTCTAAGTTAGAAATAAATGTATGTAATTAGTATTAGATAATTATAATTCGTGTACGGTAATTAACTAATTAAATCAATTATCTTTGTTCGAGTTGTTCCTGATCGGGTGAGTCGCATGTTCACTTATGTAGATAGACTATTTGTTGATCTCAATTTTAAATGTTCATTATTGATTTGCGGACGATAAAATTTATTGACGGATTATAATTTACAGTAATGTTTGCGATTACTGAAATGACCTTTCAGGTGTTTTGATTCGGTTTTTTGCGGCTTATGATCATACATTTACGTATGATTTTTGACGTTTATTTAAACGCATTATTTAATGCGTCGATTGAACTACATTTACGTTCTGATTCGTTTTGAAATTTTAGTTTCATTCGTCTTATTTATTACGAATGTTATTTATTCACATTTATTTGTTGCGTTTGTTACGGTTTCATTTGGAACATAATTTGACATTATTATTTTATACGATGCGTTCTACGACGACATTTTAACACAACGTAGAGGGTCCTATTCGTACTTCTTGAACTAGACGATCACAAATATTTTATTTATGGCCAGTATTTTAGTTAACTTATTAAATAGTATTTTATTTAAAGGAGGCTAGTTTAGTCTTTCTACAGTGTTGCCGTGAGCCAGGATTCAAGTCATTCAAAATTGAGTCAATTTAATTGATTTAATTACTTGATTACGAATCTGAGTTAAACTTTAGTTTATATGTCATTATTCGCAAGTTGCTACACTTATAACAAAATTGTAAAATATACAATTAAAAGGTGTTATTAGCATTAAATCTTTTTTGTGTAGTAGTTTGTGGTTTTAGAATAAAACATAAAATATGTAGGCTTTATTAGAGGCAACCCCTATTTACGAATGTGAGGGCGTACAATTGATACTTATTACTCATGACTGCGTAATTTATTATTATCTTTACTAAACAGTCGTGCGATATCTTTGTGAATACATTTTTATGGGATGTAGTGTAGGTTCTGCCTATTATCGGTCAAAGCATATACTTAATAGCAAATGTAATAAAATAAAATAAATATCGTTTCGGTCTTAGAGAAGTGAGGGCGCAGGTTTATGCTTAGTTTGCTCAGATGCTATCAGGGGTTTGAGTACATTACCTATTGAGATAGCCTCACAATTTCATCCTTTTCAATTCTAAAATTGTATCGTCAATCTGAGGGCGCTCTGTAACTGCAAGTTTACAGTACTTGTTGATTATATTCATAAAAATAGGTACCTAATTCAGACAAATACTATAAAACCGTTTCACACGGCCGGCGCTCCTTGAAATTGACCTTACGTCAACATTGGAACAATAAAGCACAGAGCTGGTCTCCTATTTCGTCTTTGTATTATGGTTGAGATTACTTAATGTGGCCGGCCTTTTATAAAACTGTCATTGTAATTAGAAGCTTCTACCTTCGAACGTAGAGTTGCTTTTTGAATGAACCACTGATGCAATTTGGCCAACTTAAATAATCTCATGTATACCATTCAAGTGTTTTCAACTCTTGAAACTCTATGCGACCAGACGATAACAAAAACAGATCCGAAAGGACTTATATTAGTTGCAATATATAACACATATGTCTTTTGACTAATCTATAGTAGGACTATTAATTATTGTAAACCAAAATGCCGTATGTTAATATGGCATGTAAAATAATTACACCTTTTTGATATTGCACAAGAATTCATGTACAGATTCAGTCTTTTACAATAGGGCAGTCGAGTTTGGACCTCGCGACAGGTTGGAATTATCTCATTCGGTTTCCCTTATAATTAATCATCAATTAAATTTGATATTAGATTTCCGCGCGCGTTTCGCGTTTTATTTGTATGAAATAGTGTTCAATTACTAGAGATTTAATAGTGATATTTATAGAGACAATTTTAAGTCATTTTAGAGACGAATAAGTGAATTTAATGTAGGCACGTATTTTTTTTAAGACAATTGACAATAGTGCGAGTGTGAAACATTAAGTGTTTGATTTGTTTTTATATGAATAGTTAATAATTATAGAGTCAGTGTTCACATTAAGTATTTATAAAAATTTACCTATGTAGTTATTTAAGAGTAAAGTGTTTATTTTTGGTTTGTAATATTTAGGTCGTCGCTTCGGGAGATTAGCTGGAAATATAGTTCTGCGTGCTAATTGCTGAGATAGTCATTTCCAAGGCTTCATAAATTAAAGGTATAGTTAGTTCTTTTCTGCAATTCAACGGGTCCGCTGAGACGTTTAATCGAACATTAATAGGGGCCATAGGGCCAGATATTATTCTAAAATTTAATATTATGTATGTACTATCTCTGGTATGAGAGTGGATTTAAAGATACACTACTATTGTCTTGAAATACAACTCTAATTTAAATAAGGATGCATGAATAGGTATAATAAATGATAGCATTGCAATGTGATTGAACTTTGGAAGAGCACACACACACATCTCAATTTTATAACTGGCTCTTTTTAACTTTTCTAAAGCATTGTAGTGTTATGCATTTAATGGCTTTTTGATTCTATTATTTGTGACAAGATAGTGAACTTAAAAAAAAAAACTCTAATACACACCCATTGTATTTCGTGGCTTTAGCCTGTTTTCAATGGACATACACTCATACACATATCACATTTACACCAACATACATAGCTGACACACCACGAGCTTAGATTTCATTTGAATACACGCACTTAGGTACACTCGACGCAAAGCTTTTTGGCTGATACTAGATCCTGGATTGCTGGAGTCGACTCGAGTTTACACCTAAGGAATCTGACGTGTCAATTTCTTAGAAGCTGTGAACTTTTCATACACAATAGGTATACATCCAAGGACTGAGCTATTTATATGTTCTGTAACATTGCGCTCTGTTTGTTCTGGGATGTAACTCATTCGATTATACGGACCTTTGACATCTGCGTCAATTAGTGGAAGTAGAGTGACACTGCAGGCCAATTTAAGGGACAGACAGTACAGTGGATGTTATAGCATATAAATGGTATTCAGAGCACCTTGTACATAATCGACAACAATCACTATCTCTGTTACAAATACCGTGGCTGCACGAACGTTTAGGGTATGCGTAAATTCTGCCGCGCGTTATGTTTTGCGTAATTATTAAAATTAATTTTGGCAATCTGCGTAAAGTAAATTTAAAAGTACATTTAAAAGTACTTAAGATTCGTGTAAGATGATGAATGTGTAGGAGAGATGGTTTGAATCAAATAGATAGTAAGGGTTGATAGGTTGCATCATGACGGATTTGTTGGTTTGGCGAGGGTGTAGGAGCGTTGGGAGCCCTCGAAAGATTCAAGACATAACAATAGGTATAGGCCCCATTTTTCAAGACCTAAGGTCTAGAATCCCAAGGTCCCCTTGTAGTCTGTTTTTTTTACAGGTCATCGTTGTCGTTCGTCGTGATGGAGCATTTTTATAGTATAATTTTAGTTAGTTCTAAGTTAGAAATAAATGTATGTAATTAGTATTAGATAATTATAATTCGTGTACGGTAATTAACTAATTAAATCAATTATCTTTGTTCGAGTTGTTCCTGATCGGGTGAGTCGCATGTTCACTTATGTAGATAGACTATTTGTTGATCTCAATTTTAAATGTTCATTATTGATTTGCGGACGATAAAATTTATTGACGGATTATAATTTACAGTAATGTTTGCGATTACTGAAATGACCTTTCAGGTGTTTTGATTCGGTTTTTTGCGGCTTATGATCATACATTTACGTATGATTTTTGACGTTTATTTAAACGCATTATTTAATGCGTCGATTGAACTACATTTACGTTCTGATTCGTTTTGAAATTTTAGTTTCATTCGTCTTATTTATTACGAATGTTATTTATTCACATTTATTTGTTGCGTTTGTTACGGTTTCATTTGGAACATAATTTGACATTATTATTTTATACGATGCGTTCTACGACGACATTTTAACACAACGTAGAGGGTCCTATTCGTACTTCTTGAACTAGACGATCACAAATATTTTATTTATGGCCAGTATTTTAGTTAACTTATTAAATAGTATTTTATTTAAAGGAGGCTAGTTTAGTCTTTCTACAGTAGGTACTTTGCTGTAAAGTCAATCGCTTGGAGTAAGTACTACTTACCCATATAAGTGACTCAGGGTGATAAGTTAATAAGTAGTCGTCATCTACGCATCATGGTTGTCTAACTCGCAAGATCCCTGCCGACGTATAAGTATACTTAGGTACTTTACTGTGTCTATAGCATGAAAGTCAATCGCTTGGAGTAAGTACTACTTACCCATATAGGTGACTCAGGGTGATCAGTTAATAAGTAGTAGTCGTCAATCCACGCATCATGGTTGTCTAACTCGCAAGATCCCTGCCGACGTATAAGTATACGTAGGTACTTTGCTGTAAAGTCAATCGCTTGGAGTAAGTACTACTTACCCATATAAGTGACTCAGGGTGATAAGTTAATAAGTAGTCGTCATCCACGCAGCATGGTTGCCTAACTCGCTAGATCCCGGCCCACGTATAATTATATGTAGGTATAGGTATATTTGTTCAAATAATTCCGAATTCCTACAAAATAAGATAACAATTACAGAGCTGCGGGCGGAATCGCGCTATCGTACGGAGCCCACTCCAATCTGTGCGTGAACCAGATCAACAGAAACGGAACACACGAGCAGAAAACCAAATATCTGCCCAAAGTGAGTGCCTAAAGTTATTGTGTATATATACTTACCTAATACTTACATTCATACATTTTCGCCCGCGTTCCCAGAAAGCGTCGGCAGAGCACAATCATTTTAATTTTCAGGGACTTCTAACAATTCCGCGGGGTTAAGACCGATTAAACGATTGAGATTTAGGGCACGCTTCCTAATCACGGAAACGCTATCAGTTACCTGGTAACCTCTCTCTAGCGGTCATCCATCCGGGACATAGATAGATCAAAGTTACTTGCACAGTCGGAGGGATGCCGTCGATACCTTCTTGCTCCTTGAGAATATGACAGCTACGCGTTCAGTTCTCGAGGAACCGCAGCGCCCCACCCCTATTTACGATATATACTTCATCATATCAGCCGAAAGACGTCCACTGCTGGACATAGGCCTCCCCCAAAGAGTGCCAACGTGACCGGTCCTGCGCCACCCGCATCCAGCGGACTCCCGCAACCTTTACCAGGTCATCAGTCCACCTTGTGGGGGGCCTACCCACGCCGCGTCTTCCGGTACGTGGTCGCCACTCGAGAACCTTTCCGCCCCAACGGCCATCGGTTCTACGTGCTATGTGCCCCGCCCACTGCCACTTAAGTTTAACGATTCGGAGGGCTATATCGGTTACCTTGGTTCTGCTGCGGATAGCCTCATTTCTGATGCGATCACGCAGAGAAACTCCCAACATGGCCCTCTCCATTGCCCTTTGGGTGACTTTGAGCCTTCTTATGAGGCCCATAGTAAGCGACCACGTTTCAGTGCCATATGTCATCACTTACGATATATACTTACGTATAACTATAGGCCTAGGTACAGTTTGCTTGTCTCATGGGTACTAACCTACTTATACATTGAAAACAACTAAGACTCAGAGACTATTACATTAGGTACCTACGCAATAGGGAAAATTCAGGGGCGTCTTTACCTATTGGTGCAGGGTGTGCGTTGCACACGGGCGCAGCGCTCCTACTACTACTTTGTAACCATGCCATTTTGACCGCGTGTTTACTAGGGGGCGCTAGAGTAATGTTTCCACACGAGACGCCTCTGGAGGAAACAATCTATTCAGACCAGTATGTTTTCAGTTATGTTCAGGAGAGCACATAGGCGCCCTGGCAATGTCGGAGCCCGGGTCGGGCAGTGACGTCGTCTCCATGAAGCTGAGAGCCGAAAAGAAGGGAGACTACTACTTACTCAATGGCAACAAGTTCTGGATCACGAATGGACCTGACGCTGATGTTTTAGTGGTAAGCTGTTTTTGATAAGAACTTTTACCTAGTCCTATTAGCGTCATGAATAAACGTAGGTATATTTTCATTCCTTCAATGTAGGTCGGTGTATTATATAGATACTAAGCACAAGCATAGGTACGGCCTGTAAACATATATATATGCCATAGCTTATGGACGCTTGCATACTCCAAAAGATGCACAACCCTTTATTGATTTGAGGATTCGTTGTGTTGACAGCTAGAGACAAATGGCCGCCCTCACTCACAACACAGCATATCCTCGGGAGTACCAAACACACTATTTATGTCAGGGTTCGCCAAACTACGGCCCGCGGGTTGAGTCCGCCCGCGGAATGAACGGATAGTTCGACCCGCGATAGCGATGGGTTATGGGCTGGTCATGACCACCACCAAGTTTTGGCCCGCACGAATTTATATTAAGTGCAGTGTGGCCCTTGAGTCAAAACGTTTGAAGAACCCTGATTTATATTATACTTATAGTTGTCACTGATATCACTGATATAAATAACATTGCTCTTGTAACATGTATTTCTTATGTCGTGGTGCAATAATAGTATATTACTTACCAAGGGCTGTGAAAGAAAGAAAGCCCGAATTCGCAGGTATTTGTGACCCGAGCCGCAGGCGAGGGTTGTAAATATGCGATAGAGGGCTTTCTTTTTGACTGCCCGTGGTGAGTACGCAATTATACGTCTTCATCTGGCTATAATGCGAGTTTTACCGTACGCGTAGCGTGCGGTAATACTTACATTATGGCCAGGTGTGACGTAAAGGATATTATTATTATACCTAATTGCTTCTACATTTTGCTTATCACTGGGGAATAATAACTTTCCTGGCCGTTGCGCTTATCGCTAGGGAGATTGAGTATATTTACGTTAGGAACATAAGTACCTCTATACCTACCTAAAAAAGAATTTCTCTGATAGCCTATTTGTCGCTTGAGCGCAAAGAACGATGAACAGAGGCTTTCTTTAGTACCGCTCGTAGTGTCTACCTACATAAAAAAATGACATCTTCCCCTGAACATCACAAGTCGGGAATTTGCGCTGTGGGCGGTAATTGATTCTTTACTGCCTGAGATGACGTAATATAGGTAGTTTCTCTACATCCTGATCTTTCATAGTATGAATGCATTATAATTATTTACAATACAAGTGCCGAAAATAGGATATTTAAAATTTCGACACATGCACGAAAAGTGCTCTTTTCCGCACTAGTGCGGGAAAGTAGCACCATATGTACTGTAATAGTACATTACTTACCAAGGGCTGTGAAAGAAAGAAAGCCCGAAATCGCAGGTATTTGTGACCCGAGCCGCAGGCGAGGGTTGTAAATATGCGATAGAGGGCTTTCTTTTTTACTGCCCGTAGTGAGTACACAATTTTACGTCTTCACCTGGCCATAATGTGAGTTTTACCGTACGCGCTGCGTACGGTAAAACTCACATTATGGCCAGGTGTGACATAAAGTATGTTGATAGGTATGTGGTCCAGGGATTCAGGGGGAGACATTCGCATCCGCATCCGTAACCGCGGAAGTTCCGCACACATTTTAACATCCGCATCCGCCAAAACCGATGCGGAGTTTTTGCGGATGCGGATGTAGTGCAATTCACGACAAGAAAGGAGCCCACGCGGCGCTTACCGTAGGTACGCGTTTTAGATATTTACGCCATTAGTAAAAAAAAAACTTCTTTTCGTTTCTGTTACCAAGAGCAAACGCGTTTTTTATTTGTTCGCAACGATTGTAATTTAGTTTTAACGTGTCTGATGATCGCGTGATATTATAAAATGGAGGTTGTTTATTTACATTTTTAAGTGTCTGGACCCAAAATCCGCATCCGCATCCGCATCCGCGAATGTGTGCCTCCAAATGTCTGCATCCGCCTCCGCATCCGCGGATGTCAGAAAAATCGCATCCGCGGCATCCCTGATGTGGTCCGGAAAATGTATGCCAGGCTGTTTCATTCGTTTTTGTTTCAGGTTTACGCTAGAACTGACCCGTCTGCAGCCAAGCCACAGCACGGTATCACCGCATTTTTAATAGAGAAAGATTACCCCGGTTTCTCCACCGCCCAAAAACTGGACAAATTGGGCATGAGAGGCTCCAACACAGGCGAGTTAGTGTTCGAAGATTGCAAGGTGAGAAGTTGAATATAAATTCAGCTGTGTAAACATAACTTTACGTGGGCCGATAGAACAAAGATACCTGAGTATCTTCGTCGTTGTAAACCAAGATTATTATTCATCATTGGATCACCTACTTCCTGCTGCTAGGCACGGGCCATTATTGAAAGATGATGAAAGGGAAGTGCACAGATCCAGCATTGGCTCAGTGCTGGTTGAGACTTGAGAACTTTATTATTACCTTTTACCACTCGAAATAGTTTTGCCAAAGGTTGGTTTAGCGGCGCTACCCGAATCGCGAAAGTCGAAACTCGCAGTATCTCCCTCTCTGATGCTTGAATATGCAAGTGCGAAAGAGCTAGAGATACACCTACGAACGAACGAAATAAGTGTTTTATAGTATCCGGTCAGCTTCCTCCTTGTGTGGGAAAATCAATGAGAGAGATTTCATTGTGTATATCTACTTATCTATTGTAACTGAAATCTAAATGTCCATCCCCCAATCCTCACACTATGGTTGGTGGTGGCACCAATAAATTCATGATTAATACCTACTACTCTAAGAGTCCGCAGTAAGCTCGGCCGAATTTCACCTTCCCATACAAACGGAAGTTTCGTTCTCATTTTAAAACTACGTGTTGGATTGTGACGAAACTTTGCATATACAATGACATGAGGTATATCTATGTCTGTAATTAGTTTATATGGTTCCAGTTTCTAAAACAAACAAAGTACAGCAAAAAGAAGTTTAGTATGAAAAACTTAAATTCGCTGTATTTTTTTTACTATGGTGTATGAAGCTACATAAACTGATTACAGACCTAGATATACCTCATGTCATTGTACATGCAAAGTTTCGTTACAATCGAACACGTAGTTTTAAAATGAGAGCGTAACTACGTTTGTATGGAGAATCGAGCTTACTGCGGACTCAAGTTTTTTTTGGAGTGTTAAATATCTTAGTTTCACCTGTATTTTTTCTAGGTCCCAGCCTCAAACGTCTTAGGCGAGCTAAACAAAGGAGTATACGTCTTGATGTCCGGTTTAGACCTGGAACGGCTAGTGCTGGCTGCCGGACCGGTTGGCCTGATGCAGGCCGCCATCGATTCGGCGTTCCAATACGCGCACACTAGGAAACAATTCGGACGGAACATTGGCGAGTTCCAATTGATGCAGGTAAAGTGGAAGCATCATAGTTAACTTAACGTTTTACGCGATTGAATCCTGAAGGATCGCAGGGTTGGCAGTGTTGGCACCTCATCCTAAGACTTGGAGTAGGCACCTAGGTTAATGAAAGCGACTGCCATCTGACCTGCCAACCCATAGGGGAAAACTAGACATTGTTGGGACCGGTTTCCAAACGATGTTGCAGGTAAAATGGAAGGATAAGTTTACATAATATTAAGTGTGACAGGTCTCCCTCTATAGCCGTGATCTCTGAATGATCGGCTTCACGGAGACTTATTGAAAGCTTCAAAGTATTTCAAATAGAAATGTCGAGATAATTTTGTTTAATACTTCACTACAGGAGCACCATCGATCGGGGCCATTCGGGGCACATCGTTTATCGCCACTGCCACTATGAGGCTTGAGTGAATTGCACTTGACGCAATTCGTTACACTCTCGCGAACAGAAGCCGAACCTTTCAAAAGTTTGACTAGAGAAAGACTTCTGTGATTAGTGTCCGGCACGAAAACTTGAACTCTGGTAGTTGGAACTAAACAACCTACTATTTCTTTTGTTTCAGGGCAAGATGGCCGACATGTACACGACCCTAAGCGCGTGTCGTAGCTACCTGTACAGTGTGGCAAGGGCCTGCGATGAAGGCCACGTCAACAGCAAGGACTGCGCCGGCGTCATCCTATACTGCGCGGAGAAGGCTACACAAGTTGCGCTAGACGCTATACAGATACTGGGTTAGTTTCAGAGGACATACCAGTCCAATGACTCAGTTGACTGGCCATTCATATACCTTATAGCAAGGAAATAAGGTCTATTAATGGTCGGTTATATTTGCTGCTGTTTGTACAAGTGCGTGCCTGAACAGTCTGTTGGAATGGAACATAGCAAGGGTATTTTCTTGGAACACAGTTTTACTTGGAAATTATCAGTCTTTTATAATATTGTTCTCTCTATAGTTACAGTAAGTTTGATCTCTTAACACTTAGCAGGAAGCTTGTGTCTTTATATCAATATTGTTCTGGTTCTGGTTTTGAAAGTAAGAAGTTGTCATATGAATATTGTTCTGGTTTTAAAATAAGCACTTGAAAGACACATATTGTTTTAATAAAACTGAGATGTACCAATCAAAAACTGAAATAAACCGTTTGTTTTACAGGAGGGAATGGTTACATTAACGACTACCCAACAGGAAGGATTCTAAGGGATGCTAAGCTTTATGAAATTGGAGCTGGAACTTCGGAAGTCAGGAGAATGTTAATCGGGCGAGCTTTAAACAATGAATATAAATAAATAAACACCCTTTTTCTTAATAAATTATATTTTATACTTATTAAATTGTTGATTTTTTATCTGTATTTTATTTACATTATGTATGGCAAATAATACAGAAAACTCTTAAAAATTTGATGCATTTATTACAATCATGGATTCATGACCCAGCACTTCACAAAACCACATAGTACCAGTCACTCCATGTATCTAGTTTTATCCATGAAAACAAAGATCAAGTTAAGTCCACCAGAAGCTGACGGAAAAACTAATAGAAAGTGACTCTACAAAATGCCACCATTTTGGTGGAATATATAACAACTGCCCAGGCCTCAATATGCCATAATATGGCTTTGCATTTTCATATTTTGGATAACACTCCAAATCAGGTTTTCTCGGATCCACTCTTGCCGTATTACAGAGTAATTCATGTTCATGCGGATACAAGAACTCTGAATCTTTGGGTGAAAATAAGAATATCTGCTTTTCACCCACCACTTGGGCCAATAGGTTCTTTTTGGGGTCATGATGCAGAGGAGACACTGTGCCTTTGGGGCCGTACCAAGCCATAATGTCTACAGGATCATTGTCTTCAGAAAAACAACAGTACTCTGGCTCTGTTATGTCATTCCTTAACTCAGGAACTTGATCAAACAACTGGTACTGTGCCAAGTAACCTGTGCTCCCATCTGATTTGTATATGTGATTGTTTATAAATTCTTCAACCGTCATGAGTTTTTGTGTCCAATCAGATTCTGTGTATTCTCTGCCAATTTCTATAGAAACAGTTCGTAAACCAGCAAGCTTTATAATATAGTTTTGGTCTTTCCATTTTGTTAAGGCTGGCCAGTGATTTATGCAATTATCTAGAATAACTGGTTTTTCAGCTAAAATATATTTTTTATAAAAGTGTTCCATGCTAGGACGGTCTAATATCTCTAATGGAGTGGCATTATATTCTTTTAATGAGGCCTTTGGACAAGCTGGTAACTGAATGGTTTTGATATTTTTAGATTTCAAATAGATATCATTTAAATAAGAAGCACAGGTATGGAGTAATTTGGGTTCTTTCTCTAGAGGACAACCGAAAATTATGCCATGATCAATTATCTTCAATGATTCTCTCAGTACTTCTTCAGTAAGTTCATTTGAGAACTTTATGTGAGCAAGGAGCTTTAAATAAGAAGCAATGGTGATAGTTTTTCGTAAGAATGGCTTCACTTCTTTCCAATTTCCTATGTTAATCTGCTCATACATATAGTCCAGTATTGCTTGAATTTGTATCTTATCAGACTGTTCTATTGCCTTTGTGTCATTTAGGTAAGTTCTTAATGTCCCCCTGCAAGCTAAGCTTAGTTCTTGAATCTCAGTTATTAATATATTTACCTTAAAATCATCGAGTTTTTGATAAGCATCCTTTGCCGTCATTATAACGTTCTCCGTTGCCATATTAGCATTGGTCCATAAACCATTAAATGACACAAATTATTCCCCTTCTCATAAACACAAATTTATTGAGAATAATCAGAAGGGAAGCCAAGGGTTACTATAATAATAGTACACCTGCGCTTTGTTTATAGGTTTGTACTTTGTGTTGTGCTACAGTTCAATTCAATTCAATTTTTGTTGTGAATGGCTGCTGTCCAGAGGGACAATTGAGCCAGCGTCAAGGTTGGAAGCTACAAGAGATTAAGAGCCGAAAATGTTGTCCAAATGTTGCAAGTTGATACTTGGCCGGTTGAAAAATCTAAAACAAAAGAGACACCACAATGTACAGTTAAACTAACTACAACAAACACATGGTTATTTTTATGATTACTACAGATCGACCTACGGATGGAAAACTATGGATGAAGGATTAGAGCCTGATATTAAAGTTGTTAATAAATTTCGCAAGTATGTATACAAATGGGGTGTCAGCGAATGTAAGGATGTAACTGACGTTAGCAGGGCGCTGAACGAAATCAGGAAGAGAGTCGTACAAGGAAGATGAAATATTTGGGCAGCTAAAAAAGATATGATCTGGAGTGCCCTCGTCCAGGCCACACTCGCACAAAGAATGGTCTCTAACTCTAATTTTGGCAAGAAATGACGGTGAACAGATGTGACCTAGTCGTAGCCGGATTATGATAGAAGTGGCGAATTTGTTAGCCTTCTGAAATTTAAAAAACCATGGTCTTACAGGAATATTCGGCTGAATACTACCATAATGTTTACCCTTTGATAAGCGTGTAATAGCCCATTCCTCCGACCAATGTTCAAACAGGAAGGTTTTGGCGGAAGCACGAAAATCTTGACCATGACTTCTTGAATGAGAGGGACAACCAATTTCTATTGCCTGTTTGGCGTAGGCGTCTGCCTGCTCATTACCCTCGATGTTACTATGGCTCGGGATCCAGGCCAGAACCACCTGTAACCCAAGAGATTCGCACCTATAAAGAGCCTCTCGGGTCTTTAGATTGACTAAAAGATTGTCTCTGGAGCGGAAAGGAAACTTAGCTATATCCTGAAGACAACTACGGGAGTCCGAAAATATTGCAGCTTTTGGAATTTTGTGAGATTCAATAAAGGAAACTGCTTCAAAGAGGGCAATTGCTTCTCCTGTAAATACTGTTGTTATGGGAGGACTTTTAAAACTTAAAACTATCTTGTATTGTGGGATCCACACAGCGGAACCCACACATCCTTCATTAGACAGCTTTGAAGCATCTGTAAATACAAGGAGCCATCCATCCCATTTTTCGGATACAATCCTTAAGAAAGTATTATTAGCGCCAGGAGAAGATTTTTGCAAATCCAAGGATAAAATAATGTTAGGCTGGAAAATAAGAGAGTCATATTCAAATAGAAAAATAGGATTAGCTGGAGAAGTCAGAAGAGGAGGACCATCAGAAAGCTTCTGGAAACTTTTGATGAGACAGGGAAGATCCTTATGGGACCAATATTTAGCGGAAGGGATAATATTGGCCAAGCAATTTAACCGATACATCAATGGGTGATCAGAAGATTGGGCAGCCCTGAAGAGGAAGCGATCAGCCAGAAACTGTCTCCTTAACCTAAGAGGCGGATCCAGGCACTCCACTTGAAGAGCATTGATGGGGGAGGACTTCATTGCTCCACAAATTATGCGCAAACACTTTGATTGAATCTTATCAAGAAATGATAAGGCCAGCTTGCTGCAGGGCTCTAGCAAAAAAGACCCATAGTCAAAGTGGCTCCTAATAATAGCATTATACAGGAGTTTCTGTACGAACGGGTGAGAACCCCACCAAGCACCAGATAGAGCCCTCAAAACGTTAACGCTTTTTTCGCATTTATTCCGAATGTAATTTAAGTGGGGAATACCAGTTAACCGTGAGTCTAAGTAAAGGCCTAAGAACTTTACTGAACTTGACACCGGGATTGTCTCGTCATCGAGGACTATGGCAATGTCTGGAATACTCCGCTTTCGGCTAAAAACTACCACAGAGCTTTTAGAAGTAGACAAAGAGAGACCATGATCCGTGAGCCAAACGTTTAAGTAATTGAGACCAGAGTTCAAAGCAACTGCGCACTCCGAGATGGAATCAGAGGCGAAGTAAAGCGCCAAGTCGTCCGCGTATTGGAGGACATCACAGAAGCAGTTGACAGACTTATCAAGGTCGGCGGTGTATAAGCTATACAGGATAGGACTCAAAACCGAACCCTGCGGCAAGCCCTTCCATACACTCCTAGGGGGCATTAATGAGCCTTGAAAACGAACGTAGATGGAGCGGTCCATAAATAAGTTACATATAACATTGACCATCCTTACCGGCAGACTCAGCTGATGCATCTTCTGCCTGAGTAGCGGAAGCCGGACATTGTCATATGCGGATGTTATGTCTAAGAACACGCCAACTAAGTGTTGGCCCCTTGAGAATGCCAAACGAATATCCGACGTCAAGACACTCAGGCTGTCTATTGTTCCCATTCCCCGGCGGAAACCAAATTGTGTGTTAGCAATGATTCCACGACTTTCCAAGATCCACTCCAGTCTATTTGTTCAGAGAACAGAATCACGCGCCTCCCAAGGCGCCTACGTTTGCGACATCAACCTAGTTTAAGTAAATCATAAGATTCCGCACATTTGTAAATAACAAGTATAAAGATCACATATAAGATAACTCTGCACAATTTTCTACAGTTGGCACTTTACACCTACAGTATACTAAGAAAAATATGTAATAGTGTGCTGTAGGCGAACATTGTATATAAAGAATAGAGAGAAATAAATCTAGTTAGTTACCAATTGTCCGTTGGTGTTTTATTACCTAAAACCCTGCACTCTCTCCGGGAGTGTAGGGTCTCACCTTTCAGCATCCTCTCACAGTGGCGAAGACACCTTCAAGCCCTCAATTGATCAACAGAGTCTGTTTGATCTGCTGTGAGAAAATCACCCTCCGCTAAACCCTATTCCTCCCCGTAGGTATCCATCTGTTGCCTTAGGTCTCGTGGCAACAGATATCCCTGGCTCCATGTGTACGTGTGTGTAAGGTGTAAGTCGAGGATAGGTTAGGGACTTAGGGACGTAGGATGGTAGGCTCCCTTGCATAAACCCACCCCTTAGTCTTACACAGTCTGTGCAGTCGCACGCTGGATAACAAACCTCCCACCCTAGGGAAATTACTACTTAAACCCGATCCAAGGGTAATTATTACTGAATTCCCATCCTAGGGAAGTTACTACTTAAACCCGATCCAAGGGTAGTTACCTTTACTTACTTTGCATTATTACACCCCGACCTGGGGTACATTATCCAGTTTGCGAGTTGTACACTATTTTTAATAAGGTGCTCTAGAATCTTTGCAAGTACAGACGAGAGAGCAATAGGCCTGTATGCTGAAGGGTCACTAGGATCTTTTCCAGGTTTTAAAATGGGAACTATTATTTGCTTCTTCCAAGTATCTGGAATTATGCCTGAACTATAAATTTTATTGATTATGGACAAGAAGAATAATTTTGACGAATCAGAGCATCTTTTGATAAAGGAGTAGGGGATCCCATCAATTCCCGGAGTAGAGTCTTTGAGGTGGTCCAGAACTAGGAATAATTCAGAGGAGGAAAATGGTTCATCCATCCTTGTATTAGATGGTAGTAAAGGAGACAAAGACGGTAAAGAGTCCTCAGACGGAACATAAGGAGGAGCCAGCTTATCAAGAAAAGGGTCAATCCATAAGGAGGGATCGTTAGATAGTAGGTTGCCAGTAGAATGGGATACAGATCCCCGGAAACGTTTGATGTTCCTCCACACCAAAGAAGAAGGAGTACATGGAGACAAGCTTTCACAAAATCGGGTCCATCCAAGTTTTTTTTTTGTTGATAACAGTCGCTTGGTACGGGCATTTGTGGATTGGAAGACTAGGTAATTTTCATGGCTAGATAGATCACTGGCAAAAGTATCTTCTACAGCATTCCTTTTTTTTATTGCCGCAGTGCACTCAGCATCCCACCAAGGAGGAGAGGATAATTTGCCACAAGAAGAGTTTTTAAGAGGAATAGAGGCTGAAGCAGCATTAGAGAGAATTGTAATGAAATTAAAGTATAAAAGAAGGAAGTTGTCATCTGAAACTGGAGGAAGTGAGTTAATTTCATTAGATACTAAAGCTGTAAATTCTGGCCAGTCAGCTTTTTCTAATCTATATTTTAATAGGGGGGGAAAAGATGGAGTAGGAGTAGGTGTAGCAGAAGGAAGAGAAATGTAGATAGGAAGGTGGTCACTGCCAAGGGAGCGAGTAAGAACTTGCCAGCCTATTCGAGGAGCCAGCCTAGGTGAAACCAAGGTTAGGTCTACGGAGCTAGAATTTTGGAGTGGAGAAGTTCTTCTAGTAGGGGACCCATCATTCATTAGGCATAGATTGACATTATCAAATACCTCTAGCAATCGAGAGGAGTTGGAGTCACAAGAGGCAGATCCCCATATGGTGTGGTGACAATTGAAGTCGCCCATGACAACTAATGGACCAGGTAGAAGGGCAAGAATTGAGTCTAACTCTGAGATAATAGAGTGATTAGGGTGGGGAATGTAAAGGGAAACAAAAGTTGAGTTTAAGACTTGGCATGCAATAATATTAAAACCTGATGAATGAGAAGGGATGGGTATCAAAGAAAAGGAGAGGGAATGTTTAACGAGGATGGCACAACCATTCCATCCATCGTCATTATCATCTCTAAGACATGCAAAGCCAGGCACCCTAAAACGGGAGCCAGGCTTCAACCATGTCTCAGAGATGGCCAATAGGACCGGATTATATTTATTAATTAAAAAACACAATTCAGATTTTTTATGTCGTATACTCCTACAATTCCATTGGATGGCTGTAGGGGCCATTAATAGAAAGAGTGTCAAGTAAAGTTGTGAGCTGGTTCAAAGCATCAAGGACGTTGTTCGGTATAATTTCTGAGAATTTCGATAGGATAATCATCAAAGAGTTTGCGAGTGACCTAATAAGATTGTCATTAGGAACACCTTCATTATTTAATGCACAACCATTTGGCTGTGAATATTGGGGTGCGTTAGTGATTTCATCATGGGCAGCTTTATCATAACCTTTGCTTAATACTGGGGTCTTACGTCTGGGGATTAGAATTGTCCTCTTGTAAGAGGTAGTTTGGGGGGCAGTCGGCTGAGAAGTAGAAGGGGTGTTATTTTGGGAATAAGAGACAGGGGAATGCTGGTTTGGATAAGCCATAGAGCGGGCAGCATCAGAAAAATTGCGTTTGACGGATCTAAAGCGGCGGGCTGCATCAGTGTAAGAAATATTTTCATCTGCCATAACAACCTTTATGTCCTTCTGTCTTTTATGTTCAGGACAAGATGAGTTTGTAGCAAAGTGGGGGCCATCACATGATATACAAGATGCACTAGTCTCTGGGACACTACAGCTCTCCCCATTATGGGTTGGGGCGGCACATTTAAAACATCTAGGCTTTGAACGACAGTTGGTCTTGGTGTGACCAAAACGGCAGCAATTATTGCATTGTATTGTTGGCAGTTTGTAAAGATCAACTGGAATAGAGGTATAAAAGCAGAAGACCCTTTCAGGCAATTTTTGTCCTAGAAATGTCAAGGCAACAGTTTGGGTTGGGAACCATGTTGTTGTTCCATCAAGAGTTTCTTTCCTATTCAGACGACGGGCCTTAATTACTCTACTGCCAATATCTGGACATTCAATGGAGTTCACAAACTCCTCCAAATGCCAATCAAGAGGAATATTCTTCACCAAACCTGACCTGGTTACACTGAACATTGGTATTGAGCATGAATACTGGGTGTTTTCTTTGAAAAAAGAGTGTTCTAAATAAGCATTAGCAGCAACAGAGCTCTCAAACCCTACAGTAACCCGACTACGACCACTAGCCATAATGCCTCCCTTAATGATACCTTTCACTGAGTATTTGTGCATAAGTTGTGCGAACTTCAATATTCTGAAGGGTGAACCAGGAGAGGGATCTTCAGTTTTAACCACTTGAACATTATAAGGTCCTAAATCGTTAGCTCCGAATGTTACTTTAGTACCGGGAGCGAATTCCGGGATTGTGTACGTATGCTGATTGGACGCTGTCGCGGGTAATCTATCGTCTCTTTTAGAAGCGGGGGAAGAATCGTGGTCAGACTTACGACGTTTATCAGCAACAACATGTTCGAGGTCTTCGCTCTGGGTAATTTGGGAGAACTCACCCCCGGGAGGGTCTACCAAAGCACCGCCCCCGTCAGGGGGCTCCTGCTCCTCCATCTCCGCACTAAGACGCTCACAAAACAACCACTTACCACTTGGCAGTTAACCCACCACCACACAAAACAAAGAAATTAATGTTAATTTTTCAACCGGAATGGCAAAAAACAACTATTTATATTGAGAGAAAAATTTTGCACGTGTAGCTACCAGAACGCCGGAAGCGGATATCTCATGCTACAGTTCATTACACTACATTCTTATTTTTATTTATTTTATGCAGTTCAGTTCACTACGGTTGATGTCACTGTCAGTTTGACAGTTTCGACATTTGTGACAGAGACTGTTCGACGTCAATAAAAAACCATCCACTAAACGCAAACATACTGATTAATCTATGGTCCATTTACTACAATTTCTTAAATAATAATATCGTTATAATACTTCAAAATAAGACGGTATTTAAGAATTTTTCATTACAGCCTGAATAAACTCTCGAATAATTACAGTAGGAACGAATTTAACAACTTTTCATTTTGACCTTGACCTTTCTTCAAAAATATACCACTTTGTCTGTGGTTCATCATATGACTTTCGCACGTGATCTGTCAGATTATATTATTCTATTTACTTTGCGAAAGTGTTACAAAAAAGATAAATTAATCCATTATGTTTCCATAAAACGGGTAACTTGATACGCGAAAATGTCAGGTGCACCGAATCACGATGATATCGTGATGTTTATAAGTTGTATGTGACGCAATGGCATTGTTCGAAAAACTCTTTTCTACAAAGAGAAAACTCGACGGCCGCCGTGAATCACGAGACTACAGGTACGTCAGAGTGAATGCTTTTCATTCATGTAATTCTATTTCTGAGTATCGTGGCATGCGGATTTGTTTGACGCGCGGAGCGTGGTCCGACGCCGGGCGCACGGAGGGCGCTCCGTGGACCTTCGCGCGAAGTGCGGGAGGCTCGCTTGACGCACGCAGAGCTGGCAAAGCTGTATCAGTGAGCATGTGACACCGTTGACTGGTGCGGGGCGCGCGCGGGCCGCGTCACTCGGCCGGGAGGGGCGGCGCGGCCAACACTCCGCCATTGTTTACATGCCGACTAGTACAACAGCACATTCCACTCGGCGCGGTAGATCGTCTCCCGTCATTTATATTACGATCTGCATTTAAAGTGAAATCTATGCCAATATTGCATTTCTTTCAGTGTATGTGGATTTCGTTCAGTGATAACTGTTCTTGATTGTGCAGATGTGAGCCCACTTTACTAGTGACTATGAAATAAAATGAAAATTAGGTAATTCGATTGCTTGTTGTGTTGTTTTGATTAGTCCTTAACAGACTGCCAATCTGGTTAGGTCTGGAATAAGAGGATTCATATTGTCTTGCCATTGGGGACTAGGTAGTAGTCTGAATCAGTGTGAGCTTGCTTTTATTTTATGGCCATACAGATAGAGGAAGCCAATATATGTTGCTTTCTAAATAGTTTATCGGCAAATCCTGGCTGGTTTATCATTTAAACTAGAACAAGGATATATGTTTGATTGATGCTGACATTTGAATGTCAAGTAACTAATATGCTAATATTTTTCAAACCCATTTTCCTGTTAATCTCAAAGAGATATGGAACATGTTTGGTTTAAATAAAATTGGCAAAGGGGCTGTATATATTCTTGTTGGAGAAAGTTTTATTTGTTGTGAGTTTGTAAATGTGTGGTGGTGAGATCTATGGTAATAGTAGTACTGAAATAGGTGACATGTGATGTCTGAACTAGGGTTTACTCCCGGGACTGGATTTGTATGGTCAGTTCAGAAATTCCGGGATGTCGGGATTGGCCATACAAATCCAGTCCTGGGAGTAAACCCTAGTCTGGGACTCAGCTTTACATCTTCTCAATGATATGGTAAAGTGTCTTTACACTTGTAACAACAGTGACTCTACATTCAGTTAAAAAAGGGAATTTTTAAATTAAGTATGTACATATATCATTTAGATTGACATAGCTTTTGGCACAAAGTTCAGGTAATATTGATACTAAAACAGTATTTTAATGATGTCCCTTAAAATCTTTCATAGTGACTGTTCTAAACAAAAATCATCAATTATCAAATCTAAGCAGTGGTCTTTCTTTTTCTATTTTCTATTCTAACAATATGGTTACCACATTCATTGGTTACTACTACTTGATTAGCAAACACTCTAAAGAAAATTATAGAAGTTCTATCAATGACTATGGTTTACTTTGAATACCGTCAAAGAAATTAACATTTTTACAGGAGCAATTCTTATAAGATTCTAGTTGGACATCATAAAATCAACATTAAGTGAACATGAAAAATTAAAAAAAAAATCTCCTCAGAGGACTATCAATATTACCTAATACTATTTTGAATAGTAATGTTACAAATCTCTTCATAGTTGAAGCCCTTTGTCACAGTGGTTTGTCTTTTACTACAAATGAGCTCTATAATAAGTAAGTGGACCAATTTTGATGGCTTCTTGGGGATTCTTAATGAAAAATAATCAATCCTTGCCACTTTCTCTGAATAATTGACAATATTAGTGGCCATAAAATTACTCAATTAGGCACAGTACTTCACAAACCCAAATTTTCAGAGACCCAGTTCTTCACGATCCCAGTTCTTAACAGTCCCAATTCTTCACAACGCCATCTTTTCTTTTCTGGCGCTTCGCCGGCCGCTACCGCGGCACGCTCGCTTCGCTCGCTCGGCTTGCGCGCTTTAGGGTCGCGGTTCACCTAACACTCCTCCTCGCTTCGCTCGTCGTCGTACCTACACCGAATTAGTCCAATTAATAATTTAGAAATGTGAATTCCTGGGAATGTGATAATTTAGCAATGTGAATTGCCTGGGAATGTGATAATTTAGCAATGTGAATTGCCTGGGACTAATTCAAATTACTTTAGAAGCGAAAATTCCTGGCCAAGATATTTATGTAAATATAAATGTGAAAGTAATCTGTATTTTGATGAATATGATTTTTGATGACTGAAATACTGCCTTGAAAAACACTAAAACTCAACTCTTTAAGGGTCCCAAACCTTCTGTGACTTTAATAGAGGCTGATCAATAAAACTGAGTCAGTATGGATAAGGAACACTATAAGAGATGGGTAAAGTTCTAAAGTGCTAGTCCCGTTTTATAGATAAGATAAAGTACAATGCATAGCTTTACTAAAAAGTTGATAATCTTACGAAACCTCACCCTTAATATCGCTATTAAAGTTACGTTTGTTAAAGATTATAGGCTTTATAGATCAGTATCTCTAGTACAACCTAAAGTAACAAATTATTAATGTACATGATAAGACGATTTCAGAATATCAAGAAATAGTTGATGGTTCCATGCAACCTACTAAATTTTGCCGTTGATCATTAGAACAGTAAGTTTAAACAAAAGCAGTTTCAATTAAGTTTGCTACGAGGGGCGTCTGAAAAGTTCTAAGCCTAAGATAGAAAAAAACAATTTACAAAAATGAACTCGTGTTTATTTTTCAATATAGTCTCCTCCTAAATCAATGCATTTTTTTACATTTTTTATACAGTGCTTTTAGGCCATTAAAAAAATAATCTTTATTTTGCCCTTCAAAATGCTCCTGTACAGCCGCCTTCATCTCTTCGTCACTTCTAAATCGCTTTCCCCTCAACTCTTTCTTCAAATTATTGAATAGAAAATAATCGCTTGGGGCTAGATCTGGGCTGTAGGGTGGGTGGTCAATTTCCTCAAAACCAACTTCTTTCAGAGCACGCCTCGCAACATTAGCGGTGTGAACGGGTGCGTTGTCTTGCAAAAACAAAATGCCTTTCCTTAGTTTACCCCGCCTTTTCTCAACTATGGCTTGTCGCACCTGTCTTATTAGATTTGCATAATAAGTTCCGTTTATCGTAGAGCCTTTTTCTAAATAATCGATTAAAAGAATGCCATCACAGTCCCAAAATACCGTAGCCATTAACTTAGAGGCCGACTTTTGCACTTTAAATTTCTTCGGCGGCCTTTCACCCTTTTCAATCCACTGCATCGACTCAGACTTACACTCCGGATCATACTGTCTGATCCATGTTTCATCAACAGTCACTATTCGGGAACAAACTTCATCTAAATCATCTTCGCACAATTCTAAAAACGCCCGAGAAGTTTCCACACGACGTACTTTATCGAAGGCCGTTAGCATTTTCGGTACCCAACGAGCACTGACTTTACTCATGTACAAATGTTCATGTAAAATTTCTCCGACTCTTTCTTTACTAATACCTAAGACCTCAGCTATTTGCCAAACCTTCATTCTTCTATCTTCTAATACCAGCTTTTTGACTTTTGCTACGTTTTCTTCGGTCACTACCGATATTGGCCGCCCTGAGCGGGGGTCGTCTTCGATCGATTCCCGTCCGAGTTTAAATAAGCGACTCCACTTTTTGACTGTGGCTTAAGAAGGCCCAGAATCACCGTAAATAATAGCCATTTCCTCAAAAATACACTGCGGTGATTTGTCACTTTTTGTAAGGAATTTAATTACAGCACGGTGCTCAATTTTCGTAATATTCGTTGGTAATTCACACATGATGTACTTTTCCGTTGAATATTTCGAAACAGAATAATAAAAACGTGACATGTTATTTTTTAATAATTTGTTTTTAAATGGCCTTTCTAGTGGCCAGTATCATAAACGCATATATAACCTCGAAATACCTTAGGCTTAGAACTTTTCAGACGCCCCTCGTATACCGTTATTTGCTCCGTCGTTTTAAAGGAAACTACGCAAATGTATAATGAACGATGACGTCTAGATATCATAACGGTGGCTGAATGACGATCCCTACACAATGGGCCATCGTGGCCCGTTACACAGTCAGGCAGGCAGGCAGGGACGCAGTTATGCCTTGTCCGTCTAACGTATAGTTGCGTCCTGTATGGTGGGTCATGATGGCCGATTGTGTAGAGCTTAACAGCTCCTACTATAGCGAAGTCCAGGCGGTCTAGCATTGCAATTCAGATGTCATTCATCTCCCTCTATCATATAGCCTGCGTATAACGCGGTAGACCACAGGGATTGCTGGATGAACCTTGTTACATGCATTAGCCATAGACAAAATGTTACGCTTTTTTTGTTAACATTTTAAATTCTCACCCACCCTTAGCCCTTAGATACAGATCTCTCGCACTATCCGTCTTTTTCTAAGTTTTCTAATAAGAAAGAGACGGATAGTGCGAGAGAGCTTGAGAGAGCTCGCGCGCCGTTTTGAGCTAGTAGTAGTAGTAGCTGAGCATAGAACGAATATATTTTAAATTTACAAAAAAGTTGTTCAAATAAAACATGCTTATTTTAACACGATATAGACCATAAAAAGATCGCGTTAACCAAGATGACCAATTTTTGAAGTGAAAACTTCTTTAGCGGCGCTGAGCACTTTTTGGGATGGGGAAAAATTGTTAAATACGCGACAGAGTTTTGTGACGTCAGATGTGAATGAGGTCACTTTTTGCTGCTAGCCGATTCGACTTCATTCAAAACTAAACACTATTCGTAAGAGTATAAAGCCGTTAAACACTTTTTGCAATAGCATATTCTGCAAGTAAATTTGTAATAATACCAACGCATCCTTCACCGTTTTGCTATTGAGAAAATTCGAATAGTTCGAATTTGGGCGTTATTCCAAAGAGATAAAGCTTAGAAAAATATTTACCAACGGCAAAAACAAATTGATATCTTGGTCGCCACCGCCGTCTGCTGTTGTGCTGTTCTTGCAAATTCGAATAGTTAGAATTTGGGCGTTATTCCTATTCCTAAATAGATAAAGCTTAGAAAAACATTTACCAACGGCAAAAACAAATTGATATCTTGGTCGCCACCGCCGTCTGCTGTTGTGCCTTTCTTGCAAATTTGAATAGTTCGAATTTAGACGTTATTCCTAAAGAGATAAAGCTTTGAAATATATTTGGCAATGGCAAAAACAGATTGGTATTGTGTTTGCCGCCGCCCGTCGGCGCGCCGACGGGCCCGTCCGCCTAAGTAATTGATAATTGTTTATAAATTTGCGTCAAATTCATTTTTAGTTTACCGTAAGATGTCACGTGACGTGATCGAAAAACTGTTACAATGTTATTGAGTTTTCACTTCTGCCGGCACTCCCGGAGTGCAACCCGGTCTTTTTTTTCTAAGTGTCGGGATCGCTTTTAAAAAACCCGACCTTTAAGTTAGGCAACCTTTTTTGTGTCCAGGTTTTGCCTAGGCAACCTAACGCCGTTTGACAGAATATAAAAAAAACCTTCAATTTCATGTAACTTCTATTTATTGAATAACAGATGAGGGTATATTCACTCCATAGCAATCCAGGCTGAGAGTTAGGCAACCCCTATTCTTCCTTGCGTCATATTCTACCAGCTAATGCTTGATTTTTATGATGTCATATTCTACCAGCTAATGAGGGTATTTGACCCAAAAAAGTTACTTAGTATTTATTTTATTTAGTCCTGGATTTCGCTTGGCAACTCACGTGCGATTTATCCATCTGTATATGATCTAACATGTTAACGACCTTCAAGAAAAGAGCGTACTCCCATCTTAAAGGCCGGCAACGCACTCACAACACCTCTGGTGTTGCAAGTGTCCATGGGCGGCGGTAATCGCTTACCATCAGGTGATCCGTCTGCTCGTTTGCCTCCTACATCATAAAAAAAAAAAAATTAGTCATCAAATAGTAGATGAGGATACATTCGTCTTCGACGGATCTCTGCCTATAGGGTAAGTTGCACCAACTTACGATTACAGACCGATAAACGTTAAATATGGCGCCGCGAAACTTGTCAAACTTTCCATTCAAGGCAACACTAACGATTGCAGGGTTGGTGCAACTCACCCCTAATATATAAAGTCATTGAATACTGAAAACGTACCTGGTCCTCCCAGCCGGATCATCATCATCATCATCATATCAGCCGTAAGACGTCCACTGCTGGACATAGGCCTCCCGCAAAGAGTGCCACAATGACCGGATAACAGTTAAGAGTCCGCAGTAAGCTCGATTCTCCATACAAACGTATACGCTCTCATTTTAAAACTACGTGTTGGATTGTAACGAAACTTTGCATGTACTTTGTATGAGGTATATCCAGGTCTGTAATTAGTTAATGTAGCTTCAGATACCATAGTAAAAAAATACACCGAATTTAATTTTTCTTAACAACTTGTTTTTCTGTATGTCGTTTGTTTTATAAACTGGAACCATATGAACTAATTACAGACATAGATATACCTCATGTCATTGTATATGCAAAGTTGCGCCATAATCCAACACGTAGTATTAAAACGAGAACGAAACTCCGTTTGTATGGGAAGGTGAAATTCGGCCGAGCTTACTGCGGATTCTTAAATTTCCAATCTCCACCAGGTCTTGCCAGATAACGCCGAAGCAAGTGCGGCTGCTTCTGTTCAAGGAGTGCGACTGGCGAGGCAGGAAGTTACTGTTCGACTCGTCGACTATAGAGAAGATACCCGCTGAGAAGGACCATGGAGCAAAGCAGACGAATTCGTTTCCCTGCGTCGTGGAAGTGGCAGAAGGATTCGCTTATGTGGTAAGTCTTTGTTTCATTGTTTGTATTGAATAGGCTCCGAAACTACTGGACCGATTTGAAAAAATCTTTTACCATTAGAAGCCGACATTATCTCTGATGAATATACCTAGATATTTTTCTAGCAGGAACAGAATTTGCTTAGTGCTTACCACAATAAAAATATCGACAAGTACTTGTTATCGATAAGTACATAGGTACTTACTACTTCAACAACAAGACATATTGCAATGAATAGTTATTTATTATAGAGCAGTCTACATGGAACTTTCAGGGTGTTCAGTGTTTGTTATTTATCTTGATTGTAGTGTAAAATTTGGAATATTGCACGTGTATCTGCATGCTTAAAAATTGATTTTATAAAAAAGTGTTACAAACATATTTAGGGCAGGGGAGGTCAATGTTCTGCGTTCTGCGTCTACTACAAAAACATTTTACTGAAGTCATGTTTTATTTGTCCATAGTTGGCCATGTTCGCTAACATAGATATTAATCACTGTACTTGCGGCATGCACTTTACTAAAAGTATTTACATGTCATCCAATTCAACCAAGTAATGATAAAGAGGCAAAATCGCAATACACATTTGATTTCATTTCTCTACTTATTTCCAAAGTAAAAAATAATCAAACTTTTTATATTCATAGCCGTTATCATTAAAAAAGTAAATAATTATTGTCATTAAATGTGACGTTTATTGACATTGCAAGGCAAATATATTGTTAACACAAGACTGAATACGAAAAAATGCCACCCAGAAAAACGTCCCGACACGAGAGAATCACCTCGTGTATTGTAAATATACCAGAACTCGAATTTCGTGGTTCAACATTATTTTGCACCAAATGCGAAGTACACATAGTCGCAAAGAAACATAACATCAGATGTCACATTAACACAGACAAACATAAGAATATTCAGGAAGAGAAAAAAACTATTTCATATGGACCTAACGAAATTTATGATCAACTGAAATGTGCCATGGTACCAATTAGACAACCCCAATTTTCGAACATTTATTCAAAATTGTATCACAGGAAAATATTCAAATCGAACACTGCCCACTGGAAGTTACATACGGCAACAATTTCTCCCGGAAGTGTACGAGGAAGAAATGGAGAACGTTCGCTCTGAAATGAATAGTCAATATATATACGTAACAGTAGATGAAACTACTGACGGGAATGGTAAGAAAATCGCGAACGTCATCGTTGGCACGCTCCTCCAGGATAAACAAAGTCGGTGTCATATTATAGCCAGTAAATGTTTGAAAGAAACAAATAACCACACAATTACAAATTTGGTTCTAGCTAGAGTATCTTCAAAATCTGTACAAGAACACTGAAGGTAATTATAATTACTTAGACAACGTTTTGTTACTACTGACTGATGGAGTACCTTATATGGTTAAAGCAGGTAAAAATCTGCAACATCATCTTCCTAATATGACCCACGTTACGTGTTTAACCCACGGCTTAAATAGAGGTGCAGAGAAAGTAAGAACTCTTTTTCCCAATGTAAATACCTTGATTTAAGCCATTAAAAAAGTATTTTTGAAGGCACCAAATAGAATAAATACTTTTAAGATGATGTTACCAAATGTTTCTTTACCGCCTGAGCCCACGATCATAAGATGGGGTACATGGCTACAAGCCGCCGAATATTATTCAAAATATTTAAATGACATAAAACGAGTCTTAAATACATTTCGAGAAACAGACGCTGTATCCATACGTGAGGCAGAAAGGGAAATTAATAAAGCTAATATACAGGAAGATTTATCATTTATTGCACAAAATTTGTGCATAATTCAAAGGTTGATTAAAAAACTAGAGTCGCCTTCACTGACACTGGACTCGAGCATTAATATCGTGAAAAACGTGCAAACAAATTTGTCAAAAATCAGTTTACACATCTTTATTCTTCTTTCGTTTCTTTAGTTTTCCTTGGCAAGGAAATATACCGTAAATTTCGTACTGTCATAGACAAAAATTCAGGATACAAAACTGTAATGAAAATTAATCAACTACTTAAGTGTGAAGAAGTGGAGCTTACACAAAGTGACAAACGTGCAGCTGATAGTTTTCCATATTTTCGATATGCACCGATATCATCAGTCGAAGTTGACTACTTTTGGTAATATACCCTATATTTTTCTTTGTATTATCTCTATGACGTTGAAGTGGCACTTATAGATAACAAGACTGTCGATGTTTTTATTTTGTCAAACACTTAGACGTCAACGTTCGTGCTAGAAATATATCTAGGTATACTGATGAACATAGGCTACTTTTTACCGCGGGGAAATGCTTCATTCCTACGGAAAAACGGGTAATCCCTGCGAAGCCGGGCCGGGCAGCTAGTTACACCATATGTTCCACGGTAAAGCTGACTGGACTGTTGTTGTGGCCAAATAACTTTTTTACCGTTAGCGGCCATGGTCTCGTCTCCTGGGATTTTAAGGGTTTAGATTCACCAAATGTAGGGTTTTGATGATGTGCTTACGTTGACGGCCCATATAAAATAGGGTTATTTTGTATTTTAATTTTTCTAAGAAATGCTGTCTTGTGTCCTGGCTGACCTTATAGACCCATTTACGAGGACGACCGGTTAGCCTAGTGGGTAGTACCGCTGCCTACGGAGTACGGAGCAAGGTCCTGACCCCGTAGCATGGACGGCCTTATCACACGATAAGTGACAAGATAGAGCGTCCGTCACTGGCTGACACCGTTCGATAGAACGAGACGGACGCTCTATCTTGTCACGTATTTTATTTATTTATTTATAAACACACACACATATGTAAGCTCACAGTATTTCACCAAAACCCTTACACGGTAACATATTAGGTAACATACAATATAAAAACATACAAATATCATGAACAAATTTTCCAACTAAAGATAATACCTATGAGTAACACAGTTGAGTAGATATATTATTTACTTAGTTGCAATGGAGTTTCAGGCGGACAAAGTGGTATGCAAAAACTTGCTCAATCTGTCGGCAAAAATGTCGGCATCCGGGACCCGGATCAGCACATTATTCATGAGTGAGATGGCCCGGGAGGTGCCATCTCACTCATGAATAATGGTGGTATTGCGTGATAAGGCCGACCATGATATGGGGTCTGGGTTCGAATCTAGGTAAGGCCAAATATTTGTGTAATGACTGTAATGAGCATGTATATTTGTTTCTGAATCTTGGATATTTTCTAAGTATTTATCTATGAAATATATTATCGTCTAGTACCCATAACACAAGCCTTATTGAGCTCACTTTGGGAATAGTTCAATTTGTGTTAGATTGTCTCCTAATATTTATTTATTTTGATTTATTTATAAGAGCCTTATCACACTTGCGATTTGCGAGCGTGTTTTCTATACAATTATCAGTCGCGGCGAACACGCTGCGTGATCGCCTTCATACAAAATACGCTTGGAAATCGCAAGTGTGATAAGGCTAAGAGGGTTTCGGACGAGATTTACTTTTCTATCTCTTTATTTAGCTTGGCAAACCATATCAGTTCTCACGCCCGCAGCTAACTAGCGTTCGCCGTCGCCGGGCACGGCGTTTATAGCAATGTCAGTGGTCGCTCTGATAATTCTATCAAATATAGCTGACCTCGATATTTGCTGCCCTGTTAATGTTACCCCGATGTCGTTATCGACTAGTGACTCTGTGAACTGTAGAACTCGCGAGCCTGTCTTCTTTTCAAAATATTTCTCTTTTTACATTTCGAAAAACTGAATCGACAAAAGAAATCTATATAATTATTGAACCTGCTCACAAAAAAATCCCAAAAAAATGCGACCTGTAGAGAAGAACAGCCCAGACCCGGTTTTATTTTTGCCAAAGCTGAAACGAAGAAGTTAGTTTGGTCGCTCGTTCAAAAAGATTAAACAGGGTAACTTTACGACACTACCTAGTCTAGATTAAATAAGAAATAAAAACGAAACAGATGAATCAATATATTTACTGGCGGTCTGCCCGCACGTCTCCGCTCGTTTTACAGAGGATTGGGGCGGAGCCGCGCGCTGCAATCCGGGAAATTATTTACATTTACTAGTAGAGATTAATTCTATTAACTGACAGCGTGGCTGCGCTCCCGAAAATTACAACGAACCCAGGCACTCCAGGCAGATTCACGGAACAGATTATAGCCCCAATAAATTCCTTGTTCCGTAATATTGCTTTATACATTTCCCGTACAACGATAACACACTGCAAAAAAACAATTTTCATACTCAAAACCACAGTATGTATACACTGTGGGTTTGAGTTAGGTTTAGGCATTTTTAGGGTTCTGTATTGTTTGTTTATCTAAGTGAAATGTATAGGAAGTAGGTCAAAATCAAAGAGCAAGTCCACGATATTCTGCCATAGACGGAGAAAGTTACTCTGTAAATGTGTAAAACAAACGTTTGTTAACTTAAATAACTTAGCGAAATATTATTTACTGCGTCTTCTTTACCTTGGTATGGAAGTAATCATTTTGCGGTTATTGTATTTGATATGGAATTGGTAATATGGTTAAAATATCAAAGCTTTTCTCCTATCAAATCCATAAATAATGTCCTAGCAAGAATATAGATAGGTAATCGTTTATTTTTCTTTTGCCCTTTAGGTATAATATTTCAATTGATTATTTAGGCTTGTAATTCATTATTATTTAAAATACTTGGCTTCATAAGAACTGTTCCCTAAATGTACTAGTAAGTTGGAATGAACAGCGGTTACACACGGCGACTTTTAGCAGAGACACAAAACGGGCGTTTCACGAACGGGCGACTGTCGTGCGACACTTGTCATAAGTCACCATAGAATGCGAGCTCCTTACACTACCCAAACACGTGCCTAAAACCCGGTATGCGCATGCGCATGTTGGAACTAAACGGCTGCCTGGCATCGTGTTGCCACCCCGCTCCATCCCCGCATAATGCCAATGGCACCCATTCTCAGGGGCCGTCTTCCGGCGTTATTAGACTTCTATGGCTTTTGGTTCGTTCGCTGCGTGTATCGCGTTAGTAGCGCTGCAAAATGTCGTCGAGTATAGCCGCTCAAAGTCGTTTTCTCTTTTAAGTTTTGTTTGTCCTTCTGCATCACATGACAGAATCTATTGTGCAATCCCACGTCATATTCGTCACTCGTCGCCTCTGCTGTGCATTAAGTGTGATTAATTCTTGGTTTTAGTTTTTGTATAAGTACCTTGTTATTTGCAGTTTATAAAGTACTTTGACTTTCCTCAATTGTATTAGTAGTACCTAATTAGTTATTGGAGAGTGTCGATGAATATAATAAATTATTCAAATGTGTCGTTCTCAGGTTCCTTAGAGCATCCGTTTATACAGAGGCACCTTGTTGCAAGGCGCACTAAGGCCCTATTTGCAACTAAGTAGACTCGGTTAGACTAACTAGAATAGGTTATTTTATTACCTTATATCCTATATACACCTTTCCTACATTTTGTACAAATACTATTCATGAATCGGTTTAGCTGCAGTTTTTCAAGGATGCAATGTGACAAAAACAACAAACAAAGCTATTTATCACAGCAACGAACAGAGACCGCGCTATACCTATTTAAAATGTGCCCTATGTTTTGCTTCTGACTCTAACTATAAGCGCGTCTGTCCGTTGTTGCAAGAAATTACAACGTTAGTAAAAGTCCTTAAAGCTGGTACATATATCTTTTATTTAACGGCAGAGACGTACGCCAATTCTACTGGTAATCAATAATTCACGAGACCTAGACGTTGACAGTCGACAGACCTTACGTAATATACCATAAGTAACTGAATTATGTTAATCTGTGCGAGTATCCATCCCGTCACGTGGTTGTCTAACGACACAATCTATTTGCATAACGTGTACAACTAACTGGTAGTCTATTTGACTACATGTATCCATATGATATTGATATCATTTATTTCGCGTAGGTACTTGTTTTGACACTTAGGCTCAGCGGGCGCGGGCGATTAATGCCATACCTACCATTCAGGCGAAGTATCAAACAAATGCGTCTTCTTTATGGCATTTCAACATGTCACTGCCAATTAAGAGGCTGACAAGACCTAATTTGGTGAACTTGATGTTATTTATGCAGTTTTTTTAAGAAAAAATATTTGTTCTAGCACATCAAATAAAATATATGTTAATATTCACCATATTTCAAAGACCGTGAACCGTGACCGGGCTCGATACCATAATTGGACGAAATCGGCTCGATAGAAAATAATTGCAAAGATTGGTCTTAAAATCACTTAAACGATTCTATGTCTTTATTTTTTTGACGTATGGGTCTGCAATTAAAAACACGAAGTCAACATATTCATACCTAAACCGCTAGCGAGTCATATTTCACAAATAATCCACCCGTTTTTTATTTCAATATTTATGTAATATTATCTTCAAAAACCGGGCTGCCCAGTAACACTCGCTTACTCCGATACAAATAGACAGTGTGCGCGCTATCCAAAATCCTCATGGGCATTTTGTTGTTGACAGCGTCTTAATCCGGAAAAGTATTATAATTCCTGTGCATTTTGGGAATGTGTTCCGGGGAATTAGGTACAAGGCCTAATTATTTGAAGCTACATATCTACGTCGTGAGGGCGTGTGAGACTTCGACCATTTCCACGGATGTGAGTATCGTCGTTATTAGCGTCTTTTTTTAAAGAAGCTTATATATGTATACAAAATCGATCGATTCATTTGGCAGTAATGTCCAATTTTGTACCTCATCACATAACAATTTCACCACACCCACCTCTCATTTTAAATGAGTGTTTTTCACCAAACGCGCGCTGTGCTATTATGCTAGCTAGGATTACCTAGTTGCCCTGAAAATCACCGTAGCGTGGGGTGTCCAATCTGGTCATGTCTACTGTGTCCAAAACAACGTATGCGAATGCGAACTGTATCAACGACTTACGATCCACGATATAAAAATAACGCCACAATTGTCGATACGGTGTCACAAGACTTCAATTGGGTTTATTCTCACTTACAGCGTCTATTTATGGACCAGCTTCAGTTAGCCTTTTTGATTAAAGCCGCTCCTCTAAGTGGGACTAACGAACTACAGCGTGGGACACTGTAATTTTAGACTGATTGCGATTATTACGAACATCACATGCTCGTAATGGATCAATTAAGTCGTTCTATATTTGCTCACATTTTATTTAACTGCGCCGATCGTGCAGCGTCATTCGCTAAATGTAAACAGTTATTGAATTACTTACTGCTTTCTGGGTGTTAAGTACTTAATTGTACATTACGGTCAGATATATCTCATCAGAGATTAGGTTTATGGGCTGCTTAGTGCCTACAGAATTTGTGCTTATGTTTATTTATTGATGTTTCGCGTCAATGTTTGTCGCTTAAGTAGTTACTATCTAATAAAACGGGCACTCCCATGACTTTTATAACAGAGTTAATCCTTGATAACTATTGTCGGTATAAGTAAGCCGGTACGAGTAACTCGTTTGTTTACCTAGATAGTGTCCTCGCATCATCGGAACGCGAACCACGTGAGGTCTTTGTTCTTTACGACGTTTTACGAATACTAATGCTGCGTGTGCGTTTGAAAGCATATTTGATTTGTTTAAGTTTTTATTATCTTTGTGGTGCAATTTCACTGGCGTCGCATTGTTATCTAGTAGATGGTTAATTAATACCTATTGTAAGAAAGGCGTTGCACTCTGGGAAAGTTGGCATTGTCTGCCTTTTGTATATTTAAACGTCGCTACCGTCACAGATTACTTGCTTTAACTAAGAATAGAACTTTTACATGTTAGTACTATTTAAACATTTCATTTATTTGATTTTGCATCCTAAAGACAGCAGAAAAATCTAAAGTATCCATCGCTATACCAACTTCTTCTATTGACTAAATAAAACTAGCTAGGTACCGTAGTTAATTGAAGACTGCAATTCCGGCCTTTACGTTAAAACACAACTCACTTAAATTTATCATCAGATACCAAGCAAAAACGAAAGATTAGCAACTTTTCGACTCACACTTTTCTTACATAACCTTATACTTCAGCAAATATTTGTTTTACAACACCTCTGTTACGGGCTTATTTGCGTAATTGATTGCCACGCCACGCAAGACAGCCGGTAACTATAATTAGCCGTTATGCCATTGTTAACATTTCTTTTCAAATATTTGCCAGGCATAAACGCGATACGCCAAGACCGTGAAAATCTGGGAAACTGATCTCTGATGCCAAGGCAATAATAACGATTTATGATGAGGAAGTTAGTCTCATCCGAACCACGTCGAATGGTTACCCTGGCTGTTTGAATATTTTTTTTCTGTCAACAAACGAGCGATTTAACATCATGAGAACGTATCGTTTGTATTCATGTTTTTTCGGATTTTGTAACAGACAACGACCTGCTGCTACGGAAATCATTATGCAATCACTGGAATGAATTAGTTAATTTTAGCTTCAGTAATAAGGAACGGACTCTGAAGATAATCTTGAAACGAGCGTTATTCTCTTATTAGTTATAATTTATAACCCTAGTTCTAATCTTTTGTTTATCGAGTAGGTATGTAATATGGAGCTTGACGACGACTTGATCAAGCCTTGATTAAGGGGGTGCATTGGAAATTATCCCGTGCATTGAAACGCTGTTCTGATTAGATTAAGAACAAATAAGGTCTGATTTTCAGATACATGATTCTTGACTATAAGATTGTTTATCTGATTTAATCGATACATGATTGCCTGAAAGAGTAAAAATGTCGTTTTTATTTTTTGCAGCGGCCAAGGATGGTTTTTCAATAATTGTTTAGACTCTAACATAGACATACAACATTAAGAGGTCCTCTAAACTTTAGAGGACCTCTTAATACGCATAGGTATATAAAATTAAACGCGTTAAACAATATCGAAGCCGAGATATTTAAGTTTGAAGTTTTGTTTAGGTATATTTTTTAAATATGACCTGTGAAAATGTATATTGCAAATATCTCGACTTCGATGCATTTTAGTGTATTACGTTGAATATCAAAATATGTTTGTTTTGAGTAGATCTATCATAATCTACCACTTTTACGAATGGCATGAAATCTAAAAAAATTACAACATTTTTACCCAAACACCTTTCCTCAATAGAAAAAAAATCCAAAGTTGCGTCTTTGTTTTCCTTTTTTTACTCAGCCTACTCAAAAACTACATTCTTTTACGACACAATCAAGTTAATACTATAGTATTTTATCTCATCTAAAATTTCACTTAATGAAATATAAATAAAACTTCACTAAGTTAGGTATTTATAGAAATTTGTCCAAGAAAGCCATTCCCGAAGAGTGTTGCATCTCTATTTCTCCTGCGCGGAAGCCATATAATAAGCGTGTCTCTGTCAAGGGGGCTTGTTCGACTAGAATCAAGGCATCCCCTTAACCTTGATTAATCCCGTTTGATATGTTATTGAGAACTCGAGTTAATCCCAATTGACTATTAATTGTGATGACAATCTATTATCTTATACATATGCAACGAACATTAAGGCTAAAATAGTAGATTGTACAACAAGTGCATAAAATGGGTTTTATGGACGAATTGTACTTTTCATTTCGATTGCGAGGATATGAAATGAAAATCTTTTTCCATGAAGTTTTATTGTGTACTTTGGCTGTTGGTATCCTTGCCTTGGTCTTAGAATACTAACGAAACATAAAAAAATAAAGAAATAAAGAGTTTGTTCTATGAAGTTGAAGTTGCTCGTGTGGCTGTTGGACCGATTGCCTTGGTCTTCGAAGAAGATTTTACTTTAGGCTCTAGAGCATAAAAAGCGACTTTATGTCGCCTACGCACAGCATAAAGACGGACTTTTAGAGCATCAGAAATGAAAATAAATTTGAAGTAAATACTAAAACAAATCAAACTATTAGCAACAAAGTAAGATCGATAAAGCTTGTGTTATGGTTGTGTACAGTCTGCAGCAATGTAGCAGCCAAAGTAGGCAAATAGTTCGTTACACGTCTTTATTATTGTAAGAGTAAGGTCGTGTTACGATGTATTTGGCTACATGGCTGCTACCAACTGTACGATGCTGACTGTACCATCGCTTACTCAGTAAACTGACCATTCATATTTTGTTGTATTGTATAATAAAGGTCACAAATGGTAGTTAAATGTCTTGGCGTTTAGTACTAGACGACGATTCGTTCAATATGCATGTATACTTAAATACATAGAAAACATCCAAGACTCCGAAACAAATATGTATTCTTGCTCATCCATCACACATATTTGCCGTTACCGGGATTCGAACCCAGGACGGTGAGCTTCGTAGGCAGGGTCACCGCAAGGCTAAACCGGTCGTCAAAGTGCAGTCAGTAAATAAATATGTTTTCTCAAACATGCAATGAAATATTGACGTTGTGTTCTTCATAATAGGCTTCTAAGTGTCACTGTCACTTTTCGGGCGCAGCGAGACGAGAGACCCGTAATGGCACTTCATACAAATTCCTTCATACATTTCCATTCCACAATTTGTGGCACAGGATCACGGCGTTCAGCCATGAAAATTAAATTAGTTTTTTTTAATTTATTTTATTGCATGTTTGAGAAAAGCACTATACATACCTCGGCGTGAAAAGGGTTGCTAGCCTCATAACTATCTGGCCTCGCTAAGCTCGGCCGTCTATATGTACTCGGCTGGCAACCCCTTACTTCCCGGCCTCTGTAGTAATGTACTATTAATTTGTCCAGTATAAAGGTCCAGCGTCAGATGCGAGCGTACTCGGTGAGATGATATTCGGTGCAGTTGCAATGAGTTGCAAGGGCGTCTCATTGAAGATTCACATTATGGACGAACCGAAAAGGTAATACTTAACGTTTGGCTAACACTACCTCGAAAATGTTTAAGGTCATATTAGTGTTATGGTTTTGAGCACACGCGCTTAGTCATATCAGCTGCGCGGATTAATCCGACGTCACGACCTATGTGTACTTCTAGAACGTCTTTACGTTACTCAGGGAAGTGACATTTATTCAACGTATTATGAAGGAGCGATGTTGACGATCTAATGTGGCAATAAACAATTTGTCGGTGTGAATTTATTGAATAAATTTGAATAGTCCGCCTTTTGTACGATAAGTTCTTTTGAGCAATAAAGATTAAATAAATAAATTAATAACAGTAATCTGCATAAAGTTCGTCACGTGACGCTTATCATCTCGTAGTGAGTGTCGAAATATTACGTGATGTGATGCGAACATTTATTATGGCATACACTTGAAGTAACATTACCGATAAGGCTGATGCCATGAAATTATCATACAAGTTCATTTCATGATTTTAGTTCGGCGCACGGTTCAACCGCCGAGCGCCACTCACAGGGCGCGCTATGGGGGGGAAGGGTGTGTTAGAGGTCGCTTGCCTCTGTCTACAAAGCATGTTGGCAGTCATCATCATCAGTATTATGATGGGGTGTCCCTTGTTTTGTCGACAAACTTGTCATCGAAAACGTTTCAAGCAACATTTATTTCACGAATTATTGTTTGGTGTAATTTTATTTCATACCAGATCATTCCAATTTTTATTATTTCATAGAATATTTATTAAGTTCAGGGAATATTATTTGGCAAATGATTCATTTTGTATGAATTTTAAATAGCAGAATAACAAAACAATGAATTTCATGTGTTCGAAATTTTATTACAAAATTACAAAAACAAACAACAACTGATTACAGGGGTTTAACTAGATTAGGGCAGACAGGAAGAAGGGGGCTCGGGTGGCGAAGCCCCCCGCAGTAAAAAAAACAAACAACCGTAACAATAGGGAATATGCATGTGATTTAGAAATGGACAAAAAAAATCACGTGTAATCTATATTGCTTAATAAATATACACACATGATTATTTTTTCAAATTATCATGTTTCTATTGATAAAATAAATTGTTTAAAAGTACTATTTTTCAAATTCCCTCGCAAATTTCCAAAACGCAACGCTATTGGCGGAGCGAAACGTGACGTCACCGTGCAGGTCGTTAGTATGATTATTGAAAGTTATTCGCATTGTTTGGCCGCTGTTTATGATAAATAATCAGTGTTTTTTGGTAATTATTAAGTGAAAAAAGACTCGCCACAATGACTGAAGGCGGTTTTGTCAAGGCACAGTCGGATAATCTGCCTAAAATTGATGTGTTCATGATGACTAAATTTAATACATACTTCGCAAATATTTGTGACTTTACGTCCGCTGAACTAAGAGGAGTAAAAGCTGCAAGGTAAATAAGTTACAGATATTCAATAAATTTTCATATTCCTTGTTTTTATACTCGTGAGATTGGTCAATTAAATAATTATAACCTATTTTGGCGATTCAAATAGCTAGACTTTTAAACTACTTCAAATAGGTGTCTTTGTTAAATAAGTGGAATAAAAAACTAGTAGATATTTATCCATAGTATATACTATTTTACTATACTATAACTTTATATATTATTATATACTAACTTCTGCCCGCGACTCCGTCCGCGTGGAACTCATTTATATCGTAGCTCCATACAAACTTTCACCCCCCACTTCATCCCTTTGGGGGATATGGGGGGAGCTACGATATAAACGAGTTCCACGCGGACGGAGTCGCGGGCAGAAGCTAGTTATATTATATATTTTATATATACTTACTTAATAATAAATTATAAATGCGAAAGTGTGTCTGTCTGTCTGTTTGTTACCTCTTCACGCTTAAACTGCTGAACCGATTTGGATGAAATTTGGTATAGAGATAGTATAAACGAGTTCCACGCGGACGGAGTCGCGGGCAGAAGCTAGTATTATATAATCAAAGATATGTAGGTACCTATTAGGAATGTTAAATGTTGAGAACATCTTTATGAACTTTAACAAACTAGGTTGTTTTCGTCAAGGCTTATAAATAAAACAAATTTGTGTAGGTCACTCAGTAAAAAGGATTAAATTCTTTTAACTTTCTTCGAACAACAGTGTAAACAAAGAAACTTAGCTAAAACGTTTCTTGATCAAAATCAAATCGTAGTCAGCTGTTGATCAACAAAAATCATAATATTTGTAACATTAATAACTAAACACACATAGGGACAATACAATATTTATAATAAGCTTTTGTGTGCTCTTCCATTACAATAAGTTGATCTTATAAGCTTTAATCACTCACATTTATTAAAAGTGTGAATCAAAAACTTTGTTGTTAATTTGTTTAAGAACCGCCGTGCACTAAGCTGCACGGTGACGTCACAAATGAGCGCGCCAAAATGGTGGCGTTTTGATCGTCCGAAAATAATAGTAATTTTAATAATTTTTTTTTAGCTTATTTAATAATATTGTGAAAGTGTTATATTTTTTTCCGGTTATATAATTACTTATAGAATAGATAAAAAAAATAAAAAAATGTCATGAATATTCCCTATTGTATTATAAGTAGGTTAGGTTAGGGTTCACTTTTGTCCCTCAGAGCGGAAATAGGCACCCCGCCAAGCGGGGTGACGTTGACACGCTGGCGGTTAGGTTAGGTTTAGGCTAGGTTAGAATAATTGCCATAGATAACTGTGTATGCCAACTATTTTAATTTTAATTAATAATCCTTGTAATAATTTGTATGTTAATGAAAAATACTTGAAACAATAAATCACAAAACGTTTTCCATGACATAATTCAACTATTTAATGAATCATCCCACAAGTAAAAATACACGATTTAAAATTACTTGTAATGGCCATTCCACTAACTGAATTGTCGACGAAATGAAAATACATGAAACATTGGCTTTGAAGTGAAATTCGACGAAGTGAGTGTCGACAATTTGATGATAAACCATTATCATGGTATCGATCGGCTTGTCTTAGTCCACTGCTGGACATAAGCAATTCCAATTGCACGCCCACTGAGCACGATCCGTGGCTAATTTGATCCAGCTCTTGCCAGCCACTTTGCTTATATCGTCACTCCATCTAGTCTCAGGGCGCACTACACTACGTTTGCTGATCATGGAAGCACATATAATCATTGGCAGCTAACACGTTGTTTACGTTATAAATGTTATAATCGCTCAATCCAAGAAGCGCTCTACTCCTTATTGCTTACTAGTTTATGCTTCGACCATAGCGTAGAACGGTTTTTGAATTGAACGGTCTAAAATGTTCATATTTTTTTAGACTGAGAGATTTTTTTTGGCCAGGCTAATGTGCACGAAAGTGTTCTGCGTGCCGACAGCCCGCCGTATCAGCCGAGCGGAGCGCAGGACCGAGCCAGCAAGCACCGCGGAGCTCAGTGAACACTCCAAACCGCTCAATGTGCCATTGCAGAAAGAAGAGGTGTCTCTTAGCTTCTCCATCGATAGAGGCGACTCGGGTACGTTCCTCGATCCTCCCTGTCAGGTATTTCCAGAGGATGGTGCCAGGCCAGCGCTGCTGAGCTCAGAGTGCGCTGGAAAAGGAAGAGGTTTCCTAAGCTTGTCCACTGACTTTCCCTGGTCACCAGGGAATGCTACAGCAGAAGAATGTGAAACCCTTAACTTATCCATTGAGAAACGTGACTGGTGAATCATTTTATAGTGTTTTGAATAACATCCTTTGGTGCATTAGCCGATTATGCGAAATGCTGTGTTTGTTCAACCGCTTTGAATAAACAAAATGCAAAAGATATTTTTTTTAAGAGTGGTTATTAGACTTATTAGGTATCAAGGCTGGAAGCATAAAACTCAATTTGATACCTTCTTAATTTAATTGTTGGTATATTATATTAGCCTCGCTTCATAATTTGTATTTTTAGGTTAGCTGATGTTTACAATAGTCGCATAATAAATGATCGTTATGTGATTTAACTAGTGTTTGTTTAAGTGTGTGCATTTAAGAAAATACTATCTCAGAAACAGTGTAGCGAAAGGCCGGCTGTTCCCCATTGCCATGCGGGTGCGCGTTAGGCCAAAATGAGGTAAAGGAACTCGGTATTTTCACGTCAGACGTCAGCCAACGAACTAACACGCACACTCTAATTATTATTATTATTATTATGCCTTCGGAAGGTCAATTCATTGTTAAGATATTTATAGAACTAGCGTGGGTGTGGTTAATGACTATGCTCAAACTACTGAAAGTCATAAGAATTCTTAATAGCACTACAAGAATCTACGTAGATTCTTTCAACTGTTCATTTTCAAGCTTCATCAAGGTAAATTACTCAGGTGTTTGAGACGTCATTGATATTTTCGCCAGTATGTAATCAATTATACTAGTGGATTTGTGAGCTGTAGAACTCGCGAGCCTATGTATTTTTTTTCGATAAACTGTATCAACAATTATATAATTATTGAGCCTGCTCACAAAATTTCACTAGAATCGGATTAGGAATGCGACCTGTAGAGAACAGCCGGACAGACGCAGGCCCTACGGAAGAATTCTTGCCCAAACTCGCTTCGCTCGCTCGTTCAAATATATCCATCATGAAATAAAGTTGAGTATACACGCAGATACGTTATCATCATCGTCAACCAATATAAGTCCCACTGCTAGGTGCAGGCGTCCTGAAGGCCTACCGCGAAATGAAAACGTGTATCTCCCTCTCCGTCGCTCGAACTAACTAGTGCGAGTAGGAGTAGGTCGCCCCAGTCGGCCAACGCTCCATACAAATGTAAAAATTAAAATCGCTTAATTTTTTTTTTCTTTTAGTTTTTTCTTATCAGAACACGATACCTGTTATGCCCTTGATCGGTTCACACCCCATTTTTGGTACACTCTGTATACACACTTAAAAACTACAAACCTTACCTCTTGATAGCATCAGTATAGATAAATAACCTACCCAACAGATAGACACGTAATTAAATGTAAACAAACCAAACCACGTGACGTAAACCGGTTAAACGGGCTTCTGTTTATGGCGCGGTCCACATTAGTTAAGAAGACTGCTAATCGCGATACATTATCTTGTATGGTTCACACTGTGATTAGGTACTATATTTGTATGGCTAGATCCGGTTCCTGTGAAGTGGCAGCCTGACATAAAGGCTATCTATACAGGGTGTATCAAAAATGGAATGAACCGATCTAGGGCATGTTCGGTAGCGTATTGCTATTCCAAAAATGCATTTTTTTTAAGTTGGTTTTTCTGCGTGTCAAAAAAACGAAACATTTGTTTTCATAACACAGCTGTGCGCGCAGCGGTTGAAAATGAAATAAACCCTCCCACCCTTCACCCTCGCGGAGGAATGTTGATATACACAAGCAATATCAACAAAAACGAAGACTGTAATATAAACACAAACAGAAATATCAATGTAAACAAAAATAATCAAAAAATAAAAACCATAAACAAATGTATATTTGGAATCGCAATGCGCTACCGAATATGCTCTTGCTCGGTTCACACCCTATTTTTGATACAACCTGTAGGTATAGTTGAGATTATTTCAGTTGACCGAATTGCATCAAAATTGCCTATTCAAAAAGCACCCTACCGTCCTAGGTATAAGATTCCAATTCTAGTTTTATAAATTTAATTAACTATCTTACACACATCGAACTAGCCCTAATAAGCTCAAAAAGGCTTGTGTTATAATTTAATAATCATCATCATCATCATCATATCAGCCGAAAGACGTCCACTGCTGAACATAGACCTCCCCTAAAAGTGTCACAATGACCGGTCCTGCGCCGCCCGCATCCAGCGGACTCCCGTCGTTCTTATTGAATACTGAAATACATTGAAAACATCCAAGATTCTGAATCAAATATTCATGCTCATAATCATAACACAAATATTTGCCCTTACCGGGCTACGAACCCAGGACTGTCAGCTTCGTAGATTGGGTCATTGTCATTACCCACTAGGCTAATATGGTCATGTCAAAATATCGTTAAAAGTTGACAAACGTCTAACTTTCATGTTCTCGTCTTCTTCATTACCCTACCCGTAGGTTACCGCTGACGCAAAAATAGGTCAGAAAAATATCAAAAAAATATATAAGTAATTATAAAAAAAAGACCGGGTTGCACTCTGGGAGTGCAGGCAGAAGAGAAAACTTGAATAATTTTAATTTTGCAAAACAAAAATCCCTTCCTCCCCCCCTCTCTCCCCCTGCGTGCCAATATATCTAATAACAACCTTATTAGTGTGCGCTATAGTTCAACTTAACTCAGCAAAATCGAAAACGTCGGCGCCAAGTCCAGCGGACGGCGCGGCGGCGGCGAACAAAATACCAATGTGTTTTTGCCGTTGCCAAATATTTTTCAAAGCTTTATCTCTTTAGGAATAACGTCGAAATTCGAACTATTCGAATTTGCTCAATAGCAAAACGGTGAAAGATGCGTGGACAAAATTACAAATTCATTTGCAGAATATGCTATTGCAAAAAGTGTTTAACGGCTTTATACTCTTACGAATAGCGTTCAGTTTTGAATGAAGTCGAATCGGCTAGCAGCAAAAAGTGACCTCCTTCACATCTGACGTCACAAAAATCTGTGGCGTATTTAGCAATTTTTCTCCATCCCAAAAAGTGCTCAGCGCCGCTGAAGAAGTTTTCACTTCAAAAATGTCGGGTATTGCGACGGCGTAGGTATCAAACTTTTTTTTCTTTGGCTCTACAACTATTTTCTTAATGACTCGTAAATATTCGTACATGACAACAAATATATTGTTAAACATTACCTGTAGTTTGTTTAGATTCGGCTAGCCGTACCTTTTTAAAACTATCTGTAAACAGCGCGAATATTGTATTGCGTATTTCGTTGGTCGTGTTCTACTTTCATAGAAATTATATACTGTATTTATTTTATCTTCGCAGGTTTTTACGGGGACCAAACGCCTCACAGCAGCATCGACTCCACCTATGACTATTTCTCCATGTTTGACGTTTGGGATGGCAACAACACCCAGGATGACATGTTCTTCTTCCACAGTAAGTTTAGTGACATTACTCTTATTTCATTACTGCGAAAAACTGATTGTGTGAACATACCATCGTACCATTGATCCTTGCGTGACTCAACTCTCTTAACTTCTGACTAATGCTGCGTAGACTATCAATTAACTAGATTACTTTTCGTCGACTTCTGAATAGAAACAGTACTTTTTGCACATACCTAGTGCTAATTGGCAGCTGCTTTGTAAAAACTTGCATCGTGGTCCATAGCTTTTTTTTGTACAGTGACCCTTTTTTGCGTACAGAGTTACGGCCCGGTCACGGCATTGCGCGAATTACGGCGCGGCAAGCGTTTTATCTGTCCATTGCGCGGTCAGGACGCGCAACGCACTGTGGTTAGTTGGATCACACGCAATGAATTAGAAAAATTGCTGCAGCTGCCGCGCAGTAAATATATAAAATAAATAAATAAATATTAGGGGACAATCTTACACAAATCGACCTAGTCCCATAGTAAGCTCAATAAGGCTTGTGTTATGGGTACTTGACGACGATATATTTAATAGATAGAAATACCTACTTAAATACATAGAAAACATCCAAGACTCAGAAACAAACACTCATGCTCATCACACAAATATTTGTCCTTACCGGGATTCGACCCCAGGACCTTCAGCTTCGTAGGCAGCGTCACTACCCACTAGACTAACTGGTCGTCACAATCAATAAATGTCGCGGCCGAGCCGTTAGTCAGCTCTTTTATAGGTCAATTTACGTAAGTTGTATTCGCGAATTAACCTATGCCCTGCGGGCTATCAAATGTGTGCGTTTACTGTGAAAATGACAGTTGATTCCTAACTCTCATTCAAAATTACCCTGCACGGCCAAAGTTTGCTTTCAACATATTGTACCAGTATGTTTTCCGCAGCCCCATCAGGTCGTAAGTTGAGTACGTCAAGCAACGGAAGCTGGCAGCGGCGGACGTTCCGCAACATCGCGACGCGGTTCGATCTCGGGAACAGCTCCAATCTGTTGACTGTGCCCAGCGCCTCCACCAACGACTCGCAGGTATGGAACTACTCAACTCCAGAGTGCGTTACTATATCATAATGCATCAGCTTATATTAGGTCCGGTGAGGAGAGATGACGGAAGCTTCAGAGTCCGGAAGAACGTCGAAATTGAGCATCTTGTGGCTACACCCAACATTATTGGAGAAACAAAAGCTCACCGTCTCCGCTGGCTTGGTCATGTTGAAAGGATGTAGGAAGATCGGGGTGCCAAACGGGCATATTTGGGACTCCAGTAGGGCGGCGACCCGTCGGACGTCCCAGGTATCGCTGGAACGACGTCGTCGAATTAGACTTGCGCGACCTTAAAGCCATGAACTGGAAGGAGATGGCGCAGGATCGGGTCAATTGGCGACATGTCAACTCGTGTCGGAGGCCAAGACCCACTTTGGGTCGGTGAGCTATTGAAGATAAATAGATAGATCAGCTTATATACATCTCAATGCTGGTTAGAGGCCTTCCTTTATCGATGAAAAGGAATGGACTTAAATTCGCTTTCGTGATACAATTGTGGTCTTAGTATACGTATATTTAAATCAAAAGTTAAAGACATTCTGATGGGTACCTTTTTAGAAGAAGCGCATACGCAATAAAAGACACAAATGTCATCGTCATACCTTTCCTATATAATATATATATTGTAAACAAAATAGTCTACCCACATTTATGTAGGTATTAGAATAAAACTGTCAGTATCCTCGTAAAATACGGATACAGTGATAAAGCTGATAAAGGCTGTTACCACTGTACTCGTATGTACATATCATGCATGTTGTTACCAGCACACTTAAAATTAAGTTTATATATTTTAAAGAGTGTTTTATTCGCCAACAAACTGTCTTGCAGTTTGGCGAAGTTGTATGTTTGTGCAATGTAACAAAGTTTTTGGAAAAAAAAAAAAAAAAAAAAACCACTCATGTACTCACTTTATCCCACTGTGATTTGTTGATTAAATAATTACTTGTTATTTCATTCAATCTATTGACAAATATTTCAAAAAATACTCAAATGTAATGCCAAATGCAATTGCATTTATAAAAGCTGCAAGCAAGCGCAGCGCTGCAATGCAAGTGCCTGAGAACCCTGTTGGTGCAGTCTGTACCTACTTTCCGTTTTATTTAAAAGTCAAGTACAGTGCGATTGGATACATTAGTATTTGTATTAACGAAGCTGTACTATCGGCTGCAATAATGCATGGACACCTTACGGCCTAGTTTCGCTTGAATGGTTTGACGTCTTCAACTCACATAGTTGCACGTTGTGTGCAATAAATAAACTAGATGGCGTTCTTGGCGATGGTATTTGAACATCGCGGAACATAAGCCAATTTACTATAAATTTACACCTATTATCACCAGAAGTATTCTCCTAATAGTGTAATTATACTAATTATTAGCAAATACCAATTTACAATAGCTTTATTTAAGTGTGATACAACTGATATGTGAATGCTATATTTCCACTAGTAATTAAAATGATGCGACAGCCCAGTGGATTGAGACATGTGCTATAAACTCGGCAGCCAAGATCGATCGAAGATCGATTCCCTGTTAATGGTAGAATAAGTTATGTTTTTGCTTTTTTATAGTTTTGTATTTCTAGATAGAAGTTTTTTAGATATAAATAAAAATCGTTTAATGAAATAAAATATTAATAACTTAAATAATTAAGACAGCTTTTTTTGTTTTTATTGTGTTTATTTCGTTAACTACAGTACTGCTAACGCAGTTTTTTAATAGAACTTAGTAATAGTTACTTAGCAACTTTTCTAACATTTAATTAAGGTGATAGCTTAAGTTTCATTTCCGAAAATTGGAAAAAGATTGAAGCTATACCCCCAATAAATATAACATTAACAATTATTAACTTAAGGCCGGGTTATCTAACATTCAAATCAATCGAACGGATTTAGATGTTAATTGACATACTTATACATATATATATATCTATACCTATGTGAGCGTTCAAATAATGAAAACTGTTATTGATTTTTTAATAATGATAATAATATTATTCGGACTTTCACGGTTACTTACACTAGTTAGAACTTATGATTATATAGTTAATAATAAGTAATAATAACTCACAATCACATTTCGAATAGTAAAGCGATAAAAAAAATGCAAACATCATACCTACTAAGCAATGTTTTTGTTTTTAATTTGTCTAGCATAACCCGGCCTTTTCCTAAAACATAATGTATAAATCTAAATGTAAACTGCACTGCACTGTTTGGTCGGCTTCTTCACCTTCTCCATGTTAGGAACTACGCGAACATTATCATACGTATTATTACGATATCATAAACTTAAACGGCCGTGTTCACTGGATTTAAAACACTTCACCATCATTTAAATTCTATAGGGTAAATTACAACCGTGCCGTTTTCTGTGCATCTGTTAGCAACGGCGAACTGTGTCTTCAACTCTTCACTTGCGTGGAAGTGGCTTATCGGTTATAAGCAACTTTCTTCGTAGGTCATCACCATTCACCATAGCTGCACGCTGAATAATGGTATGATTGAGACCTGATCTACTAGATCCTTCCTTTTGTGCCCATAAAACAACCGTTTTTTCGCTGTAACAACAGTATTACATAATAACAACAATGTAAGATACGAGTAGGTAATTAGATTAAGTATCATTAATATTACAAAACATGTAAAAACTACTTACGTTTATACATTATATTAAATAGCAATTAACTGTGATCTTTTAAAGATCAATCGATAACTCATTGCTATATTAGTAAAGAAAGGAATCAATTGGTAAACGGCTAACGAATGAATACGAAGTGAGTGTAATAAAAAAGATTACGGTAGTTATATGTCATCTATCTACCTTCTTCAATTATTATACTAAACGTAGTCGTAATGGATATCTGTAGGTATAAAAAAACAAACTGATGATTAATTTCAATCTACCATCCAAATGGCAAATGGCCCAGTGGCAAATAGACTGCAGTTTAAAGTCGACCTGAGAATTCGGGTTCAAACCCGCGGCCGCGTCCAGCCAAATTATGTTTTTGTAATTTATTCGATGTTTGGAGTTCGCTCTTAGTGCAAAACACTAACAAGAAGAAGAAAATTTAATAATACCTCCACGAAGGTGTGTTGTTAAAAACAAAAAATCGGGAATGCGTTAAAGTTGACTCGATAAATATACAAAAATAGTAGGTGGTGGTTATCCAAGTAAATAGAAATTTCGAAGACGCGGACGAAAACAATTTTTATTTCATTAAAAATCAGCTAACAACGCCATCTAGTGAAATCTCGCTGAACTTTTGAGGCTTACATTTACATCTATAATAATACTACACGTTGTGCTCATAGATGGCGTAGGATTCGGCGGACAAGCGAAACTGTTTCTGAATTGACCATGGACTTTTGCTGTCTAGTGTACCTACCCGTTACCCATAGCAATTCATCTCTTGAAACAACAATATGATCTTAATTACATGCGATCTTAGTTTGCTAAGGTTACCTTCAAGATTCTTTAGTCATATGAAAACTAAAATGAGACTACAAAATGTAGCTTGTTTGAAGACTAATCCATTTTTCATGTATTCAACATTTATTTCAATTAACGGACTGGTCTAAGCTCGTATTTATAAAGCTCCGTTTTATTTTATATAGTTTAATTTGTAATATCAAACAGGTACAGAGTTATCGGTTATTCTCACCCCGATCGTTTTGTTTACGTCTCAACGCTCACTTTATCTCTCGGATAAGCGTCACTGCCTCGTGTATGCATGCGGAGATTGCCAGACCATGTGACTACCTTAGTTACTTATCTGTCGGTAATAATAAATTCTGGAAGCCACTATATTACCTGACTTATTCTAACAGGTAGTTCAGGTTTGAAGAATGCGACAGAATGCAATCGCAGTCTAATAGTTTTACGAGCTTCCTCATTAGAACGTTATTACGATTCTTACAGGGAAATAAGAGGTAATTTTTCATAGGTCAAGGTATTTCCTTTCGTGGAAGGCAGAATATAATCATGGGTACTTATTGTTTAAATTCATTTAAGAAATATACTATAATTAATCACAATGGCTCACCGACCCAAAGCTAATCTTGGCTTCCGACACGAGTTGTCCCGACCTTGCGCCATTTCCCGACAGTTAATGGCTAAAGAAAAGGAAGGGTCACCATCTCCGCTGGCTCGATCACGTCGAAAAGATGGAGGAATATCGGGGTCCAAAACCAGTAGGTCCGTGGTGGGACGTCCCAGGTATTGTTGCAACATCGTGGACGAATCCGACCTGCGCGATCTTCAAGCCATTTAGGAAAGGGAGGCATAAACTTACGACTGCATTAAGTATTGCTTTCCCGCTCGAGCTGGTGAAAGTCTGGAGGCGCTGATAGAAATCAGTTCACGCTTTGTTTACACAGTTTATCGATACCTCGTGATAAACCATCACATGACATGAGTGACCGCGGGCTATCGTTCAGTCACATGACTTGTTATCGGTGATGACAAATAGCTGCCATTATTAACTATTATATATTGATGTCACCTGACAAGTGACGATTCATTAAGGGGATGCCTCGATTCTGGTAAACCATGCCCCCGTGCAAGAGACATATATCTTACGCGCACGAGATAACGAGTTGCGACAGTCTTTGGGAATGGCTTTTTTGTACAGTCTTACTGTACAAACGTCGATAAATATCTAAATTTGTGAAGTTTATCCATATTTACTTCTATGACATTTTAGATGTGGTAAAAGACCGTCATCGTCGTTTAATAATGGTAAAAAAGGGAAAACAAATCTGACTTAGGATTTCTTTCTATAAAAAAATAAATATTTCGTGGCTAAAAATCACAAAATATAATAAGGTCAAGATTATGAATTATTCATTTTGTTTCCTAGTTTAGACAGTCTTTGAAAAATCTCATAATTATTTTTTCATTTCGTGTCCTTAATACCTGGGTTCTAGTGAGATTATAAAAGTCAGTTATGAGACTGTGTATATAGGATGCCCCAGTCAAGCTAGCATTATGGAAGATTAAGCACCGTTAGGTTAGATGAACCTTGATTCCGGCCTTCTCAATAGCCTCTCCTTTCAACGAATAGATGCTAATGCATTGTTTCTCACTGTTTGAATGGCCTTTGAATATGTTCTCGCATTGTATTTTCAAATGCGTTCGTTACTGTAAATGGGGAACGCGGTTTACTACCAGACTAAAATAAGTGTCGTAGATAAATCTAAACTGCACGAGTGAATAAATCATAAATAACATAGGGACGTTGTCAATTTATGACAGCGTAACCACAGCGTATTTTGAAACTGAAATAATGAATATTCTATTTATAATTTGATTCAGAAATCTTACAAATATTTTCTTCGGTTTCTGCAATTATTACTAGCTCAATAAACCGGAATGAGTCAGGTTGTATTTAATACATAATATACGCGATACAATCCGTTCAAATCGGTTTACTCATACCTATATCGTTTAAATATTTGTTAGGGCATAATGGCAAAACAGTTTCGATATATAGGTATGTCTGACATCTAGAAAACATAAACACTATCCAATATTAGTTCTAAGCAAACAGACTAATCAAACCAAATTGTATAGGTCAGGGACGAAGTCTGATAATTGCTTCATAACTCACAGTACTTTAAAGTAAGATCTCATTAATTGCTGTATTGAGTGGAATGGCAATTATAAACGCGAGTAAATAAGGCAAACAAACACTAGGACAAAAGTAAAAAAACTAGGATATAGCCACCGTATTAAGCCAAACCTTACCAATTCAAGGGAAGTCTAGATAAGATAGTCAAGAATCGCGAATTGCAGTATTTGGACCATACGTTAGGAAAAACCCCGATATAAAAGAAAAACTTAACTAACCTCTCTACTAAAATGTGTTTTATCCCTTTTTCACAAACACACGTCAGAGTGACAGATAAAGAGTAACGATTTTTAACGGCATTTAAGCTAAAATAGGTTTGATGGATGTTTTTGTATAAGGGCCGGCCGTGTCTAACGGCTCAGATATTAGTCCGCCTTCGACCGCCGAAATTGTCCCGAGCCCTAAGTCCGTATAGCCCCTGCCCTATAATAGCCACCCTAGCCAAGTCACAGATCCTCTGGAGTTTAAAGAGCACATTGCTCGAATTTTGGCGCACATATGCCACATTGCTAGCACTAACTCCTGACGTATACCCACCATCCTGACGCTCAGGTGATGTGCTTGAACTGTAGTTTTTTTTTAGTTTTCCCCCGGCGTCCAGACCTACGAGTATAGTTCAAGCTCATTGTTCCAGATATACAGCAATAGTTCCACTAGTGGCACGAGCGACAGCCTGGCGAGCAGTTGTGCAGCGTTAAAGAAGAACAAACTGGGGTTAGCACTGCTCATTAGCGTCCCTGATTCGGCTGAGAAGTGAGTACTTAAACAAAGTTTAATTTCGCAAATAAGGTAATGGTTTTGCAAATCTACTTACACAGTAATACATTCGTGTATTACTGTGTGTGTTTAGTATCTTATTTTTTGTGACTAGGTATAGTCAATTACTGATTGGGACGATACTATTACGAGTTAGGGCCACGACGGTTTTACGAGTATCATGCGTATTTTAGGCGCCTTTTGTCCAACATTTCCGATCAGCCCACTTTACACTTTAAACACGATGTGCCGTCCATAAACCAAAAAACCTGATTACCTGACACCAAATTGCGCAACACATTGCAGTAATATTTAGTGTGTTTTTGTAGTTTTTAATTTAAATAATATTTATTATCTAAAGTATATACAGATGTGTATGTGATTTGTAATATGGCCCGTTGTTGCCTGAATTAAATAAATAAACAAATGATCACTAAAACGTCGAGTTTTCCACCAGCCTGCATACATTTTCATAGGTTTACTCACATAACCCTTAACTCAGCGGTCCCTTGCAGAGACTTCGTCCGGCGGTGCGTGGAGATGTCCCCGCAACTGCAGAGCATGGTATGCCGACTGCGACTGGCCACTATGACCGCGGGCGCGGGTGCCAAGTTCGTCGCCACTCTGCACCGCGCCGCCATCGATGCTGCTGGATGGTGACTAATATTCTATCTACGTGTACTCAACTTCTTCTCTTTAACCTATTCCCCGCCACGATTCAAGCAAAAAGTTTTGCCCCACATGCCATGGTAGCATACAAATCTCGATAAGTGTGACAGAAAGGGAAATATCATTCGTTCTTCTCATAGTTCCACTTTTTTTTATTTGCCACAACTGATTTGGTATGAAGTTGTGGCACATAAACCATTACCCGTCCAAATTGAGTAGGTTGTTTATGACAAGTCATCAGCCATTTTAAGACCAGTTCTTAATTTAGCTGCATAGGGGCTTTTCCGTCCCTCGTTGTGGCATCACGTACAGCCTGTCCTGAGTATCATAGGTCCATGTTAAACCGCATGCCAACGCTCGTCAGTGGCTATTTGACTGAAGAAACTGACTAGATATGAAGTCGTTGGCGTGTGGGGCACGAAATATGCGGACTTTGTATCAAGTCAATGGCGGTGAAAAGGTTGAAATTCCTTTTTACATGTTTTTCAACTTCAACTCTTCCCAAACAACGTTAATTTGCTACTCTTCTCCAGTTTGGACCTGCTGTCAGTTAAAGTTGGTCCTGACATTTATTTTACTGTCATGTCACATCTCTAAACTATCTGTGTCGTGGTTTTCTTATATTTTCCTTGTGATAATGGTCTAAGATAGTCTACTGCCCAGGGATATTCTTACAGGTGTATTTCTGTTAGTCTCGTTGGCTAACATGCTTCTCTTCATTCCAAACATACGCAGTATACTCCTTTGTGAGTTTATAAACCCTTTGCGTTATCTTTGGTAACTTAGGCTAAATATTCGGCGCTGATGATGGCGATATGTTTCCAGGCTATCACAGCTACTATCGGGCCCGCGGTTGCAGCCGACTTGGCTGCTGTTGGTGAACAGCGAACCGCCCCGCTCGCACAAGATGGCCGACTCGCTGCTCGCTGACTTGTGCGCCGTACTCACTCACGCAGACACCAAGGACACAAACTTGTGAGTCACAATTCTTATTGTAGTGTTAAAGATAGTTCAATTCACGAAGAAGCGACCAGTTCTTACGCTATGGACAAGAGATAAACGTAAGCAATTGAAAGGAGTGGGTTAGTTTCCTAATGGATTGAATGATCTCAGTCAGTTGTCATCAGGTGCTGCTTTGGAGCTCGAGAAGTGTTAAATATTTACGGCAGCGGACTTCAACTCATCTTGACGGGATAGAGTTAGAGGGTCATGGAGTTCGATGTAGTGAAAAAATCTGCTTAAGAAAAATACGTAAATATCGTAAACTTAAAAAAAAGACCGGGTTGCACTCCGGGAGTGCCGGCAGAAGTGAAAACTCAATAACATTGTAACAGTTTTTCGATCAGGTCACGTGACATCTTACGGTGTCACACTAAAAATGAATTTGACGCAATAAACAATTATCAATTACTTAGGCGGACGGGCCCGTCGGCGCGCCGACGGGCGGCGGCAAACACAACACCAATTTGTTTTTGTCATTGCCAAATATTTTTCAAAGCTTTATCTCTTTAGAAATAACGTCTAAATTCGAACTATTCGAATTTGCAAGAACAGCACAACAGCAGACGGCGGTGGCGACCAAGATATCAATTTGTTTTTGCCGTTGGTAAATATTTTTCTAAGCTTTATCTCTTTAGGAATAACGCCCAAATTCGAACTATTCGAATTTTCTCAATAGCAAAACGGTGAAGGATGCGTTGGTATTATTACAAATTTATTTGCAGAATATGCTATTGCAAAAAGTGTTTAACGGCTTTATACTCTTACGAATAGCGTTCAGTTTTGAATGAAGTCGAATCGGCTAGCAGCAAAAAGTGACCTCCTTCACAGCTGACGTCACAAAACTCTGTCGCGTATTTAACAATTTTTCCCCATCCCAAAAAGTGCTCAGCGCCGCTAAAGAAGTTTTCACTTCAAAAAGACTGGGTTGTCACTTCGGGAGTGCCGGCAGAAGTGAAAACTTGAATATTATCAGTAAAAGCGCGCTGTTAAATGACCTCTTCGTTGATACATTTTGTCAACTATTTCAATTTAGAAAACCTCTGCATTGCCGTCTAAAGTAGTTTGAATAGGTAGACGCCAGATGTTTAGTCTCTATCTGAATTAATACATCCCTAATCATACAATTCGTGTCAGAAGGCGTAAGTCAGGGTCAGTTGACAACTTCAATAATATTCACGTGATGCTGTAATTTAAAATAAACTGTCCGACATTGACTCCATAATTGATTATGAGTGTGATATTCGTATTATTTAACTTAATCGCATCAACTTTTAGTGCCTTATTTTTAGCAATTCAGCACAAGTATAAACTGGAATGCGGTAGCTATAATGACAAATACATGTAACTGTACCTGCAGGATGTAAAAAAACATTCGATGTTTTCCTCTTAGTGGCATTTCATGTAAGTATAATTTCATCATCATCATCATCATCATCATCATATCAGTCGAAAGACGTCCACTGCTGGCCATAGGCGTCCCCCAAAGAGTGCCACAATGACCGGTCCTGCGCCACCCGCATCCAGCGGACTCTCGCGACCTTTACCAGGTCATCAGTCCACCTTGTGGGGGACCTACTCGAGAACCTTTCTGCCCCAACGGCCATCGGTTCTACGTGCAATGTGCCCCGCCCACTGCCACTTAAGTTTAGCGATTCGGAGGGCTTAAGTATAAGTTACTCGTTACATTATCTCCTATCCTCCTGGTAAAGGTTGCTGGAGTCCGCTGGATGCGGGTGGCGCAGGACCGGTCATTTTGGCACTCTTTGGGGGAGGCATATGTCCAGCAGTGGACGTCTTTCGGCTGATATGATGATGATGATTATCTCCTATGTCAGCCAGGCCAAAAGGTTACAAACTAGTAATAGTTTGTCGTTGAATAAGTGGGGAGGTAATCATTTATAAAAGTTTAGAAGGAGGATTAAGATTTTAAATATCATATATTTTGTCCTTGACAGTAGAACAATCAGTTTATAGTCTAGTAATTTTATTTCTGTAGAGTCGTTAATGTAGCATGAGACGTACTAATGCGCTGTCGCAGTAAAAAAAATGATTTATAGCTTCATGCTTAAAAATACTGCCCAGAAACATTGCCGTACAAATCTCGACGCTGTCGCCATAACACAAGGTTCTTTTCAGTGCGATACTGTTAATCTATTTTAGTTAAATTTGCCAAAGATTATAATCACATGATTTCTCGAGAACTTTCAGCGGATCTGGGTGTCGTCAAACAGACATTTATCTTATCTTGAGAGTAGGAAAGTGTAGGCCGTTAATACGGAGATAATATATCGAGAGCTTTGCAAATACACCGTTACTAACTGGCTTCCATCCAAGTTCCATGCAATATGGTAGTTTCCTCATGTTAAAATTGATAACGTAGTGTTGTTAACTGCTAACTGCTAAATGGATAGTAAACCATCAAATTATTGTATTAACGTATAAATTAAAAAATATAATTAAAATCATAAAAAGATATGGACCTTGAAAGTTTACAATAAATATGTATTTTTTTAATTGCCCAAGAGTAAATTTAAAGCTACCAATAGAATCCTTACGCTTTTATAAAATCAAATTTGTATGACAACTATGGACCTAAACCAAGGGCGGTTCACTCTTTGATTTCGTCACGCCGCGCCGCTACAAGTACAAACAACAACACTGTTAACTGACCATCCTGTGTTTATATAGAACCTTATTACAATGCATTTAAGGTGCACCGGGCCGTAAGTATACGGTCTATCAGTGGTTGCCGCGCACTGCTACGGGACGCACGCGTTCGCGCTTTGAATCGTCGCGCTTTCATTCGCCTCGTTAAAATGCCTAAATAAAAAAAAAACAAAAATATAGTGTATCGCAGCGGGCTGTAAGAACAACGACAAATATTCCGAACATTCGTTTTCTCGCTGCCGTCGGGACGGTCGGAGAAGGATACCGAAAGCTAAGGAAATGTGTGATTCTGTACTGTTCGTATTGCAGGTACCTACATCATACCTATATATCTTATATACCCAAGGTAGCTAGGTAAATTACTATCTACTTATAGAAGAAGGGCGGACGGAACGTTTCTATATTCTTAACATACAAAGGTTTGAACAGCTAGGTATTAAAAGTTATTATAAAGGTGCTCATTTACGTAGCCTATCAAATTAATCGCCAAACAAACAATATAGGTAAAGACTTCAGATGATACATTGAAGTCTATTTTTGCATAGCTACCAATCAACTTTGTTGAAATTAAAACAAAACACATAGTTCACGCTCAATTTGTCAATGAATGAAATGAAGAGCCATAATTGCTAAAAATTGCATAGGTAGTACTAGTACATAATAAGTTATAGTATCTACTAGCCACGCGAGCACGCGCTAAAACGAAACTAACCACTACTACTACTATCGTATAATTTAATAAGTCGAGCTGCCGGCAACCCTAGCTCTAAGGCTCCGCCTCCGAAAGAGCGCGTTGCATGCGATAGAAAGAGATGGCCTTTTTAGGCACGTTTTGGCGTACCTAAACAGGGAATTTGTTAACAGAGAACCTTCTGTACGTACTATTACTTATTATGTGCCTAAACGCAGTATTTCGCGACCGTAACAGTATAATATCTGCCAAGACGAGCCAAGCGAAGCTCAACGCAAGGGCACTACCTACCTTTTCTCGAAGCAGTTCGTCGTTTTTTTGAACCCTCGTAACTTGGGTTTGGATTATACCAGATAAACAAAATTCTCGGGATATGATGTCAATAGTGGACTTATTAAATATATAAAGTTACAGTCCTTATACTTAAGATTTTATTGATATCTAAAAAACGCCGATTTCGTCACTGACTCACTCACTGATGTTGATCATCAAAACCTCTAGGGTACTTCCTGAAGTCTTAGAAAGCTGAAATTTGGTATGTAAGCTAGTATTAGTAGACAATCAACAAAATAATTAAAAAAATTGGAACTTTTACCCCCCAACCCCTTAAAGTAGGGGATGGAACTTTGTATGAGACTTCCGCAAATTTTGATGCTAGGGGTCTGAAAATGTATATAGGGACTCCTTGTTATAAATAATAAAATACGTATTTCAGGATTTTTATAAATCACCCCCCACCTTTTAAATTAGGAGGTTGAAGTTTGTATTTTTCCGCAAACTTTAAATTAGGGGATGGAAGTTTGTATGGGTTTTCCCATTCACTTCTTTAGAAATTACCTTACAAAAAGGAATGAGATCAAAAGCGTGAAAAAGATATCAGATCGCAATTAGCGCCAAGCTTCCTACTCCACACGGCGTAACTCTACCACTACCAGCCACGCTCTACAAATTCTATATCTTGGCTAAAAACTATAGACCCGTCACTTACTAATATCATCATAAATTCATTCGGCGTGAAAGTCTATGCGGCGACCGGGATGTGCCCAACAAAGCTATATATACTTTTTAGCCAAGATGTAGAATTTGTAGAGCGTGGCTGGTAGTGGTAGAGTTACGCCGTGTGGAGTAGGAAGCTTGGCGCTAATTGCGATGTGATATCTTTTTCACGCTGAAAGCTGTATGAGCTATGGAGTCTTGGCATCACTTTATATGTAATGTTTTTGGTGGGATACTTAATTTTCCATACAACGATTAGTACAAATAGACAGCGGTGACGTCATACTTCTGTGTCAATTAGTATGCAGCGTTTCGGCTGCCGCCAGCAAAGTCCGTATTTGAGTAAATTATTTGTCCATTTATGTATTTAATTCATCTTATAAACAATGGCCGCCGCAACAACACGCGAAATGTATAGCTCTGCGATAATTACGTGTAAACTGTGAAATAAATACTCTGTGGAATCGAAAATTATCGCGGGTGATTAGCTTAAGGTGCATGTTAATCGAAAGTGACGATATCTAGGCTTAAGGTATAGAACAAAGGTGTTATTTCCGTGTCAAAAACAAGTGTTTCGAATGCTAACCGCTGCGGACATCATGACGCATTAACTCACGCTGCCATCTCTGTCGCGCACACGGATTGACGTATCGAAGACACCGCTCACACGGCCAGTGCCTCTTGATGACAAATCTACCGCCCTAACAGCAAGTATATGTAAAAATCCAAGTAATATAGTTAAATACTACTTACTTACTTCCTATCTTATACAATACACACAACGTAGACAACAACTGAAAATGAATTGCATTGCATGCAATACGAAAATAAATGCACGCCTGGAGCTATTGGCGTGCGGTGTTTGCAAAGGATCATACCACTACGCATGTATAAACATGACTGCAGCCTACTATAGGGAACACACACACCAACTAAAAAAATCATGGACCTGTCCCACTTGTGATAGGATCACTCGCAGAAGAAATGATGATGATACACCAACACGCAACAGATACTTAGCACCCTCGTTAGACGACACAACAATGTCAGTAGATGACCTGCTCAACATAGACGAAGACACAACAAACACATCAAATATTCAAATTACACCCCAAAACCAGACTACGAATAGCGCCAACGCCGCCGCCGCGAACGTATTGAACACGCAACACATAACACTCGAACAATTCAGCTCCTTGTTGGACACAAAACTCGAGAGAAACAACAAAGCCATTCTAGCCGAGATGAAAAACACAATACATATGCAGATAAACACAATTATACATCAGTTAAAACAGGAATTTGCACAGAATATAAACACGCTTTCACTACATCAAGGAACACTAGATCAAGAAATTAAGAAAACTAACACTACATTGGAAAAATTAGAACAAGAATACCAAAAATTACAGGCAGAAATATGTGAGCTCAAACACCAACTACTTGTAGAGAAAAACAACCCCAATCAAAACACCGAGTCAACTAAAACCATTATTCTGTACGGCCTGGACGAGCATCACTCGGAAACTGAGTCAGACTTATGCCGCCGGGTAGATAATATGTTTTGTGATTTTATGAACATAAATATAAATGGATACATAGAACAAGCTACCCGAATAGGTAAACGAGGATACTGTCGCCCACTACGAATAGACCTTTTGAGTAGGAGAATGTCAAATTATGTATTAAAAAACGCCCACTGTTTTATGAACACTAGATATGCCGTATCTCCCTTCTTAGACAAGAAATCATTAGAAGAAAGAAAGGTCCTTCGAGAAAATATGATAAAGGCTCGTCAAGAAAGAAAACATGCAATTATAAGAAACAATAGGCTGTTTATCAACGGAATAGAATACATACCCAACCGAAATAAATCGGAAGAAACTCAAATACTAGATATACAGCAAAATACCACTATACAGAAAATCACACCTATTCTGACTCCAGCAACAAACACGTCAGACCAACAAACACACTTGAATATACCTACTCATACGAACAACGATAACAACCAGACTAATTCCTTTCGCAAATAATTTCAGCATACTAATCCAAAACGTCCAAAGCCTAAAAAATAAAACCCATGTAATAGAGTCATTTTTACTACAAAAGGATATACAAGTAGCATGCATAACTGAAACATGGATATCTGAATACCAGAAAAACTCGATCACTATAGATAAGTACGATTTTGTAGCAGCATTCAATCGAAATACTCGCCCAGGAGGAGGAGTAGCAATTCTGCTGCAACAAGACATCGAATTTACAGAACGGTTAGATATCACTAATTTGTCAAAGGAGTCTATTTTTGAGTGCTGTGCAATAGAAATTCAAACCGAGAATTTACTTCTAATAAATATGTATAGACCCAATCGAGAAATCGAGACTTTTTACGAATGTTTAAATAAATTACTTTACAAAGTGCAACAAAAGGAAACGAGTAAAAAAGTGTTTATAGTTGGAGATTTTAACATAAATGTATTAGGAACTTCGTGCACCGCGAATCGACTTACAGATATTATGCTATGCTATAACTTGAAACAAATAGTCAAGGAACCCACCAGGGAAGTCAATGACTCATCATCTTGTATTGATCTTATTTTTACGAACACGACATATAGTAACATTGAAGTAGAGGACAACGGCATATCCGACCACAAAAGCGTCCTGCTTACAATCCATAAACAAACACGACAAGGAGCTCAGAAGCCATGGTATACCGAAAGTAGAACTTTCAACGAAAACAACATGCTTCTTTTTAGACAGGAACTATCAAAAGTTGATTGGGATACCATAATCATACCCATAAATGACATTAATAAAAATTACCAAACTTTTCATAATAAATTACAAGACTTCCTAAATATACACATACCGAAGAGAAGAATCCAATTAAAGACACCAAGGCGTAAAAAATGGCTGACTAAAGGTCTTAAATTATCCTGTATACATAAAAGACAACTAAAAGTCATTGTTAACATAACAAATAATTCAATAATTAGGAACCACTATAAAAAATACGAAAAACTACTTAAAAAATGCGTAAAGCAATCGAGAAAACTCAACCATATCAACCAAATGAAACAGTCAAAAAACAAAGTCAAAACTATGTGGACTCTAATAAGAAACATTACAAACAAAAGTAAAATACGACAGAAGAAAAATATATTATTAAAAATAGACGATACAACTGTAGAATCGCCCCAGCTGATAGCAAACCTGTTCAATGAGCACTTCGCAATGGTAGGTGAGTCATCGCAGGACCGCGCGTCGAGCTCCTCTACCACAGGCGCGCGGCCGCTCGGTCGCCCCGTTATCAACCCCGCCACTAACTCGATGTATATTAGACCAGTCGATGAATATGAAATAATTAAACTAATACGACAAATGAAGAACAAAAAAAGCTTCGGTCAGGACGAAATACCATCAGCCCTAATAAAAAAATGCGCTGCTGAATTAGCAGTCCCATTATCACGGTTAATAAACCAATCATTTAATGAAGGCACATATCCAGAACTACTGAAAACATCAAAAATTAAGCCAATATTAAAGCCAGGCGGCGTTGCTACCAACCCTAATCAGTACCGACCTATTGCTCTTTTACCAGCTATGTCAAAAATCTTCGAGAAAGCAATGTCAACCCGATTATACATTTTTTTGGAAAAATATGATATCCTGGATGCAAATCAATATGGATTTAGGAAACGCCACTCGACATCTCAGGCAGTCTATAAGTATATGACACACGTACTAGAAAACATTAATAATAAGAAATACAGTGTAGGACTACTCTTGGATATGACCAAGGCGTACGACAAAGTGTCTCATGGAATTTTGCTATCCAAACTATCCGGTATGGGAGTACGAGGCATAGCCCAGAAATGGTTCCAATCGTACCTGCAAAACCGGAAACAATATGTACAAGTAGACCATCACGATAACAAATCTAGACAAATATCAGTCGTCAACTCTCCTCTGCGACATACCACCTGCTCACTACCACAGGGAAGTGTACTGGCTTGTACCCTGTTTTTATCGTACATTAACGACTTACCTAAAGTTATGGACACCGACACGAAATGTGTTATGTTTGCAGACGATGTCTCCCTCCTATTAAACACTACAAATAGCGTCGAATGCAATTTCCAGTTATCCCACCTTTTGCACACCGTCAAAATATGGCTCGATGATCATAATTTAGATATTAATTTAAACAAAACAAAAATAATTCAATTTAAACCTGCTCAGAGAAAACCGCTAGAATTAAATCTGCAAATTAATGAAAATAAAATACAAGAGGTGAATAACTTTAAACTGCTCGGCATAACAATAGACACTGCACTAAACTGGAAGGAACACGTACAAAATACAAAGACCAAAATAGCCAGATTTGTTTACGCACTGAACATATTAAAGTCAAACACAAATTTGGAGTCCGCCTTGTCAGCATATTTCGCTTACATAGATTCGAGTCTCCGATATGGCGTGGTCCTGTGGGGAGCCAGCGCAGACGCCCACAAACTCTTCATAATGCAAAAAAAGTGCATTCGAATTCTAGCGAATGTACGCATACCTAACAGCTGCCGCCCCCACTTCATAAAAAATAAACTCTTGACACTACCCTCAATATATATACTAGAAGTTGCGACGTTTGTTCGTAAATATCCAGAACTATTTCCCGAAAAACCTGACACCTTTAAAACTAGGAAGCAATATAGAAATAAATTGTTATTGCCTAAATGTAACTTAGCTATGTATAAAAAAGGACCGCAGTATAAATGCATACTAATCTTTAACAATATCCCAGATGCGATCAAATCGCAACCTAGTGACGAGGTCTTTAAGACTCAACTTAAGAATCTATTAATAGAAAATTGTTATTACTCGGTAGACGAATTCCTTGACGACAAAAATTTAGTATTATATAAACTACAATAAAAATAGGACATATGATTTTAGGTAGTTTTAGATCTCAGACATGAAATTATTGCAATAAAATGCGATCACTAACTAAAGCTTTTGACATAAATATACTTAATTTATTTGACATATACCCTAAATGTGAATAAATAAGTAGGTTAAGTTTTAGTTTAGAATTAATATTGTAATTTATTGTGTGCCCTTACAGGGTGTCATGAATTGACTTAACTAAAAATGTACCACCTAATTATAGTTGCCCCCTTACGAACTTACGTTCCTCTCTAAAAACTGGTTCGAATGGCATCGAAAAAAACCGTAGGAATCATGCCAATTCCGGAGGAAGTGTTAAAACAATCCGTGTGTTGGCTCGTCCGTTTGACCGGTAATTACCTGTGACGTGTGAGCGGCATGCTGTCTATTTATCGTGGGTGGTCTTAATGTGACTTTAGAACACCTTTAGGTGTTATTAAACTTGCAGGCAATAATTTCGCGTATGTTTTCTGTAACTTACTTCAGATTAAAAAAACTGTTTATATGGGAAGTTTGACAGTTCTCTATGGGATGACAGCAGTCGGCGCCATATTTAACTTAACGTTTACCGGTCGGTGAAGTGAGATCGATGTAACCCGCCAATAGTCCCCGAATTCACCAGAGATGTGCTTCCTCGTCCTTATTATTAGCTCGCATGACAGTCACTTGTATACGTATACAGCTATAAGCATATATTTGGTGGATGCTTGCCTTAGATGAGCAGCAATGCTATCTTTAACAATATTAAAATAAAATTAAACAGAAATGTATCAAGTTTGTCACAAGTATGTTAATTTGGGAAGGAAGTACCTACGTTCTATGTAGATGTCAGTCGCCTTAAGGCGCCGTAGGTTCATGGTCTTCTCTCCCTCTCACTGAGCATAAACGTGAGCGAGATGGAAGTGCGTGCTCGGAAGCGCGGATATCATGTTTTTTTTTACTTTTTTGGCCGTTTAAATAAATAAAAATGTAAACACTGATTTCTCTCAAACATGATATTGCCGATTTTTAGAAGCAATTCCAATATTTATAGCTTTTGTGCATAATTTGTTACGAATATTTTAAGTTTATTTTCGTGTGTTTTAGACCGATCTTCGTGATTTTTTTCTATCGAGCGAAATTTGCTTAATCATGTTTCAAAGCACTGATTTCCCTGCAGAAAAGCCTCAAGATTACTATTCGTATTTTTTTGAAACCATATTATTATAAACAGACGCATTATATTGTTTCAAAAACTCTGTTTGCTTAACTTCGCTGAACCTACGGCGCCTTAAGGTGAGGAGTCTCAAAAGGCAATCTTAAAAATAAAACAGAAATGTATCAAGTTTGTTAAAAGTATGTTAATTTGGGAAGGAAATACCTACGTGATATGTAGGTGTGAGTCGTTCACTCTGCTATATTCGCAAACAATATTTACGTAGTTTTCACGTGATTTTGCTATTTTGGTACGGGTCGATGTTTACAAAGCGGACGAAGCGGTTGTGCAACTAATGACTTACCTTTTTAGCGTTTACGTATTAGGACGTGCCCATCTATGTTTACAAGTTCTATTAACGTCGAGTTGCTTTTTAAATTAGGAATGTTTAGCAAAGGACGATGCTAAATATAGTTCTTTCGTATTTATTTCGTGTCAAAGTTCATCTTCAAATATGATTTTATGTATTTTTTTTGTAATTTTATTCCGTTGAGGTTTTATATTTTTTTCCTGGAAATAGATATAGGTAGTTAGGATTTTGGTAGACTAGACTTTGATTTTTTTAAATAAGGTACAATAAAGTAGCAAAGTATCACAAATATTCTAGCGTTTGACTACTTAGTAAAAACGAATACCTCTCATTTTCTGCCTCACTCTCTGAGATTTTCTTGTGTACATTCAAGTTTCTGATTTTTTTTTTTTTTTTAATGATATAGGAGGCAAACGAGCAGACGGATCACCTGATGGTAAGCGATTACCGCCGCCCATGGACACTTGCAACACCAGAGGTGTTGTGAGTGCGTTGCCGGCCTTTAAGATGGGAGTACGCTCTTTTCTTGGGGGGGATTTATCTTGACTTTCGGCCCGTCGGTCGGGTCTAGAGTCTGACCGACGAAAGCTTTTCTCACCGGATATAATTACACATCAACCCTGTGGTCATGTGCGTACCTTTTTACTAATGGGGTTATTGCGTGATTGAATCCAGTCGTTTTAGAGCGGTTACAGACGGCGATTTTTTGCAGCGAAACAAGCGCGTGTTTCACGAACGCGCGACACTAGCCATGATTATCTGTAAAATGGTGACCGATTTTTGACTTTCGAGCGCTCGACTCTTTCACTCGAAAACTGACAAAAATTATGAAATGCTATTTTGAAATAGCGATAGATAATTGAAAAACGTGTGGCATTGACCACTCGTATTCAATTCTATTGATAGAAAGTAAGTGCCTGCCATTTTGACACTACAAACGTATTTACTTTTATTTGATTTTCGAGCGCACGAAAGTCAAAAATCGGTCGCCTGGATCGATACCGTAGCACTGCGAAAAGTCTGTGCGTATGTGTAGCCGTTCTTATGCGTCCGATATTTCGTTAGCCTAGTTTCAAGTCACGTTTGTAACGATCTGTATAACGGTTTCAGCTTCATCAGCACGTTGCTGACGCATGTGCTGACGTACCACCTGGGCTGGGTGAGCACGGTGAGTCCCTACGAGGGCGCGCCGCCGCCGCCTCGGCCGCCGCGGCCGCACAACGCGCTGTGGGCGCAGCTCGCCGACCTGCACGGCGCGCTCGGCTGCCCGCCGCGCGCCGCGCGCACCGTCATCAGCGGCGCCCAGCGAGCCTTCGTCAACAGACTCCTGCGAGTGCTCACCTACTTCCTCCGCTGCGGCGATGTCGTGCGCGGCGACTTCGAATTCGACGACAGTGTCATCAAGGAGAGTGAAACGGTCACTTTGAGGACCGCGCGCGTGCCCGAAAAGTGCGAGGAAGCGACCGACGCGCCGGCCCCGAGCCGCGCCGGCCTCGGCCGGTCGACGACGCTCGCCGATTTTGCGAGACAGCTCGCTACTGCTAATAGCGTAGATTTCGGCGAATGCCGGTCGGGCGATAAGAGCGCGATGAGACGCAATCCGACTATGATGCTCGCGGTTAAGTCCTCCTCCGATTCCAGTCTCGACTCGTCCGCCTCCGAGGAGGAGGTCGCGAGGAAGGTCGTCTTCGTCCTCGGCGACGACGAGAAGCTGGTCGGGCTCAAGAATAAGTCGAACGGCGGGAAGAGCGTGAAAAAGTCCTCCAAAATTCAAAACGAGCCGCCCAGCCTCGACGCCATCGAGAAGGCCGGCGACGAGTCCAAAGAGAGCCGCGATCAGCCCTGCGAGCAGAAGTGCGCGCGGTCCACAGACAGCCCGTCCAAGTGCTGCGCGCAAACACTTCAACATTCCAAACCAATAAAACATTCCGGCTTTAAGTTCGAGTTCGATAAATACCCTCAGATAGTCACTAATTATATGAAAAGCAAGAACTTAGAAATATTAGATAGACATTATATCGGGAAACCGGGAAACCTGAAGCTGGACAATTTCCAGTTCGATCCGACGATCGTTCCTGCGATACAGGAGGAGCGCTGCGAGGCGTGTTACAAGTGTCAGATGATGGAGTCTATGCTCCAGACTCCGACGAACGCTTCCGAATTCGAATACATGAACGATGTGCCGCGGCAGTCGGATCCTCAGTACGCGAAGGAGTCTATAGTGAGTGAGACAGATAGTGCGTCCCCGACTAAGACTTTCGTCAGGAGAAAAAAGGAGGGGACGTTAGTGGTGAACGTTAAGCCTAGTGTGTCGGTGGAAGTGAGCAGGGCGGAGTCGGGCGCGGGCGGGAGCGAGCGGGACAGAGGCGAGGTGCGACAGGTGATCGAGATGTCGGTCCCGCGGCTGGCGCGGCGGCCGGCGCAGCGCGCGGGGCTCGAGGGCTCTCTACTCGGCGGAGTCACAGACCATTATGTACCTGATTTAGTTTTACAAGGTTGGTGATCGTTTCACTCGCTAGGTTTCCATTGCGCTCTGTTACCCTCAAACAATAGGTGTTTTACCCTTGCTTCGTGCAACCCCCAGGTTCTGAAACAATCCTCTAGCGATATCACACCAAATAATAAGGTTTGTTACTAAATTGTCAGTTCGCCACTTAGTTCAATAAGCCACGCGATTCGATGTTGCCACTTTAAACATGATTGCTTTCGAACATAGCAGAAAATATTGAGTCCATGACTTCCATGAGGTCGACTTACACGTTTATATAATTATACTCGTAATTAATTATGCTCTAGAACTCTGTTTGATGGAAAATGGGCGAGGCCGTTAACATTATCAATTTTTTGTGTTTATATGCTACATTTTATTTTATGTTTCGTCCTTTTTAAATACTTTAATGTTAACTATGAGACAACATTTGTGATACACGGAATACAAAATGTAGCACAAAAACAGTTTAATTTAAAAAAAGTTATATTTTTGACGGCCTTGGCCAAATACTCCCTACATCATGTGAACGATAACGTCCATGAATGACATTGGTAAGTCATTTTAAGCATTTCAATCAAGAAAAAGATATAATCGCCTCGCCTATGAACACCCTTTTTATTCTGATATCTGTGATTTTTGGATAAGGTTGAGTTACAAAAGATTATCCTCTATGCTTATTATTGAATCTGCAGGCACAATATCGAAGCCCCAGACGTGGGAGATGGACTTGCGGCGCGACTTGGATCTCGCGTCGTACCTCAACAAAGCGAGCGAGCCGGCTGGCATGCCCGTAGCCATTGTAGGCGACACGGATGCCTGGTTAGTACATAGATCATATCATTATAATAGGGTATTTTTATTTTCCTTTATCATCTACGATTGTGGCAAACAGGGATACGGCCTGCCTGGTGGTAAGGAAACGCCGTCGTCTTTGGACGCTTGCGACACCGGAACAATCACGAGCGCACTATAGTCACCCTTTATTTATTTAATCGTATGGCATACATTATTTTGGCCTTTTTAATATTTGTCATTCTTTAGTACCACCCAGGGGACATGTGCAGGGTTGTGGTAGGTAGCTCCTGCAGACGCGAGTAACACTGACCCTGAAGTTGTCCCCCCTTTGTCAAGTGAGTGGGCAACTCGACTGTTAGAAGTTCTTAAGCCGCCCGAAGGCCTCTAACTCGGCTTAACGACTACTGTCATAGACAGCAGCCGGGATCAACTGCTTAGCGTGCATTCCAAAGCACCCTTTATTGATTTGAGGATTCATGCAAGTCCGACACGCTCAACACAGCGCAACCTCGGGAGCTCTGGTGACTCTAGTCACTACCAGGGGCCGTAGACAAGGTTACAATCGACAAGCGCTAACGCTAACGAATAAAATGTATGGGAATGACAGATGCCGACGAAACACTTGCCGACGAAACTCGTTGAGCGTGTCGGAGTTCCAACACAACACCACATACAAAACAAGTAATGGTGTTAGGCGAGGAGCACACGGAGTGGTGCCCGCTATCGGCGGATTACCTACATCGTGACACAAAATTTCACCGCGCACCGCCGCGGCGAGCGGTGCCCCATCGCTCCTTGTGTTCCGCACCTTATTGTGGCTGGGATCTTCTGTAAAGTGTAGGTACTTCGTCAGTTGGGCTGGTCCAAATATGCCGCTGTCCACTAGAATCCCCTGTCCCTGATCCCCCAGGCGAAAAAACGGTTAGGTTCTTAGGTGAACTGTGACCCTACAGCGCGCGACCCGAGCGAGCGAAGCGAGCGTGACGCGGCAGCGTTCGGAGAAGCGCCATAACCGAACATTATCATTTTTTCCTAGATTTGCAATCAGTCTCCAGAGTCCAGACTATGATCAGATGAGTGGAATGAAGGATGGCGTGTCGTAGATTTAGAGGCCAATGCCTCGTTCACTACTTAGTAATGAATGAGGCATTCTTTTTCCTAGTTGAATATAAAATTATAGCCGCTAGGTTCCCCTGGGTGATCGGCATCAGGTGATTAACGTGGATAACGTGCCAAATATGAGGTGATAATCCGCTGTGCCCTTAAGAACCCTCGCTCAGTTGGTTCGTTGTTTGTGTGCAGGGAGGTGCGCGTGCTGGGCCGCGAGGCAGGCGCCGGCGCCGGCGCCGGCATGTCTGCGCTCGTGGGCGCCATGCTGGACGCGCTGCCCGCCATGCGCCGCGCCAGGGTGCCCGCCTACCAGGTCAGCTTACACACACTATACACTATACATATACACGCCAGTTGCGGACAATATTGGTTACTCTAGTACTACTCATGTCGGCAAAGCGCTTTGGCGGTGGACTCATTTCCAACTTCTACAGTGCTCCGTTACTCCTTCGAGTTTGAGTTTGTCTCGCTCTGTGATAGGGTCATTTAGCGACCACCTAATTTAATGTGCCGGTAGGCCACCACTTAAGCTGAGTTGGTGAACTGAAAGGATATTTTCTCGGTTTTTTAGTAGATATCTATTGTAAAACAACAAAAAAACGCATGTACAAGTAATTGTCTCAATAGGGTGTGTAGAATTGATGTTATCTTCAATAGAAAAAACCTTCTCCTTCAGGTGGTCGCTAACCGAAGGTGGTCGCGTAACCAGCGAAATGACCCTACTTGAACAAGAGTATTACCACATTTCTATCCTCGTTCTCCTGACAGTACTAGAGCCACTGCTGCCTGACACCAGATATTTGGTAATTGAACCTTTTCAACGCTCTATCAAAGAGAAAAGTTTGACATTTAGAGCAGAGTTAAACCGTATATCAATGCATGAAGGTTACGTTGAACCGGTGGTGCGGATATATCCGTCTTTGGCGTTTAGTGTCGGCAATTACTCGCCATGTCACAACTGTCACCCGAGGAGCCCCTTCAACCGAACTTTTCACTGCATTCTGATAACTCTGTCATTGTATGGACGGGATCTGCTTATTCAATGTATTTACACCTACCCAATATTATTCATTCATCGTAATTTTACTATACGCCGCCAGCGGACCCTGGCCTACAGCTCAGCCCTACAAAATATCAAAAATATATAATTCGGAAACTTTAAACAACGTTATCATCAAACATCGGTTAGTGGGTACGGGACTGCAACACTGTGACGCCACATTTAGCTGTCAATTAGTAAGGGACGTTTTGAATGCGCGGCAGCAAACCTCTGGCTAATTTTACTGTCTCCCTAGCTACATGCTTGGGCAAGGGCTCTTCATTGCACCGATGAGTTTCCTCAACCTCCGTCCCATATTGTATTCATAAACGTATGTTTGCTATTGAGTGTAACAATTATGACTTATTTCCGTTACAGTGCCTCACATATCTCGAGGGGAAGTTGCGGGAGTTCTGCGTACTGTCCAAGACACTCGCCGATATGCTCATGTCGACGGATTTCTGCGACATCGCCACACTAACCAAGTCCCTCAACATCGATGTCAACGACGTTCCTCTCCTGCTCGCCATTGCCACCACTCACACGCCGCAGGTCGCCGCCAGATACGGCATAAGTTACAGGTAGTAAGCGAATGGAGACCGTATATAAATGGAACAGAGCTCAATTTTCAATGCGTTGCTGTATTGCTGTGCCTGGCGAGCGAATTGAGAACGTATCTCAATCGAATATAGCTCAATTTTCATAGCTGTTTGTTATACTCGTAAAAAACTGCTGTGGCTATGAAATAAAATTGTTTGAAACTGCTATATAGCTCAATTTCGCTTGATATTGTAAACATTTATAAATCGTCTTGTCATTAACTTAATATCAAAAATGTTCAAATATGCTACAAGGCTGCCTAAAACTATTTAGATTAAGCTTCATCACAATGTGTTGAGAAGAGGTCTCACTATTAAAATTATAAAGCTTGTCAAAGACTGAAATAAAATACCTTTTACTAGTGAGCCGTCTTTGAGATGACTTGCTGCAATTTCAAAATCAACTTTGATCTTAATGCAGTTGCAGTAGAATGTATATTGAGTTACACTGCTAAGGCTGTTCTACCAACTTGTGTAATAGGAGTTATTTGCCCGAGGTAAATGTGGTGGATGGGATCTGTGATTATTAAAGTTTATTTATTTATTTTTAAACCGGCATTGAATGTTATTGTGATAAAATTGTGGAGAATAGGCAGAGAACAAAGCTATTAGCTAGAGATACTCACAATGTTGTTATTAGAACGCAAAATTTATATAAAAATACCTAAATATAATAGATTGTTGCAATCTTTTTTAAAGTGGCTGTTAGCTTTCTACATCATATCCCTACAATTATCACATTTATAATCTTTTGAAAGTTACCAGTCCACACGACTGTCACCGAAATATTTACGAGATTATTCCATAGAAATTATAATAATGTAATCATGAAAAATTTAATATATATTATAATTGTATTCAAAACATGTAGCTAAGCTTCATGTTACAAAAATATTAATTAGCATTTTCAAAATGCCTAGTCTAGAAATAAAAAATATTTGAGATAAATATGAGCTTTTTATGTCAATATAATATTTAAAATAATGTTGAACATTTTAAAGTTAAGTATCTAATTTTTTTAGAAGTTTATCATGTGATGTCAGACTTAAAGTCAAGTTTATACTTTTTTAAACAAGGCGTAAAGTGGCCATATTTTTGCAGAAAGTGATAAGATTCATGAAGATAGTGACTCATGTGATAAGGTTTAAGCAGCGGTTTAAGTCACTTTGCCAAAAAATAATGCTAAGATCGCTTTCCTCAAAATTACGGCCAAGTAAAATCAGGTGGGCAAGATAAACATACTTTAATCAAAGACGAGGAACGTTAACTATGACAGGAAAAAAATGTCTACCTAACATTCCGACCGGGTGTCTGACAAAAGGGTTGGAGTGGAACAGCAACATCAATCCTTCCCATTGCTGTAAGATGCCACGATGACCTTGCCATGATGCAGTCTGTTGTAAATAGACTCCTCATGCTGACATCATCCCGGTTGTATCCAGAAGGAAGCCCTCCACCTGTTGACTATACCTAAGATATTTTTTGCGTAGGTACAGTCAGCATCACATAGTTAGTAGCAGCCAAAGTAGCCAAATATATCGTCACACTTCCTTATTCCTATAGTAATAAAGACGTGTTCCGATATATTTGGCTACTTTGGCTGCTACTAACTATATGATGCTGACTGTACTAGTTTCTGTGGAAGCAACCTTCCAAACCAGATAAACTGGGCAACGACATGAAAATAAGGTTGAACGTGTCTCTTATTCCAGAAATGCTGAAAATGGGTATCCTTCTTCTATAAGGGCTCAGTTCCCGTGTTTTTCTTGCCTCACCTGACTTTACTCAAAGTTATAACCCGTTCCGTTGCCTATTTTATTCAAAATGTAATGCTATTTTTTATACCTTAATAAATTATTTTTCTCATGGTCAGTCATTGGTTATTTCAATTCATAATTCCCTTTGTATGTTCGATACATGTCATAACTTATGTCTATTATACCTAAAAATGGCAATTCTATTACATTTCGGGGACCTCAAGTAACAGCGAATTTTTCATTAAGATTATATTGAGAAATAATATTAATAATCCAATAATGATAGCCGTTAAATAGTACATTACTATAGAGGCCGGGAAACGAAGGGTTGCAGGCCAAGTAGATATAGACGGCCGAGCGTAGCGAGCAAACTGCAAACTTGCAATGAAATAAAAATAAAAAGTAGCTAGTCAATATGTTTTATTCGTAGGTTAGCACAACTAAAATAATACGTGTCTGAAGTGCACCGCCGGCGCCGCGCCGGCAGCTGGCCCGCGCCCGCCGCCGCGCCCCCCCGTTTAAAAACAAAAGAAGGTTGCTTTACAGGCCTAGGTGTGTAAGGCTGTAAGAAATTCCTTTACATATTATCTTCACTCATCGCACCGGATACGTAGTATTTCCGAACCTAATTTGAAGTAAGTCACGTCAACATTTCATTGCAAGTTTGAGAAAAAGTGCATTACTGGATGATGATCAAATGTCATTTTTGGTGCAGTCGACTTCATAGGGCTTGTCCATATACATCATCGATTTTTCACGAGTTTTAGCTAGGTAGTAGCGCAGGAGCGAAATTCGACATAGTTATGTGATAGATTGTGCGGCGATCTGTCAAATACTGCTACTCGTAGCACAGTCACGGAACATCATCATCATATCAGCCGAAAGACGTCCACTGCTGGACATAGGCCTCTCCCAAAGAGTGCCACAATGACCAGTACTGCGCCACCCGCATCCAGCGGAATCTTGCGACGTTTACTAGAACATCAGTTGAACTCGTGGGGGTCTACCCACGCTGCGTCTGCCGGTACAGTCAGCATCGTTAGTAGCAGCCAGAGTAACCAAATATTTCGTAACAGCCTTACACCTCAGGTAATGAAGACGTGTTGCTATATATTTGGCAAATTTGACTGCTACTAACTATATATGCTGACTACGTGCAATGTGCCCCCACTGCCACTTAAGGCGCCGTAGGTTCAGCAAAGTTAAGCGAACAGAGTTTTTGAAACAATATAATGCGTCTGTTTATAATAATATGGTTTCAAAAAAATACGAATAGTAATCTTGAGGCTTTTCTGCAGCGAGATCAGTGATTCGAAACATGATTAGGCAAATTTCGCTCGATAGAAAACAATCACGAACATAGGTCTAAAATACACAAAAATACACTTAAAATATTCGTAAAAAATTATGCACAAAAGCTAAAAATATTAAAATTGCTTTTAAAAATCGGCAACATCATGTTTGAGAGAAATCAGTTATTACATTTTTATTTATTTAAACGGCCAAAAAATTAAAATTAAAAAACATGATATCCGCGCCTTCGAGCACGCACTTCCATCTCGCTCTCGCTTATGCTCAGTGAGAGGGAGAGAAGACCATGAACCTACGGCGCCTTAAGTTTAGCGATTCGGAGGGCTACACCTTTTTTATGTAAACTACACTTAACACATTCGCTGCCAATTGTAGTTTTCTGCCCGCAGGCGCTTTCCTATACAAATGGGGTTTCGCATGTTATCGGGTAAGTTTAGGTACGAGCGTAGCGCTACGGAATGATTGGGAGTAATGGTTTTAATCCTATACTATTAAACGAGCAATATTTGTATATAAATTTGCAATCACGTTCTCCAAAACGGCTCTAACGATTTCAATGAAAATTGGAGCATAAGGGTTTACGGGGGCGAGAAATCGATCTAGCTGGGTCTCATGTCTGTTCTGTTCTGTTCTTCCTAGTGTTCAAGTAAAAATCACCTAAGTAACAAAACATCAACACAACACACGCTTAGTGTTTGTATGGTTGTGACGGCTTTTATTGAATAAGTAATATCGGTACCTATAGGTATTTGGTGCTGCGTAAGCCAGAGTAATCCGCTAAATGGACTGTGCCTGACAGCTTATTATGGAGTCTTAACGTGCGGAAACGAGGTGAATAAGGGTATAAAAGGTTATACCTAGATACTTTTATACCCGTTCTGCCGTAGGTCACAGATTCCCGACTGAATATTTTACCAAGCATTCAGTTCTTGTGGAAAATATTGCCATAAATTTCAACACTAATTTTATGTAGGCTAGGTTAGGTTTGGTTTTTTTTCTTCTTTTTTTTTTCAGTGCCGGACTCTTCTTTGCTAAAACCCTGACCTGCACTTCCTGCAGCCCTTTTCAATACCACTGATATTGATTTCAGTGCAGTGTTGGAGAGCAGCGCCGCTCTCTGGCCTTGCCACTCATTGTCCCCTTTTGTCAAAATCATTTGATAGTTGGTTGACGTCCGTTTGCAGTTCACTCCTGAGGGTGTCACCTAGCTTCCGCCAGGTGGCGGTATGTGGCTACTAAGGCTTCGCCACCCAGCCGGATTCTCGGGCCGAATTGCCCCGGCTGCAGGACCGACTGCAGGCCCGATTGCCGGTTCGTCCGAAAATCCTCCCAGCCCATCTCGTGTGTCCCGTACCTTATTGCGATAACTCTATTTTTGAGGGTGGACTAACATTAAATAGATTTAGATTTAGATTTCTTTATTTCATAAAATAAATATACATTATAAGTTAACTTTAAGCTAATTTACACGAATTAATAAATAATAATAATATTAATATTGTCCAGACATGTTCGGCCAACCCACAAAATCACCTCTTTTATCACTTCACTTCACCGTTTGTAGTGCACGTGCCTACGTCTCATTATTCATTAGATACTTATATCATCTTTACCTAACCACCATGAACCAGGAAGACTATTCAGACATTCCGGACCTCCGCTGCGTACTTGGCATGTATTGGGGGCTGCGGGCCCGGGTGTACGCCCTCGAAGCGGCCGAAAAAAGGAGAATAGGGAATATTCATGTTTTTTTTTAATTTTTTTTATTTATTCTATAACTAATTATATAACCGGAAAAAAATATTACACTCACAATATTATTAAATAAGCAAAAAAAAATTAATTAAAACTACTATCATTTTCGGACGATCAAAACGCCACCATTTTGGCACGCTCATTTGTGACGTCACCGTGCAGTGTGCACTAAGAACAAATTAACAACAAAGTGTTTGATTCACACTTTTAATAAATGTGAGTGATTAAAGCTTATAAGATCAACTTATTGTAATGGAAGATCACACAAAAGCTTATTATAAATATTGTATTGTCCTTATGTGTGAAAATAACATTAAAACTGCAAATATTTTCATATGCCCAAAGGTGCAAATATAAGGATAAAGTGGTGTAAGGCGATGAGGAGAGATAATGTATCGTGCTTGAGTAGTTTATATTGTTATGAAGATCATTTCGACGTGAGTATTAAATATGTATGTACCTAAAATCTTTTTTATTAGGACTCGCGAACAATATAAACAATAACCTAACCTCAAAATTGTAGGTATTATATACTTATTCAAAAACTATTCCGATTCCCAAATTTTTTAGTTATTAATGTTACAAATATTATGATTTTTGTTGATCAACAGCTGACTACGAGTGTTTATTTTGATCATGAAACGTTTTAGCTAAGTTTCTTTGTTTGCACTGTTAATCGAAAATCGAAGTTGAAAGAATTTACTTAATCCTTTTTACTGAGTGACCTACACTTTGTTTTATTTATCAGCCTTGACAAAAACAACCTAGTTTGTTTAAGTTCATAAAGATGTGCTCAACATTTAACATTCCTAATAGGTACCTACATATCTTTGATTATATAATACTAGCTTCTGCCCGCGACTCCGTCCGCGTGGAACTTGTTTATATCGTAGCTCCATACAAACTTTCACCCCCACTTCATCCCCTTGGGGGAGGATTTCCGGGATAAATCTATCCTATGTCCTTCCTCAGGACTCGAAACTATCTATATACCAAATTTCATCCAAATCGGTTCAGCGGTTTAAGCGTGAAGAGGTAACAGACAGACAGACAGACAGACACACTTTCGCATTTATAATATTAGTATGAAAGTATGGATTAGTATGGATAGTATATAGTATATATAGTATAGTATAATAGTATATAGTATGGATAAATATGTACTAATTTTTTATTCCACTTATTTAAGAAAGACACCTATTTGAAGTAGTTTAAAAGTCTAGCTATTTGAATCGCCAAAAAAAGGTTATAATTACTTAATTGACCAATCTCACGAGTATAAAAACTAGGAATATGAAAATTTATTGAATATCTGTAACTTATTTACCTTGCAGCTTTTACTTCTCTTAGTTCAGCGGACGTAAAGTCACAAATATTTGCGAAGTACGTATTTAGTCATCATGAACACATCAATTTTAGGCAGATTATCCAACTGTGCCTTGACAAAACCGCCTTCAGTCATTGTGGCGAGACTTTTTGCCCAAGGAGTCACTGCTTTCAGTTAATAATTACCAAAAAGCACTGATTATTTATCATAAACAGTGGCAAAACAATGCGAATAACTTTCAATAATCATACTAACGACCTGTTAACAGTACCTAGACACCGATTGCACGGTGACGTCACGTTTCGCTCCGCCAATAGCGTTGCGTTTTGGAAATTTGCGAGGGAATTTGAAAAATGGTACTTTTAAACAATTAAATTAATCAATAGAAACATGATAATTTGTAAAAATAATCATGTGTGTATACTCATATTTATTAAGCAATATAGATTACACGTGATTTTTTTTGTCCATTTCTAAATCACATGCATATTCCCTATTCTCGCGGGGGCCGATGGCCGCCCGCCCCCACCAGCCTCCGCAGCGTCGAATCACCCTCCCGCCTGCCCCTCGAATTGCTGGGCATATCAGGTCCTCGCCCGGCACGTAGCGAGCGCGACCTCGATGATGACGTCACAGTGTGCGAGTCCCCAAGCGTCCTGGCTCCCCCGCCGGATCCGCGCCAGTGCAGTGCCCAGTCCAGTCCGGTGCTCCTGGATCCGAGCCAGTTCGCGCGCTCCCTCCGACCAGGCTTCGCCGCCCTCGCAGGAGCCCATTGACATCATCAATCCTGACCCGGAGCCCAGCATTCCCCCGGGCCGAGGCAGTCGCGACATCCCGTCCGCAGCCGCCCACTGTCCCGCTCGCGCAGCCCCAGCAGCTGGAGTCCCCGCCCGGAGCCCGTTTTGATACGTTTCTCTAATTATATTTCTTATTTTAATGTAAGTAAGTAGTTTTAAATGTGTATTAATACTGTAAGTACTTGTTTATATTTTTTGTTAGTTAAATAAATACATTTATATTACTTATATTTTTTAAAGTATATACACCCCGGTCCGGTATAAGGTCAACCGGGGCGAATGCATCGATGTACTCGTAAAAGCGTCTCTTGATGATATCTCCGAAACGGAACATTTGAGAACTACTTTGAATATGCGGGGCTGTAATATAGGGCTGTAATAGTTCTAAAATGTTGCATTTCGTAAATATATTCAAAAGATGCATTTACCCCATTGACGCATTAACCTTGGTAGACCCTACAAGGTGATAAAATCATTAACATAAAACAATCTCAGGTTTGTATGTGACGAAGCTTGTTACCGATGTTTATTTGTGCCTGCCTGATGAAGCCTAGAGGTACATTGCGAGAGAAAAATTGATTCACGGTCTACAAAAAAATATATGAAGAGATGTATAAGATTATGCTACGGCGTAGCACACGTAGAGGTGCTTGAATAGTGGATGTGTATCTGTGTGTGTGTGTGTGATCTATTAAGATGAATAGATGTAACGGGGAAACCCTACCTGGAGATCAATTTGGTTGGAAACTTCTTATCGTAATAAATCGTAAATTTTAATGTGTTCGCCATATTGCATGCACGCTCTCGTTCTAACTCTAACTAACTCGCCGCGCGAAGAAAATTGAAATAAACAAATAGGATCTTACATAGAGCGATCTAGTCCCATAGATACGAGACCATAATACCTACCTCAACTAGATGAATACATAGAAAACATCCGAGGCTAGGTAACATATACACGTGCTCATCACACAAATAATTGGATTTGTACCCGTCACCGTCAGCTGCACAGGCAGGATCACTACCGGTTGGGCTAAACTGGCGGTCAAATCAAATGGAATGGTGATTTTTGTCACAGATTGACTCGCTGTTCGTCTACTTCTGACATGTAAGGCTCAAACAGACTGCCAGCAGCGGGACAGCGGGGACGGGGTTTATGAGCGCGTGATGCGGGCGGGACGCCCGGTCACACAGAGCACGCGCGCATCGCGCTGGCCTCGCACCATCATGCTAGTTACGCACCGCGCGCTGCGTTGTCTGACGTCACACTGACTGGTCGCATCGCTGATCGCGGGCGTGCGGCCTGCGCGCGACGGGCTGCTGGCGGGACGTGACAGAAGCGAAGCGCGTTGCCGACGGGGCGCAGCCTGTTTGACCACGCTAGCGGTTTGTATGGAAAAGTTGACCTGCTCGCCCGTCGCGCGCAAGCCGCGCGCCCGCGACAGCCCTGTCTGTCGTCTGTAGGAGAGAGCGGGGTTCAACGTGCCGATTTTACTTAAACGCAAGGTATGCGAAGTATCTCGTAAGAAATATTATGTTATTATGCACCTAGTTTTTAAAACAATTAGTTTCTAAGTATAATGGGCATACATTTACAGGCTTGTTTATACAAAAAGGCAGGTGGCTGCTGATGATCGGCACAACCTACTCCCGGCACTTTGAATCCCGACTTCCCCTAAGTAACTCTCAGGGGCTAGATTTGTCAACTATGTATTCTGAACTAAACACGTTTCGATCGACAAAGTTAAGCTTTAACTAAATAGGGTAGACCGGGGCCAATAGTACCATCGCATATAACTCTGCAACCACATCGAAATATGCATGTGTACCAGTGTGCCTTGAGCGTGTCTCGACCTGCTCACTAGTCGGCCACTCGCTGCCGTGCGAAAAGCATGTGCTATACGACGATTTGCATTTTGACCGACCAAAGTAAGTATTTACGATTAACGTTTTGTACTAGTGTTTATAATTAAATAGTCGTAGTGTGAAAGTTATACTGAATTGTGATTCTCTAGTTATTAAAGTTTTTAATGTGTCACAGTGTGGGGGTCAGTTAGATATAGAAATCGATATTTTGTGAAGGTTAGTGAGTGCAAGTAAAAAAGAACAATTGTACCACAACACTCGGGGTTAATTGTAACGTTGCAATTGACCCCGTGCTACAATTGACCCAGAGTTTTTACGACTGCTAAAAAAAGACAATTGAAACGAAGTATTTTGTAACAAGTTACATCTCGGGTATTTTATGTTATACATATGATTCATCCCGACAATTCATACGATAATTCGGGATGTATATAAATTATAATGCCATCCGTTTCAGTGGTATTATTTCAAATTTATTTGTGGTGAAGGATGGGGTTGATTGTACCAGGGGTCAATTGTAACTGTATGTGATTAGTAATTTTTAAATAAATCGTAATTTTGTTGTATTGAGATGTTTTTATTGCTTGAAAGGCACACATGCTATGAGCACCTCTAAGTATTTTTTTTATAATAAGTCGACATAATACGGTTACGGTTTTGCGGGACCCTGTACTTGTTCATGTTGTATTATTGTTTCTTTCTTAATAAATAAATAAATAACAATGTTTCATAAACTTGGAAAATATTATGTTGCGTTTAGTTCAACTGAAATGCTACCTTTGTCTTGTCTCTATAATGACGACTGATGTAACGTAACAGACTGATTCGTCTTAAGAAATTAACAATAATTACTGATTGATTAAAACATTATTTTGGGTTTTATTTACCTTTGATTATCTGGTACAATTGACACGTACTTGGGGTCTATTGTAACACAAGGACTTCATGAACAAAATCTCAATTTGCACCATTCTGGTGCGATTCAATGAAAATATTTTTCTAGATTCTGATAGCCAATGAGACTAGAATGTTATATCCTAAGCGATTTTTACGTGGTAGCTTTAGATTCCGAGTTATAGGTCATTATTTCTAAAGTGGTACCATTGCCCCCGGTCTACCCTACTCGTAATGTATTTGAAGTGAAGTTATTTTGACCAGTAAGTTACGGAGTGCATCACTGTTGGAAATTGTTTGACCCGCAAACAATCAGTGATAAGAGCTTGCATTCAGAGACAGCCAATTTGATTCAGTAAATGACATTTATACAGTGTTTCAAAATTCCTACTTTCTGATGTATGGCGATGACAAAAAAGTTTTCTTAGATGTGCGAAAGCCGGAAGACTGCATCAAACTGCAAGATGATCTTGATCGACTATCTATATATTATATCAGAAACCGTATTAACGTAAACGCTCAAAAATGCGTACAGATCTCCTTTACCCGTAGTCTGTCTCCTGTCATTTTTCAGTACAAAATCGGAGATGAAGTAATACAACGTGTAAGTTTGATACGGGACCTAGGTGTACTCCTTGACGCGAAGCTAACATTTGACCAACACATTGATAACATCGTGAACCGTGCTCAAAGAAACCTAGGTTTTGTTGTCCGGGTTTGCAGCGAGTTCAATAATACAAGTTGTATTAAAGTTATTTATAATTCTTATGTCAGGAGCATACTAGAATACGCCAGTTGTATCTGGTCCCCTCAATATGTAACTCATAAAGAGAAAATAGAGAAAATTCAGCGCTGTTTTCTTCGACACCTGAATTTTCGGCTCAGAAAGTGGGATACGTCCTACGAGTCAATGTGCAGCCGTTACCATCTTTTGAGCCTTGAAAGTAGGCGCTTGTCGCTTGATATGTCGGTTTTGCATGACATTTTATTTGGACGCATTGACAGTTCCGAGCTGCCTGCGGAAATTAAATTCTCCGTTCCTGCAATTCGAACTCGGCACACTGAGCGCAGTCTTTTCAGTATACCAGTTGTGCACACAAATTATGCCCAGAATTCGCCTCTAATTCGTATGTTAGGAAATTATAATAAAAAGTTTAATACTATCGACTTATTCAATTGCACCAAACCTACTCTTAAGACGCGAGTTAATCTGTTATTAAAGGACAAAGGATAAGGAATAAGGATCACTGCAGAAAAAATAAGCTAATAATTATACTTATAACTAAAGTTAATATTCCGACTATCACTTTTTACAAATATATACATTTTCCCTCGCACCTACACACACACACCTACACACCTACACACACACACACACACACACACACACACACACACACACACACACACACACACACACACACACACACACATGATATTTTGTATTTACCGAGCATGTTATAGATTTAATTTTTTAGTTCGTTTCTTAAATTACTTACGTTCTTTTCCATTCACTGTATTTCGGTGAACATCTATAACTGGCTTTGTTATTAGCTTTTAAGCTTTGTAATATTTTCCTGTAATGCTGTTGATGCCCCAAATAAACAAAAAAAAAAAAAACTGATTTTCAGTGCGTCCCGTTCTCACACAGCGCACTAGTAATAGGGAGAGCGCGACAATAAATAGGTACCTACGATTACAATCTCAACTCAATACGCCACTAGCGTACCTACTTGAAAATGGTGCCAGTATTAACGCTCTACGAATATGTTTAATACCTGAAAGACCATCGGTAGGATAGGATATCGTAAAAACTCGTCCGAAACGAGGAGGACCATTGGAGGGTTTTTATTCGGTGCGATTGCGACATAACGTCCGCGCTGCGGAGTTACCCATAACGGTTTTTGCTCCCAGTATTTTAAACAAGAACGAAATAAGCCAGTAGGATTTTTGCAGTAACACGAGATATTTCACCTCTGGTAATGCCTTCGTGATTAAGTGCTCGGAGACTCGTGATAACGAGACAATTGCTTTGCGAAAAGAAATAAATTCGTCCGACCTTAATTACTTAATTAACTGGAGGACACTGTTTATTTCGTCCGTCAAGATCGCTGTCGAGTTGCGAAGGAAAGCATTTCTAAATATAGTGGTAATTAAATAGGAAATAACCCAGACCTAATAAAGGTACGGTTAAGTGTAGGTAGAGGTTAAAGACACGACAAAACAAAATAAAAGCGATGTTTTAAAATATTAAGATCTACTGAGAGAATTAGTAAGAAGCCCGCGTAGCCAAGCGGTAAGGCGGGCTTTCAATTTGTAGGTCGTGGGTTCCATCCCTAGCTCGTGCCATTGGGTTTTTCGAAAAGCTAGTGTTCGAAATATTGATATTAACAGTAGCTTTTTGGTGAAGGAGAACATCGTGACAAAACCGATCTAATACCAAGCAAGGCCTAGTTTTCCCTCTGTGGAAGATCAGACGGCAGTCGCTTTTGTAGAACTAGTGCCTACGCCCAAGCTTGGATGATGATGATCATGATGAGAAAGTCAGCAAGACAAGAGTCCAGGACAACCAGGACAACACTAGGATGATGATGATGATGAGATAGTCAGCAAGACCAGAGCCCAGGATAACCGAGACAACACTAGGATGATGATGATGATGAGATAGTCAGCAAGACCAGAGCTCAGGACAACCGGGACAACACTAGGATGATGATGATGATGAGATAGTCAGCAAGACCAGAGCCCAGGATAACCGGGACAACACTAGGATGATGATGATGATGAGATAGTCAGCAAGACCAGAGCCCAGGACAACCGGGACAACACTAGGATGATGATGATGATGAGATAGTCAGCAAGACCAGAGCCCAGGACAACCGGGACAACACTAGGATGATGATGATGATGAGAAAGTCAGCAAGACAAGAGCCCAGGACAACCGGGACAACACTAGGATGATGATGATGATGAGATAGTCAGCAAGACCAGAGCCCAGGACAACCGGGACAACACTAGGATGATGATGACGATGAGATAGTCAGCAAGACAAGATCCCAGGACAACCGGAGCAACACTAGAATGATGATGACGATGAGATAGTCAGCAAGACAAGAGCCCAGGACAACCGGGACAACACTAGGATGATGATGACGATGAGATAGTCAGCAAGACAAGAGCCCAGGACAACCGGGGCAACACTAGGATGATGATGACGATGAGATAGTCAGCAAGACAAGAGCCCAGGACAACCGGGACAACACTAGGATGATGATGACGAGGAGATAGTCAGCAAGACAAGAGCCCAGGACAACCGGAGCAACACTAGGATGATGATGACGATGAGATAGTCAGCAAGACAAGAGCCCAGGACAACCGGGACAACACTAGGATGATGATGACGATGAGATAGTCAGCAAGACAAGAGCCCAGGACAACCGGGGCAACACTAGGATGTTGATGACGATGAGATAGTCAGCAAGACAAGAGCCCAGGACAACCGGGACAACACTAGGATGATGATGACGATGAGATAGTCAGCAAGACAAGAGCCCAAGACAACCGGGGCAACACTAGGACGATGATGACGATGAGATAGTCAGCAAGACAAGAGCCCAGGACAACCGGGACAACACTAGGATGATGATGATGATGAGAAAGTCAACAAGACAAGAGCCCAGGACAACCGGGACAACACTAGGATGATGATGTTGATGAGATAGTCAGCAAGACAAGAGCCCAGGACAACCGGGACAACACTAGGATGATGATGATGATGAGATAGTCAGCAAGACAAGAGGACAACCGGTATAACACTAGGATGATGATGACGATGAGATAGTCAGCAAAACAAGAGCCCAGGACAACCGGGACAACACTAGGATGATGTTGATGATGAGATAGTCAGCAAGACCAGAGCCCAGGACAACCGGTATAACACTAGGATGATGATGATGATGAGATAGTCAGCAAAACAAGAGCCCAGGACAACCGGGCCAACAATAGGATGATGATGATGATGAGATAGTCAGCAAGACCAGAGCCCAGGATAACCGGGACAACACTAGGATGATGATGATGATGAGATAGTCAGCAAAACCAGAGCCCAGGACAACCGGGACAACACTAGAATGATGATGATGATGAGATAGTCAGCAAGACAAGAGCCCAGGACAACCGGGACAACACTAGAATGATGATGACGATGAGATAGTCAGCAAGACAAGAGCCCAGGACAACCGGGACAACACTAGGATGATGATGACGATGAGATAGTCAGCAAGACAAGAGCCCAGGACAACCGGGACAACACTAGGATGATGATGATGATGAGATAGTCAGCAAGACAAGAGCCCAGGACAACCGGGGCAACACTAGGATGATGATGACGATGAGATAGTCAGCATAACAAGAGCCCAGGACAACCGGGACAACACTAGGATGATGATGATGATGAGATAGTCAGCAAGACCAGGGCCCAGGACAACCGGGACAACACTAGGATGATGATGATGATGAGATAGTCAGCAAGACAAGAGCCCAGGACAACCGGGGCAACACTAGGATGATGATGACGATGAGATAGTCAGCAAGACCAGAGCCCAGGACAACCGGGACAACACTAGGATGATCATGATGATGAGATAGTCAGCAAGACAAGAGCCCAGGACAACCGGGACAACACTAGGATGATGATGATGATGAGATAGTCAGCAAGACCAGGGCCCAGGTCAACCGGGACAACACTAGGATGATGATGACGATGAGAAAGTCAGCAAAACAAGAGCCCAGGACAACCGGGACAACACTAGGATGATGATGATGATGAGATAGTCAGCAAGACCAGGGCCCAGGACAACCGGGACAACACTAGGATGATGATGATGATGAGATAGTCAGCAAGACAAGAGCCCAGGACAACCGGGGCAACACTAGGATGATGATGACGATGAGATAGTCAGCAAGACCAGAGCCCAGGACAACCGGGACAACACTAGGATGATGATGATGATGAGATAGTCAGCAAGACAAGAGCCCAGGACAACCGGGACAACACTAGGATGATGATGACGATGAGATAGTCAGCAAGACAAGAGCCCAGGACAACCGGGGCAACACTAGGATGATGATGACGATGAGATAGTCAGCAAGACAAGAGCCCAGGACAACCGGGACAACACTAGGATGATGATGACGATGAGATAGTCAGCAAGACAAGAGCCCAGGACAACCGGGACAACACTAGGATGATGATGACGATGAGATAGTCAGCAAGACAAGAGCCCAGGACAACCGGGGCAACACTAGGATGATGATGACGATGAGATAGTCAGCAAGACAAGAGCCCAGGACAACCGGGACAACACTAGGATGATGATGACGATGAGATAGTCAGCAAGACAAGAGCCCAAGACAACCGGGGCAACACTAGGATGATGATGACGATGAGATAGTCAGAAAGACAAGAGCCCAGGACAACCGGGACAACACTAGGATGATGATGAGAAAGTCAACAAGACAAGAGCCCAGGACAACCGGGACAACTCTAGGATGATGATGATGATGAGATAGTCAGCAAGACAAGAGCCCAGGACAACCGGGGCAACACTAGGATGATGATGACGATGAGATAGTCAGCAAAACAAGAGCCCAGGACAACCGGGACAACACTAGGATGATGATGATGATGAGATAGTCAGCAAAACAAGAGCCCAGGACAACCGGGGCAACATTAGGATGATGATGATGATGAGATAGTCAGCAAGACCAGAGCCCAGGATAACCGGGACAACACTAGGATGATGATGATGATGAGATAGTCAGCAAAACCAGAGCCCAGGACAACCGGGACAACACTAGGATGATGATGATGATGAGATAGTCAGCAAGACCAGAGCCCAGGACAACCGGGACAACACTAGGATGATGATGACGATGAGATAGTCAGCAAGACAAGAGCCCAGGACAACCGGGACAACACTAGGATGATGATGATGATGAGATAGTCAGCAAGACAAGAGCCCAGGACAACCGGGACAACACTAGGATGATGATGACGATGAGATAGTCAGCAAGACAAGAGCCCAGGACAACCGGGACAACACTAGGATGATGATGACGATGAGATAGTCAGCAAGACAAGAGCCCAGGACAACCGGGGCAACACTAGGATGATGATGACGATGAGATAGTCAGCAAGACAAGAGCCCAGGACAACCGGGACAACACTAGGATGATGATGACGATGAGATAGTCAGCAAGACAAGAGCCCAGGACAACCGGGCAACACTAGGATGATGATGACGATGAGATAGTCAGCAAGACAAGAGCCCAGGACAACCGGGACAACACTAGGATGATGATGATGATGAGAAAGTCAACAAGACAAGAGCCCAGGACAACCGGGACAACACTAGGATGATGATGATGATGATGAGATAGTCAGCAAGACAAGAGCCCAGGACAACCGGGACAACACTAGGATGATGATGATGATGAGATAGTCAGCAAGACAAGAGCCCAGGACAACCGGGGCAACACTAGGATGATGATGACGATGAGATAGTCAGCAAAACAAGAGCCCAGGACAACCGGGACAACACTTGGATGATGATGATGATGAGATAGTCAGCAAAACAAGAGCCCAGGACAACCGGGGCAACATTAGGATGATGATGATGATGAGATAGTCAGCAAGACCAGAGCCCAGGATAACCGGGACAACACTAGGATGATGATGATGATGAGATAGTCAGCAAAACCAGAGCCCAGGACAACCGGGACAACACTAGGATGATGATGATGATGAGATAGTCAGCAAGACCAGAGCCCAGGACAACCGGGACAACACTAGGATGATGATGACGATGAGATAGTCAGCAAGACAAGAGCCCAGGACAACCGGGACAACACTAGGATGATGATGATGATGAGATAGTCAGCAAGACAAGAGCCCAGGACAACCGGGACAACACTAGGATGATGATGACGATGAGATAGTCAGCAAGACAAGAGCCCAGGACAACCGGGACAACACTAGGATGATGATGACGATGAGATAGTCAGCAAGACAAGAGCCCAGGACAACCGGGACAACACTAGGATGATGATGATGATGAGAAAGTCAGCAAGACAAGAGCCCAGGGAAATATTCATGCATATAGCCAAGAAGTAAGGACCATATCAATCTAAATACAAGAACTAAAAACCCTAGATTAATTTACCTCTTTAAATTTATTTTCTTCATGATGCGATACGGTACGCGACTTGTGTAACAAATATTTGATATCCCTCCGAGTACCTAGGTGCACTTAATATTGCTGAAGTTAAGCATCACTATCTAGTTTCATCGAAAAACATATGTGGAACCTTGCACAACGTTCTGTTGTGTGGCAAAAACGCGGGCCTTAGTTAACTCCTTGAATTTGACGAGGTAATTTAGTTTGTAAAAGTATGTTGTGATACAAGTGAGCTATGTTGATAAAGATTGAGTTTCAAAAAAAATGGCATGTTAGGTTAGCTAAAGCGATGTTTAAGTCACGTCTAACCTGTTGGTTTTGTTACTAATGACATTGACTGTCGGTTTTGTTACTATCCGTTTAAGGGACATAAATTAATGAATATATCCAAAAACGCAGGTGAGCGTGATTTTAAGAGAGCCAAGGACGTAATTATCAAAGCTCACGCGTGTCATACGACGTTTTTCAACACATTTAGAGAAAAAAATCCTTTTAATTAGATTAAAATTGTATAGGCTTCCTAAGTTATTTTCTTTAGTTATTGATGGCAAAAGGTTTTTACTCACATATTGTACATCGCCAAGAATTTCCAGTGGTGTCAATTATATTTATCACTTTTCTATTTGATAATAACCAAACACGCATTAAAATTAACAATGTTTACAAATATTTGTGAAATTACCTATAATATAATGGCGCGCTACAATCTTTTTTAGTGAAGGATGCGCTGTGCGCGCACAGGTGTTAAAGTCAGACTTAGACGTAATCTCTAAACAGCCAATACAAAATAAACATTTTCGTTTTAAAATGTTATCTTTATTAATTTATGTAAAATGTTAGCAAATGTGAATAATTTTACAAAATTAAACGTTTCTATGTCATATCCGAAAATAAATAAATAATTAATTCACAAAAATAATTTAATTGGTTTAGTAGAGTAAGAATCCATTTGCCGAGAATAAAAAAAAAGCTGTACATTCTGTACAATCATGCACCGTGGTCATGCATACCTACATCTTACTGCAAAGTGCCAACGTGTCTTAATCGGGATATAATCATAAAACACGAGTGTCGTATAATGTTATAATATAAAACACGCGTGGTTGGCGTGGTGGCCAAGGATATACTCGTAAAAGCGACGTAATAAGAGGTACGTTACGAGCAAATGTGTTGAAATAGTACATTACTTACCAAGGGCTGTAAAAGAAAGAAAGCCCGAAATCGCAGGTATTTGTGACCCGAGCCGCAGGCGAGGGTTGTAAATATGCGATCGAGGGCTTTCTTTTTTACTGCCCGTGGTGAGTACACAATTTTACGCCTTCATCTGGCCACAATGCGAGTTTTGCCGTACGCCCAGCGTGCGGTAAAACTCACATTATGGCCAGGTGTGACGTAAAAGATATTTAAGAACTCGTGAATTTTGGATCGCTGAGTTAAAAATTGTTTTAGGATAATATTATTGAACAAGCTATCCAACGATACACCACACTACGGGTACCTATACAAAAACACGTAAGACAAAAAAGTTATTTTTCAAGATTTTATTCTACTGTCGGCGTAATTGATATATAGATATATGATACCCATGCCGAATTACAGTTTTCTAGTAGTAAGGGTTACCGAGCTAATTTAAGACGGACAGACGGACGGACGGACATGGCGAAACTATAAGGGTTCCTTGTTGACTACGGAACCCTAAATAGCTATTATAAATTCATGTTTTTCAAAACCGATTGATGTGGAGTAAATTGTCGGATTCGTTGCGTTCAGAACTTTCAGAACCGACTTTTTTTTTCTAGTTGGACATACTACCAGCATCGGCCGACAACAAAATTTGCGACTGACAGCCACCAGAATTTTAGTGAGCGAAAAGCCTGGGAAAAGTTCGCAATTTTTGATTTACACGAACACACAATTTTTTCTTTAATATATTTTGTGATGTAAATCAAACTGTCTTGAATCGGCAACAACCGCTGGTTGCCGGGGACACCATTCTTGGTAATGGAAATATTAGCTACGGCACATAATGGGCTGTTTACACTTTGATAAGTGATTAGTGCGAGTTCATTCATTTGCTCCCACTGGGAGTAGGTTTGTATGGACTCGCACTAATCACTAACCAATGTGTAAACCGGCCCTAAGTACGACACGTATCTTGTCGAATAAGCAGAAGTTACGATAGATACCTACATTCACAATGGTAGGCATCAACATGATTTGTGGCCAGTTTATTACTTTGTAATAAAACGCGTCTGAATACGCTATCGTACCTACCGTCTGAATTTATGATTATGAACGTGTTTTAATCCTAGGGTCTAGGTGGGTTCATAATATTCAACAAGCGCAGGTCCATGCCAGAGGATATTGAATTTTTAACGAAGCTCCGGTAACGAGGGGCAAGGAAAAACGGCTTAGGCAGGGAAAATGCTAGCATCAAAAATTAATATTGCAGGGAAGCAGAGATATTTAAAATACTTAAATACTAGAATATAATACTTATGTTGTTCTATTCATAGGCTTATTAAGTAGGTCTCTACTACTCCCATAAGTATTAAGAGTACCTACGAGTATTACGTAAAAATGTTTGCCAGTCTTTTTGGGCGCCCACTTAGGTATTATTTTTACTCTCATTTCATCCGCCAGTGACTACTTGGCAGCATTTTTTTTACTTGGAGTTCATGTAAAAGTAATGGGCTTGTGCCTAGCTAATACTTAGGTACTTACCTACTTAGGAAAATATATTTGATTCTGCACCATATCGTTTGCATTGCACCGAATAAAATAGGTACCATTTGAGAATTCTCTTAAATTTATAATGCAACCTATTTCTATAAGTACAGTGAAACGATATCTGGGTACACTCGACTACAAATAGATCAATACGGCCAAACTGACAAATATATGTATACACGTCCTTAAGGGATCGTCCTAATACAACGCGACTACGCGATTAAACATTGGACTCGAACAGGTGTCCTAATTGACACAATTAGGACACCAGGATTAATGTTAAGGCAATACAGACGTGTATACATATTTTTGTAACGTTGGCCGTATAGATCTCTTTGAAGTCGACTGTACCTAGGTAGGAACCTATTTAGCCTTTGTTGTGGACTGTATCCATAAAATAATAGCCGTTCAGTGTATGCACATAGTGTAGGTATATAGGCACCTGTCTTTAGTTTAATGCCTAGTCACGCCTCAATTCTCGACGTGGCACCTGCATTAAGGGGGTGAGTTGGAAATTATCGCGTGTTTTGAAACGCCGTTCTGATAGAAAACAATAAGGTCTGATTTTCAGATATATGATTCTTGACTATATGACTGTTTATCTGATTTAATCGATACATGATTGCGTAAAATTACCTCGATAGAAAAAAAATCCAAAGTTGGGTCTTTATTTTCCTTTTCTTACTCAGCTTGCTCAAAAATCCATTATTTTACGACAGAATCAAGTTAATACTATAGAATTCTATCTCATCTAAAATCTCACGTAATGAAATATAAATAGAACTTCACTAAGTTAGGTACCTATTTATCGAAATTTGTCCAATAAAGCCATTCCCGAAGAGTGTTGCATCTCTTTTTCTCGTGCGCGGAAGGCATAAGCGTGTCTCTGTCAAGGGGGCGTGGTCTACTCGAATCTAGGCATCCCCTTAAGTATTTCCTAAACACTACCAAGGGAAACCTGGGCGTGTAAAATAAATTGTGAGTGGCGCTGCGGGGGCTCAATTATGAAAGCTCACTATTTATTAAAACGGCGGCACATACCCGGGCTGGTTATTTGAAACCTGGGATCGTATTCTGACGACCGGTTAAAAACCGTTTACTTAGAGTCGCATTTCACTATTCATACCGTTCCATAGTATGACAAGTAAAGCCACCGCACAAGCCACCAAGTATAAAGAGGAAAGTGTGCATCATTCGTATGCCGGGAGCATTCGTCAAAACTTATTGAAATGTGATCTGGATCGAAAGCAACGGACTAAAACAGACCTCCGATAATCATGAACATTTCTACAGATTAAAACTAGTTGGTGTGTGAGCAGTAGAACTTAAGTCTGTTATAAAAAAAAAATGGTTACATATCTTAACCTAGAAAAATGTAATACCGAATATTAAAATCCCGAAAACAATTCGTTTTTTTTTATTAGGCCGAATTTTTATTTGCCCGAGTTTATGTTTCCCGTATTATCTTTTGCCCGATTCTCAATTTGTCGCAGTTTTATTTCGCATATGGTTCAAATCGACACTTGTTAAAATTCCGTAGTTACGTTTGCCAACTAATTTGTGAGGTCGAATAATAATAAGTCCGAAATATTATTATCCCGCTATATCAATAGATCGAAATTGTAACATGTAAAAGCAAATCATCATTGCAAGCATTTTCTATTTTTATAATAAGTTAAATTCCTCAAAGAAATGATTAAAATTATTTAAATAAAAAATGTTAAAAATATATACATTAAAACTATTGTTTTATTTTCCTATTCAATACTCAATAATTCAATAGCTTAATAGGAAGTGCTACAATAAAATAAATCGGATCTGGCGCTCGCCGGCCGCTGCCGCGGCACGCTCGCTTCGCTCGCTCGGCTTCGCGCGCTGTTTGGTCGCAGTTCACCTAACACGCTCCTCCTCGCTTCGCTCGTCGTCGCACCTAACTGGACTCTGTCAAAGGAAAGCCTTCCGCGATTCCACTTTTATCTTGGGTATATTTGTAGATAGGTTTTTTTTGCAGAAGTTTTTTTTTCACCGAAACAATATTATGGATAGTGAGATTTCGATTAAACGTAGCATCAGAATTATGAAAAGATGGTTAACAAATTGGTTGTCAAGTGATAAAATTGGTAATCGTTCTTCTGTTTATTGAGTTTCGGGATAACTTTAATGCGGCAAAACAAACCAGCGGTATTTTAAAAGTATGGTAAACAAAGTATATGGCTTATAAAAATTCGGATAACCGTTTTCGGACAAGTGAAAATCGGACAATTAATTTTCGAAACATCGATAGGTTACCAAAAAAAATATATAAATTTCTAAAAACTGAATCAATAAAAAAACCTACTATACATCTAGTTATTGAACCTGCTCACAAAACTTCGCAAGAATCGGTTGAGAAATGCAACCTCTAGAGGGGAACAGCTGGACAAACGGACATACGAAATAGTTTTGTCCCAAGCTGAAACCGAGAACTTCGTTCGCTTCGTTTGAATTCGTTCATTCAAATATTTGTGCACCTTAAAAACATTTCTTTAAAATAAAAATGCCATGTTTCACTAGCGTTCTGCCGCATAAGGTAGTGATATCGCTCATTAAATAAGTAGGTACATTGTCATGACATGTCTGTACGCGCCAAACAACAACGTTGAACTACAAATAACCGAACTATTGCGTCTTCACTCAGCTTTTCATATGTATGTATTATTAAAATAGGCCTTCAGCGATATATGTTATGCGGTAAAATACACCCCTTACATATGTTGCGAAAGAAATAAATTGGAGAGGTTTCACCCCCACAGGGTTACTCTTTAATTAATTACACACTAGTTGCTGTTCGCCTGGCCCGTGAGCAAACACGAACGCCGGCTCTGCGTAACGAAGCGTTATTTATTTATTTAGCCACCCATGTAACTTTTATTATACTTGTGCCATGCACGGAGTAATAAACAAAAATGGCCTTTCTGATTCTGAAAATTAAAAGTCAAGTTTTTAGTAGGTAATAGTTTCTGGTTGCTACTTCCGCAGTTACTTAGTCTTAACATGATAAACACGGAACATGTTTACGGCTGTTACATTGTTCATGAATTATGTAGATAGTACCTACATAAATCTAACTGAGCTATTCCTCAGTTTGCACCTTAGTTCTCATACAAAGCAAAAATGGTTTCTCACCATTCACCGAATATGTCTTCCTTGTAGGTACTTATGGAATAGGAGAATGGATCGACACATATCAATATCGAAGTTAAAACAAGTCAATGAATTTATCTATAGATTTTACGAGTCGTAGGTAGATTCTATAGCGTTATGTGTATATAACGTAATAGGAAACTTTAATTTCGTTCCAATTGGAACTTTCCGGGTATACCTGTGACAGCCCGCCTGTTTAATTAAAACTTAATCTCGTCGTGTCAGGATCTGTCGCTAGCATTAGTCAGAAGTTCAGAACCTAGAATAAAATTAATTTTAGGTTCAGCCTTTTCTTTGTTTTATCATAGAAATCCACGACCATTATTAAATAAGTACTTATTCTAGAAAACAATACGGGGCTATAATAGCCCAAAGGAACGCAAAAATAATGAAAGTACTTACCTAAGCAAATTTTGAAATTTCAGTCAACATTGAAAAAAATAATCCTATCCACCTACCTTGACGACCAGTTAGCTGCCTACGAAGCTGAAGGTCCTGGGTTCGAATCCCGGTAAGGACAAATATTTGTGTGATGACCATGATATGATATGATATTTGTTTCTGAGTCTTGGATGTTTTCTATGTATTTAACTTTTTCTATCTATTAAATATATCGTTGTCTAGTACTCATAACAAGCCTCATTGAGCTTGCTATGGCGCTAGGTTGATTTGTGTAAGATTTTCCCCTAATACTTACTATTCGAAGAAATAACTTAGAGACTCGAAACTTTTACGTCAGTAAACGAAGAACTTGTCTATGGTAATGTCATGGGAACAGTTTTCCAGCGGCAAAGTTGTTATTAAGTGTGACTATTGTAATTTTTTAATTAACTTGTGATATCCGTACTATTTATATATACCTTACCTTAAGAGGAAACACAAGGGCCGTTTTTCCATAGAAACGTAGTCCCCTGTTTTCTCCCTGGATACTGGCAGTAGAGCAATACTTTTTTTCCATAATTCTATGGCTACTATTGACATGTTCCAATGTTTTCCTTTTTTTCATAAAATTCTTAAAAGAGATATTATTAAATCTTCAAAAACCTAAAAAAAATGCCAGATTGTCCGCTGTTTTCGAAAATCCAGAAAACAATGTTGACTAGATTTAAAAAAAGAAAACATAGGAACACAGCCAAAGCCTTTCTTTGATTGTTGATAAAAAAAATAGTTAAATAGGTCAAGTTTTGGAGAAGAAATCAGGGGACTACGAGACGTTGATTTTATGTTCTTTTAATAGGTATTTTTTTGCCAAGTTACAGCATTTTATTTAGCAAGCAAATAAAGATTAATAAGAATGCCTGAGACTTGGCTCTACGAAATAACTCACAACTAAGAGTTTCGAGACTTGGCCTCTTTTTTTACATGGAATGTTTTTTATGGGATACATATTTCTCAACTATCTTGACCTTTTTGTTTCCTCTTAATACCCTCGGTGCGCGAGTCCGACTTGCACATGCCCGGTGGTTTTCCTATTATGTAGGTTACTAAGTAGCTATACCTACTTGTCAACAATCGCGTATCTGAAGTGAAAATACACTTTTCATTTCAATTAGCTTCTGCCCGCTACTTCGTCCGCCTAAAACTCGTTTATAAGGTATACATACCATACAAACTTTCACCCCCGATTTCCCTTGAGCAATGATTTCCGGGATAAAAACTGTCTCACGTCGTTCCCCGGGACTCAAACTATCTTTATACCAAATAACCAGACACATATAAATCGCGTGAAGGAGGTAACAGACGGGCAGATAGACAGACAGACACTTGCGCATTTATAATATTAGTATGGATTAAAAAAAAAATAACAATGTCAACTACAATTTCTGCACATTTCTCTCACCACAAGGTAAGTTATTAAGCCATTCGTTGTAGCGTTTACCTGTCTTTCTAATGGTTGCAGCAGTTACTGCCAAATACTATTTCAGCGTTACATTTCTGCGCGCTGGTAACTAATAAAATAACTAACTAATGGTAACGAATGTTAACGTGCGGTTAAGCACACCCAGGGTAGGTTAGGTTAGGTTAGGTTCCTTACCTGTTTTCTGTTATTTTGAGCTATATTTAATCATTATTTTCACATTTAGGTTTCCTGAAAATAATTAAAATCATGTTTACCTTTTTGACAACCTGTCATACATCGATAGGTACGTCGATTTTTCAACCGCGCTGCTATGAAGTTAAGGTTGTATACTTTCAGTCTAAGGTTGAAATATACCTTCAATTTAAAATTCTGGAATTCATATCCTCAGGGGTATATAAGCCGTACAACGGACGGATCCCTCAGTTTCACGTCGACTTTCGAATAAGAGGTCTTCTAAATTTATCCGATGCGGGGTCACAGCTGGTCCCGCAACTCAAGATGGATCCCCTCAACGATTCTATCTGCTCTCCTTCTTGCGTTACTGCGCTCCTGCTCACCAAGCGCCCTAGTTGCGCGCCTTTCTACCACGCGCTCAGCTGCACGCTTTCCTGCCGTTACCTTGAGCTGCCCACCGTCAACAACGCGCCCTTGAGCTGCGCACCTTCAACAACGCGCCCCTGAGCTGCGCGCTTCAACAACGCGCCCCTGAGCTGCGCGCCTGCTAACAACGCGCCCCGAGCTGCGCACCTTCTAACAACGCGCCCCTGAGCTGCGCGCCTTCAAGCAACGCGCGCCTAGGCTACGCGACCTCACCCTACCGCTCAATTCCCTGAGGGATCCCCTCCGGTTCCTTTTTTTTCTAATCTATCCACGTGCCCTGGTAACCTTCATACTCCTCAAAAATAGAAAATCTCTTTTTTAATTTAGTTATTTAAGTTTTTGAAGTTAAAACTTCTTTAGCAGCGCTGAGCACTTTTTGGGATGGGGAAAAATTGTTAAATACGCGACAGAGTTTTGTGACGTCAGATGTGAAGGAGGTCACTTTTTGCTGCTAGCCGATTCGACTTCATTCAAAACTGAACGCTATTCGTAAGAGTATAAAGCCGTTAAACACTTTTTGCAATAGCATATTCTGCAAATAAATTTGTAATAATACCAACGCGTCCTTCACCGTTTTGCTATTGAGAAAATTCGAATAGTTCGAATTTCGGCGTTATTCCTAAAGAGATAAAGCTTAGAAAAGTATTTATCAACGGCAAAAACAAATTGATATTTTGGTCGCCACCGTGCACCGCCATCTGCTGTTCTTGCAAATTCGAATAGTTCGAATTTAGACGTTATTCCTAAAGAGATAAAGCTTTGAAAAACATTTGGCAATGGCAAAAACAAATTGGTATTGTGTTTGCCGCCGCCCGTCGGCGCGCCGGACCCCGGCACCGTTGCGCCGCGGCGGCGCGTTGGGCCCGTCGCACCCAACGCGCCCGCGGGCCGTCCGCCTAAATAATTGATAATTGTTTATACATTTGCGTCAAATTCATTTTTAGGGTGACACCGTAAGATGTCACGTGACCTGATCGAAAAACTGTTACAATGTTATTGAGTTTTCACTTCTGCCGGCACTCCCGGAGTGCAACCCGGTCTTTTTTTTTATCTGTTCCGTGGGCTTGCAAACCTCTGAAAGTCCACGTAACGTGACATTGTGAGTCGCAATGAATATTATAATGAAAAATAAAAAAGTCTAACCGAGTTCTGTTTGCTTAGTACTGTTTTCTCCATTATACGCAGGGAACTTTAAGCGAAATACATTTTTTAACTCTCGTTAAAAGTTTGTCTTTGTATGGTTTCTATAAAGTTGAACGCGGTTGGGCTTCACAGTGCCGACGCCGGTGAAGTTTCAGCTCACAGCTGCTTTTTTACAAATTCACGTCGAGAATAACACAAGCGATTTAATTTGATGGATATAGCTTTCACGCAAAGTTCATACGATTTCGCAATACGCGATGCGCTTAGTCGAATCAACCAAACAATAAGAACAGTTTCATTGATGGATATAGTTTTTGCGTAAAGTTCATGCAATTTTGTTACGCTTCGTAAACAATAAGTAAAGTTTTGATACTATTCGACTTTCAAACGTCATCGGAAGCGAGAGAGTTCCATGATACATTGGTATCTATTTATTAATTTATTTCTTGACCACATTAATTTATGTATCCCTCTCCAGTTTCCAGGGTATTGCTTAGAATAAAAACGTTTGGAGTACAGGCAGAGACGTACCTCATGATGATTATTTACTTGCATAAACGTGTCGTTTTTGTTCCAGTCGACGTCGCCATTTTTATGGTACCCTATGTAGGTATCAAGCAACACCGCCGCGAAAACACTCATCCTGAAGAAGAATTCCCGAAGAGTTCGAAACATGTCGCCCGTAGTGACATTGAATAGGTACGTGAGTTGAACCGTGTAATTGTTAGTATTATTTCAACATGTCTCGCGAAAGTTTAAATTCAACCCTATATTATGCTAATAATTTGAAATAATAACCAAAATATATTAACTACTATCGATATTATTTTAGAATAGGAATACAAAAAAACCTTATACATGTAAAAAAAAAAAAAGTATGCCTACTTATAACAAAATAACTATTACATAAATGTAACATTTTTTTCCGATTTCAAGAAGTTATAGAATAACTGCGGATATTCTATGGAATCATCCTCTAAATGTTTGCCCCTGTTACAGGCCCCGTATATCAAAATTATATTATAATTTATAAAGGATCAGTAGAAATTACACTTGACATTTTGGCGGCGCGATACCCAATAGTACCGTGTTTGCTATAAGTCAAGATTATTCGTAAACCATAGATTATGATGGTCTCGCTTGTCGCAACAGTAGTTTATTAATAAATCCTGACAGTTCGACATAATTCTATTTAAAAACAAAATTACAAATCAGTTACGATTCACTTTCTCGTGTATGAAATCTTCATGCAAGCTATTACTTAAAAAAAAAAGGTTTTTATTTCTAGTTATTTGCTCCGGTTATATGCTCTACCCTATTTAGTCTCAAAATTCACGAATTGACTATTATAATCGCATTCTATGTGAAACGGCGATATAGAGAACGGCATAATTTTAATTTAAGTAATTATTTTAGTTCAGAAAATTAAAACAATAAAATGATATTAACAGTTTTTTTAACTTCAATATAAAGTTAATGTAACGTCTTGAAAAGTTTTAGTACCTAAATTATGATGATGATGACCTATACACACTTGATGAGTTTTTTGAGTAATATTTCGTTAGAAAAATGCATCGACAACCGGTAAATTAGTGTGGTGCTTTTGTGGTTGAAACTGTGCTAAATATCTTAGTTTGGACTTCATGATATCACGGAACCTGCAGAACGAGGACTATTGCGAGTAATTCAAGACCTCATTTCGCCTGAATATAGTTTTTCAGCGAGTTTGCATGTTTGAAAGTTTTTAACCTCAAAGCTATACAATTCAGTCGTGTGTACACGATAGTAGGTATCTTCTATCTATCTATCTATTCAGCCCGTATCCACCCGCTGTTGAGTATAGGCCTCTTCTTTATTACGCCACTCTCCTCGGTCCTGTGCTATTTTCATCCAATGTTTGCCTCCTGAAGTATCTTATACCTTATTAATTCAGTCAAAAAGCGATTAAAATTTTCTTGAATTCCACGATGACTTTGCCAGATATTATTATTTATATCGTATGAACTTTGTTCATGAACGCATGCTACAATTTGTGGTGGGCCCAATAGCGAAACAAAAAAAATGTTAGTACTCCATAAACCCATTAGACCAAATACAACGCTGAATTGGATTAACTTTGAAACCCCAAAAACCGTTTAATGCCTGTCAGGGGCGCTCCAAAGGAGTTTTAATTAATTTACCTAGTTAACGGCGGGCGTGCGTGACTGAGATAAACATAAAAGACAATATTAAAGCTAAATATAAGACCAGAGGACTCTAGATGAGTAAAATTTACTACTGCATTCGGTTTGGTTTTAAATCCAGATACTTATAATGAATGAGACCGAAATAGAATATCCCGAAGAGTCGCAAGCACGTTTTGCGCGCTCGTTCTGACATGCTCGCTCGGCGTACGTGGAAGCGAGCGCGCGATACCCATCTAACACTTTCAGTGCCAACGGTTTCGGCCGATAACTTACACGGGGATGCCCTATTGTAGAGGAAAGCGCCTACGAACAGGACGTCTGCGGGTTCCTGGCATTGAAATAGGGTTGTAGACTCAACATTTATTATCACTTCAAAAGAAAGAAGGCAAAAAAATATGCCAATTGACGAAAATCCCATTCAGACATCTCAAAAATTTACGAAGCTACAACAGTTAATATTGCTTGTTAGAGAGAGAAAACGCTGGGAGATCTTGACGTCACGGCACTCGTAAAAGTAATGTAGTACTAAAATGACAACTGTTACTCGCGTCCGCAGGAGCTAGATAAATTAACGAGAGCATGGAATTGCATATGTAGTAGTTTGTATGTTTACAGGCATTCTATATTTGAAGTTTCTATTTTCTCGTACTATGCAATGACAAATGCAATTCCATGTTCTCGATAATTCATCTATACCTACCACAACCCTGCACGTGTCCCCTGGGTGGTGCTAAAGCGTGACAAACTTTAAAGGCGAAATAATGTATGCCATACGATTAAAATTAAAATGACAATCGTTTCACGCAAAACGCACCTTGTTTTGCGGAAAAGGGACAGAATAAACCCCCTTTTAAAACTTTGGACACTTAATAAATTTGGGATTATTTAATCCCCTCCTTTACTTTTTTCTCGATTTGTCAATATTTGTAATCCTTTTCGAGAAAATTCAACATATTGTTTTTTTTTTTATACCACGTCGGTGGTAAACAAGGTAGCTTATGGACGCTTGCAACTCCAGGGGTGTTATTTTATTTGATGTCAACACAACTATTGTTAATATGCGTTTGTGATTGGATGCGACGAGTGTCCTCCGGTGTAAAGCTTTCTTAACAATAATACTGATATTGAACAGTGAGCATTGTTGAGAATTCCGGACACATGTCACGAGTAGTAAGGGTGTCCCGTGACTCCTGTTTCCCGAGTTGACAGGGTCGAGGCAGATCTTTATCAACCTCAAAGGGAACATTCTCAATAGGGTAACTACCCTACAATACAACGACACAACATATGTACATGACAATAGCGAAAATAAATTGTTTTTTCATTAGCAACAGATAATTATTACGATACTACTCTACTATCGATCTTTCATTTATGTTTGTTCTTTTAAGATTTATAAATTCATAAAAAAACGAACAAAAAGGACGTGGGTTGGTTCTGCCTAACGATGACGTCACAAGCAAGTAATTCCTACAAATTCCATAGTAACAGAGCGTTTTTGACGTTTCATAAAAAGAACCTGACTCGACTTTAGTCAAATGACGTAGGAATTCATCTGTTTATAGGCAGTTATACTCTTCTTCCGCCCGCGACTTCGTCTGCGTGGACCTGGTATAAAAAATATCCTTTATTTTAATCCAGCAGATTAAGCTATTATCCAAATCGGTTGAGCCGTTTAAGCATGATTGAGTAACAAACATCCAACATCTAAACATCCAAACTTTCGCATTTATAATATTAGTAGGATTAGAAGGATAGTGGGAATGTGAAACATAGATAAAACTTCGGCCGGTGTGATGCATTTTTAGGGTTCCGTAGACAACAAGGAACCCTTATAGTTTCGCCATGTCCGTCCGTCTGTCTGTCTGTCTGTCTGTCCGTCTTTGGCTTAGCTCAGTAACCATTACAACTAGAAAACTGTAATTCGGCATGGGTATATAAATAAATGAAAACTTATTTAGGGTACCTCCCCTACATCTAAAGCGGGGATGTATTTATTTTTTCTCGTTAAACCCATGGTGTGGGGTATCGTTGGATAGCTTTTTCAAAACTATTATGGGATAAATGGATTAATTCGAAATTCTAGGGTGCTGCTGTTTACTCGAATACTAAACAGAATCATTAGTTATTCATGAATTTCATGATCATTATATTTCGTTAACAGACGCTCCGTAACAGATCAAAAGTTGTTTTAAATTATTGCCGGTTAGTCTGCGTCTGATTTATAACGGTTGCATGGACTGACCTGCATTAAGAATATTAATGTTACGCAATGCTGCAAGTCCGTCATTATTTCTCAATACAAATATCATTTTTTTACCAAGATGAAAATGGAATAGGATTAATACGAAAACCCAGTCCGCTGTTCAACTGAATATAAAATTCAATAATTCGTTATTCACTGAAGCACTCATAGCCTAGGTGCGCCTGCGAGTCAGAAACGATAACGCAGGTTATAGACCAGCGGTTGAACAAAAATGGGTTATTACAACATTAAAGTTTTTTCTTTTTTGATATGTCGTTGGAGGCATGTTAAATAATACTTATGTAAAAAGTTAGAAAATTTTAGGTGGAGCTTTCGGCTATATTGAAATATTTTAGTTTTTGCCAATAACTATGTCAATATAGAATTAGAGTTTCAAAAAACTGTAACATATCCAATAACACTTTAATTTATATACGATATTCTGTTTTTAGAAATCTGGGACTTCTGCATCCTGGTGAACGTAAAAATGCAAATAATTTTGTAAATAAAGAATTAGAGTAGCTGATATTGCAAAGTTACGATATTGTCGATCCACTTAACATACTGGAAAAAAGTTAGAAATGTATGTAAGGGCAAAGTCTACCATAGGTCGAACCGTAATAGGAACTCAATAGTTAATAGCCCAGTTAGCATGACAGAGAGAGAAACATTAAGACAATGTATATGTATGAGCGAGAAGGAGAACATTAAAATAAACACTTCCCAAGATGTCGTTGTTTGATTAACAATCCCTATCATGGCGCTCGGCCAAATTAATAAAATATATAGTTAAAAAGTGAGATAAACGAAAAATCAAGTAAATTTTATTCATTTCTGAAGTCCAAAAACGTAATGAAATTAAAGTTTTGAGTAAATATCGAGAATTGAAACGGATCCACACGGATTGCATCGTTGCGCATACGATTTATGCGAAGAGCACGCGATACGTATAATCGCGAGTATCACGTTTAGATACTATCCAACGGATAATTTCAGGTTTTTCAGGTTGAATAATCAATATAATGGACGGAACAGAAGACGAAAGCTTTCAAAATCACACGGTAACGCAATTAAGGGAAGAACTAGCATTTCGATATTTGCCAACGAGTGGAATAAAACAAGACCTAATCACAAGGATTATACAGGATAACAGGGCTAAAATATCGGATGGAACGATGGAAGCACTACAACAGGAAAAGGTACGTCGAGCATCTCAAATTTTGGAAATAGAAACCATGAGGCACCAAATTCGCGAACTTCAAACACAAAGAATTCCAAATCCACATATTCCAAATACAGGTACGTCTGCGCCTAATGATTACAACGATCATAATAGTGATAATGCAACCTTGACAGACGTTTTAACTCAGTTAGCTCAGACACAAGAAATAATAGCTCACAAGATGTCACCAACTTTTCAAGTCTTTTCGACTAGTGACACCAGCAACGCTATACCGCTTTTTGGAGGGAACCGCTCTGAAAATGCGTCGGAATGGGTTAGACAAGTTGAACGTATTGCTGCTTTAGCTAATTGGTCTGATAACTTAACGATGGTAAATGCATCTATGCGACTAAGAGGTCCTGCTTATAATTGGAATACTGTTAGTGGAAAAAAAATGGAAACATGGGCTGAATGGAAAAACCAGATAGTTGATAGATTTAAAATTAGGATGTCATTTGCTGAATTCATACAATATCAAAGTAAACGAACACTTCGTTTAACTGAAACCATAACTGAATATATTTATGTCAAAAATGCCATGCTTGAAAAGTCACCCAGTGTCATTCCAGAACCAGATCGAGTATCCCTAATCTTGGAAGGAGTACAGGACATACGGTGGTCAACGCCTTTAGCAACGCATTGCTGTAAGAATGTCGAGGAACTCATCACACATGCAACAGCGATTGACAGCATCAGGAAGGTACAAAGTAAGGTTTCTGAGCATCGGGACACTGTGAGTAAACAAAATTTTGACAAGAATAGAAGCACTTTCATATCAAAATATAATCCAGGCACAGACAAAATTGAAGAACAAACATGTTTTCGTTGCAAACAAAAGGGACACATTTCATACAATTGCACAATGCAACCACAGACATACAAATCAAATGACCCCAAAGAAAAAAATATGAGACCACAGCATAACTATCATGAGACCCCAAGTACATCAACAAATACAAAAAGTTCAACATTTAGAGAGAAACCAGTAAATAAACAAGTAAATTGTATACAATGTAATGAACCCAGTGTGACATTGATTCCAGTTACAGTGAATGGCAGCATACAAGTAAATGCACTCCCAGATTCTGGTTCGGTGATCACATTAGTGGACAAGAAAGTACTACCCAGTGACCTACAGGTGTACCCATGGCAGAAAGGATCATACAAAGTAGCAGGAAACATGTTCACGCCTATTGGATGGATGTCAGCGCGAGTACAAGTGGGAAAAATAGATTATGTTATGCCACAAGTAGCAATTTGTGACAATTTACCCGTAGAAATGATAATTGGAAAGGATTGGCAACATGCAGTTTATGCCAGAATAATACATGAACCAGATGGCAAAATATGTATAATTACACCCTCACATACAGAATATTTCCCAAATACGGTACAAAATGACACTGCCATAGCTTGTTGTATAACTACAGGGCCGAACAATGAACAAGAAATAGTAATCACAAATGAAGACAATGACAAGGTTTTGAAACTAGTAGAACAGTATTCAGACATTTTTAAAAGCAGTAACAATGACATCGGTGAATTTCAAGACATAGAATTGGAAATAAAACTACAACATAAAAAACCAATTAAATGTAAACCATATAGACTTCCAGAGCCAGAACGTGACTTCCTTAGAAAAACGATTGAACAATGGATAGAACAAAAAGTATGTAGACATTCGAATTCGCCTTATGCAGCTCCAATGTTCGTTGTAGAACAGCCATTCCATAGCACAACGCCTTTCAGACCTGTTGTGGACTACTCTAGAACTATAAATCCAATAACAGAAACCAATGTCCAACCTATAGACAGAATGGAAGATATTATAAACGTGATTTCGAAATTTATGTACAAATTCAAACTCGATATCTATCACGCATACCATAATATTAAAATCAAGGAAGAGGATATTTATAAAACAGCTGTTATCACACAAGACCATCATATAGAATTTATGAGAGTAATGTATGGTTTGGTCGGAGGTCCAGCTGTTATGTCCAGGGTCATTAACCTCACATATGGCCACTTATACGACCAAGGTGTAAGGTTATATTATGATGACATTTCCGGAGGTGCCAATTCAATTGATCAAGTGCTCCATATACTAGAACAAATCTTTATTGCGACACGAGAAAAAAAGTTAAAATTAAACAAAGAAAAGTGTATATTTTTGACAACCGAATTGCCATTATTTGGTAGAATTGTTGGTTACAAACAAGAGAAACCAGATCCAAAACGTACTGCTGCAGTAGAAAAATACGAAACATTATCATCAATGACGGAAATAAGATCATTTCTAGGATTCGCCAACACATTCAGAAAATACATAAATAACTATGCAATAATCGCCAAACCCTTGAACGAACTTCTAAGAAAAAATAATGACTTGACCATAGAGCAAAAACAACAAAACAAGAAAAACAAATTGACTTTGACAGATAACCAACAAAACGCGTTTGTATTAGAGCTGGGTCGTTTCGACTTTTCCGTGAAACGAAACGTAACCGTTTTTTTCTCTCACAAAACTGTTTTGAAAAACAGTTTCAAAAATAACTAGTTTCTCCGTGCGTTGGCGCCGTCGCCGGTCGCCAAACGAAGTGAAACGAAAAAACGGATGAAACAGGTTACAGTGTTCGAGTTACGTTTTCACGTTTTGCATTGCAACCGTTGCGTGTGACCGTTCGATCGTTTTTATAAAAACAGTTTGTGTTTCTAGCTACAAACTGTTATTCCGTTATTGTACGAGAAACCGTTTTTGAAAACGCTTATGGGAAAAAACGCCCAGCTCTAGTTTGTATCACTGAAGACATTGATAACATCGTCCCCTATATTGGCTTATTTTCAGCGAGATTCAGAAACAATAGTGGAAACTGACAGTTCATATCAAGGAATCGGTGCTTGTCTCATTCAAATACAAAACGGAGAGAAAAAAGTAATTGAATATGCCAGTCGAGGTTTGAAGGACGCAGAAACGAGATACCACATAAATGAATTAGAAGTTACGGCCGTACATTGGGCAATTGTGCAAAAATTTAGAATATATTTGCTTGGAGTGAAGTTCACATTAATAACAGACAGTTATACGACCGCATATGTAGTAAACAAATCGAAATTAAACCGAAAATTTGCAAGATACGTCGTAGACTTGGCACCATTCGATTTCACACCAATTCATCGACCTGGAAAGCAAAATTGTATCGCAGATCATCTATCTCGATACCCTATAGAAGACATATGTATGATGATAATTACAACTAACGAAGACAAGTTGAAGCAAGCTCAAAGTAAAGACGACTACATCAAGTTAATAACCTCAAAATTGCAACAAAATCCAATTACTCACCATTTGAAACAAATAAGACAAAAATACAAATTAGAAGATGGTATTTTATTGTATGTCAACAATGAAGATCTATACAACAAAGACAAAATTGTTGTGCCACAAAACTTAAGATCAACAATACTAAAATTGACACATGATGACAGTGGACATTTGGATTTTAAAACAACATTATCAAGAATAAAACTGAAGTACTGGTGGAAAACGATGCACAAAGATGTCAAAAGTTACACAAAATCATGTCTAGTTTGTGCAACCACCAATAGAAGAACAACATTAGCATACGGGCTCATGGGTAACAGACCGATACCAAGCTCACCGATGGATATAATATCAGCAGATCACATTGTAAATCTGCCTCAAACCGGATCAGGAAACATTTACATGCTAGTACACATTGATCATGCGACAAGATATGTCATGGCAAAGCCTACATGTTCATTATCCGCAGAAGATGTAATGAATACTATAGAAAATGATTTAATATACATGTATGGCCCACCACTTACTTATATATCAGACAAAGCCCCTTGCTTTATGAGCAAAGCAACACAAAATTTCTTCGGCAAGTATGGAATTGAACATCTACCGACAACTCCTTATACAGCACAATCCAACGGTTTAGTCGAAAGGGCTAATGCAACCATAATATCAACATTGACTAAGATGGCATTAGAACAAGAAAAAGAATGGGATCAGCTATTACCCAACACACTATTAGCTATCAACACAGCCAAACAGAAGACCACTGGATTTTCACCATTTTATTTGTTACATGGTTATCACCCCCGAATACCACCAAATGAAATACACATAGGTACAGTACAGAATGATACAGAACGGACACATCAGTTGGAATATTTAGCAGAAGCCAGAGAAATAGCAATTCAAAATATACAGGAAAAGAATTACAAAAACAAATCAAAATTTGACCTCAGAAGATTAGAACACAACTTTCAAGAAAATGACTATGTTTTATATGAATGGGCACAACCCCAAGATAACAAACTTACACCTAAGTATAAAGGTCCATATCAGATAATCAGAAAAGTCGGTTCAGTTTGTTACGAAATACAAAATGTCAAACAACCGTCAAAGAAAAGAATAGTACATGTACAAGCATTAAAATCATTATCCAAACCACCATCTTTAGATTCCTTTTCAGCTTTTTCAGTAAATAATAGCCATTGTGATGACCAGCCAGATGATGACAACCAACTCAACCATAGTGATGACAGCCCTGAGGATGACGCCATGGAAACTCACACCCAAAGTACATATGTGACGGGTAGAGGCCGCATCACAAGGAAGCCAACCAAGTATGATGTTTAACCGGATTTGACACCCTTTTAATTACCAGATTTGACATTTTTTTTAAGCCATGTTAATTTACAATCTATGTACTGAAATGTCTTAGATATCAATTTTGCATTAAACCTTTATTCACTAATACTAGCAAAAGTTAATTGTATTTTAAATAATTATTTTCACTCAGTTTTCTCTTAAAGTAAATCAGCATAAAGAATGTAAAAAAAAAAAAAAAAAAAATAGAAAGTAAAGAACAGAATTATTGCGAAGCGCCAGAAAGTGTATATACAGAGATTTTGCTATAAATATGTACATACCTAGATATAAGTGTACAAAGAAGTGTATAGTAGGTTTAGGATGAAATGAAATAACAAAAAAATATATATATTGCATGAACTTTATTTACAAAATATGTAACTAGTGCCGACATAAAGTAGTAAAATAAAATATTTAGATTAGGATGACTTAGTACTAAGATTTGCATGATTTTTTTTCACAAACAGTAGTTATAACTATGAACAGCGCCGACATGAGACATAAAATAAAAACTGACAGTAGATAACTAAGCTGTAAATATGTCTTTTATGCATAACAAATGTAAATAAAACTAAGTAAGCTGTAAATATTGCTTTAACAAAGAACAAAAAATAAAAATACAAAAAAAAGAAGTGCTGTACATTAATATTGCTTTTAGATTTAAGGATAAGATAAGGTTATAGAATCACACAGGTATAAATTTTAAAATAAGATAAATACCTACAGTAAGGAGTGTAATGTTCAGATTAACTACACATAGCAATTTTTGAATTGTATAATCAGTAAAATAGTTTCAGTTTCAGGCCTGCCCTATAATGTAATAATAATAATAATAAAGTAAATAGTAGTCAAGGTAACTCAATAAAATTGTTAGTTTTGAAATAATAGCATGTAAGGGAAATGTGAAATTAAAAAGTAAATCAATATAATATTAATTTAAATTTAAATTTCAAAGGGCATGTAAGGGCAAAGTCTACCATAGGTCGAACCGTAATAGGAACTCAATAGTTAATAGCCCAGTTAGCATGACAGAGAGAGAAACATTAAGACAATGTATATGTATGAGCGAGAAGGAGAACATTAAAATAAACACTTCCCAAGATGTCGTTGTTTGATTAACAATCCCTATCATGTAGACAATCGGCTTGTCTAGATATTGATTTCCGGTTAAACAGTATAGCCAATATTGAATTAAAGTTTGTAGAGTTAATACTAAACGATCATGACAATGATATCAGTTACCAAACAAAAGTTAAGAAAAATAAACTTACGGCGACACTAAATATTGATACCTAAGTACTCCGTGCGTAAATGAATACATTTAAAAAGCTCGGCATGTATGCGCGCGCCGCGCTGTGCGCTGTGGCAGCAGGCAGCGATCAACGCAACGGTAGAGGAGTGCCCTTGATTGCGTCCACGATCCATAAAAAAATCCACAAAGAATAAATATCAATGGCAAAACACATGTTATTTTGTTATACGTACGTTAATGGAATTATATATTTATTACCAACTATACTAGGGATTGCCCGCGGTTTCGTCGAACTGGTTATCGCGTTATACACATAATTTAAAAATATTTTAGGGATCGCCCCTTATACAAATGACCACTCTTCCATGTTTTGTTACTCCTTTAAGCCAGCTGCATAAATACCTACTAACAAATAACCTACATATATTTTTTTGCGACGTGGTCAGCAGTAAGCTATAGTTAAACTCAATTTACCTTAGATGAAATTGTATATTTAGGATGTAGGGTAATTTCACCGGTTAGCGACCACCTAATTTAGTGTGCCGGTTTGCGACCACTCGGGAGTAATAAATGGTGAACCGAGAGAATATTTTCTCGTTTTTTAAGTAGATTCCTGCCTAATATCTGCTTTAAAAATTGCGTACGTACCGAGGCATTTTTACAGCCTGTTTAAATATTATTATATCTTTAATTGAAAAAAAACCTAGTCCTTAAGGTGGTCGTTAACCGAAGTTGGTCACGTGACCGGCGTAATGACCGTATAATATGGTGGGGTAAGTATAATACATGACGGCGAATAGGACTGGACAAGATATGACAATAGGAACCAGGATAAACAGAAATAATAAAAATTGTTGTGAATAGCTCGTATGGGGTCCCTTTGTTTCCCATATTCTTATTGTTCCGAATTTCGTTGGTCAGAAATTGATATCCATAAAATTTATAGTCATAAACATCAGTAGTCATAATTTTTGTTAAGTATAACGTTGGATAGTTCTAACATTAATGACTTATAACATTAACCGCTATAATCTCAGAAGTCATAATATTTATGGCTATAACGTTCGAAGGTCTATCAATAATTAATCAGAAATATTTTAAGTCATATCTTTCAACGTCCTAATGGTTGGTATTCATATCGCTTTAATGCCTAAAGTGAATTACGTCGAAGAAGCCAAATCTATAACATCCTTAGGCATATAGATAAGTACTCAGAAACATATCCAGGCATACATTTGAAAGTACTAGTAAGTAGGGGCTTAGTGGCAAAACCGACTCGGATCACGGATAGGTTAGAAAACGGAAGCGGGAGCTTTGCTCCCGCTTTCGTCTTCGAGGTTATTTTTTTTATAAAAGAGCGGAAAAACTACTTACCATACTGGTCGTTAAGATTATAAACTGACGGTGTTCATTATCTGACGGTCACACATATGCACGTTAAAATTGTATGTATTTATAATGATATGACTAACTAATCACGTGACTACAAATAATTATGACTTGCGTAAAAGATCCTTACAGCAATTATTGAAAGCAACTTTATTGCCTTTAACATTATGAATTGTCATAACATCTGGGCATTGAATGTTATGACTACCCAATTTTATGACTTACAATAATGACGACTTGCAAAAATCGGATCTCCAATTTATGTTCTATAATTTTATGACTTGCGACAATATGACTTATGAAAATTATGATCGAAAACGGTATGGAGTGAAAAAATCGGAACAAAAACTTTATGGGAATCAATAGAGACCCAGCTCGTATATTTTTATTACAATAACAGTCAAAAAAAATAATTGTAACTTTTTTCACATTATAATATAACTGACAGCGAACTTTTATTAATACAGTATAATCTCGATTATTCGAAGTGTCAAAGAATAACATTTTCAGTCGAAATATTATAAATTTTCGACGTTAAGTCCTTTATAAAGTAGGTACTTATTGTTTTATATTAAAGTCAGTATGGATGGCTAACACAATACTAAAAAATTACAAAAAAATACAACCATTTACGACAACATTATAATAAAATTGCAAGTAGATATTGTATAAGTATTAATCATTCATATTTGTTTACACCTAATGACAATTCTAAGTGAACTTCTGCGACTTCTCATTATTCTGTGCAACTTTTTTCACAAAATAACTAATGTAATTAAAAGACGGAACTTTTTTTTTCATTATTATTAAAATTGAACTCTTATTTTTACAGTCTAATCTCGATTCTTCGAAGTGCAATAGAATAAAGTCTTCAATTGTAATCTTACAACTTTCTAGTAGTAAGGGTGACTGAGCTAAGCCGCAGACGCACATACGGACATGGCGAAACTATAAGGGTTCCTTGTTGCCTTCGCAAACCTGAAAAGGCTACTGGCGTTTTTTTTTTTTTCTGATCGAAAAAACACCGCACACCTAGTATGGCAAAAAAGAACTGAATATTTTGAATAAAAAAAAACTATTTTGTGTATTTAAGTATGTTTAAAAATAATGAAGGTACAAAAACATTTTAGTAAGGATTATTTTTTCAATAAAATATATTTTGTGAAAACTGTTAACTGAACCAGAATTGAACTTCATAGTAAAATGTAAAAGAAAATAAAAGTAAGTGGTTAGATTCTTCCTACTTTTACCAGTAAGATTTTTTTTCAAGTTGTTTTTGAAACGATTCTTATGACATACATTATTTTCATTTCAATCTGACCACCTTTTTTTTGTCTTCATACATTTTACTATACAGCTCAAATCTGGGTCACCATTCACATTTCTTTTCCTCAAAATGTAAAGGTACTCACTTTTTTTGAAATAATACACATTAATACGCAAAATAGTTTTTTCAACAAAATTTTCAACTTTTTTTTCATCCTAGGGAGCGTTGTTCTTTAGAACTTCGTTAGCAGACGTTTCTGCTTAGTAAACCTTTAATTGTCTCGAATATTCCTAACAAGTAGGGTAAATCGTTAATAACTGGCCACCTCATACTATCTATATCTATTCTATTATACGTGAATAGAGTTAATTTTTAGTATGAGGTTGGCCGATTATTCAAGGGTGGCCAGTTATTGGAGATTTACCTTGCATACAAATGTACATCACGCCTATTTCCCGGAGGGATAGGCAGAGATGACGGATTTCCACTTGCTACGATCTTGACAAACCTTTCTTGCTTCATTCACTATCATTACATTCTGCATACAAATAATATTTGTAATCAAAGAATATATTTCTCACTGTTTTGGTTTAAATTATGCTCTACTTTCTAAGTTTTCTTTAATCAGGTACTATTAGAGCAGAAACGGCCTATTTTAAGTGTTAACGTAAATTGGAATGTTTAATTTAATAACGTTGGGTCAATACGCCGCCCCGGTTACGCGACCAGCTTCAGTTAGCGACCACGTGAAAGACAACGTATTTTTTTTTCAATTAAATATACCTAATAAAATGACATTACAAAGCACTCTAAATAAACCGTGCCCCGCATGTATTATTTAAAGTAATTATTAAACAGGAATCTATTGAAGAAGTATTTAAGGACCGTAGTATTTGGCGTTCCTTAGTCTCTGCCTACCCCAATGGGATACGGGCGTGAGTATATGTATGTATGTATGCAATCTATTGAAAAAACTGAAAGGATATATTGTCGTTTTTTGCGGTAGATTCCTGACACCAATTGAAATGAGTGGTCGCAAACCGGAACCATAAATTAGGTGGTCGCTAACCGGCGATATTACCCTGCAACATCACCCTGGTGTTCGTAACAGCAATCCGTAATCAGGGGCAAACTAACATTGGTTTGCTTGCGGCGAGCAGCTATAGCTGCGTTTAACAACATCTGTGTAGTACATTTCTTTATTTCGCTGACAGTGATTCTGACTTGAACAGGGCGTTTGAGTTGACCCTGTTTAAACACTTCGTTGGCAGCTTCGTTGCATAAAAAACCAAAAGTTTTGAAAATCAAAGCATTCCTCATCGTCACTAGGCTGTGCTACTGGTGCCTCCATCTCCATTCTTCTTTTGTGTGCCGATATAGCCTTCGAATCAATGTATAGTAATCTACACAACGACGTTTTTTAATACAGTTGCGAAAAAATAAGAGAAACAACAAGTAAGGAATTCGAAACTTTTATATTATTAATTCTGTAACGTCATTGTAATACAGTTGAAAAATGATGAAGTTCAAAAATCATTTTATTTAGTACAGCTCTATCTTATTTATTTTTTATTGACATAATAATTAATGGTACAATTTGTACGATTATTGAGTGCGAAAAGTGAAAAGCACTAGTTCGTGAAAATCAACTTTCCGCACGCTAAACAGCTACGTAAAAGTAGAACTTTTTGAGCAAATGTATTAAAAATTGCATCTAATATGTGCACGGTAAACAAACAAATGAATGATTTGAAAGACAACAGCAGCGCTTGCGCGGTAATACGGGGAGGGCGGGGCGAGATATCGCTCGCTAGGTCGGCTACGAGCGGCCCCCGCGCGCCGCCGTTGAAGGGCCAGCGCGGCGTAGTTATGAATTTCGCGCCATTTTAAATAAATTATACTATTATTAATGCAAGCAATACACAGAATTTTCTTACTTTTCATAATATGGTTGCATATATTATTTTATAGTATTAGACTTATTTTTACAGACTCTAATTCAATATTAGATCTTACAGGACAAAAAACGCATATTACTTTTATAGCATGTATCCTATTCTTCTACATTTTTAGCTTTGTCTATTAACTTAAGAAATTAGAGATATTGTTGAGGATTTTTAAACTTTAATTCAATATCGACAAAGTAATAACCTAATTCTGGTTTGACAAAGAAGCTGCGTAAAAAAAGTTCTACAAACTTAATAACATATAGCGTCATACATATTATAAACGATGAAGCTAAAACTTTGCACTTTAATTCAATATTCACAAATTATAAATAAAAATATATAAATACCTAATTTATACCTAACGCTCGTTCTAACTTTTCATCATATATTGCAAATATACTTAAAAATATGTCCGATGTCATATAAGCATCACTTTTCCATCTTTAGAATTATCAAAACTTTTAGGGCAAAAATCCGGTCCCACTATTGATCTATTAAGCAAATATGGCAGCGGTCAGTCTTTCGATGGGTGACCGCCTGATTTTTGAGTGGTTAATATTAACGAGCGCTTCCATGCTTTGGAAGGCACGCTAAGCAGTTGATCCCGGCTGTTGTCTATGACAATAGTCGTTAAGCCGAGTTAGAGGCCTTCGGGCGGCTTAGGAACTTCTAACAGTCGAGTTGCCCACTCACTACCCCTGGGGATGATTGTAGCAAATTCCATCTTTCACTTATAGCTACTTTACTATAAAACCTGTGAATATGTCATAATGTCCTTCTATACTGAAACGTGCGTGAAGGATGTCTGCACGATATGTATAGGAAAAAAAAAACGAGATACAATAGGGGTGTATACACTAAATAAAATAATCAATAATGTCATATTTTCTCGAAAAAGGATTAAAAATTCACGAAGTTATAAATCTCCAAAGTTTTAAGAAGGGATATGTTCTGCCCCTTTTTCGCAAAACGTAACTTCATATGAAACGATGACGGTGGAAGATTGGGACGTCACTAAGAGACGGCAATGTGCCGTGCCTATCGTGTTCGGCGCCGCCGTCGACGCGGCACCCCCGGCAGCTTCCCGTAACGTGACGTCACATCACTGTTTGCGTTTTCTCTCTCTAACAAGCAATATTAAAACGGTTGTAGCTTCGTAATTCTTTGAGATATCTGAATGGGATTTTCGTCACTAGGCATATTTTTTTGCCTTCTTTCTTTTGGAGTAATAATAATTTTCAAGTCTACAACCCTAATCATAAATAGATCCCAAACACTGAAAATTGTTACGTTCATCCCAGACCCCGTATCATGGTCGGCCTTATCACGGGATAAGTGACAAGATAGGAGCGTCGTCTCGTTCTATCGATCGGTGTCAGCCAGTGACGGACGCTCTATCCTGTCACTTATCGTGTGATAAGGCCGACCATGATACGGGGTGCTTCCCCTATTTGTCACGTTTTACTAATGTCTCCCACATTTTACTCCATGCATATTTTGCGTATACAATACAATACAATACAATACAAATACTCTTTATTGCACACCTCACACAAACAAAGCAGTTAAAAAGAGAAACAATACAATAACATGTAGGTAGAGGTAGACAACAGGCGGTCTTATCGCTGAAGAGCGATCTCTTCCAGACAACCTCGGAGAAAGAGATAAAACTAGATTATGTAGTAGGTGGTGCAGAGATTATAATAAGCCAAAAATCAAAATAATTATATCAATACACGTACATAAATAGCTCTATATATAAACATACATACACAATCATACATATATACAAATAACACAAATAAAAATATATAAATATAATACATAAACAGTCAGCCAATAATAATAATAGTAAGACAATCAGGGTTAGGGGAGAGACAAATAATGTTCTTTAAGAAGAGATTTGAAGTTACCGATAGATTTAGCTTGTCTTATATCAAGAGGGAGAGAGTTCCACAGTCGAATAGCCTTAAAAGTGAACGAACTACTATAAAATTTCGAAGATGACGAAGGCACAGTTAATAGCAAATTGTTAGAAGATCTAACAGAATGAAAATAACTAAAACGCTCTTTGAGATAGCGGGGAGTTGCAGGGTTAAAAAGGACTAAACAGAAGCGAAATAATGTGAGAGTTACGACGATAACGGATAGGGAGCCACTTGAGTTTGGAACGGAAACTAGAAACGTGGTCATATTTGCGTAACCCAAATATGAACCGAATGCAGACATTTTGGAGACGCTCAAGCTTATTAAGCTGCTCCTCAGAAAGGTCGAGATAGGATACATCAGCGTAATCAAGAATAGGAAGAAGTAAAGTTTGAGCAAGCGCAATTTTAGTTGCAGTAGGCAGAAAATTACGAAGCCGCCTAAGCGACCCCACTGCAGCAAATATCTTCCTGCTCACTTCACTCACTTGAGGCACCCAAGACAAAGAGCGATCCATAATGATCCCAAGATTTTTCACTTGCATCGAATAATCAATCTGAATCCCATCAAAAAGTATTGGAGGGAGATTTACAAAATCGACTCTAGAAATCAGATTGCTGCTGCCAATAATAATGACTTGGGTCTTCGCTGGGTTCACACTCAGACCATATCGTTGACTCCATTTCAGAATGCGTACCAAGTCATCATTAGTTCTTTCTATGGCAGAAGGGAGATCACCAAGCACGGACTGTGTATAAATCTGAAGATCATCGGCATAAAGGTGATAATGAGAGGAGATATTATGTGTGATGGAATTAATGAAGATAGAAAATAAGAGAGGAGATAGCACACCGCCCTGCGGAACGCCCGCCAGAGTACTGCACCAAGAAGTACAAGAAGAATCCACCTTTATTCTTTGCCGACGACCATTTAAATAACTACGAAACCGGTCAATTACTGCAGGAGATAAGTTAAGAGAACAGCGTATAGGTACTTAGCATTTTGCGTGTTGTACATTTTCAGCCGAAGCCCTTATCCCTTCAAGTGGCAATCGCCGGATACCCGGCGGTTGTCATTATCCGTCAAGTGGCGCGGCCATTTTTGGCGAACTACCGTCAAGTGGCAGGGTCCATACGGGTGGTCATCGCGAAAGTGCACGTTAGAAAAATTACCATTATTCAAAAAAACATTATGGACGGTTTATTATAAGCTTATATCGTTGGATTCAGCATAAAATGGCCTATAACCTTTATATAATAACGGAGGTCGTTCCATTTATGTGAAATGGCTAGCTTTGATAAATTTTTGGATATCCAAATTTTTCCATTTTCTTGTAGAAAATAACTATAACTATGGAATAAAACAGTTCACTGTAGAAAATACAAGTTTATCTACAAGTATATACATTTATTTACACTTTTATATATTTTTGTTGTCTTGCCTTAGAATATTTTTACACTACGAGGTTTTCAAAAACTGACACACGCGCGGTCAAAAATTTCTCTGAGGAATTTCCAACGAAAATTCTATGAGTGCTGCGCGACGCGGCGACAGTTATTAATACGCCATCCTTATCTATTCAGGAACGCGTCTTGCAAGAAAGAATAAGCCAAGTATAGATTTAGCGGCTCATTTTTTGAATAAATACGAAACTATGCTATCGCCGGGTTCCCGGCGCTTGCCACTAAACGGGTTTTTGACATCGCCGGGTGGCCGTCGACCGCCACCTGACGGATAATAGCAATTTGGCGGCTGCCACTTGAAGGGTTATAAAAAAACCCTCGAGTGAAACACCGGATGTATGGAACACGGCATTGCAAAGACATTGACCAAAAAAAAATACATGTAACTTACTTTACCTTACAGATTAGGTAGGTACAAAGTAACGATTACTTTTAAAATATTAGGTAACAAAATAGTTTGTGATGGTTACGGTCTGTCCAAGTTTTAAGCTTGCACAAGCAGCACTGTCAGTCAAGGTGACTATACTAGGGCGTGTGATTAAGTGTCACTAAAATAGCTGTTAACTCCTCGGGAGGCGCAATTTCGCAGGTAACGACCATTACTATGGTAATAACGCTAACCTAGCGATGTGTTCTACCCTCGGGGCTCAAGGCGATTTGCTCGGTGTACCTATGGATTAGCAAAATTTAATTTAGTTAATAGTTTTAGAGCAATTTCCTGGTGATTGTCATTATGAGAACAAAATAGTCAATTACTTATATAAAGTAGGACCGTTACTTAATAACTACTGACAGACAACGCACAGAAGATATCCTCTTCTATCTTCTGAAGGTAGATGCACGAAAATTGGAATACATATTCTTCAGGGACGCAGATGTGCTATAAGGAAGGCTTTTACAAATTCAGACGGTGAAATTGGGGATGAAATTTAAGATTTGAATTTTCGGTCACAAATATAAAAATGTTCCTTAGAAGCTTTATTGGATATTCGTGCTTTAAAGGGGTAAAATAAAGGGTAAAAGTTTATATGGACGATAAGTTATTTTTGAACTTGGAAGCTTTTACAAAATTTCCGGATTTGGAAACCGACTTCTTCTTCTTCCTAGCGTTATCGCGGCCTTTGCCAGGGTCAGCTGTTCCTACTCGCTTTCGTCCACTTTGGAATCCGACTATGGCTACATAATGACATATTTATATTCTTCATTTATCAAGCATCTTGAGTAAATCCACTCTTAGCATGATACAATCATAGGATATTATACCACGACATCATTTCGAGTTTGCTCATCAAAACAGAGCTAAAACAACTCTACAGACTTCTACTACAAATTTAACGAAGAAGGTATTTGACATAACAGGTAACGAGTAAGTAGTAGTCGCCTCTTTAGCGTAGGCCTCCCCCTTATCTTTCCAGAGTGCTCTGTCTCTGGCTTTACACATCCAGTATAGACCGTGCCTACGTGTGAACGGATCTGCCCATCTGGTCCTTTGACGTCCTCGCGATCTGGTGCCGTGATTGAATGTGACGTGAATGATTTTTCTTGTCCATTTGTTTCCGGTCACACGACATATGGGGCCCGCCCAGTTCCATTTGATTGTCTTCACTCTTTCTACAATATCAGTTAATTTAGTCGTTCTTCTAATATTTAGATTTTTCGTAATCGAAAATCTAATTCCTATAACATGTGCTCTTTCTATTCGTCGTTGGCATACTGCTCACTTGCCTTCATCGCATCTTCTTAGTGACCAGCATTGGCAGGCTAAAAAATAATAGGTTAGGTTAAATTAGAACTGCTGACCCTTTTTTGAAATATTTGCTGATCAGAAAATTTTCATCGATCAATGAATAAGTCAAAATAATGTATTTTGTAATACCATCAAATTGGGATGGGGATGTAATGTTCTGCGTCTTTTGTCATAAAATAATTTTTCAGGTAGCCTGAACTAATTTGAGTAGAACTACTCAACCGATTTTGACAAAAAAACCAGCAATGTAGCGTAATACATATACAAATAGGACATGCACATAAATGCGAAAGTACCTCTATTTGTCTGTTACCTATGCACGCATAAACCCCTGAACCGAAGGTGGGATTTTTTTTTATGGCGAAGCGACATTTAAATATCGCTACTACACCCAAAATACGAGAGATCTACGCCGACGAAGTCACGGGAAAAAGTTTATATTAAGTACATACTATATGTTTGTTGTACACGTAACGTAACGTAACACGTTGTTCACTATACGTAACGATTATCATGGCGATGTTAGTCGCCTAAGAATCAAGAAGGACATTTATTACCTTTGAACTTACGAAAATTCCCAGATATACCTACTTAACTACAGACATTGAATAGAAATGGACAAAATTCAATAAGTATCCCATTCCAATTACCGAACCGATTAACAGTGTTCGGGATAAAATAGACAGAGGTATGTCTACACTTCACGAGAGTTGTTAACAATCCCTTAGGTACCGTTCTGCTTTGATTGCTCTTGCTTGAATAAATTATATAATTTATTTATATATACTAGCGTATATACTAGCTTCCGCCCCCAACTTCGTCTGCGTGGACCCGGGATAAAACTTATCCTATATTTTAATCAAGGTGCCAGGTGTAATCTTTGCGCAAAATTTTCACCAAATCGGTTAAATCGTTGAAACGTGATTGAGTAACAAACATCCCAACTTTCGCATTTATAGTAGGATACTAAATTACCAGTAAATAATTAATAAATTAATGAATCATGCACTGACTCAAATGTTAAAACGTTTTTCCGTGAGCACAAACTTCCACAAACTCTGCTTACTTACGCATATTTTCACAATTACGCGGTTCCTAAATAAAAGTACAAAAGCAACCCAGAGCATCCGTCTTCTAAGGACTTTACACGGCCGCACGTAGCGTTTCACTGAGAGCGTTTGCTATTGTGTCCTAAACAAATATAAACATGCTTGCAGCGATACAAAGCGGCTTTGGCATTTTGCTTATTCCATCGTCCCGGGAAACGAGACAGGTCGAATTTAATATTTCACGAAAACTCGGTTCGTGGCGTAAGTATAATTGTAAATTTACGCTTGGTTTTCGCTCCCATCATATTTAATTGTTTTCGAAAAGGAGGGCGGGGAAGAGGACTTTGTTTCATGAGCGATAATTGTTATAATATGACAATGGCGTGAGTTTTTACCGTTCTAGAAGCATATTATTATAGGTGTTATAATGGCGATTTTTCCACCTACTTATTTTATTATCGCTATTAGAGAATGTAGAGCATTTCACTTGATACTGCAATGCCATAATCATCTACCTCGCAGTACTTTATAATTGTGTAATAACTTATACCCATTCGCCATGCCACACACGTAGATAACATTGGGTAGCCAAGGATAACACTTTATTTTAACATTTTAAAATTCTCCTACAATACGAACCATGTGAAAATATAAGGTGAGCTCGGCTAATTTCGGACATCGGGTAAGATCGTATGATGCTTCTGTTCTGACGTTTACCCGCAAGAAACAATCATATTCACCTAAAAGTAAATAGATACATCGTTTACATTGCGTTTACTTACGTTGTATTTATTTTAAAGTAAATAGCGTCTGTCGGGACAATCAACTGATAGATGGACGCGGGCGGGGACCCGCGTCTTATCAGTTGATTGTCAGATGACAACGACAAGCCTATAAAAGGTCAGTTTATGCTTCCCACTTCGCGTCGCAATGACAATGCAATGTTATTCACGCGCTAGCTTCCGAACACGGTTTTAGACATGACTGCAAAGATCGTTATCAACGTGCTGTATTGGTGGCAAAGGGTATGGTTGGCAGGAAAAACAAATACATTTGAATATTCACTTTTGTTCTTAACCATAAAATAAATACTTACCTTCTTAGGATTACACCTCTAGATATAACTCTCTACGGTACAAAACCTTTTCGGCCCTTATATATTTTTAAAACAATGTAGGTACATCAAATGACATAAAATGTCATAAAAATACAACTATAGCTGAAAATCTAATTACATTACGCGAAGTGTTTATTTTACCTAATCTAAATAATCCAATGCACATCGTATCTAGAGTGGATGGTTTTTTTCCAATCGTCGTGAACGACTGACAGCCAAATCTGTTGAACAAATTTTAGTCATTTATTCACTATAATTTGGACAAGTTGTTATAAATATGTATAAATCCCATAATTTGTGAAATATATCATGTTTAAAATACTTGCGTAATTTTTTTTTTTTTTTTATCAACCATACTTTGCCACCAATACAGCACGTTGATAACGATCTTTAGACATGAGTGAAGACGTTGCAACTCTTGTTAAAATCACACTAAGATGCTAAACACAAATTGAAATTGTTGGTCAATACCAACAAGACACAACGTGCAAACGTCTTCGATTGTGTAACTGATTATTTTGCTTGATATTTTTCTACTGTTTTATTTTTAATTTTGACATCTATTGGTGTGTTATTGATATATCACTTTTATTTTTGATATCTGCTGTGTACATTGAATCTATTTATTATATTTATCTCACAATCAAAATAAAAATAAAAAATACATATGTGTAGGTTTTTAAAAATTACAATTTTTAATGTGTAGGTGACTACACATATGTATTTTTAATTTTTATTTTGATTGTGAGATAATACACAATAAAAATAAAGTATTCATAATTAATTGTTTTTCTATGCATTTAAATATATTTTCCTCAAACATGCAATGAATAATGACGTTGTGTTCTTTATATGCTTCGAAGTAACACGTTTCGGGAGCGGCGAGACGAGAGATCCGTTTATACCAAAGCGACCTTCTTTGGTTTCAGGACTAATTCGTGACCCAACATCGTGACGTTCAGTCATAAAATAACTAGTTGTTTTCTTTAATTGCAGGTTTGAGAAAAGCACTAAACATACCTCGGCGGGAAAAGGAATTGCCAGCCTAGTAAAAAATAAAACAAAATCCCTATCCGGCCTCGCTAACGCTCGTACGTCTATACCTACTTGGCCGGCAATCCCTTTTTTCCCGACCTCAGCAGTAATGTACTGTTACTTCAAATAAACGTAAAATGACATAACATATATTTTTTTTAATAAGTAGTGTATACTTAGTGTGATTAGCATGAGAGACGATGGGAACGGGATAGGCATACCTACGATTATTGGTCCGTTTCACGAAGCTACAAATTACAATTTTAAAATGGCAATACTGTGGCTCCTGCCCTAATTTTAAAAGTATTTCTTTAGACTACCTTGAAATTAAAATTGTAACTTGCAGCTTCATGCGGGCCACAACGTGTAATTTTAATTTTAATATTATTAAATATAGATGTTTCAAAATCGAACCCTCCTAAGCACCTTCTTGCACACTTAAAATGTTCATTACTCTTCATGTTTGCGTATACCTTACCCATGACATGTTTAAACATATTGATTGCTTCGCTCCTTTAATTTGCCACACCGAAGCTCGTACCCTACAGATTTAATTAACCCCGCAGATGACGTACTGCTCCATTTGGTGGATATCGTCGCTGCTAGGGTGCGGTTGCGCTGCAAACTCCATTAAATAAGAATAAGAATAACAATAATTTATTGAAAAAACCTAATTGCTAATGGTACATTGTGCTTGCACTGTTAGATGTTAGTTGAATTGATTAAATTCGCCTCGACTACGATTATCCTGTATCTCAGGCAAATAGATATAATGCGATTTGGCAAAACAATTAAACAAATTAAATCATACACATTAAATACATAAATTGCTGATTATCTTAAAATTATACGTGCATATTAAATCTATGAGTATTTCATTATTATATTGCAGCGTCAGCGACTAAAACAATTGTATACTAGGTCAATCGAGTTTATTCCATTATTAATAGGACTTTTACCTTAGTAGGTAGTTTGGTAAAGGTTGCGGGAGTCCGCTGGATGCAGGTGGCGCAGGACCGGTCGCTTTGGCACTCTTTGAGGGAGGCCTATGTCCAGCAGTGGACGTCTTTCGGCTGATATGATGATGATGATGATGATACATTGCAGTCTGACAGCTAGGATGGAAACTCGAGCCATGGTTTGGTTCAAAAATGTTTTCAAGGACAGAGGTCCATTCCGTTTGACCAAGGCGCTTGCCATCTGATGAAGACAGTAGCATATATTGATAGCATTAAGAGAAATAATTGTTACCAATGAATAAGAAGCCAAGTTGCTGACGTATTCAAGCAAGCTATTAACAATTAAAATTATATTGACATATAAAAAACTGCAAAATTATCTCAATAATATCTGTCTACAACATTATATCTACTATGGTTCTGCTGATTCCGGACTATAAGAACGGCCATAATCACTTTTTAAAACTCCTCATTCTGATACCAGATACGATTGGTTTGATGAAATTTTTTTTCTTAAGCACTCCTAAAACGGAATAAAAACTTAAAAAAAAGGGGGACCGCCTTCAAAAAACCAACCCACTGAAAAGCACAAAATATTTTTTACAGTATATATGGTGCTACTTTCCCGCACTAGTGCGGAAAAGAGCACTTTTCGTGCATATGTCGAAACTTTAAAGAGCCATATGTACAGTAAAACGTTGTACGATACACATGCGAATAGGTAATTCGCAACTCGTGTCGATTTAAAACACTCCCTTCGGTCGTGTTTTAATTTATCACCACTCGTTGCGAATTTCCTATTTTCGGCACTTGTATCGTAAATAACTATTACTGTACATATGGTGCTACTTTCCTGCACTAGTGCGGAAAAGAGCACTTTTCGTGCATATGTCGAAACTTTAAAGAGCCATATGTACAGTAAAACGTTGTACGATACACGTGCGAATAGGTAATTCGCAACTCGTGTCGATTTAAAACACTCCCTTCGGTCGTGTTTTAATTTATCACCACTCGTTGCGAATTTCCTATTTTCGGCACTTGTATCGTAAATAACTAATTATGTTTTGCGCTAATTATTAGTTTGTTCATAGTTAGGTTCTGCTCATACATTACAATCAGTGAGTGAACAATCAATCATCCCCCGTTTTCCTACCCTTAGGGTTAAAAAAAAATTGAAATTTATATGGGACCATTTTTGAGTTACCTATATGGGTCAGGCCGTTATTTCTTGTTCCTGATTAAGCAGTTTAAATCGTCTACATTTTAATCAATTCCAGTGTGTTACGAATATTAGTAATCCATTTATATGGCTAATTGGCGTAACACACTGGAAGTGATTAAAATGTAGATGATTTAAACTGCTTAATCAGGAACAAGAAATAACGGCCTTACCCATATACCCTTTCCAATAAAAAATTGAATCATCAAAATCGGACTACTCTGTAAAAAGTTATGCGTGGTCATACAAAAAAAAAAATAACCGTCGACTTGAGAATGTTTTTTTTCGTCGGTTAAAAATGGAACTTCTGTCGATCGATTTGTGTAAGTTTGTGCCCTATTATTTATTCCATTAAGCTTCATGAATAAAGGCGTAGGTTTCATCATATTAGTTTTGTTTTTATTTGAGATAACAAACCACGGAACCGGTGTAAGCGTACGTCACGTCATATCGTGTTACAGCACCTTGTTGGTTGGCGTGAACATATTGGGCTAGTACCTATGCATGCAGTAATAAACCGAACAACTTGTACGCTCCTAACTAAGGCTTCTACAACACGAAAGACCTCATAAAAACTCCAATCGTATAGTATTTGGTCGTTTTTATAGGGTGTATCAAAATTGGGCGTAAAGCAAGCAAGGGGGCATATTCGGTAGCGCATTGCAACTCCAAATATGCATTTGTTTACGTTTTTATTTCTTGATTATTTTTATTTACCTTGATGTTTTTGATTTTGTTTACATTACAGACTTTGTTTTTGTTGACATTGCTTGTGTATGACAACATTTCCCCGCGAGGGTGAAAGGTGGGAGGGTTTATTTCATTTTCAACACCTGTGTTACGAAGACAATTTTTTTGTGTATGTTTTTTTCAAGCAGGTGAAAGCTTTTACGTTTTTGATGTCATACACAAGCAATGTCAACAAAAACAAAGACTGTAATGTAAACAAAAACAAATCAATAAAATAAACAAATGCATTTTTTTTAACGTAATGCGCTACCGAACATGGCCTTGATCGGTTCACAACCCTTTTTTGATACACCCTGTATAGATCATTTTGGGAAAATCTGAGTAGTTAATCCATTAAATGCTAACGACACAAACAAGTAATGCCTCTACGAGCGATTTCTGCTATAATGCGGGAAAATGACGCTACGTGCTACGGCGTAGCACACGTACAGTTGCTAGGCCACGAATGGGTTAGGTAATAATAAAACAAAAAAACCGGCTAAGTGCGTGTCGGGCCACGCGGTAGGGTTCCGTAGTTACCTGTCTGTTTTAGTTACATCGACGTGCGGTGCGGTTGCGTCGGCCGAATTTGTACGAAATAAAAAAAAACAAAAGTACACATTAAGTTGGTCGACTATTACTCGGTAACTACTTATGCCTACTTGTCCGTGATAGTTTTACTTTTAAATTCATTATAATATGTACTACTACCACATTTTTTTTCACATCCATGGTTTAAAAAATCCATAATATTTTTGAACGAGCTACCCAACGATACCCCACACCATGGGTTTAACGAGAAAAAAAATTACATCCCCGCTTTAGGTGTAGGGTACGTACCCTAAAAAATAAATTTTTCAAGATTTTATTATACTGTTTTGTCGACGTGATTGATTTATATACCCATGCCGAATCACAGTTTTCTAGTGGTAATGGTTACTGAGCTAAGCCGAAGACGGACAGACAGACAGACAGACAGACAGACAGACGGACGGACATGGCGAAACTATAAGGGTTCCTTGTTGACTACGGAACCCTAAAAATAAAGAAATCTGCCTTTATATTATACGTTCCACTGCTGGGCACAAACCTCCTCTCATGGATGAGAGGAAACACGTAATAGTCCCCACGCTGGCCCGGGGCGGGTTGGAGATTTCACATACAGCTTTGACTTTTTTTGCAGATACCTTCATTTACCAGAATTTCATTTGCCATAATTTCAGTAGCCCTAATAGTCAAAGGCCATAATTTTATTTACCACAATTTCATGTGTCATAATCATAACTGTTATTTACCATAATATTCATAAGAGGAATTGTTATTTTCCATAATATCATATGCCATAATATAATTTACCATAAACTTTAAAATCCATAATAGTCATATGCAATAAAATCATTTGCCATAACTTTCAAGGGTGGCGCAGAACCGGTCACTTGCCGTCTTTCGGCTGATATTATGATGATGACCTTTCAAAAGCCATTTGATGTGTAAAATCACAAATTAATTTTGTGTGTAGGCTACATAGATACATCTATTTCTTCCCCTTATTTCCATGTAATAAGGTGCAAAAATGGCTTCATCTCTTTGTAGACTGTACATATATACCAAATACATTTAGTATTATAGATGGATGTTGGTACGGATAAGATTATAAATGCCGATACTAGTCTGAATAAAAATCGGTTACTTATCAACAAATAAAAATATGTTTAAATAATCTACCAAAAAACGTAATTGTATTGTATAAGTATAGGTAGTGTATATTAATTAGCAGACTGTTTGAATCTTTTGACTTGCAAACGGATTTGGACGAGGGTGATTATAATTTGATTTACTATTCATATTCTCGCCACCGACGGTCCAATTCTACTCTAAGGCAGGTCGGTGTAGGTACGACGACAAGCGAAGCGAGGAGTGTTAGCTAGAACTGCGAACCTATAGCGCGCGAGCCGAGAGACTGAAGCGAGTGTGCCGCAGCAGCGGCCGGCCAAGCGCTAGAACCGAACATTCACAACATTCGAACGGCTCGCAGAAATGTAGTTTCATTTATGGCAGACGAATATTCTGTCAAGTAAAATGATTGCATTTAAAATTATGGCAAGTAAAGTATATGGGAATCAGTCGCACTCACGGCCTCATACTCAAGCAACCGATTTATGAGGAGCTAGGTACTCAAGAGACGTATTTACCTAGCCGCGCTTCCGAATATCAGGTCTGCCTCGGCCAGGGCCTTTTGTTTATAACATAGCTTGCAAAAACTTGGAGGTAAAACAATGTAAGCCATTTAACTTTTGGAGGTAAGCCATTAAGTTAAAAAAAGGTTCTGGTAAAATGGTTGCTAAAGTTATCGTATTCCAAAACAGAGAACGTTAATATAAATATGTATATTTCTATCTCTACTTATACTATCTTACAAATTGTTTTTTTATAGCAATAATTCATTATTCATCACTGGCCGCATGGCAAGGAAGAGGAGCAGAGGACGGATGCCTATGCGTTGGGCGGACACGGTAACATCTGTGGCCAGAGCCACACTCCAGGCCAGCATGCATCAAGCCTAGGACCGAGCAGCTTGGAGAGTGATGGTGAAGAGCGCCCACAGCCGTCACAAGAAGAAGAAGAAGAAGAATTCATTATTTACGTTTGCCTAAAATGTTTAAAACACACGTTTTGTTGACTTCAACGTCTATATTTATCTGTCAACACGTGTAATTAATCATTGTGCAACATCTTCCACGGCTCCCAAGATACAGGGCTGCATACTGCTGGCATACAACATTATGGAAAAAAATAATATTGTAAATGAATATTATGGAAAATGAAACGTTCTGGAATATAAAATTATGGCAAATGAAATTCTGGCAAACGATAGACAACCCAGACGTATGCAGGTTTACTCACTATGTTTTTTCATTACCGAAAAGATAACGGTAAATATTAAATGATATTCCGTCTTATGTACGCAATGTCATTTAATATTTACCGTCAGCTTTTCCGAAAACTTATTGGTTGAACCCGAGATTCGAACCCACGACCGCCGTTTGCCGGGATTAGGCTGCCGTAGCACTTTGAACATGTAATACAAAGGTAAGGATTAATAAATTTTCGTCTAATTCATACGTAATTAACGTTGCTCGGAATTATGTGAGACGTGTAAATCGTCGTGCATTTTGCCAGCAAACGCGAAGGCAAATGGAGGCCTTAATCCCTGAGAATCGTTGCCGAGTCGACACTGATTGCAAATGAACGGAATTTATTGTACTAATTAGGGTCCCAATCAAACCGGAGTATCTTCGGCGCAGGTGGACCGGACGACGTGCCGGGAACGGCGTACAATCAAGACATTTTTATTCATGGTCTTTTAAAGTTCTTCAGTGAAGGGAAAGTGCATGGGAAACCATATACGACGTCATTGTCGGGTATTTAAGTGAGTTATACCTATACCTAAATAGGATTTTAACCATAAATGAGTACGTATAGTCTGGCAAAAAAGAAAATAAAATATTAGGGAGTATACCTATCGCTCATGTGGTAACACGAATAGTACCTAAGACCAAATTTTGATACTTCACTTTTAACTAGGACATTATTTAAATTTGGTTACTAATTTGTAAAAATGACATACAAATACATATTTGGTATAGACATACAAACTAAAAAAATGCACTATGTAAACAAGACAAAAATTATCAATTTACTGTAATTCTAGCGTTAGGAAAAAAATGATAGATTGTCATTCCAGCATTTCTTCTTGTTTGTCCAATTCCGACAAAATGATTCCAGCTTGATATTCTTTATATTATACCTACATTATTACTTCCAGAGCGGAACCGGGTATTGTCTTGGTTATTGTATGGAACTTTTGTTGCAGTTGTATGTTAAACCTCCGCGAAATATAACAAATACGGTAACATTGTTATTTACAATGGCAATACATATGAGAAGTTTAATAAAGTTACCAGGGTCGAAAAAAAAATAGTTCCGTTTCTAGAGGTTATTGCTAAGCTGTAATAACGCAAATCATGCTAAGTAAATTTAAAAAACAATGCAATAAAGAACTGCCGACAAGCTTGTAAAAAGTTACACGAATTTAATAACATCATTAGATATAATGTAAGAGCTGAGCCGTAGTTGTCCAACGCTCGGGGAATGCCTACTTATTTGATGGCGGCATTATTCACCAATTCACCGGGTGGTCGTAGGTAGGTCGTTGTAAGAAATATTGAGACAATAATCTTTGGTCGTAGGCTCGGCTCCCCAATCCGAGTGTAGCTGCTGGTTGCGCAGCTGACCACCATATCTGGTATCGTGTCTCTATCTACCACCCTGTTGGTAGCTTCCAGCTTAACTTTAAAATGTTGGCTTTATATGTATGTCACGCGATAATTTCATTAGTTTAATGTAGCTAGTTTCCTTGCCACTGTAATTACCAAGGTAATTACTTGCGAAAGTGCCTGCCGCGCTCAGAGATTAACACTGGTTAACTATTCCACTGCGCGGTTCCTGTTCCTAGCGCTTAACCCCAGCCTAATGTGTTAAATACATACGAATATTATAAATGCTAAAGTAACTCTTTCACGCGCTGAACACATTGAGATTAAATTTGATAGTTTTAATCCCGGTTATTGAAATATGTAGGATACTTTTTGTCCCAGAACAGACAGATAGAGTTACTTACGCATTTATAATATTAGTAGTTAGTACTTCCATAAGTATGGATTACATTTTGTACATGCGTAGTATTAATAAGGTGATTATTCTGGTTTATACAAGTTTATTCTAGGAAATGGGGAATTTCGCGCAAATGGAAAGCCAATGTATGAAAGATTGTTACATAAGTTTCTTAAAATATCAGGCCGTTAGCCTGCGAATGTCAAAAGACGTTTTGTATGGTCGTCGAACCACCTTAAGGCTTTTAACGAGTAATGTATGATATATATCACAGCACACTGATAATATAAATGAAAGTTCGTATACGTGGGCAGAGAGATATAATAAGAAAACATTGAAGTAAATTGTATTTCCTGTATGTTGGTCAATTTCTGTGTCTCTATATATTGGATGAATGTCAACTTAAAGGCAACGAAGACCGCCTTAATATTGACGCGATTGATAATTAATGATTATAAAATGGCCCGTTCTATACCGATCTACCGACATACTGTTTATTGCTGATACTTACCTAAATATTAATACTGGCAAACCAGTATGGTGACAAATAGGTACTCAGCGTGTAATCTTGCAGAAACTCAAATAGACTTTTTGGCTGTACGCGTGAACAGCGCGATGCCATGCCATTAAAAAAAACAGATAGAGAAGATAGTCAGACTTGACGTTTGACGTTATTTTGTTGAAATTAGTTGATACATTTATTGAAATTACACCAACACGAATTTAGCGCGTATCCAGTTCCCATATTAGAATCGACAATTTTTTATGCTTTATCGTTTAGTATGCGTTTTGTGAAGGTCTATCATAATCACACACACCGGGTCGAAATTATAAATATTGGATGGTTAAGGCAAGCCCGCCATTTTGCCGTCACTGAAAGTTGACAGATATGTCAGCTATAGGATTTCAAGAAGAAGAAATGAAAAATTTAATGATGTCTAATGTTTGGGGAGATTAATTAATCGTCGCAGTCGGATAAAAACTATCCTAAGCGGAAGCTAATATAATAAGGTACTAATAAAAAAAGTTTCATGTTTTTTTGGTTCATGGGAAGCTGAGATCGTTCGTGACAGAAAAATGCTTAGTTTGATACTGGCTGATTCTTTTTTTAATTCAGAGATTTTTTATAAGTATAGATATATATACAGTGACAAAGCAGAGGTCAGAAGCTTTTCAGATATAAATCGTAGAGAAAACATTTCGTCTTGCGATAACGCATCTTTGCAACAAAGCGTTGTTCCATCACTAATGTAAGTATTTAAACATTTATTGAACTTCTCAACCCTTTCAGACCTGATAAACGGGGCAGTGCTAATGTCATATGACATATATTGACTTTATGTTTTTGATTTGACAATTATTGGCCAGATCCGAAAGGGTTAATCTGCATACATCCGACTGTTTGCTAGCACAATCTATCAAATACCTCAAACAATGATCATTTCAAAGCTCCCATTCAAATAATTTCAGTTCGTGTTCTTGGTGTTATTTACCGTGATGAGCGAAGTTTGTAATTTACACAGATCGGAAGCAAAGATTGAGAGGGTCTGAGGGCCTACCGCGGTAGCCCCTCTGGAATATTTGGCGGCGGATTATTCTGTTTTGATTTAAATGTCGCGCGGCATCCATTTTAGATGCTAACTATCCTATCATTTCTAATACAAATACTTAAATAGCCATTCTTCGTGGAACTTGTAGTTCATCTGCAAATGCTAGAGATTTTACGCTGACGATATAATTAGAAAAAAACTTAGATAGGTAGGTCCCTTAGGTGGCTTAGGTGGAACTGGATATGATAACCTTTTTTGATATCCATGAACGCTAAGTTTAATTTATAACGTTTAACATATAAAAAAAACGCATCATATTATAGAGAAATAAAAAGAAAAGCGAAATGATGAATATAAGTTGAAAATTACTCCACCGACAAGAGCAAGTAAGAAGAAGATATTATTTAAACACCCATTCAAGTTAATAATATTTAGGTACTTATAGTCGTTCGGTATAAGTGATTTGTTGTTTTTTGTTACTGGTTCTGGGCGAAGTATCTGGGTGGCTGAAGTGGCCGGTTGGTATGTTATTAACCAATAAGTTCGTTTTCGATCAGGTCACGTGACATCTTACGGTGTCACCCTAAAACTGAATTTGACGCAAATGTAAAAACAATTATCAATTATTTAGGCGGACGGGCCGCGGGCGCGTTGGGTGCGACGGGCCGCCGGCTCGCCCGTCGGTGCGCCGACGGGCGGCGGCAAACACAATACGAATTTGTTTTTGCCATTGCCAAATATTTTTCAAAGCTTTATCTCTTTAGGAATAACGTCTAAATTCGAACTATTCGAATTTGCAAGAACAGGAGACGGCGGTGGCGACCAAAATATCAATTTGTTTTTGCCGTTGGTAAATATTTTTCTAAGCTTTATCTATTTAGGAATAACGCCCAAATTGGAACTATTCGAATTTTCTCAATAGCAAAACGGTGAAGGACGCGTTGGTATTATTACAAATTTATTTGCAGAATATGCTATTGCAAAAAGTGTTTATCGGCTTTATACTCTTACGAATAGCGTTCAGTTTTGAATGAAGTCGAATCGGCTAGCAGCAAAAAGTGACCTCCTTCACATCTGACGTCAAAAACTCTGTCGCGTATTTAACAATTTTTCCCCATCTCAAAAAGTGCTCAGCGCCGCTAAAGAAGTTTTCACTTCAATAAATAAATAAATGAAACTGACCGTACAGAAACCAAGAAAAAGCTATTTGTTTTCAGAAGAACCTCCCTTGATTAAAGTGATATTATTACGGATTCTGCAATATTTACTGTGGCGGGCTAGGTAAAAGGATTCACGTGTCGCGGGCGCTTGATCAATTACACTGCATCGACTAGCACTCAGTGCATTTAGCTGTAAATACCTACACGTATGTTTTTATTTTGAACGATGGAGGCACTTAATCTTGAGAAAACGAGCAAAGCAAGCGAAGTAAGGGTAGCGATTCCGTTTGTCTGCATTAACAGAGGGAGACATCCCTAGATATCGCTTTTGTTTCATGTCTCTTTCATTCCAAATTCTAAAATGCAGATATATGTGTACTTGAACCTCAACTTAAAGGCATACGCAGAGCCTTTCAGAATGGGTCCCCAGGCGGGTTGAGCGAAACATTATTTGGTACCAATAAATAACACGTTGATAAAAAAAAACTGTTTTCAGAATTACTGCTTTACTTTTATGTAAACTCACTAAAAACCAAGAAGCAAGGTAAAGGAATTCTTTCGAAATCTGTCAATTTGTACCTTGGATATCTCGTCATCAGTAGGTAAGTAATGTATTTGTGATGGGAGCTCAAGTTACACTTTTCCATATTTTTCATAGATTTTTATGATTCGTAATATCATCCACCGTTCCCAATTCCCTGGGTCCGGCCCCTGAATAGAGCAGTCTGACTTGCATTATACAACAAAGGCATGTACATAAAGAGAAGTTTCGATCCCGTTACCGGGCCGGGCCTAGAACGGGGAAATAAATTACTTTCATCATCATGCCCTAAATCAATTTTGTGGAAGGTCCGCAATCATAAGAAACGCAATCATAAGGAATCATTCCCTCACATTTTCAATTCTCAGTGAGCAGTGACTTGAAAGTGAATACCCAGTTTGCCTATAGAGCTTTTATCGAGCTTTTATTTAACTTACAATGTGCCTATTCATTAAGTAAGTATTACTTAACTACGTAAGTTGTCCGTTTAAACTTTGCAAACCATTTTCACCTGCTTGCCGATTCGATTGTGCTGAAAGGCATAGTAATGTTGATTTTGTGACCATTGCACAGGGCGGGTCCACAACACTTCGGGAACTCAAATACCGCGAGCCGGTTCCTCTCGGGCACTGAAACAACAAGTCATTGCTTTAACTTTAAATGTGTCGTAAGTAAGTGACATGCCATTCAAACAGTTTATGTTATTATTGAACTGATTTATCTATAAAATACGGGTTTTGGGACTGCATGACCTCGCAAGATCACCTCAGCCAGTCAGATGTTCGGTTAAACTCGGTTATATTCGTCACACAAACACGCGAAGCAACTATAACACCGCTCGTGTCTGTCAAGGGTTGAAATTCCGACATCATGAGTTCTTATTACGATATCTTTACTTTCTTTCGTTCGTCACTTGACACTTCGGTGAAATGTGCATTCATTGAAGTTTCCAGTAAGTACAGAGATAGTTATGACATCGTGTATACATTATGATTTCGGTTTGACAAATTGATTTGTCATTTCGTTTCTGTGTCCCGCCGGTGTTATTTGATAATTTTCTTTTCACTAATTAAATGTTCAGTTAAATGACACTTTATGAAATATAATATATAAGTTAAATATGAATTGTATTTAAAATTACGTTTTAATTTGAATTGTAGGTATATATATACATTTATTATATATATTTTTTTCATTTTCATTATTATTGCATTCCTCGACGATCGCTGTACGAATTACGATCAATACATATAATAAAATCGTAACTGATCGCTGTCTGTACATGGCAAATATATTGAAAAAACTTTTATGGGGGGCCTTCATAAACGCAATAGAGCCCAAAAAAATGATTTGTGAATTTTCTGTCTGTTTGTCTGTTTATCAGAAACGGCTGAACCGATTTGGATGCGGTTTTCAGTAATATGTTATGCTAGACTTCCCTTAACATTTAGTGTATATTTTATTCAAATCGCGTAATAAATAAAAAAGTTATGTCAATTTAAGTCACGTAGTATAAGTATCGCATAAACTGGTAGTAATACTCAGTTACTAAATAATCAATTCATATAATAAAATATAATATTGAATAATAGGTAAAACAAATACTGAGCTGAATTGGCTGAAACTTAAGTTAAATAAATTTCAAAACTCAAAACAAATAAACTTAGGTAGGTACATAGTTGGCGTACAAATTAAAAATACAACACAGGTAATCATTAACGTAAACATTTGACACAAAAGTCCTTCAGTAGAATCTAATTTTATTACAGTATCAAGCAAGTTTCAAGTATACTGAAATGGCTTATCAGTCGTTTTAGAATGATCCCGTGGTCATTAACAAAAAAAGAGGGTATTTTAATGTATTTAGAGAAACGGGTAGGTGAACAAAAGTCATATGAAATGCCAAATACAGAATCAGTCAGTAATGGGTTGAAAAAAAATATTATAATTGCTCCGGATCGCGGATTATCTCGGTAATAAAGTGGTACGGGCATACATTACAGGACACGGGGTATGTTGAAGTTAATGTTAAGTATTTCGGATGCGATTGGTGATGAGCAAAACCATTGTCATTAACGGGTTGTTGTGTCCGCAGCCTGTGGAAACGCCCTTTTTGACGGAACGAATTCGGAAACTGGTGTCTTTCTGACGATCGGAGCTTTGACGAAAATAATATAATCCCTACATTGTGCGTTGCATAAACATACGCAACAGCCAGTGTCGCTTCGGTACCGATAGCTACGAGGGGCGTTCAATAAGTTCTCGGTATCGGCATGATGACGTGTCATGATAATAATTTCTGATTACTTTTCATACTGTATTCAAATTCATGAATAGTGGTATATAAGTATAAAAATATACGATTAATTTGTTTTCTTTAATAAGTTTAAAAAAAAGACGATGGGGTAGCAAATATTCTGACGTGAGTAAAATTGACGGATTTTTATTTTTATTTTAGGGGCGATTTCGGTAAAATTCTGGTGTTGTAATCCAGAATGTTGATTTTATAGTGAGGATATATATTTATTTTGAAGCCTGGAAATATATCTCATTAATCATATTTTTAAACACAGCTCCCTTAACAAAGTTAAAAGTGGGTTTTAATGGCCATCAATATATGTTTTTTAATTTCTAGAAACTGGGCCACAATGCGTGGGGTTGACAATGTTAGGAAATAGAGTTAATAATCTATATATATGAACGTAAAGTCCTGACTGATTGACTCACTCACTTAAATCAACGCCCAGCCGAAAACGTCGAACCTAGAAAGCTGATCTTCTCACAATAGGTAGTTTAGAGGTAGGTAGATTAGTAGGTAGATTTTTGAAAATTCCACCCTCAAGGTGGTAAAAAGGGGGTTGAAAGTTTGAATGGGGATGGAGTAAAATTTTAAGTGTTAGACTTGAAACTCTGTGTATGGACTCCTTATTACAATACAAGAAAAGCCATTTTAGGATTTTGGAAAAACCCGCCCCTAAGCGGGTTAAATAGGGGTGCAAAGTTTGTACGGGTGAGATTTGGTATAGAGATAGTTTGAGTCCCGGGGAAGGCCGTAGAATAGTTTTTTCCGGAAATCAGTCCCTAAGGGGGTGAAATGGGGGGTGAAAGTTTGTATGGAGCTACGATAAAAACGAGTTCCACGCGGACGGAGTCGCGGGCAGAAGCTAGTAAGTAATATAATTTAAGCCAAATGTATTGTATCATGTGAAAATTGTACAACGACATGAAATAAACTAAAGTAAACTAAACTTTAGTATAATTTGTTATATCTGGGGCGGCATGCTAGAACAGGTTAGATTTTGATTATCTACTTACTTTTGACGTTGACTGTACCCATTTCATAATATTCATGAAAGGTGCTTGAAATTTCACCTGATTGGTTTATCGAGGTTTTTTAATTGATATCAAAGCATTAAACCAATAAAATGGTGAGTTATAATGCTTAACGTATTATTTTATTTCCATCATTTATTATTTTACCGTAAAACCGCAAATTAATTATTTTCGCTTTCACTTTAACTTTGACTCACATGATACCAACACACCAGCACATACAATTACGATGAAAACCGCGTCGGCTCGAGAATTGGTACCTAGTCGAGTGTCATTAGACGGCTTTTGTTCTAGGTTGCTTTTCCATCTGCAGTGATTCCGTTAATAAAAACCTGATCAATTAAAAGTTCGTCGCGCACCGTGAGTGCTTACACGGTAATTATAAACTTTTCTCATTTTCCTCGGCACTGCACCCAGATTATCTCTAGATGAATCCGACAAATTAATAAACTTCATAAAATAATCCTTTGAACGAAACATTTGCTACGGCGGACTTAACTCTTGTTAGCATTTTTATCACGCTTTTATGAGATTGCAGTCTACTCGTACTTTTATTGAACTAAAAGTGTTTTATTAAAAGCTTTCACTAAATCATTTAAATTAATTAAATACATACTTAATAGACTTTGTTACCTATTTAATTGTATGTCCGCTAGGTATATAATAGGTTACAAGCGTACGACATGTGTATACTTAAGTACAAGTATTGAGGCGTATAAAATAATACAAACATAGACGAGAAGTAATAACTGTTCCTTTTGACTGCCGTAGTGGGCTAAAAAGGATTATCTGGAGTTATTACAAGCATGCAACACAATGGACGGGCGCAGCCTTTGTCCGCCATTTAACGGCGACGCAATCTTCACAAAATGCGGCTGTCGGGCACACGTCCGGCCATCAACCACGTCCAGGGCAACATGACCGAAACGAGTGTGGAATGAAACACTGTTACAAACGTGGGACACGGAAAATTTAATTGCCTTAACTGGCATTATACGGGAAAAAGGCGATATCAGATCAGATTACAAGCTTCTTTTCGCGTAGGTATTCCAATGAATACCAGGTATTCAGGAAAGGTATTTTAGTTCTTTTTATTTTAGTTCGCCGTTTCCGATTCCAATCACATTTCAATGCATTTTCGTACCGGTCTAAGGCCACTTCCGCAATTTCTTGTACTTTGTCGAGAGCTTACTGACGTCGTTAGTGTTATAGTTGCGCAGGAGTATTTCTATTTCGGTATGCATGTAATACTGAATTCATACCGTCTCGCTTCCACGCATCCCGCGCCACTCAGGAAGCACTCATTGAAAAGTAGGCAGTAAAGAATCTGTACTTACTAGAAATTGAAAGCTGATAACAAGTATGTGCGGAAGTCGCCAGGGTCAGAACGAGCGTGCGATACATATTACTGCTGGGACATCCCATATTTCTCAAGAGCTTGAAAAAAACGAATTTTAGAAACAAAAAAATTATGCGTGATTGGTTTAAAAAACAACTGTATCATTTATTTCTGAAACACGGCAAAACAATGGGCCAACGGTAGGTACATACATTACATTACACAGAAATCAGTAACGGGGTTAGTCAAATCACGCAACATATCTGCTGATCGTTTTTAGTGGTAATATTTCTGATAAAATGATCACAGTTCTACACACACACAGGATATATATAAATATCGTATCTTACAGTTGCTGATACCATATAAGCAAGGTGGCTTTCTGGTTACGCAGCCTGCATTGTGCAGGTGGCACCTATTTCCGGCCTATAATAGACGCGGGGAGGCGGCGTTAGGCTGAATGCGGTGTGAACTGTAAATTGTCTGAGACATACATAGAACAATGAAAATTGGTATCTATTATACATAATCTAAAAACCTTACGCAGTCTCACAAGACAAGGTCGTGAGTCACACTGGTGCGACCTGCGTTGGCGGTCAGTAGTAAAGCTGACAGTAAATGTCAAGTTTACTATTGACCGCCCGGCCCAGCCGGCCGCGTTAGTGTGATTCAGGCCTCAGGCTTAATTATTTAAGGTCTCTCACTGACTGGCGGCGGCCAATAGTAAACTTCTCATTAGTTGTCAAATTATTATTCACCGTCACCGCAGGCCTCGCCAGTGCTATTCAGGTCTAATGTAAGCAGTCAGTTGTCAATGCCAAATCATTCAGATTCTGTACTGCGCGCCTATATTTCAATGAGGGCTCCCTGATTGGTGCGGCAGGCGTGGAAGCGGGGCGGTACGAATGCAGCACTGCATAAATACCGCCTCGCTTCCCGGCAATGTAATACTATACTGCGCGAATTTAAAACTGACTGTACAGTACCGGTAATATTACACAATAGGTACCATATAGACATTCCGTCTTACCAAACGCAGAAGTGGCCTTACTTTTTTTTTACTTTGACATTTAAAATTGGATAGCCCTTTGAATTTCAAACTGCACGAACCCACATTACCTACTACGACTCAACCAATTATTTCGTTATAAATACGCTGCAGTGCTCGTCACGTCCCCATTCGTTGGTGAGTTCTAGTACCGGAAATTTACCTGCCCATCATTATGATATATAATGTCTAGGTCTGTAAAATAGGGTTTCATAGGGGGCGTGCGGGATTGTATTTCGGGCCAATATTCCGACACACGTACGGGAATGACATTTCATGACAATTTAAATTTCACCTTAAATAAATAAATATTTGTGGACAATCTTACACAAATCGACCGAGCCCCAAACTAAGCAAAGCTTGTACTATGAGTGCTAGACGACGATAAACATTCTTATACAAGGTGTATTTTATTATACTGAAAACCTCAGACACCCCAACTGAGTTTTTTAATCCTTAATAAGATTAATACGTCCATTTACAAATACGTTAATTATTTCAAAAGATATTCGTTGGTTTTCTTTATCAAGCAGATCTACTTGATTCGTAACTCTACACTTGTAATCACTAATCAGTACTTGTCAGTGACGTAGATCCTGACGTTCACCTCACAACAACATCCTCCAACATTTCTCTGATTCGCGTATGTTGCCTTCGTAACTTTTAGACCCGGCACAATAAAAAAATATTTTTCAAAAAAAATACAACCTACCATAAAAGATGGTGCAATCGATTCAGCTTTCGATTCTGAACAAACTACTTTCAGGTTTTCAGTTATATGATTTACACCTTGTATAGATAAATACATATAAAACATCCATGACTCAGGAACAAATATTCGTGCTCATCGCACAAATAAATGCCCTTACCGGGATTCGAATCTAGGACCTCTAGCTTCGTAGGCAGGGTCACTACCAACTAGGCTAAAGCGGTCGTCAAATTTTATATATACCTATATTTTTAATTCCTCGCATGATGCATTGTAAAATGTTGTATGATAGGTACACGTGCGGATAAGTAGTTCCCAACTCGTGTCGATCAAAAACCTTACAATAATTATCTACTTTCCGCACTTGTATCATAAATAACTACATATTTTGTAATCGGATGAGTTTTTCCAGAGTTCCCCCCACTGACTTTTCCTCTTTTTAATATACAGGGTGTAATCGTTAAGTGTAGCCAGGTGATTATTCCGTAGATATAACAGATATCAGAAAACTTGAAACTGATATCGAAAGTACGTTATACCCAATCAGTAAAATCACATCAATATTTTTTTGAAAATAAAACTAGAAATATTCAAAATATTAAGTTGAAACGTTCCCATACAATTTTTATCTCACTCCTTGTGATCTTTTGGGGATTCATAAAAGATTACGTGTACGATGATCTGATACACAACCTAGAAGAGCTAAATAATCGTGAACGCCAAGCCATTGCTTTAATTACGCCGTAATAATGTCATATTTTCTCGAAAAAGGATTAAAAATGTAGTCAAATAGAGAAGAAATCAACGCAAAAGGCACCTTCTGTCCCTTTTTCGCAAAACGCAACTTCATATGAAACGATGACGCTTGAAGATTGTGACGTCACTAATAGTAAGACGGCAACGTGCCGTGCCCCATCGTGTTCGGCGCCGCCGCCTACGCGGCCCTCCGGCAGCCTCGCGTAACGTGACGTCACACACTGTTTGCGTTTTCTCTCTCTAACAAGCAATATTAAAACGGTTGTTAAAACTTCGTAATTCTTTGAGATATCTAAATGGGATTTTCGTCACTATATATGTCGTATATTTTTTTGCCTTCTTTCTTTTGGGGTAATAATCATTTTCGAGTCTTCACCCCTATTGTAAGATAAGTGCATTTAGAAACAATGAAGAGGGCCCGTCAATGTATCGCACTCCAAGCTACAAGGGCGTCACTTAGAGCAACAGCTGTAAACAAAAAAAAAAACTTTTAAAATAAATTAACATTCGATATTTTTATTTTATGAAAGGATAGTTTTATTCCTTTATTATAATTGTATTGTGTAAATAGCGAATCTTAAATATTAGATATGTTTTACAGTAATTAGTGAAATTACAGCCTCTCAACGAACGTCGTACTAAATGTATGGGAGCGTTTAAACTTAATATAATAATTCCAGGCGATCCAGTCTAAGTCATGTCAGTCCGGTCCTCCGAATACGCGTTGCCACGACATTGTACGCAACGAATCTCATCGTTCCGTTATACTAGGGGCTAGGGGTGAACGGTGAGATAATTATCTTCAAATCTCTTTACAGTAATTAACACGCTGCGTTTTTAATACTTCTTCATACTGAGGTACATGTTTTATTACTTTACGTCACACCTGGCCATAATGCGAGTTTTACTGCACGCTGCGCGTACGGTAAAACTCGCATTGTGGCCAGGTGAAGACGTAAAATTGTGTACTCACCACGGGCGGTAATTCGTAAAGCCCCAGATCGCATATTTATGGCCCTCACCTTCGGTTCGCGCCACAAACACCTGCGATCTAGGCCATTCACGAATTCACCGCCCTAGGTAAAGGTGCATAGCTTTGTATTAGAGAATAATCCGATACAAAGCACGCATCGATTTCAAAACAAATATTTCACTTTAATACAGAATAGACCTTTAAGATGGACGTAGGCAATATTTTATCACGCTGCTTCACTTGCCTTCTGTATAATACCTATTTTATAAACTCCGCTATTGAGCCTTACCGACATTATCACCAGATTTCAGTAATTACTTTGACGCGCCGGCTAAGATGTTATCGTTCCAGTTGTTATCGCTGTTAATTGTCTCGTGTTCTTAGAAACTCATTTCCCAAAGATTATGTTTGCGTCTTTATTATCTGCTATTCTTTAGTCCGAGGGTCGGTTGTTTGAAACCGTTGGTCATCGTAAGTTGTAAGTTTCGGCAGGATAGTTCAGGTGAATGATTGCACACAGCTATGTAGAGTACCTATACTCATAAAATTTCTAAAAAACGTAGTGGATGAAGAAATGAGTGGATGTGATTTGCGCGATAAACAAAAATATATCAAATAGTGTTCCCTTTTTAGGGTTCCGTAGTCAACAACGAACCCTTATAGTTTCGCCATGTCCGTCTGGCCGTCCGTCCGTCCGTCCATCTGTCCGTCCGTCTTCGGCTTAGCTCAGTAACCATTACTACTAGAAAACTGTAATTCGGTATATCAATCAATCACCCCGACAACAAACAGAAGAATAAAATCTTGAAAAAAATTTTTTTTAGGTACCTCCCCTACTCCTAAAGTGGGGATGTAATTTTTTTTCTCGTTAAACCCATAGTGTGGGGTATCGTTGGATAGCTTACCCTAAAATATTATGGGTTTGTTTTAAAACGATTTTTTAATTTAGTGATTCGTTTGCGAGATATTGGGCTCAAGCCCAAATTTTTGTTCGAGTCATGTGCCCCCCCCTGCCGGTTAAACGCTGCTACTGGGAATGTGTAAAAAAATAGTGGCAGTAATACATATAATTAATTTAAAAGGAAATCTATCACGGCTAAGTAGGTAGGTATATCGGCATAACTAGTTACCGAGTAATAGTCGACCAATTAAAAATGTACTTAAGAAAGGCCAATTTTTGTACAAATTCGGCCGACGCAACCATTTTAGTGGGCGCGCGCGTGTTGATGTAACTAAGAAAGACACGCAACTAAGGAACCCTACACTGCACGTGGTCCGACACGCACTTGGCCGATTTTTATTACACGATCAAAATATTAATCTACCTTTATTACAAGCTTTTATTTTATTATTTAACTTGCCCTGTTAGTATGTTAGTATGGGACAAATCTTGCAAGTTAAATTTGACCCACTTCCCGGTGACCGATTGAGCTGAAATTTTGGGTATAAGTAGGTATAGTTTGGATGACAATGAAATATTATGGGCCATGGGAATTCAGTACTTAACTGACGTAACCCCGTTGACTTTGGGTTCGTTAAAATCGTCTCAATGAGTAGTTGATGATGGTATACAGAAAAGTACAGTCGGAAATAAAAGCTTGTACCAAAAATTCTTTTTTTGACAGAAACTTATTTAATCCTCTTTTCATCCAGATATACGTATTAGTTAAAATAAAACTGTTTTAAACGGAATTTAGCGTATTATTATTGCTTACGTAAAATTATGATAATTTATCGAAATCTTTTCTTTCCTTAAAATACCTGGAACTAAATACTTCGACGACAGTTTTAGCCAGTCTTAACTTACAGTTTTCTGCTGAATTTGCCATCGGTACGAAAAAAAATATTTTCGTTGCTTATTACTTTGTTGGAACGTATAAAACTAACTACGGTAACGGGTAGTGCCGGTGCCGAACACTGCCCTAATACTTCTCACTTTCAGTCTTAATTTTCCTTGACTACGGCACAGCCGAAAAAGCATGTGATTTTTACATACGTGTGTTCCACCGTAGTAGCGTTTATGTTCCGATTTTTTATGAATGAGGTATCAATTGATTCGAAATTATACTCCGGGTGACTTACCTAGCCTTCTTTTGTATAAAAAACGGTTTTTTTCAGTAAGTTTTCCGTAGTCGGGATACAGAATATTTAACTTTTTATGCATTGAAACAAGGGTATATCTTATTCTACCGTATCTATGTGCATCAAGCAGGACACGTTTGCATAGTTGATTGCAATGGTTCAATCTAAGAAACTTTAAAAAGCATTGAGGTTAAACATGGAAATCTTAACAGCTTAAAAAATAGCTTACCCGGCAGCGAGCTCTTTGGCTGGCAGCAGCCGGGTTAGGTCAACACAGCCGTGATTGCAGTCGTTCGGAACTCTTTGCATCGCTGCTTGCTGTTTACGTCGTCTGCGATGTTGAGAGAAAATAATTGACGGTAGGTTCATCTAATACAATCTTCCTGGAATTAAGAATACTTGAGAGTTGCTTGGACGCTCTCCATACAAACAGTTCTCATCTTAAAACGACATGCTAGAATAACATGAAGCTTAGTAAACGCAATGGGATCCGCCGTATCTAGGTCGGAAACTAGTTCTGTTGCCAGAAATTTAAATAGAAGAAAAATACAGCAAGTATTCGCTTTTCATACAAAGTGTCTAATCGTTTCATTTTGTTTCTATTATATTTATATTATAATTTATCGCATCAGAAACTAGTTATAATAGGGATGATGACTAAGATTTTTTTGTGACGTCATTCGAACCAGTTTTTGGACAGGAACAAATGTTTGTATGGGAGCAACTACAATTAAAGAACCTAAAAAATTGAGATAAAGATCGACGTGACGTCACTAATCATAGTATGGAAAATCAGGTAAATTGTTGTTTCTAGAAAAGCGTAAGGATTCTATTGGTAGCTTTTAATTTACTCTTGGACAATAAAAAAAATGCATATTTTTTCTAAACTTTCAAGGTTCATAACTTTTTATGATTTTAATTATATTTTATAATTCATACTTTATTACGATAATTTGATGGTTTACTATCCATTTAGCATTACTAAGTATGTTATCAATTTGAACATGAGGCATCATGCCTATTATACTAACTATAAAAAGTTTCATGTTATTTCAGCATGCCGTTTTAAAATGAGAACCAAAATACTGTTGTATGGAGAAGCCACTTGAGTTGTCCGTCCTGGCGACCCTTATAGGGGGTGTATTGGAAATTATTGCGTGCTTTGAAACGCCGTTCTGACAAGATTAAGAAAAAACAAGGTCTGATTTAATCGATACCCGATTGCCTAAAATTTCCTCGACAGAAAAAAAATCCAAAGTCGGGTCTTTATTTTCCTTTTCTTACTCAGCCTACTCAAACAATACAAACAAACAAACAATAGTATAGTATTTTATCTCATCTAAAATCTCACTAAATTAAATATAAATAAAACTTCAGTAAGTCAGGTATTTATCGTTTGTCCAAAAAAGCCATTCCCGAAGAGTGTTGCATGTCTTTTTCTCGTGTGCGGAAGGCATACACGTGACTCAAAGCAAGGCAGCAAATGATAATCGGATCCAAACTTGCAACGCGTGTTCGAAGTTCTCTTTGTTCTCTCATGCAAAATGCCTCGTATAAACGCAAAGCCATGTGTGTGAACGTGACGCACTGAGAATTCGATTTTTTAAATTGTTAAATAGGAGGTCCAGGACAAAAGTTAAAAAAAAAATGCTTTCACTATTTACACATATTATTTTTAGTATTAGCATTGCCAGGAAAGTTATGGGTATAAATAATGTAACGTATATAATATTCTTGCTTACCATCGCGAACACAGTTAACTGACCATCCGCGCACTTTATGTGCATTGTAATAAGGTTCAATATAAATACAGGATGGTCGGTTAACTGTGTAGGAGTTTGTACGAGTGTGTCGGGGGTGTGTAATGATTGGTATAACAATTTTTGATATATTTTCATTGGATATAACAACATTTAATATAATTTCATTGGATATAATCACTCAAGGGACATAATAAACTTTCGGTATAACAACAATCAGTATAATTTCATGGCGTATAATGTTCAAATAGTATAATACATTTTTGATATAACGTTTAATGGATAGATTAGATTAGATTAGATTATTTATTTCATGATAAAAAATTACATTACAGATTTGCATACATGTCAAAAAAATAAGAATTATTATCATGATCGTCAAAAACAGATAAATATTAAGAGAATGTCAACAAATGTAAGAACACAATAACAAGGAAATAGAAGAAACAAACCAAAAGCAAAGAACACAAATATATCAACCTCTAGGTATCGTCATTTTATACAATATTTAAATACGTGACACAGTACATTTAAAGTCAAATCATAATCATACAAATTTAAATAGGTCATAATAATAATTTAACATGTCAAGTCCAGACTCATATACTCTTTAACTGAGTATAATGGATATTCCAATAAAAGGTATTTAAGGCGGCGTCGAAATGCTTCGTCAGATGGTTCCTGTCTAAGATCAGCGGGCAGTCGCTCGTAGTAGGTAGGCCCAATGACACGCGGGTTCCAGCCTGCAAGTGCCATGCGACGGGGAACTGTTCTCAAACGCCCAGTGCGGCGGAGTGTTTTGCCAATCGCATTTACGGTATCAAAAGAAGAAAGATTGTTCCTTACGAACATTATAATTTCGAATACATAGAGTGAGTAGTGCGTCATAATACCGTGCATTGGGAAGTAGCCTCTACACGAAGTCCTCGATTTTGCCCCAATCATCGCACGTACGGCACGTTTCTGCATAAGTAGCACTCTGTTGGCATCCGTTGAGTTTCCCCAAATGAGCGAACCGTAGGACATCAGCGAATGGAAATGAGCAAAATAAACCTGCTTCATGGCATCGTCAGATATTAAAGGTTTTAACTTACGCAAAGCAAAGACTGCACTACTCAATCTATCGCATAGTTTGTCTACATGGCACTTCCAGTCCAGAGTGAAGCCAAGGAACCTACAGTCAGGGAAATGTATTCACGTACCTTTTTAGCTCTTGTTACTATGACAATAAGGCATAAAAAGGTACGTGAATACATTTCCCTGACTGTACATTCATCACTTATCGGCATCGGGCTGTTAGCTATACATGGAGGAATCGCAATTTTGCGCCCCGAGAAGAACATGACGTTGGATTTGGATATATTCAAGAGTAAGCCATTGGTAGAGAACCACCTCTGCAGTTGATCACAGCCGCCATGTATCTTCTCTCCAAGCTGTTCATGAGTGCGCGCACTGACGACCACTGTGGTATCGTCCGCGAATAGGACAGAAAGACCAGCTGTGATGGCAGCGGGAAGGTCGTTCATAAACGTTAGGAAAAGGGTATTTCCTAAGGCCGAACCTTGAGGGATTCCTATATTCACGCTGCCAGCACTGGACTTCTGTCGTTTACCGCCCACAGATAATTTAACTACCTGTCTCCGGTCGGACAAAAACGATGTAACTAACTTGTGACTCAAGTCCCGTATCCCGTAATGATGTAACTTGTCCAAAAGCAATTCATGATCAATCACATCAAAAGCCTTGGACAGGTCACAAAATATACCTGCCATCTTGCATTTGTTATCCAGACCGGAAACAAGGCAATCAAATATCTTGAGCGCAGCTGTTGTAGTGGACATGCTTTGCCGATAAGCGAATTGGCGGTCAGTCAGTAGGTCATTGTTCTCTAGATGGGCCATTATATGAGATGAGAGGATAGACTCCACAATTTTAGAAATTGTGGGGACTATTGTTATTGGTCGGTAGTTGTTGACATCGCACTTGTCACCCTTTCCCTTATACACTGGGCTCACTCTGGTACTCTTTAACACTTCCGGATACACACCTGTTTCAAAAATAATATTAATAAGTATAACTAAAATGTCAGAAATAATTGGCCATATACATAATAAAATATTGAGTGAAATGTCATAGGTATCAACAATTGCGCGTGTCTTTCACATATTTCGGATTACTTTATTCAGCAGGTCGCGATATAATGTTTTGTAAGATATTTTTTTTTTCCACACATACGTTATTTATTTTAACCTAACCTAAACCTAACCTAACCGCCAGCGTGTCGACGTCACCCTGCTTCGCAGGGTGCCTATTTCCGCTCTAAGGGACACAAGCTAACCCTAACCTAACCTACAAATAATACCATTGTTACAATTATTTGTCGTTTTTTTACTGCGGGAGGATTATGCCAATAGTACATTATACCAACTGAGTTTTATATCGAACAAAGTTATATCCCATGTATGTTATACGTTATGACTGTTAGATTAACTTAATAGTTGTTATATTACAAGTTCATTATATATCTGTTGATAATTACATTACATGAGAATATATCAAATGTTGTTATATCAAAAGTGCATTATATCCTTTAACCTTTATATCCAGTGAAAATATATCAAAAGTTTTTATATCGATGGTTACGCAACCGTGCGTCGGGGGTGCGTCGAGTGCACTCGGACGACTACCACGCCACGACGCCATAACAGCACGGCGATGTCGGCGATCACAGGACAGCCCGCGAGCTGTGTCCGGGCGACATAGACTATGCGTCTCTTTTTAAGCGTTCTAATTACTAAGAGAAATAACTATGAATAATAAAAAAAATAGAAAGAGACGGATAGTCTATCTTGCCGTAACACAGCTCGCGGGTCGTGATCGCCGTGCACCTGTTAATACCTAGCAACACTTTATCTGCCAGGAAAGGAACCCACTAGGGTGCCCGCCCTCGTAGCCGCTTTTCTCTACGAATAAGTAAAACCACGGTATCGGCTACGAGCGTAGCGCTACGAAATGTTTGACACTGAATATGTTAAAACCAAATGAGGGTAGTTCGAAATCGATTCGAAAATCTTGTATAGTCAGAAGAACTTGATAGCCGCTCTCACTAGTGGTTTCGTGGCCGAGGATACTTTCGAAACGACGCAGTTGGTTTGTTGGTTTTTATAAGTATACCTACATACATATTGTATAAATTAGAGCAACGTGAACGGTAAACTGTTTAACACTAGTTTATTATATTAATGTGTACTTTTAAAGCCTGCAACACTGGCGCGGCCTGCGGTGGCGGTCAATAGTAAACTTGTCATTAGCTGTCAAATTTACTATGGACCGCCACCGCAAGCCGCGCCAGTGTGATGCAGGCTTATTAAGCAATAGTAAAACCACAGATTAGATAAGTCGCCATCTGCTTTTTTTTAAACACAGTTATAACTACACGTACACAAAAAAATACGTTTTATTCATACAAAAGGAACTTTTGACAGAAATACTCTGTTATTAAAAAAAGCTAGGCATGCGGCTGTCAAGCGGCGGCTGTGGGTTCGAATCCCGGCTCGTACCTACCAATGAGTTTTTCGGATCAGTACGGAATATTTACCCGTTAGCTTTTCGGTGAAGTAAAACATCGTGAGGAAACCGGTCTAATCCCAATAAGGTCTAGTTTTCCCTCTGGGTTGCAATGTCAGATGGCAGTCGCTTTCTTAAAACTAGTGATGCCAATTCTTGGGTTTATGTGTCAAAGGTCTCCTTTAGGGGCACAACCGGGAATAACGCTAGGACGATGATGACTCTTGCTATTTAAAACGCCTTCTATTTAGTGTCTTAAAAAAATCAGCCTAAAGACACTATTTCCTGCGCGCATTTTCCTCGTCATAAAATCTTCGACCCATGAAGAAGAAATCTGTAACTCGTTTATATTGTGAGCATCTTCGGATTTTATGCCCTATCATTATTTTTATGAGCCATAATCCAGCTTCGATGTTTCATTAAGAGAACTTCAAGCATAGCCTATAAAAGTATTCATGATGATTATCTATCCCTACTTACACTCTTATTTCTATTCTGCTAAAATTCTTTTTCCTTAGTCAGGAGTGGATATTGCCGATATTGGTGTAGGTAAGAATATAAGTCGGTTAAAAATGTTATGGGGGTAATTGAAATTGTGATTATTTTATAGTCTAGGTAGATAGACCCGGGGCATATAATTACGCTATAATTTGATATAGTAGGGGAGGGGAGACTGGGGTCGATACGAACGTGGGTCACTTGAAACAAGCTTAATAACTCCTACACTATTGGTTGTATCGGGGGGGTCTTGAGGAAGAAAATTATCGGCTTTAGTGTCAGTACCTGTCAAACTATAAGTTTCGCATTGTCGAACCCACGTGATTTTTTTACGAAATCTGTTTTGCTTTCTCACCACATGGCGTAAGAATTTTTCGGGATATTATTTTGTTTATAAATCAAAAACAAATGATCGCTTTTAAATATTGCGTGAACCACTATAAATATAGATTTTATACTATCTTACTTGTACCCAGACGCTTCCGATATTTTTCTACATAATTTAATATTTCTTCGTAGGCTAATTATAATGCGTACAGTGAGAAAGTTGATCAAAAGATACTAATATTTTACCCTCCACGAGTTCGTAATAAAAGGTAAAGGCTATTGAAAAATTCAAGAAAAAATCCTTGTAAAATGACTAGGCCGGGCAAAGCGAACAAAAAGTAAAAAATAAATGTTGAAGTATCGGATCAAGACGTTTAATGAGCCTTTGAGCAATCAGACGTGACAAGCCGCGGAAACCTCGGAGCATTGAGCACGTTTCCCCGCCAGAGAACATATATGTAGATAACTACCTATACATGTACTTACAACGCCGCGCCATCTTGATGACCTAAAGAGGATCTTGCCCTCCAACGAAAGAGAACGCTAATCTATCCATACCATACCACACGCCAGCACGAGATAAACTATTCGTCTCTTTTGAATTTGAACACTTAAAAAGAGTTGGGTAGGGGAGAGTGGGGTAAGACGGGGTGACGGGTATGACGGGAAAATGGGCCATATATGGCGACATAACTGAGTAATCAGAATCCCGCTAGTGTCTGATGATGCGCCGCCATGATGTCAATCAGCTCGCACAGTGACCGGCTGGACAAAAGCTATCATTATTGTTTTAATTGCAATAAACAGGTTTTTGTAACATTCCTTAATATTTTTCATTGGTTTGTTGCCCTTATATAACCAGCACCAATTTGGTGCTAATGTATTCCTATGGATCAAATATCACGCCAACAAATAAGGACTTGTCCGTGCGCGGGAATGCCCACGAGTGGTCTCCTGCTAGCCTTGCTGTTCGGTGGATCTTTAAGGGCTTGTCAATCCAGACGTATATCTAAGACAACCAACCGGATATTTTTCGCTGCGCCGATCCGTATACGCTCTCTTCACCAGGGATCGGAAACCGGTATTTTTTGTATGGGAACGAAAACGTTATTTTTTCGTTCTTTGTTATCTATTGCATTTCTAATTGGGCAATCTAATAATACGCAGTAATTTCACTACCCCAAACCACAACTGAGTCCTACATATGAAGTATAAAATAGTTCGAGATATGTGGTTATTTCGAGTTTTTGAAAAAAAACCGGTTCTGATCCCTGCTCTTAACTGCAAAATCGCCTTTTATTCCTCTCCAATTGGGCGACCCAGCGGGGTCATGTTGCCGTGTCGCCAATCATGTTCGGTATCAGCTATAACAATCCCGATAATCATAAATTAACTAGGGTTACCAACGATACCGTATGTACACTTACCCTCTTATTCATAAAATTAAAAATGCCTCTGATAAATAAAATGTGTTTTGTCCCTTTCTTACGAACACAGATTTCAAAGTGACATAAGAGGAAATGAATTTGCGCGGACTTTTAGGTAAAATAGGTTTGTTGACCATTTATGAATATGGCCATTAGAGTATGCACCTTCACCCTTGTTAACAAACTTTGTTCATATCATTTGTAATGATTCCTCAGGACATATGATTGTTGCGTTTATCGCGTGATAGTGGCTAGATAAAGTTCACCATAGAAAATACTAATGGAGAATATATCCTAAAAATATCGCATTGTTACTATTAACGATTCTCAATGTAACTTGAGAAGTTGGTGCCGTTTCAGAAGTAGTAATAACTTCGCGGTAGATGTCGCTACGAGCCTCCCTAAGGTGTAAATACAATAGTGGAAGGGATTGAAAGATTCGTCGCCATTAGCGGACCCACAGTAGCTCAATTGGCAGAGCGATGGACGGATTCCAGAAGTTGTGGGTTCAAATCCCGCTCGTAGCGAATAATTTTTAAAATTTTCCACTTTGATCGAAATTTGAAATTTCGTTAGCGGACGTTTCTGCTTAATAAAACATTTAATGTTGAGAATTTATCTTGTTTTTTATCATGTGAGAAATCAGTCTATAGATACCCTTTCTGTCTGTGTTACTTCGACAAATTAAACAGTTGTAAACATCGATCTATCGATGTAGCAGCGACGTACGGTTAATTAACCGGTTTTTAACCTGACTATTCGATGTGATAGTGACGTCCGCCCAGGCGACGTAGCGCAGGGCCTGATGAACCATATTAAGTATATCAATAGTTGCATGTATGCAGTTTGTATGGAATAAAATTATGTATGTTGTCAATCGACTAGACTTAAAATTAAACTTATTCAGAATTGCTATTTGCAAGTAGATTCATTAAATTTTACAAAAAAATTAAAACCGGCCAAGTGCGAGTCGGACTCGCGCACGAAGGGTTCCAATCTATAAAAACTGTAAAAAAATCACGTTTGTTGTATGGGAGCCCCATTAAATATTTATATTAAGTATTCTTGTTATAGCGGCAACAGAAATACATAATCTGTGAAAATTTCAACTGTCTAACTATCACGGATCATGAGATACAGCCTGGTGACAGACGTCCGTCTCTCTGTCGTACAGACAGATAGACAGACAGACAGATGGACGGACAGCGGAGTCTTATTAATAGGGTCCCGTTTTTACCCTTTGGGTAGGGAACCCTAAAAAAAACCAGTTGGGGTGGCTGAGGTTTTCAGTACATTAATATACACCTCGTATAGATATCCTGTGAACCATTTTGTCTCAACTTTGAGCTAGCACAATTATCAACCACGATATCGAGTTTTCCTTGTTGGATAGTTGCTACACAAAAATTATAGCTCCTGATAATTTTGATATGGACGTTAATAAGTTTCTGTCATACATTTCATTTTTGGTACATGCTTTTATTGCGGACTGCACTTTTCTGTATACGAGTACCATGAACTTCTTAGGTATTGAGACGATTCTAACGAGCCCGAGCTCAACGGGGTTACGTCGGTTAAATACTGAATTCCCATGGCCACCTTCTGTCTCCATCATCAGATCAGCTCGATGGTACCATAATGTTAAATTGTCATCCGAACTATACTTAACCCAGAATTTCAGCTCAATCGGATAACGACAATTAAGTGACTGAAAAATGGATTGCTAATTTTGACGGACAACTAACTTACATACTTGTATAAACTTAGATACAAACAGGTCAAGTTAATCTACACTTATTGTAAATCTCTGAATTAAAAAGAGAATCAGCCAGTATCAAACTAAGCATTGTTCTGTCACGAATGATCCCAGCTTCCCATGAACGGAAATGCATGAAACTTTTTTTACAAGTACATTATTATTCTAGCTTTCGTTTAGGATAGAATTTATCCGACTGCGACGATTAAATAATTTTCCGAAACATTTGACCTCATTAAATTTTTAAATTCTTGAAATCCTAGCTGCCATATCTGTCAAGTTTCAGTGACGGCAAAATGGTGGGCTTGCCTTAACTATCCGATATTAATAATTTCGTTCCGGTGTGTTTGATAGACCTTCACAAAACGCATACTAAACGATAGATCATAAAAAACTCAACGATTCTGATAAAGAAACGTATATGCACTAAATTCGTATTAAGGTGTAATTTCAATAAATGTATCAACAAATTTCAACAAAATAACGTCAAACATCGAATCTATTCCTTTCTTTTTTTTAATGGCATGGCGTGGCGCTGTTCTCGCGTTCAGCCATAAAGTCTATTTAAGTTTCTGCAAGATTAAACACTGAGTATTTGTCACGATACTGGTTTTTCAGTATTTATATTAATCAGCAATAAACGGTATTACTAAATCAGTCTAGAATGGGCCTTTTATAAACATTATTTATCAATCGCGTCAGTATTAAGGCGGTATTATAACTTCGCAATTCGCGCCTTTAAGTTGATATTCAGCCACAGAAATTGATCAACATACAGGAAAATACTTTTATCATAATATGCCACTGTATACACTTTACTCTCCAATAACTGAAAAAAAAAACAAGAGTAATTATGACTGACAAAATTTGGGCTAATTTAATTAGGTTGCCGATGGCGGGACCATGCACAAGATTTGGCAGAATGTGCCAGTGCGATCTGAAAAACATTGCGATCTGAAAAAAGTATACATATACTTTAATATTTTGAATAATTACCTTTATTAGAAAAGGACTGGGTGGTTAGGTATAGTTTGGAAAATATAAATTAGCCGTCTGTTATCTTATTAAAATGAGATGTTTTGTTCCGCGTAAACACTTGACGGTCAATGGGTACTCGAAAGGATTATCTAATTATGAATTCCAAAACACATCATAGTTTGTAATCTGACGTTCTTTATGTGATATTATCTTAGTCATTTATTTACTTTTGCCTATTAATTAATTGTGACTATAATTTAAACCAAATGCAACTTGACATTTAACTACAATTCTTATTCTCTTTGACGATCATAATATAAATTCATATAGATTAAGCTAGCTTTAATTTATATTGTAATTGTATATTGTGAAATAAATAAATCTAAATCTAATCTATCTAAATCATCTTTACCTGAAAGTCGGAGTGACTCAAGTCCATTTCAGTAATTTTATTTATTTATAAAACATTGTTAAAAATATGTAAAGAAGAAGCTCAATATAAATATTTAATGCTGCAGCCTAAGTCCTACCTGTTGGATCTAATACCTCTGATAAATAAAATGTTGTCCTTTTCTTACGGATTTCAATATCAGAGTGACAGGATAATGATAAACTAATTTTAATGGCATTTTAGTTAAAATAGGTTTGCTCAACGTTTTACTTGATAGGTTAAATTAGAAGTGCATGTGTCCTATGTCCAAGAAAAGAAATGCGTTAATTCCCAACACATTACCATGCAAACGAAATCGCAGGTACAGCTAGTATAAAATAAAGCTTGTAAAAAATAGAGCATAATCCTATTGTTCATAAATGAACTGAATCAAAATAATTGTGTTGAAAACAATCCCAGACAGCCCAGACCTACGCATTTAAGGATTTTTGAAGAGGTTTAATAAAATACAACATTGCTAAGTAGGTACTTTTTATACATAAAACAAATTTGAAGTACAACAGTCAGTGAAATTATTACCTATACGAGTACTTCATACTTTTGTTGAATTCCTTGTATTACTTAATTGACTAATAACTCTTTGGCTCTTTGGCGTGAATTTCCATAGTTGCCTAGTCTTGGCGTTTCCGAAAACCCAAAACATTGCAGAGAAGGCAAACTGGTAAAGAGTAAATATGTTGACCGCCGTGTACAGTATGTACATACTGTTTGGTACCTTGACTTGCCTTCGAAGAAATGTGATAAGCACGATCGTGCAGATGTCCATTAAAAATTGTTGAATACAAAATACATAAATCAAGACAACCATTACAACAGTTATTCTACAGTTATTCTGAGCCCTTGTGTTTGTCTTTAAGACTGTGCGTAAACTAATACACAGGAGAACAGCGTTTATAAATAAAATAGGCCACTTTAACAAGAACCAATACGCGAACAGAACCTTTAATTGTCCATTCTCCATAATAAATACGCCAAAAGTACATAAAAACGCAAGTACAATAGGGATTCCCCAGGCTAATAAAACGTTCCTTATAAACCAGCTTCCGTTTACATCAAAGACTTTCACCATGCTTTTGTACAAATGTTTGCTAAAAATCAACATCCAAAATAAGAATGCCATTTCAGTATAAAACATCATTGCAATATTAAAATACCCTCCGGTCGACGCGTAAAGTCCAAAGACATTGCGCACATTGTTGAAAAACCTGAGGAGAACGTAAATGAACCGAGCTGTAATAAATTGCACCAGTATTTGATTCTTGTATGTCTGTCTCCATTCTGGGAAGAACACGGCAGTTAGTAGCAAAAGTGTCAGAGCTGTGGTGGACAGTCCGATGCCCAAACTACTAGCCACAAGAGTTATAACCGTTCCAATGGTAGTTCCATTCTTTGGAGCATATATGACTTGTCCATGGTCCAAGTCCCAAACACTTAAGTTATTGAACACGCTTGCAAAGTCCTCAACATTTCGAATCGCCACTTTGAAAATTTCCCTGTCCGGATTTAAGTGTGTTTTTGTTCCGTAAGTTGTTCTTTGGTTTCTTGTTTCATATTCACGTACCACTACGACACAGTTACTTATAATTGTTTTGTTTCATTCTAAAGACGTAATAGCAAAGACGATTGTTCTCAGTAACAATATTTTTAATGTACTGTTGTATTTTTGACGTTTATCATCGCAATAATTTGATATGATCCCTTATCACCCTTTGATATTGGGATTATCGTGTAATGACTATAGATAAGCAATTTAATTACGAAGGGATATACAAGTAAAAGTTTCATATTTCCATGTGCTTATCATATAATTAAGTTAATTTAATATCATTATCATCGTTCGGCGCTAATCTATCACGTCGGATGTCACCTACCCGTACGATGTTATTTGGTGATAGTAGAATAATTGAAAACACATTTAAGAAACACAGAGAATATATTTCAGATATAACACCACGACAGGTCAAAAATAAAATTCATAGGAGGAATAAGAAACAATAAATATATAAAATTTTACATACAAATAGTCAACAAGGTGACAGTGTCCAACGATCTCTATATTTAGAATATTATTGCGTAGGGCACATGCGAGATTATCCTTATTGCAAAATAATAAAAAACGTTGGGCCAAAATGTTTAGGCTACCTCCGCACTGACAGGCGGCTTGTTTATTGCTCGAGTCACATAGCGATTAGCGAAGTGAAGCAACATTCTAGACTTATCGGAACCAACCAGACAGCGCGCCGAGTCCCTGAAGCAACATTCTAGACTTATCGGAACCAACCACACAGCGCGCCGAGTCCCTTTGCTAGTCGCCAAGCGTGTACAGTGCGACCCGTTGTGAACATTCTAGAGCAGAGAGAATGCTCGTTTCACTTCGCTACTTGCAAGGCGATTCGCTGCACGGCTACACGGCACAAGACTTTGACCTTGAGCTTGACTTTTGTCTTGTGCTAACCGTGCTGGGCTCTAAGCGCTAAGCAAGCCAAGCATGTCAGTGCGGACCTCACCTTAGTGTGTCGTTTTCAAATCATTCAGTATGCAGGTTCGCTTGAGAGAAGAACATTATTACATAATTAATAGGTACACTACGAAAAATTTCGTGAGAGTATTATAAAACCAATAGGTTAGTATCGGTTTCAGTTTCAAAACCCTACACTTTGTATTTGAATATTATTGAAAAATTCAGTTCTAACAGTAGATAGTCTAACTTTTTTTCCTACAAATAAGTGCAGCTACTTATAAGATATTATTGCATTTTCTAATTAACTGTAGAAATACTATTAACCGCTACACATTTATTTAAATGCAACTAAGTCTAACTTTAGTCTAATGTAACGACTGCAAACGGAAGTTATAAACCTACTCGTTACAAGAAATGTGTGTATGCCAGAAATCTATATACCTATCCCATAGTTTTAAAATAACAAACAAAACACTTACAATCGTCACGTAAAGTGAAAACAAATCGCTAATCGTGGAGCTTAGTCTGACGTCTATTACAATTTTCAGACCATTTGCTAGATCTATTTAAATTCAGTCGTCTTAGTTCAACGTTATCGTAAGGAAATGAAATGATCTGAAAGTTATGAGCGTCCGTCTGACAAAATCTCTTCTTTATGTATCTGTATGATGTTTCTCCCTGGCAGAAGCGCATTATTAGCAACATAGACGTCGATGGGATATTTATTCACCTTTATTTCTGACGTTTCGCGTTAGACCCGTGTAAAACAATATTTTAAATGTGTGCAAAGCGCGAGAGTTTAAAGTGTTACACAGTCATTGATTTGTATCATTTCACATTGTATACTACTTACTATCTTTGTGACACTTTTTGAGATGGAGATAAATCAGACAGCAATTTAAAACGATTTGACACTGTCCAATAGCTGTACTCGTAAGACCTCGTTTATGGATATATGGAGCGACGAATGGCTCCAAGCGAGAAACTTAGGTATAAGAAAACGCGTCTAAACGAAAGATTTTATTTAACGCTCGCATACTTGTTTTACTACATCGTTTATCAGATGCTTCAGTGCATCGCCCACCCATTTCTCAAAGTTAGAACAATTTTACAATTCTAAACTGGCAACACCGCTCTTCACCAATAACAACTGGCTTTTTGATCAGTGAGGTCAGTTTAGATTTATATAATTGTATCTTATAGCTTTGTGGATCCCTGAACCCTGCGATGCAGCGTGGAGCGAACGCCATACGTGCCACATTTCGCGAGTCCATCAAATGAGGTCTTAGGTATCCTTAAAAAAATAAAACGTTCTAAAAGAAGCATTCATTTTCATAACAGTATTAAATCTTATGCTCGACTAATTTTGCGTAAGCGCTTTGCGTCACAGTGTTGCGATGACGCAAATCCTTGACGCTGAAGGCTTATGTATTTTCCTTCTCACAAGCTTTGCTCATCTAGCCTTATCATCCCATTTTGTTTACAATCAGTGTCGTCTGTGCAGTTACTAAGCATATAAAATTAGGTCGAACAAGTTTAGGTACGCATACAGACAGCTATAGCTGCAGTGAGGTGTAAAAAGATCAGTGGGACATGTATGCCAACTTTTATGGCCCTGGATACTTAGATTTTCTCTTAATTTTTAGAAGGATATCTTGTGTAAGGCGGTTTTGTGCACATAAACCGCTGTTAGTTATACTGGATGGACGAGGTGCTTACAAGGTAGCGGAGTACGCTTAATATTCTATGTTACGCAAATACACTTTAAATATATCTATTGTATGTTGAATATTATGTGTACTTATGTAGAAGTCTTTATAAGGGATCACAGCTTGGAAAACACTAGTTCTACATTGACCGAGGAAATTATGGCAGCTTATAGATAACAATATGCCAGTAATTAGGTAGGCTTTAAGCAGCTATCGAGTCGATTCCGTTTATTCAGGAGGATTTGTTTGATGGACTATATAATAAGATAATAATTAATTGATTTAACTGCTATAATTTTCCCCGTTCAACGATAGTTTAATGGAAGGGTAGAGTACAATCTTTATTCTAAACGAGTTAATTTTAAATTACAACATTATCTTAACACGTGGATTCGAATAAGTGTTTACTGCATTAAAAATTAACAATACTATTATGTTGTTGGTAGTTTTCGTTCAATATCTTAATATTGATATATTAAGATATTGAACGAAAACTTTATCGAAAGCTTTTGAATTTACTCGCATGAAAACTTGCGATACCTTATAATTTTTTCAATCCAAATGTCTGATAAGTAGATTCTACAGCACTAAAATCGATAATACTTATACGTTACTCAATAACAAAAGAAAATATCACAACGTGAAACGAATCTACCCTAAACATACGCGAGGCGCCTCGCATGCGCTCGATCTTAAGAGATAGCTAGGTAGTTATCGATTAGGTTTATTTTACTGTAGACTTAACTAACAAGGACCAGTTTCACATTTTGAGTTTGGATGCGTGAAGAATGTTAGTCCTCACCTCATTACCGTGAGATTTACATAGCGAGATACATTTTTTTTGGAGACACAAATGTTTAATTAGTACATCTTTGTTCTTTATGTCATACAATTTTTATGCACACATGTATATTTTTAGGTTTTTTAAGTATTAAGTTTCGCAACGCCTGGTACATGTAATTCGATGTACCTGCAACTGAAACTGGTCCAGAAACAATATAAGCTACATCTAGAAGATCACATTGCAAGAGGCAGGAGTTCTACATGCTAAATAGGTACCTATCTTTATCCTATGATATATTTTAACTATTCGAAATAGTATCATAGCATAGCATAAATGTAATAAATAATCGAATAGTAAAACATAATACATAAAAAATCTTGATTCTAATGGACCTAGGTTGGTAAACGAGACCTGCTCTTGAAGACTAGGTAGGTACACTGTTGACTTCCAATTAACGTAGTACAAAGTACAAACTTAACATAAACGTAAAATATTTGTGCTATAGATGACTAGAGGTTGATTTTTAAGCCAGTGCATTACACCTCTTCTTCACTCCACCATGTGCTCTGTGGGCGGAAGATTCTCGGGTTAGTTCGTTGCTTTCCGGAGACTAACTACATAAACAAATAGAAATGGCATACAATTAAAAAAAGGTAAATTGAATAGTCTATTTCATAAATAATTGGACAAATCAAGAATTTCAAAGCTATTTTATAAAAAAAATTGTTTAGTGGCGATATTCTCAGTAGCATGACGTTTTAGTGATAATTAGGAGTCTGACCACCGCGACATAATATAAGGCTTCCAGATCCTTAGGATAGGCAAGTCGGCCAGTTGGAATCGAAACGGATAAAAAGTAACTATTGCCACTGGTTTTAAAAAAATACATCTTTTTTCTATTTTACGCAATTACACTAACGCTAGGAGATAAAACAGTATCTACGTGTTACAGTTAACTTTACCTCACGTACATCCCAAAGAAATGAAAAAGCTAATTCAAATATAAATATTAAAGCCTGAGTCCGTTCCTGCAATACCTATGCGGAGGGGTGTATTGTATTGGTGTGCCGTAATAGCTCCAATTTATAATTAGTTTTTTTTAACAGCCGATATTTTACAGCCGTCATCCCGGTACAATAAACGTCAATGATAACATATGATGACATAAATTGTACTGGGATGACAGCTGTCAAATATTGGATGTAATGGCATTTTCACTTTAGTATCCGTTTCGCCGATGCTGTAACATCTCTTGCACTGAGTAGATATACCAATTCCGTTAAACGGTACAAAGCTACCGTAATAAATTAGTTGAACAGGGTCTACGACTGACCTTGTTCTTCTACAGGCGTGTGTTCCTCGTCTGAAGAGTCTAACCTTTCGATTAGCGAACTCTGCTTTGATAGGGACTGCAACAAAAATTTAATATTCAGAAACGATGACACTACCTATTACATGGTATAACAACACAGGTACTCTCTTCCGAGACTCGCGAACCACGTGACTGACACAAGCCTACGTCATCCATCATGCTGTTAAATGCCGTTTTGATGACGTAGGCTTGTGTCAGTCACGTGGTTCGCGAGTCTTGGAAGAGAGTACCGGTGTTGTTATACCATGACCTATTAGATACATTTTATAAAATGTCTAAAATTACAAAATTTGTGTAAGAGTTAGTAAAACAAAAATTTCTTATAACACGCTTTGAGAAATAATTATACCTAATGACAATACTTATCACAATAAGTAATATCTAAAGCGATTGGAATTGTGTCAAACATTATGGAAAAAGATAAATGCCCTTATTCATAATTCATACACGTTCATAATACTTGTTTAAATCAAATGCCGTTAAAATTCTTCAGTCTTTATATGTTACGTTAACGTTTGTGTTTGTGAGAAAAGCACAAAACACATTATATCAACCGAGATTTGTAAAATTACTACATACAATATTTATAGAGTTGTTCAAACATTTGCCAACAATTGATTCTCTATTAATTTTATTTATTTCGGGCATCTGTTGTTTCAATCGGTTAGCGCTTCTGCATAAGGAAATATTTGTAGCGGTCACTCAAAAGGCGTGCAACCGTCGCATGTGGTAAACTACTTGTTTATTTTATCTGGTACTATGTAGTTCTTTTTTTTGCTTTAATTTCGTACTATCATAAATATTACCTTGTTAGAGCGCCGTCTCGGCGGGGATACCTTGTTCCACAGCGCCTCCAGCTGGTCGAAGTGTTGAGACTGAGCGATAGCCGCCTCCGCTGGCCCCAAGCTCACCTATACAATTACATTTTTCAATAGAATCCCGTAGATTAGTATTTTATGCAATCGTTACATAATGACGGCCCTTTAAGTCGAGTAACGCGACGAAGCATGATTTAAGTAAGAGAATTAACGTAAATTAGGTATTTCTACTCATGAAATTCCCAAATATGTCGCAAGCTTTTGTGGTAAAGAAAATGCGTAGGTAAAGAAAGTAAAATAAGTTATATGAAAATGAGAAATGTTTAATGATTTTTCGTTTGGGCGGGTGCACAAAATTGTAATCAATATTTTTCTTCAGTTTACCTGCGAGCCCAAGTCCTTGTTTTTCGCCTCTTGTATTTTAGATATTTCCTCCATGGAAGCGGATACAGAAAACCTAGAAATAAGTAAAAGTTAGAAGCGACTCAAATAAAATTGCTTGGAATTAATTTCACAATACGCAAAAGCAAGTTTAGTACCTAAACGTTCAATGCAGTCAGGTACTAACGATGTGATTATTTTTAAAGAATATGTTTATTTAGCGTTGTATAATGACGTAACGTAGCCACATTGTTTTTACTTTATTACTCATTAAAATTTGCTATTGTTTGAGCCTTCGTTCGCATAAAAAATATCCATCCACCTTCGGGACTACCATCTTCAGCTCCCACCTGATTTGACCACATTGAAAACGGTGCAAAGATTATACGAGTAGATAACATTTGTATACTTAATACCTATAATAAAGCGGTAATGGCGAGTGGTTAGCTTTTTGAGAGTGTAAGTTTGTTGGTGAGGGGTAATCTCCGGAACTACTCATCCTTTCTCGAAAATACTTTCACCAGTAATTAAGTACCTATATGAAATGGACCTTCAAGCTGCTCTAGGCAAAATTGTATCCCGCTAATTTACTTACATTCCGTATTACTCCAGGCAAAATACGGTTTTGAAAAACATTAATTTATAATAGCATTTTTTTTGTTGATATCATTTCAAAATGTTATTATAAGATGATTTAGTCAAGAATCCGACAAACTTTCCACCCGGAAGTAATTATGTAGATTTAAATGAAGCATGCATTATCTTTTTTTGTATGATTTATCTTGAATATTATAGAGCAAAAGTAAATGAACCAAAATAAAGACAAAAACATTTATTAATATTTTTACTGGCTTTTATCATATTTTCGATGTCTGAAATTTTGTCGGATTTTGTCGCTGGGTGACTATTTAATTGATAATATATCCGTTATACACAAAAAAAAAGCTATTATAAATTATTTCCAAAATTGTCATTTTAACCATACAAGTTGTCAGTTCATTCCCTGGACTATATAATACGCCGATGGAGCGCGCAACGCGTAGCTATTCATGGACATAGTACATAAAACAAGCACTTTTATAACACCATTGGACATGTTTATAAAATTATAGTCGTACTAAAAAGTTTATTTGATGCGCTCTCCCTTTTATTGCGAAAATATGAGTGAATGTAGGTATGTATCTATGTATTATAATATTTTATCAAACATGCAATAAAATATTGACGTTGTGTTCTCCATAATGGGCTTCGAAGTGTCACGTTTCGGGCGCAGCGAGACGAGAGATCCGTAATGGCATTTAGGCATTTGGCATACAGGATCACGGCGTTCAGCCATGAAAATTTAAGTTTGATTTCTTGGAGTTTTTTTAATTAATTTATTTCATTGTATGTTTGAGAAAAGCACTATACATACCTCGGCGTGAAAAGGGGTTGCCAGCCTCATAGCTATCCGACCTCGCTACGCTCGGCCGGCAACCCCTTACTTCCCGGCCTCAATAGTACATTACTACTACCAGCGGAATGAAGAGGTTGACCACTTTTGGACCTTAATAGCTTTGAAATAACCTCGACTATACGTCAAAAGCAATAATGGAAGCGATTCGTAGCAAGGTTAGGTAAGTATACAGGATGTGAAATGATGCCTTTGTTGATTTGTAAGTATTTTAATTAACAAGTTAAGTTAAAAATGGTTTTGTTTGAAGTAGCGTCCACAACGTTTTATTTGTTAGCACAGAGTAATCTGCTGGAACATTAGCAACTTTCTACTTATCTCGTGAAGCATGTATTAGAACTAATTAGATTGCCAGTGGAGTAACAAGTTTTAACACAATCAAAATTCAAAGCACGATGCATAATTCGCAACCAAAACTTTGTTATTAATTTTACCACGGAGTAAATATTTAATTTGGCTACATATTACAACAAGTCATTATATAGGTAGACAAGTTACATAATGGGCATAAAGTAAAAAAATATTTCTTAGGTATGAAGCAAACATAGATCAGGAAACTTTCCATGACTCTGAGTCTGAAAAAGGCTTTTGACCCGTCCTTGTAAATTACTAATTATCAACTTAAATTAAGGTTATGAATAGAAACTCCAAATTCAAAATTCGAAAGTAATCGTGTAAACGCGTTAGAGAGGGAGGAGAAGGAGACATTTTTGTAGAACGTTCACACAATTGCATTCGATATTCAGAAAAAAAAAATCCGATGTATCTATTTCAAGTTAAATATGTATAAAACTTTTGTACCTTCGTTTAAGCCGCTCGTCAACTTGCGCCATCATGGCCGCCGATGTGAGATGGCCGTACTTTTTCTGCCACGTGTAGGTGTCTAGGGACACTTCCTTCTTGAGAAGCCTTCTCATAGGACGCTTTGGGGCTAGCGGTCTTAGTTCTGTACAGACGGAATGATTCCAGTTGGTAAAATAATTTATTGAATTTAATAAGGTACCTACTGCTATTTGGACCGACAACTGCAGATTATTTAAATCGACAACATTAATAACTACAACTTAGAAAAGTTGAAAAACCCCCGAAATTTTCATTTCAAAGTCCAATATCTCAAAAACGGCTGAACAGATTTTCATGAAACATAGCTAAGAACACTTGGGATAAAATTATCTATGACACGAAAAAAACCGCATTCAAATCGGTCCATCCGTTTGGGAGCTACGATACCACAGACAGATACACAGATACGTTAAACTTATAACAAACTCCCTTAAACTTATAACAAAACCCCTCTTTTTGCGTCGGGGGTTAAAAAGGGCTTTAAAGTATATAACTGAGAGCGAGAGAGTAGGTACAAAAAAAATATGCTACTAATAAGTAATTTAAATCTGATCACGTACCATCTGTATTCTTCGTGGGAGCCGCATATGTTGGGATCTTCACGTATGTCGCGGGTGTGTTGTGTAGACATATGATTGGAAGACACCCTGTTGACATAAAGTCAATACTACATGTATTTGGAAGAAAGACATCTCGTGGAAGTGTGTGTGCTTAGAACAAATATTGAAAGCGTTAGAAATAACGAACAGACATTCATGTAGTTTCCAAGGTGTACACACAATTAATACATTTATATATGAAATACGTATAATTCGTTGAGACCAGTTGTGCCCCCCCGGATGGAATCGTCATCCTCAGTTTCATCACTCTGGGGGATGATAAAAATATGTTTTAATCCAGGTTCTAAGTGACCCCGTGATTCGTCCGTTACGCTGTTTTTTGCGAAATTAAGGTGGTTCGCTTTCCATACAAAACGACTTATGACATTCGCAGGCGTGATATTTTAAGAAACTAAAGTAACAAGCGTTCATAAAATGGCTTTCCATTTGCGCGAAAGTCCCGCCTTTCCAAGAATAAACTAGTATAAACTAGAATAATTTGAAAAAAATAGTTTTCACAAAGTGTCACGCCCCAAACGAATTTCTCAAATTATTTTAGTTTCTCAAAATACCACGCCGTTAGCTTGCGAATGTCAAAAGACGTTTTGTATGGAAAGTAACACACATCCAAACATATATACATCCATAGATCGCAATTTTCATTCAGGTGTATAATATTGATAAGTACAGCAATAAAATACCTCTATCTAGAAGGTGTATGACGATACGAGCGCAGTCGCTCGTGATCTGCAGTCCTATTACTGGAACGTGTAGGGCAAGCGAGGTCAGAGCGAGCCCGCGTTTCGTCTCCCAGATTATCAGCGTCTTGTCTTCAGCACCTAATACAGGAACGGATAAGGAAAATAGGGAAGAGGAAGATAGTAGTAGTAGTAGTCGTCAACCAACACTAGAACAAGCTTGGCGATCAATCAATATGTCGGTTTTACTAGTATTAGGTTGTAAGATTTGAAGAATGTTATTCTAAACAACACCTCATTCTAAAATATCGCGATTAGTCAGTAATTGGGTCGTTTTTCTTTTTTACCGACAATAGCCTGTCCCTTACCCATATTCTGCAAGTCATTAGAGTATTGGTTGTTACGTTTTATTCATAAATGTCAACCTCGTTGTTCCTTTTATACAAATATTGTACCACACCATTCTTCATTTTCTCTAACCTGTGACTCTTTTATAAACTATTTTTTTTGTAGAATCCTGTGACAGAGTGGTAAGCTGAAGTGCGGTCCTCGGGCCACTCTGTCACAGCATTTTCTAATAACGAACTAAGAGGAAAAATTATATATCTTCATTAAAGGAAACATTACATAATGCTAATAAAAAATGCAACTTTCTTTTATTGGGACTCGGTAACCGTGAATGAAAGAAGAACGACCCAATTAACTATTGCAGAGATATACAAAAACCAGTGCTAAGCACTATCGATATAGTACGTGAGTCATGAAGTAGACCCGACCAATGTCCTTCTAAAAGTAAGTATTATTTTAAAAGTTTAACTAAAATGCGACGGAAAAAAATCAAAAAATTATACTTCTACTATATTATATTCGAGGTCCGACCCATCTTAATCTTCTACAGGTACTCACTAGAAACAGCAATAGATCCGTCACCAGTGACTTTCACACAGGTTACTTTGCCCAAATGTCCGGAGAGCAGGTGCAGGTCGGAGCCGGTGTTCATGTCCCAGACGATGAGGTTGCAGTCCCACGACCCCGACACCACCTGCGTCTTGTTCGTGATGGCTACTGCCACGCAGGTCACTATGTCTGAGTGACCCACCAGAACCTACGCAGAAGACAAATACATACTTGACCCCAGGAAAATATTCTTGAACCAAGAAATTACGTGGGAAGAAGATAAAAACAACGGCTGAGACAAAGTTCCTAGCTGTATCTTGTCGCTATATTGAATCACTCGTTACTACTAGCTCCATCACATAGCATTCGGTATAATATTGTATAGTATAATTTTTAGAATTTTAAATGACTCCCTTTTATAATTATTATAGCTTTATTTGGTTTGACTTTTACATATTTAATATTATTATTTAATTTATTAAAACTATAGTGGACATTTGTTATTATATTTTAATTTGTTATTATTCATTATTAATTCGATTTGACATTAACATAATTATTTAAAACAGATTCATTTAAAATGTATTGACATAGACTGCATAATATATTTAAAAAACTGAATTTGACATCCGTTATTTTTTATTATTTGTTTCGACCATAATTTAATTTAATTATGTTATTTTACTTATATTATGAACGCCCTTTTTAATGTTAAATGTAAATTTTAATTTGAAATAAAAAAGTTCATTATTTCTAAGTCTAGGTAAAGGTCAAAAGGCATCATGTCAGCATTTACAAGCCGCTCCTTTAATCAATAATTAATGTTTGCCTATTTTTATTATAGAAATTAATGCATGTTAGACACTAAGTATCTTAATGCCAATTAGCACGTAAGGTTTAACTGTTAGTGCTAATTGAATAGTAATTAAATAAATAAATAAATAAATTATCTCAATTGAAGCGAAATTACCCTGAACCAAGATTGTTTATCTTGGTTCGAGAGAATTATCTTAATTCAAGATGAGGTCTGTTTCATTTAAGGTGTTGGCGGTCTTCCTAATTTATTGCGTAGCGTTTCCGGGGATTCTTTTAGCATCAACCAGGAAAGCGCTAGGACAATGTAGGATATAATGGCTAACCGACATACCTGCGACAGTTTCCCTCCGTCCAGCTTCCACACTTTGAGCGACATATCCATGGAGCCGGTGACAACGTGTTGCAGGTCCGCCGTCACCGCGAAGCACATGACGCGCTCGGCGTGGGACACCGAGCGGCGCTCCTCGCCGCCGTCGCCGCCGGTGAGGGCCCAGATGCGGACAGAGTTGTCACCGTCTGACAGCACCTGGTACAGTCGAACTCTTAAGGAGCTGAACACCTTGGTAGCACTTTCACAGGTTTGACAAGTTGGTATTTCCGTTAAAACATGACGTTAAAGTGAGATGGTACAAAGGTCGCCCCTTGTGAGGCCGACCTTATCCAGTTTATTGAACTTGTAGTCCTCCCCAAGCTCGCGACTAGGGATAAAATATAGTCCATGTCCCTTACGAAGATCTATTCTATATTTACGATGTAAAGTGGTGAATAAAAAAAAAAAGACCGAGTTGCACTCCGGGAGTGCCGGCTCTTTAGGAATAACACCCAAATTCGAACTATTCGAATTTGCAAGAACAGCACAACAGCAGACGGCGGTGGCGACCAAGATATCAATTTGTTTTTGCCGTTGGTAAATATTTTTCTAAGCTTTATCTCTTTAGGAATAACGCCCAAATTCGAACTATTCGAATTTTCTCAATAGCAAAACGGTGAAGGATGCGTTGGTATTGTTACAAATTTATTTGCAGAATATGCTATTGCAAAAAGTGTTTAACGGCTTTATACTCTTACGAATAGCGTTCAGTTTTGAATGAAGTCGAATCGGCTAGCAGCAAAAAGTGACCTCCTTTACATCTGACGTCACAAAACTCTGTCGCGTATTTAACAATTTTTCCCCATCCCAAAAAGTGCTCAGCGCCGCTAAAGAAGTTTTCACTTCAAAAAACCCCTCGTGTGGTGTGTGGTGTCGGGTTAGAATAGCATCACCCCCTTTCCTCCTGTGGGTGTCGTAAGAGTCGACTAAGGGAACAGGGTTGAAGTGTGTTGTGGTCGATGGGCTAGCAACCTGTCACTGCGATATCACATTTTGTTGATCTTTTATACCCACATTTATGCTAAACGTGTTACTGGAACATAAGTTTTATGTGCTCTGCCTACCCCTTTTAGGGATAAAGGCGTGAATGTATTGTATGTACGGTGATTTTATTTTTATATCATTTTGTAACTTGTTGACATGTATCTATGTCAATCATTCACTACGTTTAAAATATTTGTTATTATAATTTTAATTTAATTATTTGTTATTGTTTTAAAATGTAATGTAACTTGAAATGTAAAATAACTGACAATCACAATATAAATTCTTAAAATAAGTGTAATAGTTTTAAGTGAAATTGTATATTGTGAAATAAATAAATCATATCATATATCATATGAAAAAAAACAGATAAGTGTGTCTATAGAGTTTCCTCTTACATAGAAACTCAAAAAGCTACAATCTCCTAGACTTTTCTTCTCTTTAATATTAGTATAGAGTAGGAATAGATTAGCTGACGCACAACATCGACTCCGCTCGTGTATAAAAAAAACCGTAACCGCGGGATGAAATGTATCCAATGTCTCTTCTTAAGTAAAGACCAGGACTAACTGCTATGCAAAGGAGATTACTTATCTCCGCAGGGAAATATATTTATCTTGCTAGGTTTACTTCAAGGTTAGCATTTTAGCTAGTGTTCTTTAAGTCATATTTAACACAATGTTTTGCACTTATTTTAAAGCTTATTACTCAAATACATACTTTCATATAATAGTTATAAATGATCTAAGGGCTTCATCTTAATATAGGTAAACTATAAGACATTTCAGATAAAATGGCCAACAAATTTTGTGGCGAACCCCAGTATAAGTTACCATTGTTACATTTTCGGCAGGATTGAAAACTTTTATAGCTTCTTTCGCGGTTTTAGACCCAATTAAATGTTTGAAGCCTCATGTTTGGCTTCAGTAACAAAAATCGAGAGGTTCAAAGTTTTAAAAGCCAAGTCGGATTCAATGACAGAAGTTCTGGGCTCAACTTGAGTGATATAACGTGTTTACGAATAAAAGTTTTGCATTAGTTTCCCATTCAGGGGTCGATTGTTGGTTTTTGGTTTGGAGAATTGCATGTATTCGCAATATATCTCTATAGCTGGCAAAAAGAAGCAAATTGGAGTTAGTTTATTCCTATTGATATTTTTTAATGATCTAAACAGCAATCGATGCATTGAATAAGTTTCTGTCAAATAAGTAATGTTTGGTGCTGCAAGCTAACTTTGCCGACTGTACTTTATTTGCAGAGTTCGTCAACTTCTATGAGATGATTCTAATGAGCTTAAACATGACGGGGACCTATATCTTGTGCGATTGAGGATTTTCTATGGCCACCTCTACCTCTATCTTCATAGTAGCATAGTATTGCATTGACATCTGACTTACAAAACTCCAGAGATGTACAAAATACTTTTAAAAAAGTATTTAAATACAAAATACAAATACTTTTCTAATTTAGTATTTCAAATGCAAAATACAAAATACTTTTGCTTTTTGTATTTAAATACTAAATACAAAATACTTTATTCAAATAAAATACTTTCAAAAAGTAATCGAAACAAAATCGAAGTCAGTCTCGTTAAAAAGCGAAGCGTAACGTCATGTTGCACAGATAATAATGTTAATTTTGTTTTAACTGTCATATTGCACATATACTGTCAAAGTTGCAGCGCCTCTAGTGGCCATTTGCCGATTCGCTGACCCATTCACTTGAAAATTTCAGTGGTAAAGGTAATACTTTCGAAACTTAGCAGTAATAAAGTACTTATATTTGACAAATATGAAATACATTTCGAAAAGTATTTCAAATAAAATACAAAATACTTAAAAAACAAGGAATTGAAGTACAAAATATAAAATGCGTTATTTTGTATTTGCATTCTAAATACAAGTATTTCAAATAAGTCACAACTCTGAAATTAACTTATGATATGATCGAAGCTTATATTTATATTACATACTTACTTGCCACAATGCCCACAATGACATCTTTTTTGTAGTGCTGTTTACGTACCGGTTTTTTATAAATATATTTTTCTATTTCTGTATTTTTATTTGTCATTTATACATTCATAATCACTTAAATACGAATCGTTAAAATAACGTATTATTTATTGCCTACACGGCATATTGTTTAAATACAATTTGTTTTGGCATTTTTTTAAAGACATTTCGAGCGAACAACACAGAAATAATGAAATAGCTGCCAACACTGCAAAACGTAACAGTGACTTTGAGGATTGTCAAGAGGGGTCCCTCATATATTATTGGTCAGAGGGGCTACCGCGAAGTGAAAACGAACTTCGTTCGAGTGTCTCCCTCTCTGTCGCTCGAACTTACAAGTGCGACAGAGATGGAGGTTGACGAACGAAGTTCGTTTTCGTTTCGCGGTAGCCCCTCAGAGGGGTTACCGCGAAGTGAAAACGAACTTCGTTCGAGTATCTCCCTCTCTGTAGCACTTGCTAGTTCGAGCGATAAAGACGGAGATACACGAACGAAGTTCGTTTTCGTTTCGCGGTAGCCCCTCAGGTTTTATATGCGTTTTGTTTCATCTGTCATTTTGCGCATAGACTTTCAAAGCTGCTGCGCCACTATAGTGGCCATTTTTTGTTTTTACCGAATCGCGGAATGCTTTAGAAAAATGAAGCTAAGAATAAAAAAGTATTTTGTATTTTACAAACCATTTTACAAATACAAAATACGTCTCGAATAGTATTTCAAATAAAATACAAAATACTTTTAAAAAAAAGTACTTAAGTACAAAATCCAAAATACGTATTTTGTATTTTGTATTGGTATTTTAAATACAAGTATTTCAAATATGTCACAACTCTGCAAAACTCATACTCAACACATACATTGCAAGTTAAATAAAACCTTGTAAAAATGTATTTCAGCAGTTTCTACGAGTAGGTATGCGTCTATATATTTAATTAATAATTTAGTTTTGTAAGGCTTTGGATTCAGGGAATAATTTGATGACTCGACAAGAAATGCAGTTTTGGCATGGTCATATTGTTGTGCACATTGGCAAACAACGTTATAGGTACTTACGGCAAACTTCATATTCAGAGTGACATCGAGACTAGCAGAAGGTCCGGTGGTGGAATGCAGCACTATACCGGAGTCCACGAGCCAGACGTGTACGTTTCGGGCTCTGTCGCCCGACATGGCGCGCCGGTTGTCCGACATCATTAGTAATGATTGCAGAGCAGCTGAGTGACCCTGAGGATAGACTGAGAATTAATATTGCGATATACAGAGTGTTTTTTTTAAATGGGACAGTATGGGGAAATCCGAATCTAAAGGAGATAGAGGAAAAGTGTCCAAGGAGACATTAGGTGTTTTTTGATGTAAACAAATTTGGCTCGTTAAAATTTTTGGTCAAGCGTGAGTTGTTCTTAAAAAATTATAAAGTAGGTCAATTTTTTTTTTGACGCGGGTCGGCTCTGTTTCATGTAAGGATTATTTCATTGTATGGAAAGAAAAAAATCTGAACAGCAGAAGTTGGTCAAATTTAATGAAAACTAATCTTCATACAGTTGGTTTATTACTTGAGTAAATGTTCGATGTGGCCGCCGTCTTGTCTTATGCAGGTACGAGCACGCTTCAAGACACTTCTAGTTGCATTTAACAGAGACTTATGGTGAATTGTGTTTAAAGTGTTGTAAACAGCATCTTTTAATTCTTGTACGGAGTTGTATCGGAATTCATAAATTCGACCCTTAAGGTAACCCCATAAGAAAAAATCTAATGGCGTTAAGTCGGGCGATCGTGGGGGCCACTTTATCGGCCCATATGTACTCGTACCCATCCAACGGTTTGGAAACTGCTCCTCCAAACACAGTTTACTTGCCCTACTGTTGTGGGCTGGTGCACCATCTTGTTGGTAGATTATCTTACCAAAGTTCCTTAAAAAAATGTTCCTCTCTTGAATCATCTGGAGCTCTTATCGATTATCGAAATTTAAAAATGAAATAATTTTAAATATTTTTTTACACGCCTAGGCACTTGTAACAATATTAAAAGGTGAATACTGCAATTGTATGAAGATTAGTTTTCATTAAATTTGACCAACTTCTGCTGTTCAGATTTTTTTCTTTCCATACAATGAAATAATCCTTACATGAAACAGAGCCGACCCGCGTCAAAAAAAAAATTTACCAACTTTATAATTTTTTAAGAACAACTCACGCTTGACCAAAAATTTTAATGAGCCAAATTTGTTTACATAAAAAAACACCTAATGTCTCCTTGGACACTTTTCCTCTATCTCCTTTAGATTCGGATTTCCCCATACTGACCCATTTAAAAAAAACACTCTGTATAAATACACATTTTGCTTTCATATGTGGAAGCAGTTGCCATGATAAAATTATTCTGTGTTGTGGTTAATATTTTTTTGAATTTCTAAGCATTGGCTTGAAAATGGAATGTCAGAGCCTGTCCATAAATAGGTATGGAAATAGAAATTAAAATCGACGCTGTAATTGTAATGCGTTATAAGTTTCATAACTCACGTTATTTGGGATAACAATATTATCTACCAAACCAGCTAAATGTGATTGAATTCTGAATTCAAATTCTGTGTTGTGGTTAATATTTTTTTGAATTTCTAAGCATTGGCTTGAAAATGGAATGTCAGAGCCTGTCCATAAATAGGTATGGAAATAGAAATTAAAATCGACGCTGTAATTGTAATGCGTTATAAGTTTCATAACTCACGTTATTTGGGATAACAATATTATCTACCAAACCAGCTAAATGTGATTGAATTCTGAATTCAATCACATTTAGCTGGTTCTAGAATTCTGAATGATTGCCGAGCTATCCGCCAGTTGCCAAACGATGGTCCTATCTTCAGTTGTTGTTGAGCGAGAACGTGAAGCAGGTCACGTGGCCCATATGCTCTTTGAGCGTGGCCTGTAGCCTGTGGGTGGACAGTTGTCAGACACACTCACTAACCTTGTATTTACGTCATCGTAGCCGAGTTATCCCCCAGTTGCCAAACGACGATGGTCCTGTCTTCAGAAATGCTCAGCACAAGCAAGTTGTTGGGCGAGAACGTGACGCAGGTCACGTGGCCCATACGCCCTTTGAGCGTGGCCTGTGGGTGAACAGTTGTTAGACAAACTCACTAACCTTGTACGTCAACGTAGCCGAGTTATCCCCCAGTTGCCAAACGACGATGGTCCTGTCTTCAGAACCGCTCAGCACAAGCAAGTTGTTAGGCGAGAACGTGACGCAGGTCACGTGGCCCATATGCCCGTTGAGCGTGGCCTGTAGCCTGTGGGTGGACAGTTGCCACACGCGGACGAGACCGCGCGCGCAACCGCTGGCGGCGAGTTGCCCGTCGCGAGATACTTCTAGGCAGCTGATTGGGATCAGTTCGCTTTGTTCTGCCTGTTGGGGTGATACGGGAGTTAGTTTGGTGTGGAAGGTGTGTCTCAGTCATTTATATTTGCATTATTTTTACAACCAGGATTGGCACATATAGCTTGCGTTAGTGTAATTAATACTTTATGTTTATCGCCGTGGATATCGTAGGTTTGCTCAGCGTATATTTGTTTTCAAATTTAGCTTCGAAGTTAAGTAACGCTATGATTTCGTGGTAAAAATGTATACGGCCAGGGATCACAGGACAAAAATATCTGTACAGGACTCGTATTGTCAATGTAAATACGTCTGTGTATGTCCTTATTTATGTACGTACAATTAGGGGTAATACTTAATTACCCCTAATTGTACTCAATGTAAAATTCAATAATCAAGCAACAAAAGAAAGAAAGAAAGAAACTACTCGGTTGCAATTTATATAGGAAGCGTGCTCTGCGGGGCTAGCACAACTGACGCCGCCCGCGACGCGAGTCGAGAAAGATCTACCCTCCTCTTTCTAATTTGCAGGGTGCGATTGAGACAGGAGACGCTCAGTCGCGCGCGAAGCGACTAAGCAACAAGTTGTGCTAGACGTACAGTATAGCGGCAAATCTGCTGACATTTAATTTGATGCTTCAGACATAAAATTAAATTTCGCTCAAAGTTGGAAAATGATTGGACCCACCTGGATGGTAATAATGCGCATTTTCTATATATCGCGCATGCAAATTTAAAATACTCTAGGAATATTATATTACGTTACTCAATTGGGAAGTTCCTACAAATCGCTGCAACGCACCTGTAATAAGCTGATGTTTGTTTTGGATTTCGTTTGTCGTCTCTTTAGCTGTTTCGTCGGCCGGAAATTGGTTAGATTGTCTTCCGTATGGAATGAATAAATCGTTACTCTATTCCCACCTGCAAATTAAGAAATCGTAAGCCTAGTTCAAACAGGTAGAGGAAAATTATCATTTAGATCATTGCGTATTTCAGTCCTCACTGAAGCACTTCATTTCTACTCATTAATTCATTGAGAGCAGCTCAGCAAGCCAGTTATTTTGCGAGAATGTGGCGCACGTGACGTGAACCACGACACGTTACCCTGTAGCACGTGGGTGAACAGCTACTAAACACACTGACAACGGCTGTATTATGGCTCGCTCACCAGCGGCCAGGAGGAAGTGGTCTCTGTCCGCTACCGCCAGCGCGGCCAGGTCGTGGGCTAAGGCTAGTGTGCGCAGCAGCTGCGCAGTGTGCAGACTGTACACGTAGACGCGCTGGTCGGAGCAGCCCACCGCCGCGCGCGACGAGTCGTGCGCCACGCAGAAACACTTCAGCTGTTTAAACAACGTATAACTGTAGTATATCACGTCATTAAAACAACCGAAAAAAAATCATGATAACGTGGGTATAAATCTATAAACAATTTTAACACACAACAAACAGTTTAAAGGTCAAAAACAATTTACCTTTGACTCAAATATACTCTTCTAAGTAACGTTAATAATTGTGCCGTCACAATAGACACCTCTCTTTGATTTCTATTCTATTTCAAAGCGCACTATCTAAGATCAAAGAGGTTTGCAACATCGTTTGTGTAAAATGGTTTGTAATTACTTCAATCACAATATTTATTTCTCACTTACGTGCAACGTCAAGTAATGTATGTACCTACTGAGTTATTAAAATTTTATGTGACATTTAGTCTAACGCGGCTTTATAAAACCACTTAAATGCTTACAATAACGTAGCGTAAGGCACTGGTCCCACCGCCGGCGAGTCGCGAGTACCTACGAGTAATTCTTACTCGCTTTTACTCGCTTGAGCGAGTAGCAAGTAGTAACACTCGCTTACTCCCCGGCGGTGGGACCAGTGCCTACATCCTAATAACAAAAGAGTTAAATGAAGCTTCACACGTTCCCAATAGACTGATAGTTAAGTAAACGTAGGCAGTCAGCACGACGTTCCCGGTAATGCAATAAGGCAGAGCTCAAGAGCCACTTACAACAAATCAGCTGTATTTTATTTCCACTAGTCGAGAATAACTAAGGGCTAAGGCAATTTAGAGACCCTCAATTACTTCGGTCGGAGAAGTTTGAGCGCGATACACGATACGGCCTTATAGCGGTTGATCGTCGGGCCTTTTAGCAGGATTTCGATGGAATAGTTAGAATTGTTGCACGAATTCATATAACCATACATTTTTGTTTAAATCGGTTAGTCTAGCAAGTAGCACGTTTAAGCAGTATATATTTTAAAAACACCTACATTTTAGCCACACTATGCAATAAACAAACGTTCAAGCGTGGTTGGCTGCATACATGGCATAAGCTATGAGATTGAGCGGGATAGACGCTGTCTATCTCGCTTTATCATATGCACCGTATGCTGTCCGCCGCGCTAGGCCGTTTGGACGCGGCTATTAGACGACCGCAGAGGCGTTTTTTCGTGGTGTCAATATTTTGTATCTGTGTTAAAGCATTTTATTAAACAAAAATAAGGCGCCAAATTGAACAATCTTTTCGCCGTGGTATTTATTATCGATTGTGGATGGATATTCTTTGTTTTTACTATTTTCTCGCTGTCGAATTGAAAAGTAGAATGCATAACTCTGGTTTAAAAGCCATATTACCCCTCGAAATATTTCCCCTCACTTCGTTCGGGAAAATAACCATCTCGTGGTAATATGGCTTATTTTAGACCCTTGTCATACAATCTACTATAGTTTCACATTTGGTGGCGTCACTACATATAAACAAACTAACATTGATTATTTATTTAGAAGAACACAGCTTATGGTAGAAGTAGTAATGTTTTGATATATTTATTCACAGTACATTCATGTAAACATTGCCATTTTTTTCTAGAACATATTTAGGTATCACACCTCACACCACACACATATCACACCAAAAACATAAATGTGAAAATGGGAATGTTCTAAAGAATGCAATATATTTTAGGATTATCTACTGAACTTGGCACCCATTTAGATCTCAATTCATTTGTCAGCGAAGTTGACAACCACGCATATTCTTAATATTGAACTTGACTCCCATTTTTACATTTATGTTTTTGGTGGGATATCAATACTTTTTGTACATATTTCTTTTATTATTCACTACTCAAAAGTAAGTTATTTATGAAAATATATTGTGTTTCTCAAGAGATAATGCACCAGTTACTATACAAATACCCAAAGCCCTACTTACAGGTGTGCCTGTAATATTTGAAGAGTTCTCTTGATTCCTTCAGGACTCCATCATCAGATCCTGACCAGATGACAATTCTACTTCCACTAAATGGTGCTTTTCAAGAGCAAATACACGGGTTGAGATACGAAATACCCAAATCTCTATAGGTGTCCCTATAACATTTGAACATTTCCCTCGATTTCTCCAGGACCCCATCATCCTGAACCAGAGGGTGAGGACCCTGACCTGATAACAGTAGTATTCTTAGTAGTCTTCTTAACATGGTTCTAGCAGGTGTATTACATCACATTTCCCACCGTCGAGTTGCCCACTCACTTGACAAAGGGGGGACAACTGTTACTCGCGTCCGCAGGAGCTACCTACCACAACCCTGCACGTGTCCCCTGGGTGGTACTAAGGAGTGACAAACTTTAAAGGCCAAAATAATATATGCCATACGATTAAATAAATAACATCACATTAAACTTCGTCTCCAAAGGGCCTCTACGTGTTGGATCTATATTATATCCCCTCGCACGCCTTCCAAATGACGGGGTTCGCCCCGTGAATTTCAATCGGAGATACATAATAATAATAAATAATACTTAAAAAATCCCCATTTTTTTACTTTTTTATTTCTATACACTACACACAATTACCCAGCTGGACGCCAAATTTCAACTTTCGGTTGGGGTGTTAGTAAAGGGTACGCAGGACTTAGAAAAAAAACATAATCGCGTTGTCATATAGACCCTATATTTTTGTGATTGTGTCTTATAGAATACGTTAAAATAAACATGTTTTATTTGAAAACTTTTTTCTTCAATTAATAATTACCGAGATATTGGACTTTAAAATTTTAAGGACCTAGAAAAAAAACATTGTCGCGATGTCATATTGACAGTATATCTGCCTGTTCTATTCTAAGGCAGGTCCGTGTAGATACAGTCAGCATCAAAAGTAGCTGCGCAATCGAAGACGTCAAAAGCTAATAAAGACTTTTGACGTCTTCGTTTGTGCAGTTACTCTTGATGCTGACTGTACGACGACGAGCGAAGCGAGGAGGACTGTTAGGAAGAACTACGACCTTACAGCGCGCGAGCCGAGCGAGCGAAGCGAGCGTGCCGCGGCAGCGGCCGTCGAAGCGCCAGAACCGACTTTTTATGTTAAATATATTTTGGATTATTAAGGAGTCAAAAGTGGCTCCAAATGGATTGTGTAAATATACACACAGCTGCTGCGTCGCCAGTTCCTCTTCGCTTTGAACTTGGCTGGACACGCTACCGCGTGTCTTGATAACCCAGGTATTATCCCAACTAACTTTAATAAGTGTAGGTAAGTACCTATAATTAGCACGTACACGAATATAAAATTCATAAACTCGTAAACTGTATATGGGACCACAGTGTACGTAAACTATAAACCTGCTGGGTCTGTACTGTAAAACAAAGGTATCAAATCTCCCAAGTAACCCGTACGCTATCCTATCAAGCAACAATTTAGTTGCAAATTGGTGCAAAGTAGGTACCACGCTATATGGTTACTAGTTCTAGTTAATTAACGTACCATTGAGAGGATGCACCCAATTCTAAAGTTACTCGTCCGTTGTGCAAGGATTTAGGGCCTGGGTAACTTTAGCTGTGTAAATTGTTGGGCAGTGTTTCCATTCTAGCCAAAGTTAACGGAGGCAGTCTTTGCTCAGGTTTATCTATGTTAAATTGACATAGTCATTTGTCTTGTTTTAATAATGAAAACAGATTGTGATATGATTTAGATAAAATAAATAAATATAAAATAAGAAGGCGCATGACAATATATTTTTCACATAACAAATAATATCCCCCTATTTTTAAATTACACGAGAAAGTTATTAATTTCAGCTAATATTCAAATATATTCATTAATGTAAAGCGTTGCAAATTGCAATTAATATTAATTAATTAGCACGGCACAGAAGTCATTTGATCTCCAAGCAAATATTTTAAACAAATCATTTCAGGTTCACAAAAGCAGGTTTGAAATTTAATCAAATCAGCCTCGGTGAGCGCGCGGAATGAAGCTATTATTTTACCGCTCGTGCAGCGATTACGCAGCGGATCAGAGATTATAAATTGACCAAGCTTTTTTTTACGTTCCTGTTGTAAGTAGATTAACTTTATCCTAAAGGCTAGTAGTGACAAGACGACACTGTCCATATCTGACGAGTGATGGGAACTCGTAAAACTGATAGATATGATAATTACGCGAGAATGATGGTTGCCAATTTATCATTTATCGGTATGCACAACCTACCTACTTGTCACGCACTTCGTCCATTAGAGCATCCTAGCTAAACCAATTTTGCTTTACCCATGTCGCCTTCTTATAGTTTTGGGTAGTTTATGAATCGCACGACATTAGTGCAAATCTGTAGGTACTTGCTTTTCACTAGCCTTTTCATGAAGGTTGCATGCTGGCTTATGTATATAGACTTTTTCAGAAAGCCGACTAAAAAGGCCTTTTCTGTCTTATTTTAATGAAATCTTCCATAAAAACGACGAAACTCACCTTCGCCTTATGCCTTTTCAACATATGCAGATAGGTCCCCGTGATGAGCGTCCGCACGTGCAACTCGTTCTCTCCCTGCAGCGTGACCAGGAACACGTTGTCATCCGTCACCTCCATGGCGTGCACTGGTACACCCGCCGTGACTGTGCTGAGCAGCGTGAAGTTGTCCACATTCCACGTGCACACTGTCCCGTCCTGGGAGCATGTCACGACGATCTCGCCGTCTTGGAGCACCTTCAGGCCTGTCACGGGGCCACGGTGGTGGTCGAGCTTGGTCACCTAAATTAATAAAAAGTGACTCTCAATTCTTTGAAAACAGGTGAAGTCGAAATGAACTGGACTATGTCTTATAACTATAAGAAAAATTTATTCCTGAGACCCGAGATTACGACAATCGTTAATTATTTATGCCATTAACTGTATACGAGAGCAAAAACAGATATAGAAAACTATATCGAGCGTGAAATTAGAATTCAGTGCAAAAGAGGTAAACATCTATTATTATTCATTCATTAGTTATCTCGAGAAAATATTAAAACCAGCTAACTACGGTGGCGTATAGCGTAGGTATTTGAAAGTAAACAAATTCTTAATTAAGATGAAATCCCACTATGCAGTGCATACATTGCATTAGTCTGAGATTTTTTTATAAAGTACCTACTTAAATAAAATAAACTGTAGCAAATGCGATGACTAGGCTTAGGACATTTGGTAGCATACCGTGGTTCTAAAATCCATGGAGTCGCCGAATGTGAAATTTTCGAAGTGAACTTCAAAGTATGAAGTTATATTAAAGGCTTAGGACTTTTTGAAACATATCATGCTTCTATATAAGGAACAATGAATACTATATTTTTCTTCATTATATATTAATTCCTTAAATGGCTCTATCCAGTATTTAATCTCGGAAATAGGAATATTATTCATTTTAGATAAAATCAAAAACCAATTTGACGGTCTCGTATCAAAAGTGTCAACTGATTATGTCAATATTTTTTAATTTTAAATTGCGATTTAATTTGCACTACTCACTAAACAGGGGCATTATAACTAGATAAATAATATTGTAGCATCACATGTAATCAAAAATTAGTTTTATTATATAGGTTTGTGATAACATTAATTACGTTCGATTAAAATGCACTCAGTAAAGATGTGACAGTATGTATAAATCTTTATAGTTAATAAGACAACATACTTTTTGACTTTGACTTTGACTTCGAAATTTTTACACATGGCGACTCCAAAGATTTTAGAACCACGGTATGCTACGAAAAGTCCTAAGCCTGGCGATGACTAATTAAAATTAATATATTCAAATGGGATTATCTAAAATTCTTGAATGCGGGCTATTAGCATAACCAGCAAATCCGGAAAGTTCTTTGAAGTCCAACATTTCAACAAAGAACTAATTAACAATTATAAGTATAAATATAAATAAAGTACAAAAGCAGGTCTCCATTATTCCAGTACCTACGGTACGCTTGGAATGGATTTTGTGAGAGCGCAAAATGGAGTAAATTGAAATCAGTCCGCAGGGACTCAGGTCAGCAAAAACGGGCTAAGCTTTGTCATAGCTGTATTATCAATTTAGAGTGGGATTGGTTTAGCTTTTATTTAGGCCGAGAACGATTTTAGGATTTTCGCTTTAACTTTATTAGAATAATACAAAGAAAAGGATTGGACTGAGCACAAGAAAATAATACTCGATAACAACTAAACGAGTTCTTATGATGTAGCTCTAATTCACCATAGGGTGGGTTGTACCAACTTACGACTACAGACCGATCGACGTTAAAAATGGCGCCGGCAGCTGTCAGTCCAGCACTTTTCATATTAACAATTTGTTATCAATACTGACGAAGAAGACCTACTGATGAAACTGTATGTCTTAAATGTAATACCGAGGATACATAAGTCCGCAAAGCTTTGTCCTCCTATTAAAACATCTGTCAGGAGGAGGAAACCAAACGTAATCCCCATGCCAGAAACAAAGTCTACATGTGCTACGAGACAGTATCTGGCTCAATCTGCATTTTTTTCTTTTACTCTATCTTTGTCCTCGATTATAAATTATCATTATAAATCGATAGTAGAAGCCCAAACCAGAGAGAGAGGCCAGATATACAAAGTTTAAAAACTGTTGAAATAAGTTCTATGCTCTCTCCCCTCCTCTATTATGATAATACCTATGTTTGTTATTATACCTTGTTTAAACTCTGACTCAGGCATTTTGATTGTTTAAAAAGAGGCACCAGCCCGAATATTTGTAATGTGTTTGAGTTTTTGAATACTTAAATCATTTTTAATTTTTCATGTTACAGTATTATTGTACACGAGATCATTTGCAACCATTATTTTGATAATCCTCGGGCTTGTGGCAATAACTCTTAACCTGTAGGTACTTATTACACGTGGTACGTTCCTTTCTAAAAAAAATTGTTAAAAAAGGTTTCCGGGTGTAGGTTACAAAAATGCCACAGGCATCTTGTTATATAATGAGTAGGTAGGATAGAGAACAACATATACATACAAGCGAGCCATCAATTAGCGAGGCGACGATGACAGCTGAATCTTCTCCGCCGCTGATCACCAGGGATCGATTCACCACAGCTGCCACGCACAGCACAGGCGCTATGTGTTCCCTGCGTCAATACAAACTAAAGTCATATACAATCACCTGCCTGCACCAAATGTTTCTGTTTTGCCCAATCGTTGACTGGTAGAGAATGCCTTATGGCATTAAATCCGCCATTTGTACTTTATCTTGTATTGTGCAATAAAGTTTAAATATATAAATAAATAAATAAAATCACGTCCAAATTGCTGTAATTTTAATAACTTTTACTGATAAGGTACAGCTAACAGGTCTCATTAGGTTAGGTTAAATGGTTTCTATGAAATGGAAAGTTGGTACAAAAATAATTCGATAAAACATTTGTCGGTAAATATGGTATAACCCGGACGAAGCACATAGTACGCAGAATGATTTGTGCAATCTTTATTCTCTTGACAATAATATCGTGTGTAGATCATCGTGAGTGCTTCGTCCGTGTAGCTACTTGTAACTACTGCTGACTGGAAATAAACGTTTTATTTAGGTGCCTACTGCTGACGAAACGTAATCGTAAAGAGCAAGTTAAAATAGACGTAGTCGTTTGTTGCTAAAAGAAGAACTACTTATTGTCAGAGTGTCGTGAAGATTGCAGCCAAGCCAACATAATAGCTAGGTACAGTGTTTAATGAAACGAGTAATGTCCTAGGATTTTAACAGTTAGCGTTGTACTACATTTAGGTTAATTGCTTGTGATAATGTCCCGTAAGTAATCTAGAAAGCGGCAACCGGCAGCATCCTGTTTACGCAAACAAATGTTGTAGTTTAGTACAACTTATTCTAAATAGGTACCTACTTGACGAGTTTTTAACACTTTCACGGATGGATTACGTTTTAGATGTATCTCTTGTGTTATTTGTATTAGTATCTGACTCAGCAGTAACTGACAGTCCGGGAATATGTTAAGGACTTTACTGGGCTTGTAACAGTGAAAATCAAAATCAATCTAAAACCAATAAGAGGAAAGTAGAAGTGACCCAAGAACGTAGATTTCAATATCGCGAATCATTAGACACTTTACCTACCTGCCTACCTTCTCGTAATATTTCCAAAGATTTAACCTGAGCTTCATAAAATACCTTTTTAACAATCACTAAGTGGTCTTTATTATGTTATTTTAGAGGTTACTTAATTATAAGTCCATCATTAAAATAAAATTAAGTAAACGTATTTTGAATAAAAAAAAACGGTTTAATCACGATACGATTAACGACCCAAACACTTGTTACCCATTTTTAATTGCTGTACATATATATAGAAAACTTATTTTACGTCACACCTGGCCATAATGCGAGTTATACCGCATGCTGCGCGTACGGTAAAACTCGCATTGTGGCCAGGTGAAGACGTAAAAATGTGTACTCACCACGGGCGGTAATTCGTAAAGCCCCAGATCGCATATTTATGGCCCTCACCTTCGGTTCGGGCCACAAACACCTGCGATCTGGGCCATTCACGAATTCACCGCCCTAGGTACGTAATGGACTATACTGCCTCCTAAAATAAGCTTTCATCACACTTGCTCGAAAAGGGCTTCATAATGCGCAGACATACAGAGCTGTAATAGCCTGTGTTACGCCCACGGGCGTAATGGTTTTTTCTGAAATAGTATCTGTCACTCATGCGGCAGTTACAGAGCAAAGAGGTTTTATATCAAATACGATGTCTGAAAACGTATTTATAAATAAATATACACTTAAAAAACTACTTAGACATGTTTAACTGAATTATTTACAGATTTAATTATGTAGTTATTTAGTGTCTATGTAAAATGTTTTTAAGTGTTTTCAAATCGTGGCTGTATAGGTACCGAAGGGTCTTTGCCATACGCGCCTCACGTCAAATTCAACAAAATGGACAACTGGCATGTTGCAGTTTTTATTACGATTTGTATTCATTTCATCTAGAATGTATTTGTTTCCTCGCAAATGTGATGAAAAACATTGTGTATAACACGGGCGTAAGAATATTGCAAACTCGAGTCATCAAAAGCCGTCCGCCTTCGGCGTCGGGCTTCTGATAGACTCTTGTTCGAAATATTCCACTTATTTTATAGTAACATTATAAAGAGAAAAAGTCGGTGAGGTTGAAAATTTGTCTATCTACACATCAAGAATCTTTCACCAGTATATAGAATTAACCTATTTTTATCCCGCCGCCCGCTCGGTTCTTAGAACCTACGCGAGTGGAGCCGTGCAGTCGCTATAGTAACTAATAAAGTGCACCACATTTTTTATTTTCCTGCTAGGAGGTCCCATGATTAAATATGAATGAGAATATGATCTAAATATTCAACTCACGTCATTTTTGCCTTCATCGCCAACGTGTGCAGATCCCAAACGATGACGCTGGTATCCTCCGAGCCGGTGAGGAGGTACTGCGACTCTCTCGTGACGCACATGCAAAGGATCCGGCCCGAGTGACCTGGAAAATTGCCCTCATACATATTCATTCTTTCACCTAGCGTCTAATAAAATGTCGTCATGATGGATGGTAGTAATATCGTGTGAGTTTTGTATGTTTTCGGTATATGGGTTAATTTCTTTTTTCAGGTTCTAGCTAAACCAAAATGCGGTTTTATAAAAATGAGTTTTATTAATTGTTTGTTTTTTTATTTTATTTTGCATTAGAAAGTAGTACAGCCACCTAGACGTATTCGTCACACTCACAGAGCAAGGGGCACATCGATATTAATATACGGATTTTATTTTATTTTATATATTCATAAAGGTTTTTTGTTTTTTTTTCGAATTAATTTAACTTATTTCGTATGAACCCGATCAATTAATGTATAGCTACATAATCATAGACATATTTAATCATAATCAAAGTTACATTCGATTTTTATGACGCTACCTTTTACTGTAAATATTTGCGGTTGTAGCCATTCTAACCATTAAATAAATGAATTATGTTGAGGCAACATGAGCTGCTTGTTACTCCAGAGTTTATTCTTTTGATAACTTTAAAAAAGGTAAAGATAATCTTTATACGAGTAATTCAACCGCGTTTCAAATACTCTCACCTGCATGTCAGAATATGTCAACCTCTCCGAAGATTTGTGTTGCATTTTTGGTTATTTGGTAGGGCCCCAGGGGCCGCTAAGCTGCCAATGAATGTTCCACTAGGCAATGCTATCGATACACGTGATTCATGAGTATTTGATTAATAATCACTGAATTTAGGTAAGTGCCAGTAATTGGCAAGTCATAGAACTCGCTTCTCACCGTGCCTACTCAATTCAACAATTTCCCACCTTCATTTACAGCTCTTGAAGAACAATTTACCATTTTAGCACAGGTTTTCCTAACAATATGTTTGACGCGATGGTATTGATACAGTCAGCCAGCAGTCTACTTATCTGTGTTTACTGTAAAGGGTGGTTTGTAATTATACAAAACCTGAAAAAGGTTTACGAGAACAAGACTAAAATATAAAGTTATAATCTTAACAGTAAGGAATCAACGTGTAAATTGTAGAATACGTTTGCATTACATGTCTACCTATATCCTACACATATTTGAATTTAAAGCGTACTTCGTATCCTCATATTAATACGACAAGCACTTCAGATATGACGGCGAGTGCCCTCGACAAATTAAATGTCGTCGGCCGGGTCGGGTTAGCCGGGGGTACGAAATAGCTTCCCTTATCATAACAGGATAAAAAATATTTGTATAACGCCATCTAGTTTATACTCTTTATAATCAGGGATCGCACATCTGTGGTTGCAATCCATACTAATATACTAATCCATCCATACTAATCCATACTTATATACTTATACTTATCCTTATCCATACTAATATTATAAATGCGAAAGTGTGTCTGTCTGTCTGTCTGTCTGTTACCTCTTCACGCTTAAACCGCTGAACCGATTGCGATGAAATTTGGTATCGAGATAGTTTGAGTCCCGGGGAAGGACATATGATAGTTTTTATCCCCGAAATCATCCCCTAAGGGGGTGAAATGGGGGGGTGAAAGTTTGTATGTAGCTACGCGATATAAACGAGTTCCACGCGGACGGAGTCGCGGGCAGAAGCTAGTAATATTATAAATGCGAAAGTGTGTCTGTCTGTCTGTCTGTTACCTCTTCACGCTTAAACCGCTGAACCGATTTGGATGAAATTTGGTGTAGAGATAGTTTGAGTCCTGGGGAAGGACATAGGATAGTTTTTATCCCGGAAATCATCCCCAAGGGGATGAAGTGGGAGGTTAAAATTTCTATGGAGATACTTAAAGCGCCGTACCGATTTAGGTGAAATTTGGTGCAAAGATAGTTTGAATCTTGGAAAAGGACATAGGATAGTTTTTTTCCCAAAATTCATCCCCTAAGGTGGTGAAATGGGGGTTTAAAATTTCTATGGAGATACTTAAACCGCCGAACTGATTGAGATGAAATTTGGTGCAGTGAATTCTGGGAAAGGACATAGGATAGTTTTTCCCGAAAGTCATCCCCTAAGGGGGGAAATGGGGGGTTACAATTTGTATGGAGCTACTTGAACCGATTTAGGTAAAATTTGGTGCAAAGATAGTTTGAATCCTGGGAAAAGATATAGGATAGTTTTTTTTCCGAAATTCATCATCCAAGGTGGTGAAATGGGGGGGTTCAAATTTGTATGGAGATACTTAAACCGCTGAACCGATTCAGATGAAATTTGGTGCAGAGATAGTTTGAATTCTGGGAAAGGACATAGGATAGTTTTTTCCCGAAAGTCACCCCCTAAGGGGTGAAATGGGGGGTTACAATTTCTATAGAGCTACTTAAACCGCTCAACCGATTTAGGTGAAATTTGGTGCAGAAATAATTTGAATCCTGGGAAAGGACATTGGATAGTTTTTTTCTCGAAATTCATCCCCTAAGGGGGTGAAATGGGGGGTTAAATTTTTGATGGAAATACTTAAACCGCTGAACCGATTGAGATGAAATTTGGTGCAAAGATAGTTTGAATCCCGGGAAAGGATAAAGGATAGTTAAGGATATTTTTTTTCTGATATTAATTCCCTAAGAGGTTGAAATGGAGGGTTGCATGGAGCTATTAAAACCGCTGAGCCGATTTAGATTAAATTTGATATAGAGATATTTATATGTAATTCCGAGGAGGGGCATACGATAATTTTTATCCCGAATATCATCCCCTTACTGGTGCGTGATGGGTGGGGTTTATTAATTTTTTGGTCTACTTTTTCCGATTTACATTCATGAAATTTGGTATATAGAGATAGTTTGTGGCCCATGGAAGATGATATCCGGGAAATTATCATACCCTATAAAATTCGAATAAAATGAGGTCTAGACATATTTTAAATCCTTAATGCCGTTTTCATCCCTTATAGGAAGTTTTTACGATTAAATCAACATTTTACATATGTACCCCCTTATTCATAAATGCCCATCAAATAACCTACGAGGGTAATATTTATTCAAGCTGGCTACTACTACACAGAAGAGGATTTTTAATTATTTTTTTTTACCTTATACTTTCGTTAAAGTGCTACTTAATTGTCAGCTTTTCGATTCCTAAAATGATCGCGATCTCATAATAACAATAAGTAATAAGTATTATATATGCGGAAATAACTCTGTCTGTTTGCTACCATTTCACGCTCATACCACTGAACCGATTTCGACGAAATTTGATATAGACGTAGTTCGAGTCCCGGGGAAGGACATAGGATAGTTTTTATGCCGGAAATCATCCCTTAAAAGGGTGAAATGGGAGGCGGAAGTTTGTATGGAGGTACAATATAAAGGTGTTCCACGCGGACGGAGTCGCGGGCAAAAGCTAGTAATATTATAAATGCGAAAGTGTGTCTGTCTGTATACTGTCTGTCTGTCTGTCTGTCTGTCTGTCTGTTACCTCTTCACGCTTAAACCGCTGAACCGATTTGGATGAAAATTGGTATAGAGATAGTTTGAGTCCTGGGGAAGGACATAGGATAGTTTTTATCCCGGAAATCATCCCCCAAGGGGATGAAGTGGGGGGTGAAAGTCTGTATGGAGCTACGATATAAACGAGTTCCACGCGGACGGAGTCGCGGGCAGAAGCTAGTATTATAGATATGGCTCAAATATAAAAAAAGCATTATTGTTCTATATTAAAACATCTGTAATTAGTTTGTTTTAGTAAAAGGAGAATGTCTAAACATAAAGAGAATGTAAGTTGGTCATGTAATTACTTGAGTGTAATATGTAAGCTGTAATTCGAGAGCATGACTTTAAAAAAAGATGCCTTTTGTCTTTGAATTTCGAATAAGTGAATCGATTCAATCATTCTATGAGCCTGTTCACAGAATCGCACGAGAAAGCGTTGAGAAAATGCGACCTGTAGATGAGGACAGTCGGACAGCGGGACATCCGGACAAACTAATTTTGGCCCAAGCTGAAGCATATGACTTCGTTCGCTTCGCTCGCTCGTTCTATTATTTCTGGCCATTTTGACGCTCACTGAACATTATAACAATCATTCTACCGGAATACAATACGAGAAAATACGAGTTTTAATCCAATTAGCGATACGAGTCCAATTATTGCTGCAATTACTAGTTGACGCAGCTTTTGTGTGGGGCAGGAATCAGCGATGGCTGATGAGCGGCATCTCGCTTTATTCATTAGAAATATATTCTGCAAGGAATATTTTCTGAAATTGCAATACGACTATAGTGTCTTCACTATAGTGAAGAATCATCTTTCGTTTACCTCAGTACTCGAAAATCGCAATCTATATTTTATTTGATAATTGCTAGTCATTCTGATATGTAAGTGACTGTAACCTTTGATAACACACTAAGAGTTTATTGTATTTCAGTGTAAACAGCATTTTATTTTATTTCTACAAGCTTTATATTAACTTGACTTGTTCGTAGTAAGTATAAAAGTATGTATGTAAGTTGTCCGTCAAATCTTGCAAGTTAAATTTGACCCACTTCTCGGAGACCGATTGAGCTGAAATGTTGGGTATAGTATAAGTATAATTTGGATGACAATTCAATATTATGGTACCATCGAGCTAATCTGATGATGGAGACAGAAGGTGGCCATAGGAACTCCGTAATAAAACCACATAACCCCATCGAGTTTGGGCTCGTTACAATCGTCTCAATGAGCAGTTGATGATGGTATACAGAAAAGTACAGTCGGCAATAAAAGCTTGTACCAAAAATGAAACTTTTGACAGAAACTTATTCTATTCTATTTCATGAAACGCGAATTAACATTATTATGCGTACTTAGGTATATTCAGAGCAATGACGCTTAGTTGCAGTGTCCAAGAGGCGGATGGCGGATTTGAACTCCCGAAGTATCGTGGTCGTGACACTGAAACTACGTTGCTTTAACTAATAAAGTAAACGTCCCAGTGCCCGCCATTGGCCTAAAACATGATAATTTAAATCTTTTGTCAAAACAATAGACGAGAACAACAATAGGTGTCAACTTGTAGCTAAAAGTATGTAAATCCAAGTCACGGAACCGAAATGTAGCTAAAAGTGTAAATCCAAGTCACGGCAACAAAATGTAGCTAAAAGTGTGTTAAATCCTGGCCCGCAGCATCAAAACTAAACTAAACAACCGAGTCTAACGCTAAATTAATGTATTTACCTACAGAACATAAATAATTAAAATTAACTTGAATTTGGCCAATAGATCGTCTAGTGTCTACGTTGTGTTCCGAGCAACCTAAGTTCTTTTATGTGTAGCAAATTAGACTTTGACTCCTCCCTACCTACTCAACCCTACGTCATCCTACTGCATCCTAGTTCAAAATGTTAATTATGTAATAAATAAAATTTGTTTTTGGTTAATAAACCCCAACCAGATCCTACCGTGGCCGGTTAACGTAATGGTAGCTTTATTAATATTTTCTCAACATGTAATATCCTCTTAAAACAAAGCCTTTGTTTCTTTATATACCAAAACATTGCCTCAATTTATAATCATACCATCAAATCAGATAACAGACCAACCTAGCTAGCTAATTGTTTATTATTATTATTGTGTGGAAGATTCTCTTTCATCCATACTATGCTACCATTTCCGCCTGGATGTGGGTCTGGCCATCTAGCTAATTAAATACCCATTTTATTATATTTTGTTTCTAATAGGTAATCCTAACTTGTTTAATAAATTTACCTGTGCTTCGTACCTAATTTCTGATGAGAAGAAGCACTCAACAAACTCATCAGACCTAACAGTTGAATATTATTTCCTTCAAGGAAAATTATGTATTAAGGCATTATTCCACCCTTTACATAGAGACTAATGTATCCATTAAATTCCTATAAACCTGCTATAGTGAAGATATTTGTAATACTGAGGTATACCGTCCATTAAATATGAAATATTGAACCTGAAGTTTACCCTAAGTAATGAGTATATTCCACTCATGATAATTCGATACCTTAATATTAGACATAATGGACTGCTCCGCTTGCCATTAGCCTAGAATCATTTCATCTTTCTGAAACAATTCTGATATCCTAATCATAACTGGAAGTATAACACCTTGATGACAATAAGCAATATGACGATTACACCTTTAATATTTCATATGTAATAAAATACGGAACCCAATACTATTGATCCACACACAATAACTAATTCCTATTCAGTTACTCATAAATTGCAATTAAACCTTCAAATAAATGTTATTTAATTTGTAAACCTTCATTCTAACTATCCATCCCTAAGAACAGTATTCCTAATACCCTATGACGGTGTTTGACTCTATACCTAAGCCTACCTACCACTAAATCCTATACTACTGTATGCAAAACTCCCATCATTACTTTTATTAACGTTATGTGATGTGTATGTTCTAAGCTAGCTAGGGATCTAAGCTGTAAATTGTTCGGAAGGCTAATCCGAGAATGCAACCTAGAGCCTGTGTAATGTACATTTCACAACGTGTCCGTGGACTTAAGGGTTCTGTGAAATGCACGCCCTATTTTATAACATATAAATATATATCCAATAAAAGAACAAGCCTTAAGCACACACAAGACCTCAACGAGTGGATAACAATCCTAGCGATCGACTTATGGGAAATGGCGATCTTCTCGCTTCAGTCTGTGGCCAACCTTAAGACGAGTAAGAGGCCCATCAAAGATAGGCTACACCATCTGTGCAAATAAAAAAGATGGTGCCAGGCTTCTCTCAAACCTGGCCTACTACTAACAGGATCCCGAAGTATACTTCCTTGCCACCGTTAGGGGAAATGCACTTCGTTAAGTTGACCATGCAACTAAGACTTTGATCTGGTTCGAAATAATAATAAAATCATCTAAAATAAATCCAAAATCTAACAGAAAGTGAAATAGTTCATTACTACGCAACATAATTGCACAATACTGAACCTTAGAATAAACTCAGATTCTAATAAGTAGTGGAATAGTTCAATACTATGCAAAGCAATCGCACAATATTGAACCTTCCCGCCACCACAATAATGTATCTACGAATGTTTACGTTATGAATTTAGGCTCGACCCAGAATCAATGACAATCCGAGAGTTCGCTAGAGAAAGAATGAATACGTCTACTCGGTGCGCCGGTCTTATATACACTAAAAGGTTCTGAATCGCTTGAAATGCATGATCCACATGATTCGCTCGATGTGCTTGACGTAAACGAAATAATACCTTACCAGCATTAACTTAAGGTTCGTTTTCAATCGTGCCGCGTACGTATTTATTCCCTATTGGAACCAACTTTACTCATTGCGCAGTGTTTGCGCCAGCTCCGTAGCGGCAACACGTATTTAGTTTACTGAGAAATATGAAAATATTACGTTTTGTTACGTACGAACGTCGATTTAACTATGTACTATTATATTCTTTTCAGGTGCCCATATAATTTCGATTCATACCAAATGATGATGACGATTAATGTATTAATTCTTATTATATTCTATTATTCCTTCATTTAGCATTCCTTAAAGACCATAATAGCGCCATAGGCATAGTTCTAGTTACATTCGCCCCCTCGAGGATTAGACGAGTAATTACATATAATTCACGGAGAATCCTCGAACTACTATTCTATAAGACAACATTTCCTAGATTTGTTCGCATAGCCCCCCATTTTAAACGTGTGTGTGTGTGATGTGTGTTTAACCAATACTCGTTGATTGTTAGTGACTTGGTATAAAACTTAGTTCTTTGAACTTCAATAATGATCCATGAAAATCTTCTACCCAATTCTTTCCCATTTGCCCAGAGTACAGGTTGTGAGGCTGTAGAACCTATCGTTCCGAGTTTGCAGTATCAAACTGAATCTTTGGACCTGGCTGGGCATCCTCCGATTCGATCCACATTGCTCGGACATGGGTGATCCTACAAAAACTCTCCACGCAAAGCAGAAAAAACCTTTATGTAAGCATTGAGATGTTCATTTCTCACTAATTAAAATTCGAACCAAATCTCGATACGTCATCACCTTTTTCAATCAAGTTTTCTTGGAGTATGTCACATTATTGAATCAGATATTTGATTTCAGACTCCTTTCCACCCCAATATATAAAATGTCCATTTATAAATCTAGTTAACCTGACATTTATCACCTCAATGCCCCTTCATCACCATTCGTCATTAAATACTATTCCAATCACAAAATGAAATGACTATCAGAACATTAAAGTTCAAAATGCGATTAACTATGATAATTATCCATAATTATCAAAAAAAATATAATATTCTAGAGAAAGAACCTAAACTTGTATGCCAATTATTGTACCACAACTCCTCTATTATGATGAACATGTCATCACTAGGATGAAAAGTAGCCTTACTTTAACAATTAAATCACTGTTATCTTTCCAAAGATAACCTATCACCATCGACCAAGGAACTTATGAAAATATTAGAGATAAAGTATCAACTTAAAAATAAATAATTTTGAAGTAATATGTACTTATACAATTTTCAAAAATGAATGTACATTGACAAATCATTTTTGATACAATTTGATCTCAAATATCCTTCTTCAAAATGTGGTGTGTATACCCATTTAGTCTCAGCGTCTGTGTAGTATGTAGTCAGTAAAAACTCCCATGGAACGGGCTAATCGTAATACGATTCTTAACCTACGGATAAGATTTTACTGACTAATGTGTAATTTGGTTCCCTCAAATACCAACAAATCCAGGTTGATTACCATCTAACATTTGCCTATTTGCAACAACCCATTTTCACAGAACTTCCCTCAAATCTGCACACCCTTTTCTCACATCACCTTACTTTGATCATCTCTGAATAGGTCATACACTCAAGCACTAACATCACTTCCTCATCCGTTTGTTCACTCGATTATTACAGATAGCCAAAGTTCCAGATATGTAATCAATGCAACAATGCATACTATCACCGATGTCTAAAAATAGTTTTTATTTTTTTATAATAATAATTATTATTTTTTACCCTTTTCCTTCAATGAATGCCAAATAAAGCAACAAACTTAAATTCCATATTTTATATGATCATATAAAATGCCCTGTTTCAGTAAAACAGTATCTATTCATAACATCCAATTTCAATAATCAGAAAACAAAATTAATAGATATTAATAAACTATGTTTCTTTTTTAGATGCATTTAAACTGGAACACTGTATGAATCCAATTTCTATTCATTATTCATCCAGACTTCACTGTGATTAATAAATTGCCTATAAACTTCAAATAAATATTTAGTGTTGAAACCTCCTCAACGGGTAATGAATTATATACTCTTAAGTTTTAAGTATCTATAGACCTATAATATATACAAGTTTTTCATGTTATATTTAATTTATATTTATAATTTATACTTTAACCAAATTCACCGGTGTTTTTTTTATCAAAACTTGTATCGATACCAATAAAATTTTCAATCATCTACCCGGATTAAAAGATACATAAAACTAGACTGACATTTTAATAGAATGCTTTATGCTTACCAAAAATAATCATATTTGCCACCCCCTTAAATGCACCATAACTTATTTTATGTGTTACTTTTACTTTAAACTTTAGTAGAATAGGTACACTATTGGCTCAAATTTAAGAAATAATGTCTGTACTTGTGATAAAGAAAATACAAGCGCCTTATAACAAACAACACTAATAATATACACAAAACTAGAGTTTCCACTCCACATCCTATTAATATACCTTGGAATTATTGTGAAACCTACATAATATTCCTGGCTGAAGTTACCTATACTTTCATTATTATTTCGTTGAAAACGCATCATACACTTTTTTTATAATTCTAATCCAAAATAATACCAGAATTAAAATGCAAAATAAAGTTTTTCTGCAAGTTTTAAGGTAAAACGACCTCTCATTGTTTTGACATTGACACTCCCACTCGACTTTTGGGACACAACGCCACGTTCGGAAATCTTTATCTTCTTTTTTTTTATTCACAGTTATTTATGATGTTGATGACTTTCCAATATTAAAGCTCAATAATAATAATCTTTCTTACAAATGTTTTATCTCATCTTGTAAACATGAATGTTCAACTGTTTATCTGAAAAATCCCTTAGTTGATGACTTGTGTTGCCATCTATGAAAATAACACTACATTCCGTGTAAGCTACCAGCTACCTATAGCTGTATAATAATAGTATCTGTTTGTTGAAACCATAGATAATTGTTTATAAATCCATCGGAATAATTATGATGAATCATTATTTATGATGGTTAAAAATCTTTGTTACAATTTTAGATATATATATATTTATTATGAATACTTTTATTGAAATGAGGTAAACAGATCATGTGATTGTACCCCAACTTGTCAGTACAACATGTGGAAGTCATAATTGGGTGTAGCGCACAGATGCAACAATCCGACCACATGTGCATGCAATTTCTCAGTACAACTCGTTTGACAGTCGGATCAGCAGCGCAACACGCCTCCAGACAATAGCAATTAGTCATCTTCTGGCAAATTGGGGCCGAAAAATCATGACATGCATACATACACCCCCTTATCGATACTGTGCCAGACACCGCATAGTCTGCCATTGCTTAAACATATCGAAATCATGCGTTGTACTGCATGCAGTCCGACACGTTCGAGCGTTTGGACGCGACTTATCTGCTAAGTATTAGATTGTCTGTGGTTTTGTTTACATTACTACTGGTTATTTGATCAGTTTTTTCGTAATGATCAAGTGCGTTTCTAAAATGTCTGTCTTGAGAAAGGTTAATTAATGAATTAATTTCTAAATATACTACAACAATCCACAACGATTCTAAGTTTTTGGAATAAAAGCTCCATGCACAAGTGAACCAAATATTACGTGATATGGATTTCACACGGAAACAAACTGTTTTAAAAATGAGGTACTTCAGAAAGAAAGCGTCTAAACTACAATTAGGTAAGTAAGTCCTTGATCTATATTTATATTTCATCATGGTCTTTTAGTATTTTATTTCTGCGCGTAGCTTGACTACACCCTCGCTCTTTGAAATTCTCAAGTACTTTCAAACTCAAGTATGTTACTAATTTTTAGCATAAATTTAGACAAAGCATTGACCCACGTTCACATACCATAAACATATCATACATACAAACATGTATCAAACAATTTTGAGCTTTAGCTTACATGGTATTTATTTCTAGCCATAGAATGTTCCTACTCTTTTTTTATTGAAATTTATGCGACTCCTTATTATCATAGCAGTGCCATAACGTACTATGAACGTACCTAAAATTATAGTCCAAAAGAGTCCTTGTCGAAAATAGCTTTGTTGGTTATGATTTATGCTCAAAAAGTAATTCTAAACTATGACATAACTTTTTCGTTTCCTAATCCTATGTTTGACTATCTTACTACTTGAAATAATGACAAAGTAATTTATTGCAGGTAATATTATACCTGATGTGCTTTTAAAACAATTTGTACAATCCATTCAACAACTAAATGTTCTTTTTTTTATATGCTTTTATCATATCCCTCTTTCTTGTGATTTCAGAAAATCAAAGATGATGATGCCCTATCAAATGATGAGTTTACATAAAAGCTGATTATCCTATCAGTAATTAACACCTGAAAAACTTAGTTTTACCCCGATGATTTCAGAGATGACTGACCTGACTGATCTATGTCATAGTGTATGGATGATTTTAAATGTAAGTACAGCAAGTATATTGTATTTATAATATATCTATTGGTTTTATATACCTGTAGTCTATCTATACAAAAAATAATTGAGCTTGTTTGATATTCTGTCACCGGAGTCAAAAATATTTTTATTTTTTTTACATTCTTTTGATTCTTTCCACATGCATGGAAATATGTTGTATTGATTCTCATACAGGATCTAAACATTAAATTTTCAACTTGAAATATTTTCAGGTTATTCGAAGCAAGCAAGATGGTGGATTTTCAAGATATACCCCGGCATGCTGATCAATTTACTTGAATTTGTAAATTCTTCTACTATAAAAGGTAATTAAATATCTCATTTTTTTATTATTTTAGTTTATGTAATGTTACTATTGAAATAAAATCAAAGAATTTATTATTAATAAAATTGTACAAGTCCAAATATGACTTGTTACTGCAACTAGCTAGTCTACATGATTATTTTTTTTAATGTATCTCAATATAAATCATGTATCACTATACTACCTGTCCAGTCTTATTTCTACATACTGTCACTAGCGACACCTAGTCGTGCATCCTAGAACCAACAAGCCGAAGTGCACTCGCCGGGTTCACTCCGCTTTGCTACTATTTGCACCTTTATCATACTTTCTTTTCAAATTGTGGAGATAACTTACACATAGATAAATACTAAACACAATTAACGCACCCACGCCCCCTATAGTTTTAGACTCAAAACCCTTCGTACATAAAATTGAAAATGACGCCGTATACATCACACATTCACATACTTTTGAATATTTTTCAGATGCAGATATAACTACGGCAGAGTAACGAGAATTTACTTAATGCTACCTTAGTGGCAAACAAACGCACGACCCGGCCAACAAAAAGCAGCCACCGCAGCCCACGACCGCGCGCAACTCCAGAGAATCCTACATAACTATTAATTGCATTAACTATTCGCTGTAATTACGAAGGTGTATCAATAAATCATACTATTTGTTGCGTTCAAGTTACTAGTAGGAAGAGTCAAAATCCAAATATGCACACATTTCCATTCCACGCCAGCAAAATGTAGCCCAAGAAAGGCTACTCCTGGTCTTCGCAAATGTAACAAAAGCTACTTTGTGACCAAACATTATGTAAATCCTGGTCACGGCACCAAAATGTAGCTAAAAGTATGTAAATCCAAGTCACGGAACCGAAATGTAGCTAAAAGTGTAAATCCAAGTCACGGCAACAAAATGTAGCTAAAAGTGTGTTAAATCCTGGCCCGCAGCATCAAAACTAAACTAAACAACCGAGTCTAACGCTAAATTAATGTATTTACCTACAGAACATAAATAATTAAAATTAACTTGAATTTGGCCAATAGATCGTCTAGTGTCTACGTTGTGTTCCGAGCAACCTAAGTTCTTTTATGTGTAGCAAATTAGACTTTGACTCCTCCCTACCTACTCAACCCTACGTCATCCTACTGCATCCTAGTTCAAAATGTTAATTATGTAATAAATAAAATTTGTTTTTGGTTAATAAACCCCAACCAGATCCTACCGTGGCCGGTTAACGTAATGGTAGCTTTATTAATATTTTCTCAACATGTAATATCCTCTTAAAACAAAGCCTTTGTTTCTTTATATACCAAAACATTGCCTCAATTTATAATCATACCATCAAATCAGATAACAGACCAACCTAGCTAGCTAATTGTTTATTATTATTATTGTGTGGAAGATTCTCTTTCATCCATACTATGCTACCATTTCCGCCTGGATGTGGGTCTGGCCATCTAGCTAATTAAATACCCATTTTATTATATTTTGTTTCTAATAGGTAATCCTAACTTGTTTAATAAATTTACCTGTGCTTCGTACCTAATTTCTGATGAGAAGAAGCACTCAACAAACTCATCAGACCTAACAGTTGAATATTATTTCCTTCAAGGAAAATTATGTATTAAGGCATTATTCCACCCTTTACATAGAGACTAATGTATCCATTAAATTCCTATAAACCTGCTATAGTGAAGATATTTGTAATACTGAGGTATACCGTCCATTAAATATGAAATATTGAACCTGAAGTTTACCCTAAGTAATGAGTATATTCCACTCATGATAATTCGATACCTTAATATTAGACATAATGGACTGCTCCGCTTGCCATTAGCCTAGAATCATTTCATCTTTCTGAAACAATTCTGATATCCTAATCATAACTGGAAGTATAACACCTTGATGACAATAAGCAATATGACGATTACACCTTTAATATTTCATATGTAATAAAATACGGAACCCAATACTATTGATCCACACACAATAACTAATTCCTATTCAGTTACTCATAAATTGCAATTAAACCTTCAAATAAATGTTATTTAATTTGTAAACCTTCATTCTAACTATCCATCCCTAAGAACAGTATTCCTAATACCCTATGACGGTGTTTGACTCTATACCTAAGCCTACCTACCACTAAATCCTATACTACTGTATGCAAAACTCCCATCATTACTTTTATTAACGTTATGTGATGTGTATGTTCTAAGCTAGCTAGGGATCTAAGCTGTAAATTGTTCGGAAGGCTAATCCGAGAATGCAACCTAGAGCCTGTGTAATGTACATTTCACAACGTGTCCGTGGACTTAAGGGTTCTGTGAAATGCACGCCCTATTTTATAACATATAAATATATATCCAATAAAAGAACAAGCCTTAAGCACACACAAGACCTCAACGAGTGGATAACAATCCTAGCGATCGACTTATGGGAAATGGCGATCTTCTCGCTTCAGTCTGTGGCCAACCTTAAGACGAGTAAGAGGCCCATCAAAGATAGGCTACACCATCTGTGCAAATAAAAAAGATGGTGCCAGGCTTCTCTCAAACCTGGCCTACTACTAACAGGATCCCGAAGTATACTTCCTTGCCACCGTTAGGGGAAATGCACTTCGTTAAGTTGACCATGCAACTAAGACTTTGATCTGGTTCGAAATAATAATAAAATCATCTAAAATAAATCCAAAATCTAACAGAAAGTGAAATAGTTCATTACTACGCAACATAATTGCACAATACTGAACCTTAGAATAAACTCAGATTCTAATAAGTAGTGGAATAGTTCAATACTATGCAAAGCAATCGCACAATATTGAACCTTCCCGCCACCACAATAATGTATCTACGAATGTTTACGTTATGAATTTAGGCTCGACCCAGAATCAATGACAATCCGAGAGTTCGCTAGAGAAAGAATGAATACGTCTACTCGGTGCGCCGGTCTTATATACACTAAAAGGTTCTGAATCGCTTGAAATGCATGATCCACATGATTCGCTCGATGTGCTTGACGTAAACGAAATAATACCTTACCAGCATTAACTTAAGGTTCGTTTTCAATCGTGCCGCGTACGTATTTATTCCCTATTGGAACCAACTTTACTCATTGCGCAGTGTTTGCGCCAGCTCCGTAGCGGCAACACGTATTTAGTTTACTGAGAAATATGAAAATATTACGTTTTGTTACGTACGAACGTCGATTTAACTATGTACTATTATATTCTTTTCAGGTGCCCATATAATTTCGATTCATACCAAATGATGATGACGATTAATGTATTAATTCTTATTATATTCTATTATTCCTTCATTTAGCATTCCTTAAAGACCATAATAGCGCCATAGGCATAGTTCTAGTTACAAACTATAAGGCATGAAGGTATCGAGTATCGAGACATTGACCTTACTGCTCCTTCTTAGAAGTTTCATTCTAAGATGATAACGTTTCTAGGCACACTTTATAACATGGATAATGAACAAAAGTTCATCTTCTAAATTACGCCACTGCGCAAATCGGCCCCAGCTGAACGAACACAAGTAATCTAAGTTTCACTTTACAATACAACGGCAAACACAGGTACGAAATCCATGTAATGACTTCATAAGACCCTCTGGCTAATATAGAGAACTTTGCACAGGAGCTCTGTCTGGATCTGCATAAATATTAATTACTTAGAAAGCAAGAAGTGGAAATTCGCTGTGCTGAGTCTACAGAAATGAGAGGAAGCCTTTTCATGTATACGTTATTACATGATATATGGATATATCTTTGAAAAGTGCTGATATCATATTTGATAAGTACTACATATTAATATACTTACATGTATTTCAATGTTATAATTATAATGTACAGTCGGTGAGGTCTTAGAAATAAAACCGAGTTTGGGTGAATTCAATTAAGGCGGTACATTGGAAATTGTCGCGTGCTTTGAAACGCCGTTCTGACTAGATTAAGAAACAATAAAGTCTGGTTTTCAGATATATGATTCTTGACTATATGATTGTTTATCTGATTTGAACGATACATGATTGCTTAAAATTTCCTCTATAGAAAAAAAAACCAAAGTTGGGTCTGTATTTTCCTTTTTTTACTCAGCCTACTCAAACGATACATTATTTTACGACACAATCAAGTTAATTCTATGGTATTTTATCTCATCTAAAATCTCACATGATGTAATTTAAATAAAACTTCACTAAGTTAGGTATTTATCGAAATTTGCCCAAAAAAGCCATTCCCGAAGAGTGTTACATCTCTTTTTCTCGTGCGCGGAATGCATAAGCGTGTCTCTGTCTCGGGGGTGTGTTCGACTCAAATCAAGGCATCCCCTTAAAGGCGTTTATAGTGTAAGAGCTATCGAGGGGTGTTGTAATGAGGTGTGTGTACACTGTTGATGGTACACACTGGCCATACGTAATTCTATATTTAACATCCAATCGTCTGCGCATGACGAGCAGTGAGAATAGGTAATGTTGTCTGCTAATGTCAGACTTCATTCTTTCCGGTTGATAGCTTTGTACGGTCGAGGTCATAAATACGTTTCCACTTTTGCACCTTATTGCCTTGTAATAAGGTGCAAAAGTGTAAACATATTTATGACCTCGACTGTACAAGATGGTTTTGTACTAAATCATATTTAATGTTTTTACTCGTGTGTTCTCCAAAATAAATAGTTACTGCCACAGCCCCTCTGTTTTCATTACAATAACAGGTCATGGGCGCAGTATAGCTACAAAATAACGGTTGTGTTGAGTGGCTTTCAAATAAACGGTATTATCTTATAAAAACAAGAAGATTTGTAAGCATAGCAACAAGAAAGTTGTTGATTTTATAAGCCTAGCAAGCAACGGTGACGGATTGACGTCGAACGATCGATTGATTCGTTTGTAACGAAATATAAATGAAGACGAACAAGGAATCTATATTTATAGTGATGAAAATAATGTTAGAATCAATGGGCTGTGGTAATGAGACGAAAATGAGGAAACAGAATTTAGAAAAGAAATAATTGAGAACAATACAAATGATCGAGAAGGCGGAAAATTTAGAAAAACAAATGAAGATGAAACAAATAACAGTGAGACAATTGAAATCGAAAGAAATGAAGGCGAAACAAATGAAGCCGAAAGAAATGATGAAACAAATGAAACCGAAGGAAATGAAGGTAAAATAAGTGAAGTTGAAAGAAATAAAAATAAAACATGAAAATAATGGAAGAAGTGTGGATGAAAATACTATACCGAATAATAATGATAATTTTGTAAATGATTTTATTTTTGATAATGCTACATATTCTGATGGAAGTGAAGAATTCTTCGAAGAGTCAAGTAACAGAAGAGAACGAAGTTCGAGCTGTGGTGGATAATGAAAATACGCCTTTAACAATGATTCATTTAAGGGGGTGTAGTAATGGGGAATAATAGGTGTAAATGAATACATTGTTAGGATTTTGTTGTAATGGGGAATGATAAATGTAAATTAATACTGAGAATGGTTTTATATCAAATTTAGGTTTTGTGAATGTTTATTTTGTGGTTTATATTTTAATAGTTAATATTGTGAGTGATAAATGTAAATTAGTGTGAGGTTTAGTAATACCTTAAGTTTTATATCAGGTTTAGTGTTTGTATTTGCTTATTGTGTGGTTTTATATTGTAGTAGTTGTAGAGTGGAGCAGGTGAATAATGTTGAAGTATCTACAATATTATAAAGTAGTTGAATATTTTGTAGTAAGTAGTTGTGGAGTCGAGTAGGTGAATAATGTTGATGTAGCTATTATATGATAAAGTAGTTGAATATGTTGTAGCTGTTGTGAAGTCGAGTGGGAGAATTTATTATGATGTGGAAGTTAGTATATTGATGAGTCGAGTAGAGGAATAGTGTATAATGTTATATAGAAGTTGAATATGTTGAAGTATTATGAAGTCGTGTGGGAGTATTTATGATAAATGTGGAGGTTAGTATATTGACGAGTCGAGTAGAGGAATAGTGTATAATGTTATAAAGGAGTTGAATATGTTAAAGTATTATGAAGTTGAGTGGGAGTATTTATGATAAATGTAGAGGTTGGTATATTGATATATCGGGTAAGGGAATAGTGTAAAACTATAAGGGGTTTTTATATGCTATATGTATGAGAAGGAGTATGCTAAAGTATGTTAGCTTTATATGTATTTAGAGTTTTAGATAAATGGATAACGTGATATTTTATTTGTATACCTTTGATTGTTTATGGTTTATTTAATTGGAAATTTAAAATTGGGTTTTCTAAAATAGACATGTGTTTCAAGGTCTGTCATGAGCAGTCGATTGAGGGGGTGTGTTGTAATGAGGTGTGTGTACACTGTTGATGGCATACACTGGCCATACGTAATTCTATATTTAACATCAAATCGTCTGCGCATGACGAGCAGTGAGAATAGGTAATGTTGTCTGCTAATGTCAGACTTCATTCTTTCCGGTTGATAGCTTTGTACAAGATGGTTATGTACTAAATCATATTTAATGTTTTTACTCGTGTGTTCTCCCAAATAAATAGTTACTGCCACAGCCCCTCTGTTTTCATTACAATAACAAGGGGAACATATAGACTTGCATCCTATTCTAAATGCTCACGGAATGTTACTTGTTATTATAATTTTAGACTGACCATAGGCAAGGTAGATTTTATACGTTTCTGACAAACACTAATGTGATAAATAAAAGGACCTCAGGCAGTCAGTGTGAATTGTAATGCCATTTCAATTATAGTTGCTTTGATCGATTCCTATGTTTATTAAGTAGATCCAACATAAACTCAGAAGCGTTTACTTCAGAGGTTATTTTAGATACATTGTAACCCAGCGAACGAAAAAAACATAGAAGGCGACCTCCTTACTCTACACAAATACGTGCCTAAAACCCGGTATGCGCATTATCAACTGCGCATCCAATCACAGCTACCCAAAATATCAGCCTATTACCAATTACCCAACATAAATGTGCGATTGGTCAATCTACGAATGCATTGCTGGGATTAGGCGTCGTGCGTCACGTCGTCGGACGACAGCTATATGACAACGAAAACTAATAATTGTTGAACGGTTACATGCAACAAGAAGGTGTAATATAATATGTTTAGGTTAATATTGCTGAAGGATTATATATTTTACGTTTCTGTCATACAGTTAATTTTCAATAGCACTGATCAGTGCTAAGACATACGAAGGGTTAAGAAATATATTATTTTTATTTTGGCTACCTACTAAAAGAACAAAATAGTTATATATTATGCTACAAGTGCGGAAAGTAGGTGATTTCCGACGAGTGTCATTTTTATACATAAGCGAGTGAAGCGAGCGAATGTATAATTCGACAAAAGTCGGAAATCATCTTTACGCGCGTGTATCATACAACGTTTTACTATGCCTTGTGTGACGAAATAGATAAATGTTGAAATGTCAGTTTAAAATAGATCTAGTTTAAAATTGAAGAACCTAGGTAGATTGTCAGGTACCTACTTATTATCTGGAACTGCATTTAACTACTTCTCCACATCTTTTACTGTCAAGCTTATTCACTTAAAAGTTAAAACCATTGTATTGTGGTCTTGGAACAAAATTAATTTTGAGTAACTCAATTTATTAAACAACAAAAAGACGCTGTACCGTCGTAGTTCTATAAGAAACACACTGACACTATTGAAACGCAATAAATCATTATTATTATTGATTAGTCATTTTCACTCGACATTTTTAACATATTTACATAAAACAACTCCAAACTAAACAACAATCACAACAATGGCGGGCTTTTTAGTTTTAAATACATGCGCGGTTAACATAATTATGCACATGTGCAAGTCGCCATACTGTCGTATCGCAAAAGTCATAAGAAAGATATGCGTAACATGCGTTCAGCCAAACACAATTACTGTGAATATTTAAAATCAATTGAATATTTAAAATCAAATAATTTACTGACCAAATTCAAAATTTAAAAAGATTAATAAAACATTTTATAGATAATTAGTATTTATGTTCCTTTTATATTAAGGGGCTACCCGAGGTTTTCATCGATTTTTGACAAGTTTTGAATCGTATCTACTACTTTTGCACTACAGATAGAATCATAAATCAAACGGCTATCGGTTCTTCAATCTTTTATCTCCATTTTGACAGACCGGATTTTGAAACAAATTAATACTTAATTTTGTATGATTTTTTTAAACATTGTCTAAAAAAACACTTATTTCGTATCTCTATTGACGTGAAAGATCTAACATATACGAAATCTACATATTTGGGTTCGTCTGTGACGTCTCTAAAAACTGACAGAGGGTTTTCATTTTAAACCAATTAACACAAAAGTTATGGCCAGAAAACTAGTTTTTTGGCCTAAAATTGCTCAACTTTGATGTCAAATATCTCAAAAACTATGAACTTTGAAGTAAATAATGGGATATTATATTGCTTAAAGCCGTTGTTGTTAATATAATAAGCTACAAAAACATTACAAAACCAAGGGATTCAGATCGAAGGTCATTGGCGTATGGGAGCCTCTTAAAGAAAAAGTGTAATTGAAATATTTGTAAAACCTTTCTCAAGTAATAAAAACTCTGCGTCGGGCTGACGACTTAAAATTAAAAAAAAAAATGGCACTTTCCGCACGATTTGGGATTTGGGTGCTTGGAAAACGCTCTTTTCGAGCACATGCATTGTAAAAATACTGCCTTAGTTTAATCTTCTTTTCTACGACGCCGGTGATCGCAATGATGCAGTCTACTACAGATTCTATCCTATATTGTTACACTAGTATATTTATTTGTAACCACGTTTCTTAAAAACGGCACCAACGATTTTGACGTAATTTGCAATGAAAGAGTTTACGGGGGTGAAAATTTGATCTTAGCTATAGGTCTCATATCAAGTAAAATTAGTTTGCTCTATTTTCACCCGAGTGGGGTTTGGTCGCCCAAGTACTAGATAAATAAAAATATCAAATCTTAAAATTATGTGTTTAAGAGGCTGACAAGACCAAATTTTGTTGAAATGTATGTTATTTAAGCTGTTTTTTTAGAAAAACTATTTGTTCTAGCACATCAAAAAAGAAATGTTAATATTCATCATATTTCAAAGACCGTGGACGGACTCGATACATAATTGGACGAAATCAGCTCGATAGAAAATAATTGCAAAGATTGGTCTTAAAATCATCATTAAACGGTTCTATGTCTTTATTTTTTTGACGTATGGGTCTGCAATTAAAAGCATGAAGTCAACATAGTCATACCAAAACCGCTAACGAGTCATATTTCATAAATAATCCTATCCCCTCCCTTTTTATTTCAATATTTGTTTATTATTATTTTCTAAGACCTGGCTGCCCAGTAACACTCGCTCTCGTTTACTCCGATACAAATAGACAGTGTGCGCCGTATCCCGAATCCTCAAGGACATTTTGGTGTTGACAGCGTCTTAACTTATTAAAAAAGTATTGATGTCTGTTGGCATGATACCCTCCCTTCCCCATCCCTGTACAAAATGTGATCCTAACAATAAAATCAAAATAATATAGCAGCCAGTTAACTTATCAAATAATATGTGTATTGCTTTAGTTACTTGTGAAAAGTGATTTCATCTTTTTTGATGTGCTTGTCTGAACGACTCGCACAACATTTTACTGCACAAGAAGGCATATTTTTTGAAAATGAACATTGGTTTATTCAACAGTTTGAAATCACTGCCATGTCCGAACTAAACGGCTGCCTAGCATCGTTCTGACGCTCCGCCTACCATGGCACCCTTTCTGTGGGGTCATTTTACGGCTCTTGTTAAACTTCTATGTTTTTTTCGTTCGCTGTTGTAACCACTATAAGCGCTGCTAATAGTACGACATTTCAAACGGTGTGTAAAGTAAACAGTCTGTTAATAATCACGTCATTTCCCGTTATTTGACGAAAATTCGGCAATCAAGCTAATACTAAACCAACCTCAATGTTCGCAGGCACCATTAATCAACATCAGCGGACGGCGATGGAACCATAAATCATGTTCTGTGGATTCACTACTCCGTAATCTTCATATTTATATGATGGTATTACGAGAAATACGAGACTGTACTTGTCAATGTTGCAATGTTACTAAAATGTACTTTGTGCTACTTAGTTTCGGCAGTAGTAAAATATTTCTTGTACCGGTAATATTACTTTTCACCTGTCAAATTTTTGAGGGATGAATTCGAACTACAGGTGCTTCAATTCTCTAAATAAATGTTTAACTTTGAGATTAATCATTCATTTCGATTGAATAATATACCTCTTACTCATTGCGGTTTTATAACGATTTGATTTCACTGCGTTGCGCTAACGTATCAGAGCAACCGTGCAAAACATTAAAACTAAATTGAGATTATATATTTTAAATCAACCCCTAAACAACGAGGAATTAATGTTCAACAAGTGATTTGATACTATTTAAACTAAGTAAGGAACGAAAGCCTACGTTCACCTTTTGTTGTAAAGAGTGTCGAAACCGTCTAAGTAATGAAACGACTGGCGTTTCCCTTTTCAATATGGCTTTCATTAAAATATGAGCGATGATTGTTATCAAGACAGCTATTGTTTCAATTTTCACAGAACCATCGTTCAAGATCGAAGCGGTTTTTCAGGGCACGTTTCTATCGTCCATCAGTTGAAAGTTATTAAATAAAGTAATGCCTTATTTTTATTCCGTAGAATTCTAACGGCTGACAACGTTAGACGTTTCAGGAATCGCATACATTTTTTAAACTACTTTACTAAGTTGTAAAATAAAATTGCATGCATGAAATTTTATTTTCAAATAAATAGTAAGTAAATCTTTTTTATGGGGCAAAACTTGATTCTTGGCAAATGTATTAAAGAACGTTCAAAGTTCAAAGTACCAAGTCAAGTGTGTATGCTTACATATTAAAATAAACCAGACCCAAGAAAAGTGGAAAATTCTAGTATATGTAAAAAAATCCGCCCTCGGAAATGCGAAAAGTCATGGAAAACGCTATGAAAAGCCCCCTGGCAAGGTGGCAAGGATATTTGCGGAAAATTTATATTCATTTAGAATTTTATTGCCAAGTCTTAAGAATACATTAATACACAAACTTTTGTAACTAAGTATATGGATTTAACTTCGTATACCACTTATTTGCCCACCCTGTAGTACAGTATTTTAAGTTACAGTAAGTTAATGGAACATCTCACCATACCACATGGTACCTACATAATTTTAAAATACTACAATCTTAAACGGGAAGGTTTGCAAATATATTATTATACCACTCGTTGGAATAATGGTACAGTCACCGGCATCAATATCTGCCGTAACAAAGCCGGCAAAAATATCTGACACGACCTTATGGCATTAGACATAGAGTCGTGTCCGATATTTATGCGTGATATGTTGTGGCAGTTGTTATTGCTGGTGACTGTACCAACAACGATTTTTGTTTTCTCAGAAAAGTACTTTATATTTTTTATGACCAAATAGTGAAATTTAAATTTAAAACAGGGTTTATGCATTTTGGTGTGTACATAACACCATAATGCATAAACCCGTCCATAAAGAAGAGCTATTTAATTTCACTCGCACACGCCAGACGAATGTAATCCAGCAGGTCGATCACGTAACACATTGTACGCGTGTTAGGTAGATCTAAATGTCACTTTTTATATGGAAAAATGATAGTTGAGTTGTCCTAACGCGCGTTCTAACCGTTACATGATTACCCCTCAGAGATAAGACAAATTACCTGCATCATAAACCTCCAATAATAAAATCTGATACAATATCCACGGGTAAATAAAGGATGGCGATGTTATAAGGGCACGGACGTTAAACGCCAATCGAGATCGGCTATAAAATTCCGATCTATCAACCTACGCACCTGATCGTTAGGGTAACACAACACGTAGTGTGGATGGAAAAATATCCAGTTTCTGAAACTGAATCAGTCTCCTTTTTGCCGGCCGTGGGCGGTTAAAAATTACTTGAACCCAAACGATTGCCTATTTTGTCAAGGTTCGCTACTTTGTATGAAATGGTAGTAGAATAATAATGTAAATATATCCAACGATATATTATTATGATTTTTATCAAACTCAAACTCAAAATTATCTTTAATCAAGTAGGCCTAGTAACAAGCACTTTCAAATGGTCAGTTAATTGTTTAGAGTTATTTATGAAACAAAATATAAAAATTATATGAAGTAAAAAATGTATAAAAAATACTAGAAGAATGTTTCTAGAAAAACAATCGAATGTCAAAAAACAAACAAAATATAACGAGAATAATAGATTAAAAATTAGTTCCATGGAGTTTTATCATTCATGTAGTCTTGTGTGCTATAATAAGCTTTCGAAATAAGTTTACGCTTCACATAGTTCTTGAATTTATTAATAGATAACTCAGTTACGTTTCCTGGTAGTTTGTTATAAAACCTTACACAATTACCCATGAATGATTTTTTTATTTTTTGGAGCCGAGTGGTGGGCACCGCGAGCTTATGCTTATTTCTAGTATTAATGTTATGTATGTCACAGTTCTTCCTAAAATTGACAATGTTTTTATGTAGATACAAAATATTTTCATAGATATAAACGATATGATACAGAGAAAGAATATAATGGAAATATAAACCATCTTAGTCTATTATTTTTCCATTATATTATTTCTCTGTATCATATTGTTTATAAAATGATCGGGGTAATTTCCTCGTTAAAAATAACACGAAAACAAAATTATTTCATTAAATAATTTGTTTCGTGATAAGAGTATTTAAGTTTCATAGATATATTGACAATGTAATGTCATTATATTAATATTTTTAAACTTATCTCTAAGTGAGCCTCTATGGTTCAATTTATATATCGCCCGAATAGTTCGTTTCTGCAAAACAAAAATAGAATGAATCTTTTTTTTTTTTTATATACAACGACGGTGGCAAACAAGCGTACGGACCGCCTGATGATAAGCGGACACCGCAGCCTATAGACGCATGTAACTCCAAAGGAGTAACATAGCCGGTGCCACCCCTTGTTGTGTTGAGAGCTGAAGGAACAATTCCCTCGCTCTCAACACAACGCATCCTCGGGAGCTCTGGCGACCTTGCTCACCTCCAGGAACACAACACTACTATAGAGCAAGTAGTAGTGTTATTATGGCTGTGGTCTTCTGCAAGGCGGAGGTACTTCCCCAGTTGGGCTGCTCCAAATTCGAGCGTGATCACATTTCGCTGTGCCCTACCTCACCACCTATCCTACCTCCGAATATTATGACTATTAATAAGAGTTGCAAATACAATCGTTACTTTCTGACAAATAGGCACAGAACTTTACTAAGACTGTGATAACTTTATACCACAAGCTCGGTAATCTCAGCCCACTTGGGAACCGATACTAAGCGTCGACGGCCCTTTCATTTCACGATGGACTCAAATGACATTGATCGTATTTTGCATTAGGAAAAATCTACTGTTTTCGCTTTTTAATTACGCAATGCTGCAAAAAAGGCGGTGCTGAAAAATAATTATGCGATGCTGAAAATGTAAGCAACTCTTTCACTTCCAGGAACCCGCCAGTTGCAGGCGCTTTCATTTACGAAGCATGAAAACCACGGCATCGGCTACAAAATTGTAAGCAGTGAATGTGATAACTGACCTTTGAACGTATGTACTTTAGAGTTGGACATGACGTGCCACAGCTGGGGGTCACCGGTGGCCGGCGCCAGCACCAGATGTTGTCCGGAGGGCGCCAGCTGCAGCAGCCGGGCGCCCGTGCCCGGCGAGGAGGCACCCACTGACACAACCCGCACCGTCGACGCTATCGGCGGTTGGAGCCTGCCCACAATTTATTTTTATTTATTGTTTAATCAGAAACAAACGGTCTTGTAGGTAGTTAGGTACATGTTTTTCATCACACTTGCTCGAAAAGGGCTTCATAATGCGCAGACATACAGAGCTGTAATGTTACTGTTTTTTTCTTCAATTGTATCTGTCACTCAGGCGGCAGTTACAAAGCAAAGAGGTTTTATATCAAATACGATGTCTGAAAACGTATTTATAAATGAATTTAAACTTAAAAAACTACTTAAACATGTTTAACTGAATTATTTACAGATTTAATATGTAGTTATTAGTGTCTATGTAAAATGTTTTTAAGTGTTTTCAAATCGTGGCTGTATACCGAAGGGTCTTTGCCATACGCGCCTCACGTCAAATTCAACAAAATGGACGACTGACATGTTGCAGTTTTTATTACGATTTGTATTCATTTCATCTAAAATGTATTTGTTTCCTCGCAAATGTGATGAAAAACACGGGCGTAAGAATATTGCAAACTCGAGTCATCAAAAGATCGAGTCTTCTGATAGACTCTTGTTCGCAATATTCCACTTACGCCCCTCGTTAAACAATGTACTATTATGGTATTATAAAAGTCTATTAATATTGAATTACAGCTAGCAGAGTTTCCTTATGGTGCTCCTACACTGGCTGTTATAAATAACATAGTATAACAAGGATAAGGAAGGGATATTATAGTTAAGAAGATAGTTGTATAATATAAGTTTTATAACAGCCAGTGTGGAGCACCATTACAGTGTAACATGATTAATATGTCCATAATTGTCATAAAGTACGAAGTATACTGAAACTACGTAATGATTACACGATTGTCGCCCGATAGAACATATAATCAAATATTCCATCAATCGGATCTGACTTCAAATAAATACATTTGAAGTATATAACCTAACAATGAAAAATGTAATTAAGGCGGTCTCTTATTTGGAAAAAAAAAAACTTGTATCTGTGTATAATTTGAGGAAAAATTGCATAAAAAGCAGGGCAGCGGGTTTTGACTTTCGAGCGCTTGACTATTTCACTCGAAAACTGGCAAAAACGATGAATTGGTATTTTGAAATAGCGATAGAAATAAAAAAAATGGTATTCACTACTCGCAACGAATTCTATCGGTGGAAAGTAAGTGCCTACAATTTTGACACTACGATCGTAATACTTGTTCGTATTCAATTTTCGAGCGCTCGAAAGTCATAAATCAGCCTCCAGGTACGCAGTATTAAAATAAAAATGCCATAATATATGTCTGATTTCGTATGATTAGTTATTTCGTTGACACGGGATAAAGTGCGAAGATAAGAAAGTCGGATTTGTTGGTAAAGTGCTCGGATTTCCTCATTAGAGATAACATTTGTCGGGTCCCAGCGGTGCAGGGAACCTTCACAATAATGTATCACTGGGAAGTTAATGATGTAGATAAACACAACGATCAGTAAACTGGGATACGACCGGCTAATGAACACTAAATTCTGTGTACGCGATCTCGCCCATTTCCTGTGATTGTTATTATTTTTATCCCCCATTCCTTTCAGCATAAAACAACATGTGAAAATTATAGTCGTGAGATCTTTAACCAGCGGCAAAGCGTTACGGGCGCTTTTCGCTACACATGGAGTAAGCTGCTACGGGCTACGGCGTAGCATTACGAGTGTAGCGTGGAGCTTAACTCATTCCCTACCAAGAATAGCTATGCTCGTAGCCAATCCCTTGGTTTTACGTATGTAGCAAAAAGCGACTACGGCGTAGCGCCCGTTATGCGGATTCCCGGCCGGGATAGTTTTAATGGCTTAAAATCGGTTGCATCAATTTCGGTCTTGATAAGTGACAAAAATATGTCTAAAATATCTCCGAAAAGTTGGGAGAAACATATTTGTTTGTCGGAAAAATAAGTGTTTTTGAGCAGAACAACTATGAAAAAAAAGTATGTTTGAAAAACACGTCCAATGCGAAATGTAGTGGTCCCTATGTATGTATGTATGTATGTACCTAATTTTGATCGTAAACCGCGTTTACACACGGGCGTAGGTAATTATTTTATTAATATTTATTTTCCATACAACGACAGATTGCAAAGTGTGGCGTCATACTTTTACGTCATTAGTATGAAGCCAGCAAGGTTCGTCTTTGACTCTGGGTATGTTCTACTAGCTTCCGCCCGCGACTTCGTCTGCGTGGACCCGGGATAAAAACTATCCATTATTTTAATCCAGGCTATAAACTATCTTCGTGCAAAATTTCATCGAAATCGGTTAAGCCGTTTAAGCGTGATTGAGTAACAAACATCCAAACATCTAAACATCCAAACATCCAAACATCCAAACATCCAAACATCTAAACTTTCGCATTTATAATATTAGTAGGATAATTGTAGTTGCTCCCATACAAACATTTGTTCCTCTCAAAAAACTGGTTCGAATGGCATCGTAAATAAACTGCTATCAATACTTATTAAGATCGACCTTTGAAATTTTCGTGAAAATTAGTTGTTTTGTAACCATTTTATACATTATTAGTATTATTACGTAACAATTTCTGCGTCGGAAAAAATATATCATAATCTGCAAGATATGAGATGGAACATAGTTTTTTTAGAAATCCATTTTAACAAAAAAAAGTACAGATAAAAAATTCTAAAGTCATCCCTATTTTTTCACTTGCAACCATTTACTGCTCCATCTTTTATCAGAAAAAGATGAAATTTTATAATCTTTGTCATAAAATAATGAACAAGAACTTTGTTTTCTTACTTACTAAAATTACCAATTAACACAAAAGTTATGCCCAGGAAACCAGTTTTTTGGCCTAAAATTGTTCAACTTTGATGCCAAATATCTCGAAAACAATGAACTTTGAAGTAAATATGGGATACTATATTGCTGAAAGCCGTTGTTGTTCATATTTAATATAATAAGCTACAAAAAACATTATAAGGGATTCAGATAGAAGGTCATTGGCGTATGGTAGCCGCTTAAGCGGGAAACGCTAAAGTCGCCTGACAGCTAGCGCGAAATTACGCCTGCGGATAAACGCGCCTTAGTAAATATGTTGCTTTGTTTTTAGTGGGTAGGGTAAATCGCCAATAACTGGCCCCCTCATACTAAAAATGAGCACTGTTCCCCTACAAACAGAATTCAATTTAGTATAACGTGGCCAGTTATTTGAAGGGTGGCCAGTAATTAACACCCTATACTAAAATAATATTCTATTTTTGGTGAATAGAGTTAATATTTAGTATGAATTATCGATGAAGTATTTGAAAATTTCAAATAAGAAACCACCTGTGTATATATGATCCACTTACCATGAGTTGGTTACAACAATAACCTACCTCATCTGACTTATCTTATAATTTAAAACTACATAGATTCTGAAGAGCATATAGAAATTGCAACAAATAGTACCTAAACAACGAACTTCACGTTCCAATGCACTGAAACCGATTCCAAAACCGATGCAAACTCAAACGTAAAACATCCGTGAAGCCGTGATTGCATTCCCTATGAACAATACAGGTAACCTGATTACTTGTGTTTGTGTCGGGCGCCCGGGGCGGTGCTCCTGTCAGCTAATTGAATAAAATGGAACGGTGGAATTTCATGCAACTAAACGTAAAGATGGCGGCGGTTACACGTGTTAGTCAGATTAGAACCGCTTTAGTTTTTGGAAGAGTTTAAAAAAAGAAGCAAATTTTTAGAACTATACTTTTTTTAACTGGTGTTACTTACATGAAGTACTTTAAGACCTTTTTGTTAAATTAATTATCAAGGTAAACTAGTGGCTCTGTGAGCTGTAGAAAACGCGAACATTTTATAATTTTTAAGTACCAATTTAGTTCTAAGAAATATCTAAACAAATTGTCAAACCTGTTCACAAAATTTCACGAGAATCGGTTGAGAAATATGACCTGTAGAGGAGAACAGCTGGACAAACAGACTTACGAAAGAATTTTTGCCCAAGCCGAAGCAGAGAACTTCCTTCGCTTCGATAAAAAAGAGGTAGATAAAGTGAAGTGGCACACTAAAACTGAGTAAGCCCTGGTTCCCACTATGTCGTCTGTCGGGACGATTTTTTATTGTGTCGTAGTGGCAGAATATTTTATATGAAACTATTCACACTTGTCGGACACCAATTTGTATGAGGCGACGACACACGATAAAAAATCGTCCCGAAAGACGACATAGTGGGAACGGGCGGTAAATCGCACGAACTTGCCTCAGTTTCGCTTCGTCAATGGACACGTATTTTATTAACATTTCTTCTGTCAAATATTTTCATCGTATAGTGCAGATAACCTAATCTTTTAACTTATTGTACATGGCTTATTTGTATTTGCTTACTTAATTTGTTGCATAGACGTATTAATAACTGCACTGTTTCGTATGAATTTGACTTTGAATAGAACTTGTTTTTCTTTTACGTATTTATTCTTGTAATCATTAATCAAGGAGCACAGATGTAAATTCATCTGATGTGACAGACATTCAGATTAATTTAAATGCTTAATTAAAACCATATTGCCAATGATACATTTACATAAAATCACCTACTGTGAGGAGTGTCATACTCATACTTGAAGTCAGTTTTGTTCGTCGCTTCGCACCTGTTTCGCATTGCAATATGCTTGCGCTCGCTTCCTCGCTTCTTCGCTGAGCTAACGTTTCAGAACGAGCGTACATTGAAATACGAATGGGATGCATATGTGATGAACCAAACAGGCCTTGTCCTTACCATCCGTTGAGTGGGACGAGGATGGGTTTGTCGTACCCGTCGCACCACGCCATGGCAGCCGTGACGAGCGTCGCGAGCACGCCCCGCCGCGCCACCGCCGGTCGCAACCATGCTATGATCTAAATCAATATAATACATAGGTGTGGTCAGGCAATGAACAGAAACTGTATCTAAGATTAAAAAACATAACGGGGGACTTTTATTTCTTCTTACGAACAGGACACTGCGTTGTTTCTTGTGTTGCGAAATAAAGTCTATTCGAACACTCCACAACGTTTTTTACCTATACCTACACTATTACAAGTAGTACATATTTATGCAATTGCTTAATGTCATAGACCACATTGACAAGTGCTTTATGTCATTGATTTGTCAACGTCTAAAATAAACATGAATTGTGTTAATTTTTTTAACACTTACCTGCCAAAAAAAAAAAATTTCGCTCCTGCTTTTTAGAAAAATACTAAATAAATAAAATAAATAAATATTAGGGGACAATCTTACACAAATCGACCTATTGACATATTGAGCTCATTAAGGCTTGTGTTATGGGTACTTGACGACGATATATATAATACTAGCTTCTGCCCGCGACTCCGTCCGCGTGGAAATCGTTTATATCGCAGGATATATACAGGTATGGATAATATATTATGTATAAATACTTAAATACATAGAAAACTTCCATGACTCAGAAACAAATATTCATTGCTCATCACACAAATATTTGCCCTAATAATGGATAATGGATCAAAGTTGAACTATTCTTCCCTGATCCTGCTATTAATGGGCATAAACACTTGAATCCCTCGTTACGCTGAAGATTCTACGCTAAGAATCGCTAAGAATCGTTCGCTTCACTAAGGGTTCAATAAAGGGTTACCGCCCTCGCCGTAAATACATAATTTTGATTCCTTGAGACACATTCTACTATTCCGCTGTACTCTACACATGCATTACAAAGTACATTTTGGTAACCCTCAATCTTCAGAATATACAGAAATCTACAGCAAATTTAGCACACTAAAATTTTACTTCCTTAAAAGAAGATTGGGTAGAGCGATTTCTTCATAGGACATTACTACGTGTAAATAACTTTCTGTCAAAAATTTCATTTTTGGGTACAAGCTTTTATTACCGACTGTACTTTTCTGTATACCTTCATCAACTGCTCATTGAGGCGATTCTAACGAGCCCAAACTCGATGGGGTTATGTGGTTTTATTACGGAGTTCCTATGGCCACCTTCTGTCTCCATCATCAGATCAGCTCGATGGTACCATAATATTGAATTGTCATCCAAACTATACTTATACCTAAAATTTCAGCTCAATCGGTCACCGGAAAGTGGGTCAAATTTAACTTGCAAGATTTGTCCCATACTAACAGGGCAAGTAAATATAAAACTCCTGTCTCCATCATCAGATCAGCTCGATGGTACCATAATATTGAATTGTCATCCAAACTATACATATACCCAAAATTTCAGGTCAATCGGTCACCGGGAAGTTTAAGTTGAAAGATTTGTCCCATACTAACAGGGCAAGTTAATATAAAGCTTGTAAAAAGATAGATGGTCTCAGTGGCCAGTTTATTTACTTACTTATTTTGACACAGATTTCTAGTGCTACGACTAGCTAGCCTGGCTAATATCGTTGTAAGTATATATTTAAGTAAGACCTCTAATTAATCTTCGTCGTCGCCAACGGGGATTATTCTGTTCCCATTCCAAGCAATAATCTAGGACACTATTTGTCAACTGGATTTTTTTGATTATTTCGTAACACAGTTCTGTATACTCGTAGTAGTAAGCGGCTCTTCCCAATTAATATTTAGGCCGCCGTAATCTAAGCGAATAACTATATTAAGATATTGATTTGTTTTATTGTCATAGTTAAAGTTACGTTTATGTTCTTAGATGTAAAATTTTCGGCGGCTGTATGACATGACAATAACTAAACGTGAAGATATATTAATTTGCAGTATTCAGAACTCATATTCAACAGAACAACTAGGTCACCGAATATACGATGCATTTATTCCATATTTTTTACTAAGAATAAAATAATAGAGCGCTTGGTTTGAATAAGGTGTTGCAAAGAAAGTTCTTTTTACACTCCACCGGGCTTTAGACGGGATGTTGGTCTCCCCCTGGCTGAAATAAAGTAGCGTCTTATATCTGAGCACGAGCAAGCACATAATAAGTTCCTTTATTTATTTGTTACGTGTAGGTACGTGAAAAACATAACAGGAGATTTTAAAACAGTTACATGGCTTTTTGAAAGCACAGTTTGTAATTCGCAGAGTTGCAATTAGATACGAGCAATTAACTGACTGATTTCCACTGAAAATTACATAACAAAAGCATTCTTACGCGCTACGCTTGTGATTGAATTCGTTTTTGTATGTAGTGTCTAAGAAAATATTAAATTACTTTGAATGAATTTGATATACCTACCTACCTACCTTTGATATACCTATCATCGCATTGTATCCCGTGTTAAATATATAGTATCGCACAACATACTACACATACGGGTCTCAATTTGATTCGCCTCTCTCATAAAAACCAAATAAGTAATCTGCTGGTTAAATTCAAATTAAACAAAAACAAAATGTACGAGACTTTAGATAATATAAGTCACTTGCTAAAGCTATTACTTATTTTTTTGTAATAGCTCGCGGGCTTCCTTAAACCTAATTTTGACAGCTCCGAAAGTTTTCCTTTTAGCAAGCCCGTTGATGGAATAAATGTCTGTGTTAATTGGCGCTTTCTATTTTGATTGATATTTGAGTTTCTATTGAATTAATTAAGAGTTTATTTCCGGTTAAATGAGATTTCTGCTTAAGGACGCTAAGGATAAAGGTCGTAGGGGGAGAAAGTCACAACTTCACGGAGAGTTCCTAAATATTTATACGCGACGTAAAGACATACCGTTCGTAATATGGAGTAACTTTCAAGTTACGGGATTTCGAAAGATCTCGGGGGAAGGTTTATGGTTATTTAATCATAAACTTTTATACTATTATATATATAACAACTATAATAGTATAAAATCCCATTGTATAAAAAAGTCGATATAAATGTAACTTATTGCTACTTATTCCCTTATGAAAAGGGGGGGTTAAATAAATGAATGTTTGACGAAAAATCTTTACCGTTGACTGTACATTTACAATTACAGTTGAATATAAGTAAAGATTTCAGGCTGATCATCAACAGGACATTTTGATTACAAGCAAGCTTTACATCGATAAAATTGTATAATATTGCTCAACCTTTTTTCCGCCAATCAATAGACATCCAAAAGCGACATTGTCACGCCAACAACATTGTTACAAGAGAGAAAATACAAATCATATATTTATAAATGTAATATACAGAGTGTACCAAAAATGGGGTGTGAACCGATCAAGGGCCCCGTATCATGGTCGGCCTTATCACGCGATAAGTGATAGGATAGGAGCGTCGTCTCGTTCTATCGAACGGTGTCAGCCAGTGACGGACGCTCTATCCTGTCACTTATCGTGTGATAAGGCCGACCATGATACGGGGTCTGGTATCGTGTTCTGATAAGAATAAACCAAGATACTTTTTTTTACGCGATTTTTTTTTTACATTGGCTGACCTGCTTCATACAAATGTAAAGAAAATCGACTAAAAAAAAATGTTTTTTTCGTATCAGAACACGATACCTGTTATGCCCTTGATCGGCTCACAGCCCATTTTTGGTACACTCTGTATAGTCGCTCTTGGCGTTCAAAGAATTAAAGCAAGCTGCGGCTATTCATAAGTATGAAATCCACATATCTGCGGAAGAGCAGTCTTAGTAAGGCTTATTTACCTGTGCTCCCAACTGCATAGGATCGCGGGTTAGGATATCGCTGGATTTCTTGACGGCGCCGTAGACGAGCTCCACGTCGCGGTCGAGGATGTAGCAGCGGACGTGCTCCAGGATGCAGCGGAGATACGACACTGTCACCGTTTGTACCTGGTAATATACGGTAAAGTCAAATACGGCATTCTTAACTGACTTTGTAATCAATTTTTTTAACTGTGATTTTCATGTAACGCGACTTCGTAAATCGATGCTTCAAGATAGTGATGAAATGTTTTAACTTTAGGGAGCTAAGAACACTTTCAAAGGACCTATTTATAAGGAGGATATTCAACAATGTTTCAACAAAATTAAGAAACTTGTATGCTTGTATAATCTCAACAAAAGAATGCGCCCCGGACGCCATTTGCCCCATGTGCTACTCCATACATAACCCTATGCAGTGATAGTACGTACACTATAATGTTTACTTTAACTTTATAATTGAAATCTTTTGTGACTTTTGGGATAGATTTTTTGATGATTTTGTCATCTACGAGTACGTATATCGCGCGTTACGAATTGTGTGCTTTTGAAGGTTTGTAAGGTTACCGCTGCCAGCAAGAAGTCGAAGTTGCAGACAGTAAGGTCCTTCAGCTTGGAGAAGTCCCCGGCCAGCAACAGATGCAGCCAGGACTCCTCAACGTGCCGTTGAGTGAACGCGGCCGCTGTTCGGCTGCCGGAGTGGAACGGCGTAGAGTCCAGCAGCGCGTCGTCGTCATCCGCGCAACCTGTATAATAAGTAATTATAGCAAGTCGAAGGGAGAAGAGACAACGAAAGAGATGGCAGACTTGGGAAGCTGATCCTCTCCATTCTCGAGTAATAAAAACTCTTTGTGTCGGGCTGACGACCGATTAGAAAATTAAAAACAAACTAATAATGTATAAAATGATTTATTAATCTTTTTGAATTTTGAATTTTTGAACAATAAATAAATTAAAATATTCATTTACTTAATGTGTTTGGCTGAACGCATATCTTTCTTATGCCTTTTGCAATACGACAGTATGGCGACTTGCACATGCGCAATGCGCATAATAATATGTTGACCGCGCATGTATCTAAAAAGCTCGCCATTGTTGTGATTGTTGTTTACTTTGGAGTTATTTTATGTAAATATGTTAAAAATGTCGAGTGAAAGTGAGTAATCAATAATAATAATGAATTATTGCGTTTCAATAATGTCAGTATGTTTCTTAGAAAATTAGAACTACGACGGTACAGCGTCTTTTTGTTGTTTAATAAATTGAGTTACTCAAAATTAATTTTGTTCCAAGACCACAATACAATGGTTTTAACTTTTAAGTGAATAAGCTTGATAGCCAAAGATGTCGAGAAGTTGTTAAATGCAGTTCCAGATAATAAGTAGGTACCTGACAATCTACCTAGGTTCTTCAATTTTAACCTCTATTTTAAACCGACATTTCAACATTTACTATATTTCCTCACACAAGGCATAGTAAAACGTTGTATGATACACGCGCGTAAAGATGATTTCCGACTCGTGTCGAATTATACATTCGCTCGGTTCACTCGCTCATGTTTAAAAATGACACTCGTCGGAAATCACCTACTTTCCACACTTGTAGCATAAATAACTATTCTAGTCCTCTAAAAACCTTCATTATCTGCCTCAGGTGCGTTTTTATTACATGCTGAAAGCGAACTCATTAGTGAAGAGTTAAAATCACCTTAACACCAACTTACTCGTATTTATTCACTGCTATCTATTGTCAGTGACTGAAATAAAAAGCTTAATATAGCGTGGAGACCCCCACAAGGTGGACTTATGATCTGGTAAAGGTCGCGGAAGTCCGCTGAATGCGGGTGGCGCAAGGTCGATCACTTTGGCACTCTTTGAGGGAGGCCTTTGTCCAGCGGTAGACGTCTTCTGGCTGATATGATGATGATGATGAATATAGCGGAGTTTTAACCGTCGAATTGTTCTATCGGTTTATTGTTTTCACCTATTTCTGGTCAGCTTACTGCCTGTAACACATGACTTTTGACGGCACTTATTTCTTAATTAGTCGAAAAAATCAATAGGCACTCATTATAAACACTACACGTATAATTATATAACTTTTTCGAAGCTAATAGTCACGGGGGTTATAAATCACTGAATACGCTTATGAAAAGTCTGTGAAATTGATTTTTTATTTATTTTATTGTCCTCCCTTAGTACGCAAAACGACTACTAGCATTTTAAGTCTACATACTTTTGAGGTAAAATTCAAGCTTATTAAGGTAATTGTAATTACAAGTATGTAACAAGAGTAAAGTACAAATCGGAAATAGAAAATCGCTTCGTATAATGAGCTCCGCCAATAATTATGTCTTGGTTGGGAAGAGACTTGAGGTTCATAAATTATATTGAGTTTCACAATTTTACGTTCATGAAACGTGCAACTTTGCGTAACACCCCAGCGGCTAAGAACATGTTGCAGCATAAATCACCAAGATACACAACATGTTGTTTTGAAATTTGAGCATAAAACGCTGGAATACTTTATGGAGCCTAATTCAATTTGCGATTGCGTTGGAAAAGATGGAGAACAATTTACCGATATTGAATGATCCAGACTGTCATGAGTCTTGAGTATCGAGTGAGTCAAAAGCTAGTCTACTTGTATTATAGAGATATTAAAAAGACGTTTCAAGTAGGTATGCGTTGTGATTGTCATTTTATTGTAAAAAAATGGGTGCCTGATTGCAAGAGTTGCGCGCTTTTTTGTGGATAAATATTTATACACCTACTCATTTGAAGGTGCACCGTTGTGTCCCGTTATAAATGTTTTATAGTGTCCTTTATATGATTGTTTCTAAAAATATATCAAAGTATATACTGTAGTTAACACCTCTCAGCGAACTCCCAAGGCGCGTCAATCTTGTATGACAGATTTTTTGCTACATAATAAATATGGCGTAAGCTTGCTGTGCGTCGCGGCGTAACTCAACCGTGCGCCGAATGAGTGACACGAAACCGATGAATAATCTTATGAACTTATTCAGCGTTTTTACGGCGTTTATTGTTAGTCATTTTACCTCAGCGAAAATTTACAAAAAAATGATGATTAGAATTAACATTTGTTAAAAACATTTAACATGTTCTATTAGATAAAAAATTTGGCGGTTAGTCACACTTCTACGGAGTGATCGTGTGGTGATAGTAACTTTATAAACGAGCGTTTAAATCAACATTAAAATTTAAGCTGTTTATTGCAGTAAAGAAGACTTATTTCAACATTAGTACATACATATATATACTTACAATCTTTTACATATAAGATTTTTTTACCGGGAGCTTCACCATAAAGTTTTTGTACATCGTCGATACACATTATTTATACACGATTATGTATATGACGATGATGGGGCTTACCAGGCTCCTGAGTTTCAGAAGTATCCGTATCATCCGGGTCCTGGAGGAAGTTGGCGAAGTGCAGCGCGGCCAGGTCGGAGTGCGCGTCTCTGAGCGCGCTCTGCACGCGCACGTAGCGCCTGCGCGCGCGCGCGCCCGCCGCCGCCGCGCGCCAGCGCCAAGTGCTACGTCCTGATACTACGTTCTCCGCTATTAGAGACTCTGAAAAATATTAGGCCGTTGAAGTGTGGCGTGCTGCGACGGTTGAAATTAGGTAGTGGAGAATAAACACAGTAAGTAAACGCTTTACTCTGTTTCGTACATCACTGGCAAAATAAAGAGATGTGTTAGGCGTCTTTATTTTCATGCGCTTTTTACATACAGATTAACGTATCTCGTATCTCCTAAATATCAGCAATTCGGAGAAACCTGTTGATTTATTTCCATCTTTATAGCTTCCACTCGTGAGACTGACATTTATGTTTCCGATTAAACATACTTCTAATTTTGACTCGAGTGGTAACAAAAGGAATATTATCTAATATCTAAATATCTAATATTATCTAGGTGGGATATTTATCTAATTTCTTCAAAAGTACGATTTATAGGGTCATAACATAATGCATAGTAATATTACAAGTTTTCCTTATAGCGGTCGGGATATCTATCTAAATATACACTAACATCCAACGATCAAACCTATTTATGGATTATGCTACCTCTAAAATTAATTTATAATATGTACAAACATTGTGGCAACGTGCGCATCGCGAATTACAAAACAGATGCCGCTGACAAATTTATGCTTAACTACTAAAATTTAAATGAACAATGTCGTACCGTTGCTGTGAAATTAGGGGTAAATGCGTACAGTCAACGTCAAAAGTAAGTGATCAAAATCAAAATTCAAAACATGTTCTAGCATGACACCCCAGATAATAACAAATTATACCAGTGTAATTTTTAACATTTACCTCCTAATTCATAAAACTTAAAATGCAGCATCGCCATTTCGTGTTCCCCCATTAATGACGTGATCACTAATATTACATGTAAATGCGAAAGTTTGGATGTTTGTATGTTTAGATGTTTGGATGTTTAGATGTTTGTTACTCAATCACGCTTAAACGGGTCAACCGATTAGGTATGATGAAACTTTGTACGAAGATAGTTTTAGCCTGGATTAAAATATAGGATAGTTTTTATCCCGGGTCCACGCAGACGAAGTCGTGGGCGGAATCGTATAGTCCCGCCCCTTCCCTGCTTCGAGGAACAAGCGAAACGTGGGAGTCTTATCATCCTAGTTTTTTTTTTACATTTGTCTTGCCAGGTTTTTTGCATTGCAGCGTCGCCAATTCGTGTTTATTCATTAATAACGTGACTAATTATACATGTATCATCCGATTGTCTTGTCAAACTAGGTTTGGTATCGTGAGCTCTCCTACTATATCTAAAATGTGTAGGTATTTTCCAGCTTCTAATCTTATCTCAAAACTTTTAATTTAAAACACTCAACAGAAGTTCGGAGCATCATAAAGTTAATGTCAGATTGTCACTTACTCATCATATATTTGGCGACACATAAAGTAGAAAAGTTAAAGTTGGCATCCTTCAGAGATATAACCGCGTCGCTATTGCTCGTTGGCATGAGAAGTTCCAGCAACTCGAGTTCCGTGAGGCCGAACTCCGAACAAGTTATGTAACCTAAAATCACAACCAGAGTTAATCGCGTCACAGCAAATTAAGGAATAGTAAATCAAGTAGGCTAAACTACGTACCTGCTAATTTACTAAAGGCTTTAGATCCGAACACGGCTTCTAAGTTATCAAAGGCACTGTCGATGTAGTCTCCGTAGCTGTGGTTGTCAGAGGTTTCCGCGATGGCGTCGAGCAGGTGGTAGCACTGCTGCACCTTGAACTTCTCCTTCTGCGCAGGAGTCAGCTGCAGCTGCTCCAGGGGCACGGCGCTCGTGCACACCAGGAACACGTTCCGGGGCAGCGACATCGGCAGCCATGACAGCCCGGTCACTATGTCACACTCCAGCGGATTCACTCTATGCACGTTGTCAATAAAAATAAGCAAAATCTCATTCTCCATTTCTTCGCATCTCCTCAACAGACTTTGAAACCAATTATTAATATACAAAGGATCAAAACTGGCGTCTTTCGGCAAATAGCCCTCGGGAATGTTCAAGATAATAGATATCTGTTGGCACATAACTCTCAAAAGTTCCAAATTGTAGGCCGATCTCGGAGTGGAAGCCGAAAACCTTATTATCCTCAGCACGGGTTTGGGAAAAACTTCCTCACATTTATAATACAAATGTGTCAATAAAGTACTTTTCCCCGAGGCATCCGGTCCATATATTAGTACTGGAAGGTGTCGCGTCCGGCTTTCGTAGTTTTCTTTTGCGTTGCTTAGTATACTTTTCGCTGCATCCTCGATTTGCTTAACGTTTACCTTATACTGACGCCTATGCTCTATACATATTCTAAGATGAGTGATGTGTTCCAGGAAAACTTCCTGAAAGAAAAACGAAGTGCTGTAATATTTGATAAACGATCTCGTCAGTGTTCTGGGGTTGTTCAAATTGGCGGGAGTTTGATTCAAACTTTATCAATTTGTTTACGTTCGGTGGTAAATAAATTCTTTGTAAAGTGGAGTTAAAATAATATGGATATTAGTATACTGACCCTAATTAAAGCCATATTTATGAAGTAATAGCTGCTGTTTATTCGTAGAATCATACACTGAGAGATTCTAATTAATATTTTCTGTGGCTGATATATGCAAAATGACTGACTTAGCCGTTGTACGTACATTGTACGTTTAGTAAATCAATAATTTTGAAGCTAAAACTATGCATGGCTTTTAGCAATTTCTTTGGTATTTCGTATGTAGGAATTTATTTTTTACTTTATGCGACAGACCCTTGTCTGGGCGATGGCCGCAAACGGTGACACGCGTCAAAAACGCGTAGGCAGCAAACACTTACAATAATTGTGGACGACATAAACTCGGTACGGTGTACTATGAATCATCATTTAAGCGGTATATTTATGTGATTGCTGCCACAGTTTATTAAAAGATGGGTTAAGTGTACTGGCGCGGCCTGGCACGAAGACGTAGCTACATAGTATTTCATACTTCAAACAATATTTTAGTTCGAGAAACTATTTGCATGGTCCTGTGGCATTTTACCGTCTCTTATCTAAGGCAACTTCAGCATTTGGCGGGGCGGATTGGGTATGTAATATTTTGGACTTTACCGGGAGCTTACTGCAGTCCTTATTTCTTAAATTTTCGGTACACTACCAGTGTTACTTTTGCGCAGTAGCATTAAATTGCGTGGAGGCGGTGCGATACACCTGCAGTTATGCATTCGTATCACCCCGCGTTCACGCATCCCAGGCTACTTAGGAAGCATTATACTAATTTATATAAAAGCGCGCAGTAAAGAATCTGTACTGACTTGACTGGACTTGACAGAGAGTTGAAATTGACAGCTGACAGCTTACTGACACCGCACCACAAAATGCGGAAGAGGTCTGAATTACTCATTAGGGAGTGACTACACCGGTACGTAACGCTGCGTATACGCGTTGACTTGTGGTAAAAGTCACATCTTTTATGTCATGCTCCCTGGCAACCCCACTGTCTGTTTTGTGATTTATTAATACGTAACGCTGATGTACCAAATATGTACTCAAATTGTACCTAGTTAAAAAAAATTGTACCTCAACAGATCGCGAGTACAATTAACTGAATTTGGGGTTGCCGTAGAGCATCTCCCCAGCAACCCCATTTTTTTTTTGCTTATTTCACGTTTTGATTTTTGGCTTATTATAATCTCTGCACCACCTACTACATAATCTAGTTTTATCTCTTTCTCCGATACCCAAAGGTTGTCTGGAAGAGATCGCTCTTCAGCGATAAGACCGCCTGTTGTCTACCTCTACCTACATGTTATTGTATTGTTTCTCTTTTTAACTGCTTTGTTTGTGTGAGGTGTGCAATAAAGAGTATTTGTATTGTATTGTATTGTATTGTAAATACTAGCGTATTTCAGCTAATAAGAGGCCGAAAAAAATTGTACTGTGGTTTTTACCACCAAATGAGTTAGCATTACTATTTAGTACTTACAGTTTTAGTACCTCCTTATTTTTTTTAATACAAAAGTTCATGGTACAAATAATTTTTGATGTTAGGGTACTCCATAGTACCAAAAAGGTACTAAACTATGGCATAAGTAAAACATCAAATAATTATCTCTCATGGTACTAGGCTTCTGACGCTTTAAATGACGTTTAAGGATTCGGCAGCATTGGACGCGCTCGCGTTTTGACGACAATTAGGTAATTTTAATGGCCAATGCTAACTCATTTGGTGGTAAAAACCGCAGTACAATTTTTTTCGGCCTCTTATTAGCTGAAATACGCAAGTATTTACGTGAAATAAGCAAAAAAAAAAATGGGGTTGCTGGGGAGATGCTCTACGGCAACCCCAAATTCAGTTAATTGTACTCGCGATCTGTTGAGGTACAATTTTTTTTAACTAGGTACAATTTGAGTACATATTTGGTACATCAGCGTTACGTATTAATAAATCACAAAACAGACAGTGGGGTTGCCAGGGAGCATGACATCATCTTTTTCCTAAATTTTGCTGCGTTTGCGTTGCCTTGTCGAAGCGGTGTCGCTTCCTAAAATGAGAGTGTAAATCTGCGCACCTGGACAGTCTTTTTCCTTCCCTTCCCCTGATCAGGCTCAGTGCTGAGGCTGTCATCCAGCAGCGCGCTCACACACGCCTGCACCGCCTCCCGCAGCGGCGCCAGTTTCTCCTCGTTGTCGGATGCCGCGTCCGTCCGGGACGAGTCCGCTGACGCAGACCTATTACAACATAATGTGAGTAAAACATAATATATGTAATCGTTTATATCAATCGTTGAATCCATGACAACGCTACATGTTCTCACTGTGTTTTGTCCACAGCGTAAGCCGAGAGTGGTGCTTTTGCTAGATTGATCGATCGATAAAACCGTCCGAACGGTGGCAAGGTAATGCATTGAGCTATTACAAACGTTAAAATGTCGCATTAAAATTAAAGTTACATTATAGATGGTTTTAAACGTTAATCTACGTTAGGATTAAAATATATATGTACAATTTAAATCACTTACTCAAGCCTAATGATATGACTCTCAGGTAAAGTATCTTCTAGTCTTCTCTTTAGGGCTTTTAATCTAGAATGTGCTAGAACGGAGAGCTTCGAGTCGTCTGCCTCCAGCGCCGAGCACTCCCTGAAGACTGCTATTACGCCTTTTGTGTGGTTGCCAGTTGATAGGAGATCTGAAAATAAGAACGGTTTTAACAGTGGGCAAAGCATAAAGCACTTGTTACACTACACGAAATCTAGGGACCCTTTCTCTAAATTAAGGTGGTGTTATAAGAGAAAGGGGCCCTTATTCCTTGTAAAGGGGACCGGGTCCCTATTAAATACAACAGTAGTTTATTTATACTAATGATTCGCAATATTTCTTGCAATGCTAGAACAACAAAGGGTAAAAACCGTTTAATAATGACATGAATAATAAATAAATAAATAATTGTTTGGGATCTTACACAAATCGACCTAGTCCCTAACTAACACCACTACTCTTGTACTATGGGTACTAGACGACGATATACATACTTAATATAGATAAATAAATACTTAAATACATAGAAAACATCCATGACTCAGGAACAAAATATATGCCAGGGATATGATTGCTCCTTTATTCCCAGTAGTTCCGTGGAAGAAGTTCCGGGGCGGAACTAGTGAGACTTTTTTTCCCAATAGTTCCGCGGAACAAGGCATCAATTAAACGCTTTTATTTTATAATCCCATTAGTTCCGTGCGTTATTGTACATAATATAAGGCGGAGGATTATAAGATTATAACTTGAGTTAGTAATAATCTTACGTCCCGTGATATAACACAATGTTTTTCATCACACTTTCGAACAAAAAATTAAATTTAAAGGTAAAGTATATTTTAATAAAGTACTTACATTTTCATAACTCCCTAGGGAATTTTACTATTCTATAACTCCCGCTGTGCATGCGAGCAATGGTACACTTAGTAAGCAAGTGTGATGAAAGGTAGTTTTACTCTCAAGTAACTTAAAAATGTATCAAAATACCTACTGGTAATATTTGTTTATTTCAAATTTAAATAGGATTCAATAAAAAAGCAACTACCTACTTCATCATAAAACGGAAGACTGAAATAAAATTTATATTATTTATTTTAAATGCAATAAATTAAAGTGTATTCGACACATGAACTAAATAAATACCATATATTGTTATATTTTGGTGTACAGTCAAGGGCATAAATATATATAGGTACGTTACTATCAAGGCGACAAAAATATCTGGACACTCTTATGCTTCTGTCAATAAGGTCATGTTCGATACCTGTTCCGATATTTTTACCCTTGACTGTAAATACAGTTCAAATCAAAAATATCGAAATATCGACGCATATACATTATATTACTTTCAATTTGAGAATTAGAAAGAATAGAATTTAATTTATGGTGCCAGCCTTCTAAAAAATTTGTTGTTCTGTGACGCTGACCAAACGTACACAGTAATGTGACATGTTTCGGACCCATCCAATATTCCATATACTTCATGAAATCAGTCATACCAGCAGAAGTACATGCGACAAGTTGTTCCGTTTTCACATATTCCCATCCCTTCTTCATGGAGTCCATATCTGGTAACAACGGTATTTTGCAACAAAGGGCTACAATCCGTCGCGATTGCTTACCTTTATTTATTTTTAATTTTTTTGCCCTTTTCCACAAGCTGTTGCAAAAGTGATAATAGCAACCTCGCTGAACAATATCAGGAAATTTACCGACTATAGCCCCGATAGCCGCTTCTTCAAAGTCGGTAACAAACTGATTGGGAGTCCAGTCAGGTACTTGTGATTTAATTAGATCCAGCATCGTTTTGTACGTATACGTCGTTTTATTAGGGAGTAGGGCATAAACCAAAGGAATAATATTCGTATTTTTTACACTGCTTCCCAAGTCTCCGTGTATTGTGTAAATTTGCATAAATGGTTCTGGGCACGACTTAAAAGTTCCATCTCCAAAACATGTCTTAATACTTGCCATATGTTCACGGGCTTCCTTTGATGCGAATATCAAAATTCGATTTTCGTCTTCGTAATCAGCCAGTAAAAAGTTTTCGAACTTTTCAGGGATCTCCACAGCAGAAACGTCTCGAAAAGCCATCTTAGTTACTTTAGCGGCTTTATTTCTACGTCGATATAGAGTTGATTTCAAGTTACTAAATGATGGTACATTTATTCCTTCTACCAAGTGTAAGCCTGTATCTTTTAAGGCAGCCATGGATTGACTAAACACTGCTGGGACGGTATCATTTACTTCACATACATTTTTCACACAATCATTAATAACAAGTGTCATTTCGGATTTATTTAAATCTTGGATACAAGTGGGTATATGTTCTTTGCCTTTTTTACCTAGTGTCTTGTCCTAAAATATAAAACCAAGTCTATGTAATATAAAATAAACAAACTAGCAATCTTCTTAAACAAAAATAGATAAGCAAGGTTTAATGTTCAATATAAACTTACTGGTAAAAGGTTAAGTGTACCGCCACATTTAGTTTTTTTATACTTCGCACATCTCCATAACGTCTCTTCGTTTTGATAATCACTATGTTTATAATATTCATAGCCCTCATAAATCAAAACTTTACCACGACCCCTAGTTATAATAGAAATATCAGTCATCCTGGAAAACTATTTGGTATATTACGTATTCACTTGACAACTTCTTTATAATTATTTCAAATAATAATTACTTGGCATTTGATAGAACTATTCTTTAAAGTGGCCAGTGTTATCATTATCACACCTGTATGGAGTATTAATGCCTCATTATAACATCTTGAGATTAATATCCACTCGTGAACGGAAGGATTTAGTTAACAAACGTTTATTAAAAAACAGCCATGATCATGACAGACCAGCATGCTCATTTTCAGTTTATAACTCGAGCTCGAGAACCAATAAAGTCTACTTACTGTACCCAGCTTTAGTCGACTAAATCAAATTAAAACTTTTAAGGTCATCAAATATGTATGCCCTTGACTGTACATCAAAGTATAACAATATATGGTATTTATTTAGTTCATGTGTCGAAACTTTATTTTATTGCATTTAAAATAAATAATATAAAATGTATTTTATTTCATTTTTCATTTTTTGTGTTATAATGTACGATAACGCACGGAACTAGTGGGATTATAAAATATTAGCACTTAATTGATGCTTTGTTCCGCGGAACTAATGGGAAGAAAAAATCTCACTAGTTCATTCGCGGAACTATTGGGAAAAAAAGTCTCACTAGTTCCGCCCCGGAACTTCTTCCACGGAACTACTGGGAATAAAGGTGATTGCTGGCCTATTAGTAGCCATATATTTGTCTCTTATAATTACAGAAAGGAGAAACATGAATTGACCATTTACTTTCAAATAGGTACTCCAAAAACACGGAACCATTAATGCATTGTTAATCGGAGCGGCTCTAATTGCGCTTCAATTATCTACCTATTTTATCCGTACCTAATGTTTCCCTTGAAAGCAAATAACGATTTAAAAAGTTTACTACAAATAGAAGGCTACAGGGAAATGTTTGGACGATGCCACAAAACTTTTTAGTGATATTACATAGCGATTTTATGCATTTTTTATGACACAGCTATTGGGGGCTCGACCCGAAATGTTCATTTCCGCAGTATTGCAAATATTTTGTTGAGGCATTCAATGGTTATAATTATAAAAACTGCAAGCCCAGTGTTTTATTATTTTAGCATTTACCAGTTCGACAAATATACAAAATATTTTTAAAACACCTTCCCAATATGTTGCCTAAGGAAATTTAATTACCTTTCCTTTAATATGCCTGTTATATTAGCTCTGACTGAACGGACGTAACTTATTTTCTACCTTCATTAGAAATAAGTACGTGGGCTATAAAGCTTCCTCATTTATGACGTAATATTGTTATTATGTAGCTTCATTAAAACTTTATTTTATATCGGTCAGTAATCCTTTTACGAGTGGGCGCTGAAACTGGATTAGCTTGTAGTAGTAGGTATACCTACCATACCGCGTAGTAGTGTGGTGGCTACGTCACATATGAGACGAATATTTGTACACACCGTAATAAAACAATGTATGAAAATCAAACCTTACAGACGTAGCTCTAAACGTTTGATATTACAAAAAACAGAAGGAAATTACAGAATTTTCGTTTTGCTACAGCCAACTATAACCATCGACTGAATACTAAAATACTTTTAAGAATAGTACTTCAAGATAAAGTTGAAATAGGATTCATATGTAATGTGTGTGTTGAGTGTTGCAGCCATCAAACATAATAATCATGTATGAATGATATATCTATTTAGTTTGGATGCTGAAATTCCTATTAGTTTCAGAAATAATAAGGATAAATCGATTTACAAGCTTATGTATGAAGTATCTTCTAATAATAATAAGTTTCGAAAATTCGCATTACAATAAACAAGATCATTAGAAAATTTCTGGAAATTGAATGACAATACTGATCGTAACCGAACTCATGCGGAAGGAAACGTGTTATAGAACTTCTGAACAGGTCAAAGTTTCTATAACTACCTTATGCTAACGAGCGTGAATTTTTATGGGACATAACTTCTTCGCCAGTAGAAGATAATAAAAGCTGCAATTCCCAGTCTCAAAAATCGGTTAACCTCTTTTAAAAGTTTGACTATTTAGGTACGTCGTAAACCTGAGAGACATAACATTTTTGAAATAGTAGGTCATAATTGAACAAACTTTGCACTTCGGTACCGTGAAATTTAAAATTGATCAAAAGAAAATTAAGTTTTATAACTCTCTGGGAGAAGGTATGTAATGTAGGTGGTTCGTGCCAAAATGTGGCCTAATAGTCCGTAAGCCTCCCAATACACCTACGTCTCATGACAACATGATAAAAACCATGGCAACAGGTCGAGAAAGTTGTGCTGAGCAAGAGGAAATAAAAAAAAACAAGTTAAAATTGGCCGATAGTTTGAAAATCCTTCACTTCCCGTCAAAAATTGTATGGGTACCTACCCATACAATTTTTGACGGGAAGTGTCGTCTCGTACTATTTTCACATAACGTAAATATACCTACCCATACAAATTTTGATCGGAGGTGAAGGATTTTAAAACTTTCGGCCAATTCAATTTTAATTTTCTCTGGCTCAGCACAACTTTCTCGACCTGGGGACCGATTTTTGACTTTCGAGCGCTCGACTCTTTCACTCGAAAACTGTCAAAAAATATGAAATGCTATTTTGAAATAGCGATATAAAATTGAAAAACGAGTGGCATTGACCACTCGTATTCAATTCTATTGGTAGAAAGTAAGTGCCTGTAATTTGACACTACAAACGTATTTACTTTTATTTGATTTTCAAGCGCTCGAAAGTCAAAAATCGGTCCCCAGATGCCACGCATTTCATCTGTTGTCATGAGACGTAGGTGTATTGGGATTGGAAGTGGGCTTACGGATTAATCATAAAAGTAGAGGAAAATTTAAAGTCTGAGCGGGTATTATTACCTAGTACAGTACCAGTAATTTTGTTTCAGTACGATCGTTCACTATTTTACGTCCTAGGACAAAACTCAGCATGTTAATTTATTAATTTTCGAAATCGATTGATGTTAAATCGTATGTAGCTCGTTTTATGGAGGCGAAACCAAAAGCTTCTCCAAAACCAGGTAGTAACACTGACCTGTGTATTATCTTTGATCTACCACGCTCCTTTACAGCTCGCATCGCAAGTCTCTGACCTTTTAAAACCCTTTAAACTATATTCAGAAACCACAACACAACACAGGATAAGAAAGGCAAACCAGATCCTAGCAGCCTGTGATGAGAAACAGAAAGGAATAGAAAATCTTGCTGTCGAAGTAATTCATCTACGCTTAATGGTGGTATAGGTGTTCTTATGTCCTTATTTGTTCGCACAGGTACAGTAACTCTAGCAATACACTTAAAATTATGGGTCACCTATACAATAACTTAGAACAACATAATATACAAAAGGCTTTGTAACAACTATACGCAGGAATTTGCACGTTACGTTAAACACGCGTTATACTTCTTTATCACCGACAGTAGCGTGTGATAATACAATTTCAATTTTATTGCAGTCTCATAAAAAGTGAGCTTTTATCTAAAGAATCCTATGTATACCTATAATAATAATTGAACGACAAGGAACTGTGAAATGTCTGTCATACTGTTGCCTTTTCACGGACGAGTACCTATACAATTAGTAAATAGCTCGACATGGAGCTATATTTAACTCATTCACTGCTAAGTTACGCTCGTAGCGCTACGGCATAGTCCGTAGCTGCTTATTGTCCATATATGTAGCGAAAATCGCTCGTAGTGCTCTGAAGAATATCTGTGATGTGACGTGATAAGCGCTGAATACCCATTCAGTGAGATTAAAAAAAAAAACCGTTACAAAATACTTTTTCACAAATGTGATCCCAGCTTGTATGCCGATGTGGGATAATATTGACTAAGCAAAGAAGGTTCTGGCTGAAAAAATATTCTTTCAATTCTAGTGCAAACGCTCTTTATCAAATGTGAGTACCTATAACTGTCTGTGTACGTATGAAGGATGCTTCTTACGGTAGCGATAAATCAAACTATAAACCTTCACGTAACAAACACACGTTATTTATTCACACAAATTAACCACCATAAAATATACAATACATTCCGGCAAAATCCTGACAACCAACCGCTGTCATTCTCTATCGGTAGCCAGTGCGATCAGCGGCTAAAATCTATAGAGGTTTGAAACCGCTGTCGCCACACGTACAAACTTACTTCAAATTCAGACCAAAATGGATAGCGTACTTCTATGAGATGAGTGCTGTGTACTCAGGTGTGGACGGATAATATTCGTGAGATTAAAATGATTTACTCATCATACTGCGAATATGCAGAAACTGAAATTAGAGATGACCAGTAGTGCCTAATGTAGGGTCATACTGAACAACTTTTCCCATGGGACAAAACCATGAAATTGCGGAAAAAAGTAAGGTAAGCGAGTTAAAAGAGAGTTAATGTAAGTTTAAATGATTTCGTTCGTAAACAAAAGTCTTGTTTTCACTACTTCTGGGATAGCCCTTGAAGTGCGTTGGTGTAGTAAGTCTACTGTTAGTCCAAATAACATAAAACAATATGTGTTCATTCTGGACAGCACTTGGTCCACTTCTCATACAAAGAGTATGATATATGTATGAGTACCTATGATTAGTATTTAAATTAAATGAACTTAGTGTTATAGAATACTGGCCCCTCTGGGAGTAACCTCACAGCCTCCGTGGCAACTTAGGAGGCGATTCTCGTTCGTTTCCATGTTTGTAGAGAGAGGAATCAAATCATTTTTTATGTTCAAAGGAGGTCCGTTAGGAGATGGATTTAATTTAGGACCACCAGATATCAGTGTATTGGACTTCACAATTTATTTATTAGGCCTCTCACAGACTGGCGCGGCCTGCCCGCGGCGGACAATAATAAACTTGTCTAATGACAAATACAGCCTAACATATTTGACAGCTAATTCTGTCAAATTTACTATTGTCCGCCACCGCAGGCCGCGCCAGTGTGTTGCAGGCCTAACATAATATTAAAATTGTTTTATTATTATGTCAATCTGTTTTATAACAACCTCTACTCGTAGAGATGACAGAAACAAATACTAAACCAAAGAGTTTTGACTACTGGGCGAAACACCGCAACACCTTCCTGTCCACTGGGTATATGAAAACATGCTCAGCACGGCTAGGACATATAGCAGCATAGCTAAAAATAAAAAAATATAGCATAGCTAAATGGTTTATTTATTTTATAGCTGTCACGCAGCGAGATAGACTATCGGTAACTATGTAGTTAGAACACTTTAGAAAGAGACGGATAGTTTATCTCACCGCGAGACAGGCACGGGCGGTATTATGATAGCCGTGCTGCTGCACATGACTAGTCTGTCACTGTCAAACAACTACTTCTACTCATGTCATGTATATTGTAGTCTTTGCTTCTACTTTCTACTTGAACGAAGTCAAACGCGGAATTACTATACAATATTGTATACAATTTATAATTCGCCGGGAAATTATTAACGCTTTCCAGCTAGAGACAGGCTTCAGCAAAACGAGCCCTAAATGCCAGATCGGTGAGTCTTATCTTGGAAGTTTAGGAAGTCCTCAGTGCAGTTAGAAAAAACCCATTCCTATATTAAATCGATTCGGATTCCCCAATATTGTTTTACCAGGCTGAGAATATTCTCTCCACAAACATTTGGAATGCTACTTTAGCTTCAGTTATTAAATATTTATACCTAAATACTACCTTTTATTTGTCCAAAATATTCAGCGGAATTTAATCAATGTAAAGGATATATGAGCGATTATTTGAAATATAAAAGCGTATTTTACAAGCGTTTTATGCTGTTGTATATTCGTATTGTACGTATTTTAGTCTGTAAGGTATTTGTAGCCTAAATCAAATAAATAAATTGTATTTATATCCTGCATAGGCACGCCTATTCACTACCACGAAACACTATACTTATCATTGACAATGTAACCGACTTAATTGATAGAGACACTAGAGGTTTTCAACTTACCCAATGCTAATTCACACTGGATCTCGACGGAGCTCCGCAGCAGGTCAGCTACGTCAGCACCGCCGGCGTGCGCTTCTAGAGCCAACGAGTTGAATGCTTTCTGAACCTCGGCGAGCCTGCCCCGCTGCTCATCTCGTTCTACCAAGTTGCTGAACCTAAGCAATATACATTATACTTAATTATTTCCGTCATTATCAGTCTATACGTTCTACTACATGGCTTCAAGCTTCTTTTCGCGGAGCAGGTAGAATGGAGTTTAGTCTTCACGCTGGCCCAATATGAGCGTCCGGACATTACAGCTACTAGCGACCGCCACTAAAGGCGACCACTCTGCCGCACATTAAGCTACTAGTTAGTGGCCGCCACTAAACACGGCCACTCCCGCAGCTTGTGACTCGGACGTGGCCACTAAACGCTCGGTGTGCGCCTATGCTATAAAAAATGTATGAAAGAGCTCGTCCGCAGCTTCGCTGTTTTGGCCTTCTGGCCAATCCACGCATTGCCCGCGCTGAGCAAAAAGGTCCTGTGTAGGCCCAGCTTGTAGCTAAGTCAAATCTAAAAAAAATCGTCTGCAGTTAGTACTTGTTGTAGCTTAATGTGCGGCGGCTCTATGAATAGAAAACTTCACATACTACACAATGAATTCATTGAAACAGGGTATCCTAGCTTAGGCACGTGTTACTTGCCTCTAATAGTAAGCTCCTAGTCAATAGTAAAACTGATGTACATAATGTTTTATCAATAGATTATTATTATTATTAATTGTGCCCCTATATTATACACAATATAGGTACTATTTATGCCTGAATTATGTTGAATCGAAAGTTAGTTACGTGTGTATTGATATCCACAGGATCGCTAGACAAGAGTGCTACAAAATAAGCGCTAAGGGCAGACTTAATGCCACAAGGCATTCTCTACCATAGAGCCAAACAGAAACGTACCACATGAAAAGAGCATTCTCGTGTAAGTAATAATGTACATTATCGTCGATATATTTCCTTTCTTCCTCATCCAATTAATACTTTAAATTATATAAGTAAAGCTTGAGGTAACGCAAACACTTTTAATTGCTTTTATTAAATCACACGGCTTTATTTTAACGTACCAAAGTACCCACGCAGCGATAAATTCAATTACAACGCCACAAACAAACTCGGGTTTTAATATTACGCTAAAAGTTAACACACTTACACAATATTATTAATAGGACTTTTTCATTGAAGAATTACATGGTTTTCAATATAATAAACCGCTCACCTCCGAATTTCCCAAAAACTGCCCACAGTAATGAAAGTAGATCGAACCTCATTCCATCAATAGGTACCCGCGTTCCCTCTCACAAGCGATCACCTGAAGGTCTTTTCAGGTGAAGCAATATTTATGTATACGGAAGCCTCTTTCCATCCGCTAAATTATTTATTTTACGATCCTACTGAGTGTCCGGATCTCGTTTCAAGGAAACGGCCATAAATTGTCATACCCTAGATACGGTAATATAAAGGTTTTTCTTCAGCCGCACTTAAGGGATACATTCCTTAGAGGAGCGGAATGAGGCATTTTATTGCCAGCTCGTTAGTACCTGTTGATGATTTGTTGAACTTATTGATAATACACTGTACTTACACGTACAAATATAAACGAATTTAGAGCAAATATTTCAACAGTAGTAATAAGACACTAAACAAGTATATAATTATCATTTGTGCAAAGGCGAACTTATCCCTTGAAGGGATCTCTTCCAGCTAACCTTTGAGCACCGGAATGAAAAAACTTATTGTAGCAATAGAGAGATCAGATTTGGAGACAAATCTACACAGATCGTTCTAGGTAAAGCTTGTAGACCTTGTAGTATGGGTAATAGACATGGACAGGGTTATGGCACATGAGGTGTCGTTGGATTCCTTAAAATTGTGTGAGTTAGGTTAGGTTACATTTGAAAAAGTAGAGTTTTTTTAAAAATCTTATGATTTTACTTGTTCATCATAATGTGTGTTAAACATTGCAACCAAGAAAAAAGCATCAAAAGTTGAAGAAAATTAAGCATGACTGTTTGTTTATTTTGCTGGTTTGTGCGATTTGTCCGACTCGTTGCCGCCTCATGATCTGGACTGGTATTTAATTCACGACGTTTCATGTCATCTCACATCAGAAAAAACAACGTAAGGCGGTGGTCGGTGTCATGGACTTAGCTATTAGAGGTGTACAGTGAGATTAGGTGAAACAAATTGTGAATAGCCTAATTATTTATTTTGCAGGTTTGATGGTGGCAGGCCGTTTGTTTGGTTGGTGGGGTGTGTCCGGGCAGTTATAATAAATCAAATAAATAAGAATTCTCGCCCGTTTTTTGGGTTCTAACCCACAATCAGGAAAATACGGACAGAGGTATGATATGTTTCGTAGATGTTTTATTTTATACTCAAAGATAGCAACAGCAGCATCGTAAAATATTAATACTAAAGGTTATTAAAATACATTTCTCAAAAATTATAACCTCTAAGTTATTTATTATATAATATTCTGGCCTTTAAAGTGGTTGACATTGATAGATTTAACATTACATTATCCTCCCGGGAGTTTGAAAAGTTTTTAGTATCTGACTTACTCCAGTGTCACCGCTGTCAAAGTTGGTAATAGTTAGAGCACAATAGGTTTCTAACCACCCCCAAGCGAATAGCCCTCATTATGCTCTCTTGCCTTAAATTTTAAATTATGTTTAGTTTAACCGCTGACTTTGCGGCACAAAGTGAATTTGAAATTAGGTCTCGTTAAAGAATAAACGTCGAGGGATACTCAGTGGTATATTATATGTTATATTATTTTATTTATCAGTTTATTATTAGATTAATTATTTTTAACTAGTAGGTTTAGGTAAATTTTTGGCACGCTTAGGTAATATAATATGCAAATATTCATCTGCATGAAACTAGCAACAAAACATATTAAATGGTTGCACGATTACATAAAGTTGGCTCGGTAGGTAATCCAATCGAACGTAACAAAACGTAAAAATATAATACGTAAAAATTCATAGAACTGATCGCATGACAAAATAAAAAGATTGACCAATTCAAAACATATTATTTAGTCCTTAAATCAAATGTCTTATTTATAAAAATATAATTAAAAAGATTATAGGGTAAAATTGCCAGTAACTTGCCACCCTTCAATAACTGGCCCCCTACGACTAAAAATGAAATCTGTTCCCCTACAAAGAGAATTCAATTTAGTATAACGTGGCCAGTTGTTGAAGGGTGGCCAGTAATTAACACCTCATACAAAAATAATATTCTATTATAGTTGAATTGAGTTCATTTTTAGTATGAGGTGGCCAGTTATTGAACGGTGGCCAGTTACTGGCTATTTAACCTATGTGAATAAGAAAGAAAGGATGAAAATGTTGATCTTGCCAGTAATCTCACCTCACGGACAAAAGTTTGTTATGATTCGCCATTAAGCTGGTATTTTGCTACGTTGTCAAGAAGTTTGAAAGCTCTTAGTGCTAGCAAACGCAAGTTCAACCCACTAGATTCAATTACGCGACAACACTGTAGGTCAAAATGTATGCGTACAACGTTTAGAGTTGCCGAGTAATTGAATCTAGTGGATTAAACTTGCCTTTGCTAGACTCTACTAAAATCTCTAGAGTTTGTTGATATTTTAAAAACTCCCAAGCATAGCTCAGAAGAACAACCTAATATACCTAGTCCAAAGTCAACATATTTCTGAATCCCAAGGACTTTTCAAAGTTTGAAATCTTACATTTTGTTTGAGCTAGAACCTCTTTTATGTTCACACGTAGTTAGATATATGATGCTTATATTCCTGTTAAATTATACTACATAGTTAAGCATTCTACTCACCACTTATCGCCTCCTTCTAGATGATAAACGCCGTCTACGTGCAGCCGATAGCACGCCTGCACCAACGCCGCCTGGGGAGAGCCGGGCTTCACTAGCTCCTCGAACATGTCCTCTTTGATCGTGAAGGGCAGCACTGGCAGGTAAGAGGACGCGTCACCGCCAATGAGGCACTAAAAAAAGTTTATGTGTAAATCTCGCAAAAAAATTGTACTGAACTACTTATATTTATGATTTCAATTACGCGTGTCAGTATTTCCAATGTTGAAAAATGAATATTTGCATAACACACAGATTGTCGAGGTGCTGTTAGTAAAATCGTAACCTACTGAAATTCATTTTAAATTTTAGCACAATACGCACGCAAGCCTCGTGGTTCCATTTTTCCATTTTGTTCGTAGAGCTATTGGAGTCTGACTACATTTAGATATGAGGGGATTTTAAAACCGACACACGCAGTTTAGCCGCATGGCATGGGCTTTAAACCACGCAGTGAGTTTACGCCTTTATTTCTGTACAGTTCAAATTCAGAAATCTAATCAATAAGTAGACAACACTTTTATCAATACCTATATTTTCGAGCCAAGAGCACTTAAAAAACCCGTCATATTTTTTAATTTCGTGTTTTTTTACGCGTTATTCTAGTTTCATTATTTATAGGTTTCGACTACTAATTGGGAAAGAACCCTTTATTATTTTTTAATCTTCTATAAAATGACAAGAAAGATTGGTGTCGTTCAGCTTACCCTGTCTCATTTAAATTAATCGTTTTTTTGTGGAACGCTGCTCAAATAACAAAGCGGACTTAATTTTATTATAAGGCTTGAGAAATAATATTTATTTTCATTCTGCTGACTTATATAGAGGTTGCTTCATATTGTATAGGTATGTATGTAAGCACTTTACTGTCCACAATAACAGGTTAAAGAATATACATATGTCACACAATAGATGAAAGTACAAAGGCGAACTTTTCCCTATAAGGGATCTCTTCCAGCTAACTTTTGAACAATTGTGAGGGAGGATTGTATTTGGCTAAGTAGGTACTTACTCTTAATACAACCTCACACGATTTCTCAATGGGAACGACTTCTACTTCTGCAGTTTGAACAATAATATGTTAACATAAAAAGTTTGCATAAGAATACAAATATTTTTTGGTAAATCAAATTTAAAAGAAAACCGGCCAAGTGCGTGTCGATCCACGCGCAGTGTAGGGTTCCGTAGTTGCCTGTCTATCTTCGTTGCATCGACGTGCGGTGCGTTTGCGTCTCCCAAATTTGTACGAAAATTGGCCTTTCCAAGTACATATTAAGTTGGTCGACTATTACTCGGTAACTATTTCTGTCTACTTGTCCGTGATAGTTTTCCTTTTAAATTCATTATATGTACGGTCGAGGTCATAAATACGTTTACACTTTTGCACCTTATTGCCTTGTAATAAGGTGCAAAAGTGTAAACATATTTATGACCTCGACTGTACTACTACCACGAATTTTTTCACATCCCCAGTAGTAGCCGTTTAGGGCTATAAAGCCCAATATCTCGCAAAAGAATAACTGATTTGAAAAGTGGTTTTAGGAAACCCATAATATTTTTAAATGAGCTATCCAACGATACCCCACACTATGGGTTTAACGAGAAAAAAAAAATACATCCCCGCTTTAGGTGTAGGGGAGGTACCCTAAAAAAATATTTTTTCAAGATTTTATTGTACCGTTTTGTCAACGTAATTGATTTATATACCCATGCCGAATTACAGTTTTCTAGGAGTTATGGTTACTGAGTTAAGCCGAAGACGGGCCGACAGACAGACAGACTATATACTATAAGGGTTCCTTGTTGACTACGGAACCCTAAAAATGACACATTGTATGAAAATAACTACCTATATTTCTTCTTTTCTCCGTATTGTACGGAGTCCATCAACTTCATTTTACGTTTTCAATCGAAATTCTCGGTTCGACTTGTTACTCGTAAGCAACTATCTGCGAATCTGTGTACTTTACCAGTCAAGTCGATAACTCAAAGTAGATTATGAGAGTTTTGGGATCCTATGACTTACCCTATACGGAAGTTAAAGAATTGAGTTAGAAATATATAATATAGTCTTCTCCTCATCGATTTTTATCACGGCAACTGTAGCAATTTAAGGATTTTCTCTATTGTAAACTCTGATAAAGTTGTGAATGACTAAGATAAAAATAATACGTTGAAAATATGTTTGACTAGACCAACGACATACGATACTTCTGGGAACTTTTTGTCGTTCTTTGCAGTATTTAAACAATTTGCTGTATCACATACAACTTGCCAGTTTTTGGGCAACCCTACTTTTGGTATCTATAAACTAACGAATCAACTAAAGCCTAAGCTAAGAAAGCTATCGATGCAACTAAAGGTCAATTAAGGCTTAAAAGAAACTTCTAATGGACGAACTTAACATTTGGTTAACACAAGTAAACGTAATAATAATAAACTCGAGAAACCCTTTAAGGAAACGTTCCCTATTATTCTCCATCGTCTTATTATTTATTTCAAATGTAATACAATACTATAGAGATATTCTTTATTGTTTACCAAGGTAAGTAAAATAAGGACATAAGGATTACTATACAACGGCTGACAAATATGCTTTTTTTATAAATCTATAGTTAAATATCTTTACCATAGTGAATTCTTTTAGTCGGTACTCAATCACAGTGGATTATGAATGTCATGGTAATTACCTATACTTTAGATTCCATTGGTACTTCGAGCACCGCTCCCATAAACTTAGTACGGTATAGTTTGATAACCGACAGCAGCTATATACAAATACCAAGATAGCGGTGGTAACCGTGCGGAGCTTGTTCTAGAAACTTGAAGATATGAAACGACTAATAGGTGTTATGAAAACTTCATCCTTTTATCGCTAAGGATCTATCCTTGCATCTAAAGTTGCAACGAGTGTAGAGAGAGGCAAGAACTTAAAGGTGTTATTCCTGAGTTTCTCAAAGTAACATTCATGCTTTCAAGTATTATTACTTTCTTGTAGCAATGACGTTGCCAAGTAATTGATATTTATGTGTTAAACGAATGCCTTCATAAGGATAATCAATGCAAGAGGTACCCCTTGATTAAGTGCATACTGAAACTTAAACTTATTTACTCATCGCTAAGCGATGTAACTAAGTAACACATTCACATTACACACATCACTCCGATTCTTTTATTGGTTCTAAATTAGACGACTTTTACCAGTAAGTACCTACTTGAAACTTTACCTGTGGTGCCCGCAAAGTCAGCCGTTGTGATTCAAGATAAGGCAAGAGATCTTGTTTATTGATAACTATTAAAACGTACCTAAAATTCTACTGGCTGAGTTCTTTTTAATATCTTTATTAAACGAGCGAGCGAAGCGAACAAAGTTTTCCGTTTCAGCTGGGCTGAAAATTCTTTCGTATGTATGTCCGGCTACTCTACAGCTCACATATTTCAACTGATTCTCGTGTTTTTTATGTAAGCAGGTTCAATAATTATTTCGATTTTTTCTGTCAGTTCAGGTTTTTGGTATTATTTTTAGCCAGTGCTAGTTATAATAATAATAAATATTTGGGGGCAATCTTACACAAATCGATCTAGTCCCAAACTAAGCAAAGCTTGTACTATGGGTACTAGACGACGATACACATACTTATATAGATAAATATATACTTAAATACATAGAAAACATCCATGACTCAGGAACAAATATTCGTGCTCATCACACAAATAAATGCCCTTACCGGGATTCGAACCCAGGACCTCTTGCTTCGTAGGCAGGGTCACTACCAACTAGGCTAAAGCGGTCGTCGAGTTATAATATGATATTCTTTATATTAAGTGGAGGATGGTAGATTATCATCATAGTGTTGCTACCTTCTTGATAATAAATAAAATAGGGACATAAAATATACCAAAATAACACTACCTATTTGAAAACTGATTTACAGAGACATGTACTACACATTTTACAGCCTTGAGAAAGGCTATTGACGAAGCCTTTCTCAAGGCTGTAAAATGTTGACCAAAAACCAAGAAAGAAAAACAATTTGAATAACCCCGTACCTGAAGTGCTACATCTCAGTTATGGTACATGCGAGGAAATACCCGGCCTCGGAAATCTCGGCGGTGCAGCCGCGAATCTCGTCGAGATGGTGCCGCAGCAGCGTGGGGCCGGTTTCGTCGTCGCCGTCCGCGCCGTAGTGGATGTCCACAAATCTTAGGGACTAAACATCAGTTGTGGTACTTACGAGGAAGTACCCGGCCTTGGAGGTCTCGTTGCAGCAGCGGATCTCGTCTAGGTGGTGCCGCAGCAGCGCGGGGCTGGTCTCGTCGCCGCCGTCCGTGCCGTAGTGCATATCCAGGAACTCGATCTAGAACGTAAACATACTATAAAACGTGTATATGAATTAAGTAAACACCTGTAAATAGTAGAAACCACATTGTGCTGTGCAAATATGGTGTAGGTATTTTAAGTTTCGCGTGGTCGTTTTTTTTCTTATCATACCCTATTGTAAAAACGTAAAAGTCTGTGCTAAGGTACGTTCTCTTAATCTCAAAAACTACTTAATTAATTTTCACGGAACACTTGATGAATTTTCATACCAGTACGAAGTCGTGGACAGCGGGTAGTTCGTAGTGTATTTAGTTTCGCTTTCTTAATTCTTTTTTTTTACTGTCTTACCCTATCTAAAAATTGCAACGACTATAACTATAAGTTAAATAATAAGCTCTGTCGCGTGTTTTGAGTTATTTTATAATCACTTTGAATATTAGTAGCAGTAGGTAGTAGACGAAGACAAACAACTCATTTAACATGACAGTATGCGCTTAATTAAATTGTATAGGTAGGTACCTAAGTTTAAGGCGGTGTATTGGAAATTATCGCGTGCTTTTAAACGCCGTTCTGACTAGATTAAGGAGTAATAAGGTCTGATTTTCAGATATATGATTCTTGACTATATGATTGATTATCTGATTTGATCGATACATGATTGCTTAAAATTTTCTCGATAGAAAAAAAAACCAAAGTTCTGGGTCTGTATTTTCCTTTTTTTGCTCAGCCTACTCAAACGATACATTATTTTACGACACAATCAAGTTAATACTATAGTGCTTTATCTCATCTAAAATCTCACTAGATGAAATTTTAATAAAACTTCACTAAGTTAGGTATTTATCGAAATTAGTCCAAAAAAGCCATTCCCGAAGAGTGTTACATCTCTTTTTCTCGTGCGCGGAAGGCCTCAGCGTGTCTCTGTCTAGGGGGCGTGTTCGACTCAAATCAAGGCATCCCCTTAATCAAATAGCTAATATTTTTTTAAAATAGATCATGCTTACTTGAGGATTTGGAATACGAAACATTATAAAGGCAGTGAAGTTGTAAACTTATACGTTACATATGCATTCAAGTAGGTATACCTATCGTTATAGCAATGACGCGTAGATTCTGTGTCCGCGAGGCAACCGGATGGCTCGCGGTATTTGAGCTCCCGAAGCGTTGTGGAACCGCCCTGTGCAACCTGAACTGAGGGCAACTTGAACTGGGAATGAAATTCGAGGGAAGGCGAATAAAAAAATGTCGTCAGTTATTCGATTGAAACAGCATTTCATTATACGAGTACATAAACAGCGTACACACTTTCAGGCAACCGCTGTTTCAATCGGCTGCAACGCGACAATTTTTATTTAAATATTTTTTCTCTATTTCCACCCCAGTCCAAGTTGGCGCAGTTCGGGTTGCACAGGGCGGTTCCATATCATTTCGGAAGCTCAAATACCGCGGGCCATCCGGTTGCCTCGTGAACACTGGAACTACGCGTTATTGCTCTTGAATAATAGTGAAAAAAAAACCGTTTAACAATATACATTATGGTTAGAATAGGTATTATTATGTAGACTTTTAATAATAGTAAATTAGGTTACGTATAACGCAATAAAGAGAGTACTATATTTTTCATTTCTAGTCTTTATCTCGCGAACGTCTTAAGGTGCCATGAAAACTCTATTTACGAGCTCGTACGTACCTGCATAAGAATAAATATTTCTTGCGAGCTTAGCAGAAAATTAAATTTTTATACCTACCTGCATCTTCATCTAATAAAATAAATGTGGAAGTAGGTTACATAAAACCAATAGGATAACCCCGTATCCTATACGTAAGGCAACGCATAAAATTTACCAGTTTCGCTAGCTGCTAGGAATCCGCCTAGCGCCGCCTACGGCGTAGCCGCTTTCCACTATTTAGCGGAAAAACGAAGGGATCCGATGAGCCTAGCATGTGGCGATTCTTGGCAGTGACTGTGTGAAAATATCACTGACATGTTCAGTAAAATAGAAAAGACCGAAAATAAAAATAAAAACATTTTTGTAGCTATAATAAAAACCCTTTGAACCCCCAGTGGAGCGCCAGTTACAATCAATTTCACCTGAATTAATCAATTTTCAGTGGATAATATTTAACAGCCATACTAAACCATATTGAGTGGCCATTTGTTAGATTGGTTTACATCTCGTTTCTGCAAATCTTGCTGCAGCAGATTTGTCGAACGGAATTTTCTTTCATATAATGATTATACATTGAGCTACCCAAAATAGTTTTGGCCCGGACCGAACTCGTTAACTGTGATGAACAGAAAAGATAGGAATCAAATATTTATTAGGACCAAAAACGTCACAATAAAACGAGTACAATTTTTATGTTGTAGTCGGCTGAATAATAAAAATGACCGATACAAAAAGTGAGAAAAATCACCGAGGGGAAGTATAATATTTTTTTTAAATTTTTAATTAATTAATTTAGGCAACAAACAGTCAAACACAAAAATAAAGTTTTACATAAAATACATAAAAGACCTTGAGTGCCATATCCTAAAATTACTTAAACATTTTGACTAAATCTAGCTTAGGAGCGGTAAGAAGCGAAAACCATTCGCAAATAGAGTGCATTTTTGGCTAAATATTTGTCGCAGAGGGAAAAGTTTAATTTGTTGGTGCATGTGTTCACACGGTTGCTCCCGTGCGCGCACACGTTTAAATTAAATGCAGTCAAATTCGAACTGAACCTAAAAGGACAAATACTTAATATCAATACAGAGAGTTTCTAAGTATGGTGGTTATAACTTGGATTTTAAGTGACAAATAATTTGAGTTTTGAAACTTTGTCAATATGCAGTCGATAAAATATCAACATGAGACATGTTTGTGTTATAATAATAAATAATGGAAATGTGTTATCAAATATTATTTAAACTTTCGTAGGTATTAAACGTTGTCGCAAAACTTAAAAAGCCGACCATCAATCAGTTCCTAATGAGTAAATCATTAATTTTTCATGTGACGTAACCCTTCTGTCAGTTTAACCAACGTATTTCCATTATTTATTGTTTAACGCTAGTATTTTTCGGTCAAAATGTCCTCTTCACACCCCAAATCCCCACACTGTAGGGAACAGAATGCAATTCACTGCAGTATTCGGCGCAACGCGTCAATCCGTTTACGACGACCGGGTTTGGTAGAATTCGGTTGACAGTTACTGTTGCCCAGCGACTGTGCTCCAAATTTCGTCGGCAAATAAGGCTTGAGTCACACAGGCTTTATAAGTTTTGTTTGGAATTGTTGGGACGAGTTCGAGTGAAGCCCGTAGCAGAAAATTTACGTGAAGTTAATCTAGTAAAGTTAGTGCGGTGAATTTTCTGGAGTGGGCAAGTAAAAATTTAAATACTACCGGAAGACGGTTATCTACGATCGATATATGATTATCGTTTTGAAGAAAATGTCTAAGTTGAGCTTTTGGGTGTAGGTATGAAATACTAATAATTAATTGAGGTTAGGTAGCCATTTCTAGTATTAACTAGAAACATTTTTGTGTCCAATAATTATATTGGACACAAAAATGCGACACGAAATTCAAAACGAGCATTTTCATCTAGCCTGAGGCCCGAGAGAGTCCGAAACCCCAATAACTTAAATACAGGTCTAATGATGAATTACTGTTATATGTATTGACGAAACCTGCGTTGTGGAAATGGTTTGTATCACTTTTGTCACATAAAATAAATTATAGTTTGTTCGGGCCGACCGTCTGCCCGCCCCTTAAACTCCTCACGTGTGTACGCCTCTTGAGTCTGTGGTTTTGACAGTGACACTTCTTGTCAAGGCGGACGAAAAAGAGATAACCTCGTTGTTGCGGACCCGAAAGGGAACGAGTGTTTTTGGATAATTTGGAAACGCATTTTCCTTGTTTTGTGTAATATCGCTCGCTTTGAAGACACACGGGTGTCCGAGTGTTTTGTGTGGATATTTCGGTGACATCGGAAGAGTTGGTGATTTGACGCCGCGGATTGTTGGCGATACTGCCCCGGAACACCACGGCTGCTTCTTCAGCCCGGAGACCTTCTTGATTGAACTTGACTTGACCTGACAGTTGACTGAACCTTGACAGATACTAACCGGAGTTGAAGCGAACATCGCGCCTCCCGGAATCAGGTGAGTTGAACAAGTTTTGTAGCCAATCCACTGGCTTATATGACCCGCGAAACGCGTGGCAGTTCACTCCACTCGCACTAGGCGAGGAGTTGAACAATTTTTGGTAGCAGAGCGTGGTTACTCACAAAGAAAAAACGCGAATTTTGATAGTTTTTTCCTTTTGGGTAAAAAAGGGCATTTTGAGGTTATTTGTTAAAACCAAATTTAGCTACAAGTATTTAAAACCTCTATTTTGTGGCACTGCAAGTGTTTTGTACTGTAGATTTCACGAAATTATTGTACTTGCAGTGCAAATTAGTGAGATTACAACCTCCGGAAGGTGATTTTGAGTGTTTGGTACAATTTAATTTGGAAAGCCTTTCATAGCTTGTTGTTTGGTAATAAGGCATTTGTTTTATTCAGTTTGCTATAAGCGGCCAAGGTTGCTAAGAATATAAGCTAAAATATAAGGTTACCATAAATATTAGTTGTAAGCTAGATTATTGTACAAGTGATCTAACTAGCCAATTATAGATTATAATTTGAGCTTCCACTGCGTTTTGAGAATCTATATTGGTTGTTATTGTAAGGCATTTCTGTAATTGAGTTGATATTTGGTTTTGATTCACTAGGGTGACCAAGAGATTGGAATTTCCACATTAATTAAATTAATTTTAATTTTCTCTGGTATTGTTGGAAATTAATTTAAAATGGGATCTACACCTAAGGCTAAGATCCAGTCTGCACTGCGTTGGTTTTCATCTGCAGCAGCTTTGGTTGACAGAAATGACCGGGAGGAGGCTTTGTTGACCCGGTACGAGGAGGTGTCAGACCGTCTTAAGGCTGTGGAGTTCCAGGTTGAACTCTACCTAGCGGAGCCCGGCCGGACGACCCCGGAGACCGAGCAGGTGGAGCGGGACTTTGAGCAATGTATGGATTTTGTGGACAGGATTGTCGAGAGGGCTTCTAAGATACTGCGGGTTCGGAATGGTGCGGCCCGGGACGTTCCGAAACACGCAGTTATCTATAACCCAGGGTTGGCAGCGCGCTTGCCAGCCATACAGATGCCGGTCTTCCGAGGAGACCTGGACGAGTGGACCAGCTTCATTGACCTCTTTGATAGCTTGGTGCATGCCCGGACGGACCTGCCAGCGGCGTTGAAGTTGGCGCAGCTGATGTCTGCTCTCGTCGGGGAGCCGCGCGACTTGATCGCGCATTTGTCGGTCACCGACGACAATTATGAAATCGCGCGCACGTTGCTGAGGGACCGATACCAGAACGTGCGGCGACTTGCGGATACTCTTATGACTAAGATCTGGAATATCCCTCGGTTCGCTCAGGCTTCAGACATCCGGCTGAAAATGCTGAATCCTGTTTTGACAGCGACCAAAGGGTTAGAGAACCTTGGTTTGCCGGTGGACCAGTGGTCCTACATACTGTTGAATTTTTTGTTGAACCGGCTGCCGGCTGATGTACGGGCCAGGTTTGAGCACCGGTATGGTGGTGAAAGTGCTCAGCATCTGCCGACCTTCACCAATCTTATCGACCAATTGGAACTTGTGTGTCGACGGGCCGACACCTCGGATCTACCTCCACCCCCGAGGCCTCCTGGGGCCCAGCGGGCCCAGGGGAGAGTTGCACCTCAAAGGGGAGGGTGGGGCAAATCGGCCCCACAACCAGCGGGTCCTCACCAATATAATACCAGTGCATTGGACCCTGAAGTCTGCCTATGCTGCAAGAACCCTGGCCATCGGGTGCCAGCGTGTCCGAAGTTTCTTGCGCAGCGGGTTGTGGGACGCCGCAACATTGCTAAGCAGCGGCAATGGTGCTTTGTTTGCTTGGGCCCACATTTTGTGCGAGATTGTGCCCACCCGCAGGCGTGTAAGTCCTGTGGTGGGAAGCACCACCCCATTTTATGCATGAACCGCAGTGGGGATACACCTCCCCCCCCCCCTGCGCAGGGGTCATGCTCCCCTGTTCGGAGTCAGCAGCGGGCTGACCAGGGGCCCATGGCCGAGGAGAAGTGGGGACGTCGGGTAACACCCCCCTCCCCCCCCCCTCCAAAACTACGCGACTACTTCGCACGCACCCGTGCCCCAACGGGGGGTCCTTACGGGCGGGTGCCCGCAAACGCCTCCACCCCGGCAGGCGCCACGGATGTCGCCGCCGCTTGTGGAGCGACCCCGCTGGGGGTCGGGACCTCCGGTGTACGGCCGGAGTAGGACATACCAGGGGCCGCAGGCGGCACGCATGGCGCGACGGCAGTACCAGCCGGAGTGGGACCCGCTCGAGCGGTACGAGCGGCCCGCCCATGCGGAACAGGATGCAACGCGTTATCCCTGCTAGGGATACGCCGCCCACGCACCAGCCACCGCCACGCCCTTGGAGACCGTGTTATTGCCCACGGCTTCGGTTTGTGTTTGGGGCCCTGGCGGAGGATCAGCCTGCGTGCGCTCTCTCCTTGACACGGGAGCGCAAGGCTGCATGGTATCCAGTAGGTTGGTGCGACAGTTGGGCTTGGTTGTGAAACCCCACCCGGAAAGTATACGTGGGGTAGGCAATGTGACAGTGTCAAATCTGGTAGGGCAGACCTTACTCACCTTTGGACCGGGTCCCACTTCACGCGCGAGGATTAATGCTCCCGCGTTAGTATTGGATGAAGTGGTGGGGAGACTCCCCCAGGTGAAGCTGCCTCCAGAGGTTCGGAGTTTGACAGCTGGATTAGTTCTGGCGGATGCTGGATTTGACAGACCTGGTCCGATTGACGTGTTGCTGGGTGCAGACGTTCTTGGGCGGGTGCTGTTGAGCGGCAACCGTACCTTACAGCCTGGCGGACTGGTTACACTGGAAACGGTGTTTGGCTATGCTGTAATGGGTTTGGTTTTAGCGGCTCCACCGCCTCCTACTGAGGAGGGCTGTCTGGTTGGAACTGCTCTTTCAGAAGCCGTGCAACGGTTCTGGGAGATTGAGGAACCACCTACCGCGTCGCGTATGAGCCCCGAGCAGGAAGAGTGCGAACGGTTTTACCAAAATAATACTGGGCGCCTCTGCTCTGGTCGGTTCATAACACGACTTCCTCTGCTCATCCACCGACCTCCTCTTGGAGCGTCACGTGAGATGGCTGAGAAGCGGCTGGTTTCGATGGAACGCCGAATGAGAAGAGATGCGCTCTTCCGGCAGAAGTATGTGGACTTCATGAGGGAGTACGAGGGTTTGGGACACATGTCGGTGGCTCGGACGGACTGGAGTACAGTGGAGCACTGCTTCCTGCCGCACCACGCGGTCCTAAAATCCCCGGAGTCCAAGATTCGTGTGGTCTTTGATGGGTCCGCGTCCACCTCGACTGGGGTGTCATTGAACCAGTGTTTGCATGCAGGTCCTAAGCTGCACAAGGATATCACGGATATCCTCACGAATTTTAGGAAACATCAGGTGGTGTTCGTCGCCGACATCCGGATGATGTTTCGGCAGACAGTGATCCATCCTGATGATCGTCGGTATCAGCTGATCTTGTGGAGTGAGAGCCCTGATGAACCGATGTTGGTGTACGAGCTGAATACGAATACATACGGCTTGAAGAGCAGTCCGTACATTTCAATTCGAACTTTGTTAGAATTGGCGTCTCGAGAGAGACTGAGGTTCCCTCGAGCGTCCGCCATTTTGGAACGGGACTTATTTGTCGATGACGTGTGCACCGGGGCAAACAGTGTCGAAGAGGCTTTGGTTTTGCGGGATGAGCTGGTGGAACTCTTGCGGACGGGTGGATATGAATTGCGCAAATGGATGTCCAACTCACCGGCCGTGGTGGCCGGCCTCCCCGAGGATCACCAGCAGGATCCGCACCTGTTCGAAAATGTTGAGAGCCCGCACATGTTATCAGTCCTAGGCGTGCAATATCGACCAGTCCAAGATGTGTTCACCTATCGGGTGGAACTGGATTCCCCGAGGGTCTGGACGAAGCGGCTTGTGCTGTCCACGGTGGCCAGGACGTACGATCCGAATGGATGGATCGCGCCGGTCATCTTCACGGCGAAGGCATTTATGCAGCGCCTGTGGATGGTCCAACTGGGTTGGGATGATCCACTATCCGGAAATTTGTTGAGCGATTGGGAGGTTTTCTTCTCCACGCTCCCGGAGATAAATCAGGTCGAACTGCCGCGTAAGCTGTTGCCGGCCGGGAAATGCCGAGTAACCCTACACGGGTTTTGCGACGCCTCCGAGCGAGGGTATGCAGCGGCCGTTTACTTGCGGACGGTCAGCTCCGCCGGATCGGTCGATTTGCACTTGGTAATGGCGAAGAGCAAGGTGGCTCCCCTTCGCACGCGTTTGACAATCCCAAAAATGGAATTATCTGGAGCGGCTCTTCTTGTACGCCTACTGAACCACGTGGCCTCTACCTTGAAGGACACCGTGAACCTTGAGGAGAGTGTCTACGCATGGACTGATAGCCAAATTGTATTGTGTTGGCTGCAGTCGTCATTCCATACTTTGGAGGTCTTTGTGGCCAACCGGGTCTCGCAAATCCAGAATTCGGAGACTGCTTTGGTATGGAGACACGTGCCAGGTGAACTGAACCCAGCGGACGTGGCGTCCAGGGGTTGCACGGCACCTGAGCTTGTTGCCCACTCACTGTGGTGGAGACCAGATTGGTTGTTGGAACCGGAGACACTCTGGCCTGCCAGTTGTGTGATTGGGACCCCATCCTCTGGCTTGGGTGTCCACCTTGTCGAGACCGCTCCAGTGTCAGACACTGCTTGGTTGCTAGAACGGTATAGCTCTCTCGACAAGCTTGTTGGAGTGACCGCCTGGGTCAAGCGATTTATACACAATTGTCGCCACCCTGACAACCGGTCACGCGTTAGAGTTCTCGCCACAGAAGAGCGGAATGCCGCCCTACATCATTGGATTAGGGTTGTGCAGGAAGAACACTTTGCGGACGTATTGAAGCCCCTGCGGCAGGGACGTCCTAAGCTACCGAAGGCGATAGCACGCCTCAACCCGTTCATTGACGAGTCGGGTACACTCCGGGTTGGAGGACGGCTCCGCAACGCTAGCTTGCCGTACTCGGTGCGCCACCCCATTTTGCTGCCTAAGAAGGGGCATCTGGTGGAATTGTTGGTGATTGACCGCCACATAAAGAACTCGCATGCCAGCTGCAATGCACTCTTGGGCATTTTGCAGCGAGACTTTTGGATATTGAACAGCCGACGGGTTATTCGGAGCATCGTGTTTCGGTGCTTGCCTTGCTTCAGGCTCAAGGCAGCCACGATGCAGCCCCAGATGGGGGACCTTCCTCCTGATCGGGTCAACGAGGCTAGGACCTTCTCTAGGGTGGGGACCGATTTTGCGGGACCTTTTTTAGTGAAAACGTCGCGACTTCGAAATGCGAAGGTTGTAAAAGCGTATTTGTGCGTTTTCGTATGCCTGTCGACCAAGGCTGCTCATCTTGAACTTGTTGGTGATCTTACGACGGAGGCTTTTATTGCAGCATTGGATAGATTTGTATCCCGTAGGGGACTCCCATCTCTGATCCGGTCAGATTGTGGAACCAATTACAAGGGTGCCGACCGTTATTTACAAGATGTTGTAAAATTTTTATTTGAAAATAAGATTGATATTGGAACAGACCTCTCCCGTCGGGGTATCACCTGGACGTTCGATCCGCCAGGCTGCCCCCACTGGGGTGGAATCTGGGAGGCTTGCGTGAAGCAAGCAAAAGCCCATATGTATCGGGTAGTCGGTCAAACTGTATTGACTTTTGAGGAACTCGCGACGTTGTTTTGTAGAATTGAGGCCGTCCTCAATTCCCGTCCGTTGTGTCCGCTCAGCTCCGACCCAAATGACCTGGAAGCGCTCTCTCCAGGCCATTTCTTGATTGGTCAGCCACTTGCAGCGTTGCCGGAGCACCCCCTCCGGGACGTACCCTCCGGTCGTTTGTCGCGCTACCAGATGCTGCAACAAATGGCTCAGAACTTTTGGACCAGATGGTCATTAGAGTATTTGCATGTTTTGCAGCAGCGCCTCAAGTGGACTGACAAAACCAGTCCCCCCAGAGTTGGAGACCTTGTGCTAGTTAAGGATGCTAACCTTCCGCCACTGCGATGGCGCCGGGGGCGCATCGTTAATTTGTTTCCCGGTAAAGACGGGACCCCTCGGTTTGCCGAGGTCATGGTTGGGGACTCGGTTCTGAAGCGAGCGGTAGCAACCCTATCGCGACTTCCCCTAGTATAGCGGACCGGCTTAGAGGCCGTTCCGAGGCGGGTGATTGTTCGGGCCGACCGTCTGCCCGCCCCTTAAACTCCTCACGTGTGTACGCCTCTTGAGTCTGTGGTTTTGACAGTGACACTTCTTGTCAAGGCGGACGAAAAAGAGATAACCTCGTTGTTGCGGACCCGAAAGGGAACGAGTGTTTTTGGATAATTTGGAAACGCATTTTCCTTGTTTTGTGTAATATCGCTCGCTTTGAAGACACACGGGTGTCCGAGTGTTTTGTGTGGATATTTCGGTGACATCGGAAGAGTTGGTGATTTGACGCCGCGGATTGTTGGCGATACTGCCCCGGAACACCACGGCTGCTTCTTCAGCCCGGAGACCTTCTTGATTGAACTTGACTTGACCTGACAGTTGACTGAACCTTGACAGATACTAACCGGAGTTGAAGCGAACATCGCGCCTCCCGGAATCAGGTGAGTTGAACAAGTTTTGTAGCCAATCCACTGGCTTATATGACCCGCGAAACGCGTGGCAGTTCACTCCACTCGCACTAGGCGAGGAGTTGAACATAGTTAGTAGATACAAAATTTGCTTAGGTGAGCTATAAAAACTTTCTCATTCAACTCGTGTTAAATTGCTCCTGCCAATGTACAACATCGAAATATATTACTAATATAAGAACGATTTCTGCAAAACCCAGCGAGGTAAACACGTAACTTTTTAAAAGCACGTTAGAACATTAGTTTCATTTTTGGTAGGTGAAAATGACATTTGACCTCTCCTAACGCTCATTCAAATACGTAAATACCCTGAAGGTATGTTTTACGCTAGCCCCTACATTATATAATCTGTGCCCCTACTCACGTGACTGGTTCTATCACAGCTACATTATATCGAGTAAAACGAAGTCCTCGGGCACCAAAATTACAAGCCGCACACGCGAGGTGAGCATTTTGGGAGATCTCGTGATCTTTAATCTCCGTATTGACACGCAACAAAAGGCTATTTTAAACCTTTGACATAATTTTGTTATGATGTACGAGTATGTCATCCGTTTTAATTGTAATGCTAATGCCGGTAAGGTGGTTGGTAGGTTAATTTTGTGACTTAAAGCCGGCTGTACACATTGGGCCAACGTTGGCGCGTGAGCAGGATGCAGCTATCCGTTAGAAGGAGAACGCTGTAATTCGATCTCATTAGTTTGCATATCTGCATCCTGCTTACGCGCCAACGATGGCCCAATGTGTACAGCCGGCATTAGACGTATTTCATATAATTTTGTAGTAAGTATGACTTTTAGGCCGCGTTGCACATTCGATTTCTAAACGCAGCCCAACGCTCTTATGCTAAGTGCACAAACATCTAACAAACTGATCACGTTATCAAAATACGTGGATTTATTTCTGTCTCTCCATTTTCAGAATTGCGATAGCCAATAAATAAGTAGGTGAGTAAATTATAGCATTCTAAACATTTGAATGCCAAAACAGTACAAATGAAGACACGCTGGCGTATTCACTAGTATGTCTTATCCCGTTGTAATAAGGTTTATGAATGGTCAGTTAAAAGTGATTTCGATGGTGCCTACATGTTAACACGATTTGCATTCGTATTGGGCACTTTAACTGCGCATAAACTTAACATTTTAATCCGAATATTTGTAATATTTGTGTACCGTATAGATACAAAATCAGTCCTCAGCTTTGATCTTCTGTTGTAGGGTTATTTAATTTGAAATCTTGAGCTGACAATGAGTTTAGTACTACTAAACCAAACGTAATATTGACGATTACAGGCATTTTGATTGTCAACTCTTGAAAAAAAACCTATTATAGCTGCGGATTAAGTGAAGGTTATATATTTCACGCTAGAAGTGCATCTGCTATTACTAACATAAACATATTTTATTCAAATTTACGACCTCTGTAGCCTAGTTGGTAGTGACCCTGCCTACGAGCCGGAGGTTCAAATCCCGGTAAGGGCGATGAGCATGAATATTTGTTCCTGAGTCATGGATGTTTTCTATATATTTAAGTATTTATTTATCTATACCCAAAGTACAAGCTTTGCTTAGTTTGGGACTAGGCAAAGCTTGTACTAAGAAAGGACCGCACGGAGACGTAACATAACTATACTGGGGTGTAATTGAACTGTTTTAGTATTTAACCATTAAGAGCATCTTTAAATCTAAGTTACGTTATTAACATTTAAATTACCATCACGCTCTATCCTACAAAGGCTCTAAAACTTAATAGTATGGCATTACATTTGACAATCCCTATTACTCAGTGCGGCCACTTGTGCCAAATAAGTTAGCAGAAGACACCCGCAGGCCAAAGTTATTTGTGTAGGTAAACCTGCCGGAGTTCCCAACTTGTTCGGGCTTCAGCTGATGTTCAAATAAATGCTATAGCTGAATGGGATACGGGAACTTGCTAAAATATGGAGGAGGCTTATAAATTTATGTAACACTCCTGTTCTCGTGCCCAACCTTTTTCTGACCAACTTGCAGCCGTATGTTACCTGTCTTACACGATCCACAAACTATACGCGTCCACATCCTACTATATGTTTTTTTATCTCTCTAATCTGAAGATATTCATATATGTTTGTTTTCGATTAAAAGTTACCAATCTCTCTAATTTTCTAATTTATTTTGGGTTCAATAAGGTAACGGAGAGAAATAGACTGATAATAGGTGTTATTAGTACCTCGATGTATCGATCGTCGTAGGTCACTTGCAGTTCAGGCCCCACCATCTCCAGGATCTGACGTCTCTCTTCACGGAAGTCTGCAAAAGAAACATACAGTCTGAATTGTTTTTCCCTTAATCTACCGCTATCCCTAGGACACTATCCATCTATTACCCTGCACAGCCAAGATAAACACGAAGACAACCACCCATTCGAGGCCAACTCCTGCCATACTCCCATAGTTTGTAATAGACTTAAAGGCCATTGTACTCACCATTGTAGACAGAGGCGACGTATATCTTGCAGGCGCGCGGGCCGGGCCACTTGTCGCTGTGCTGCGGGTGGCCCTGCAGCGCCTGCAGCACCGCCGGCAGGCCATTGTACTCACCATTGTAGACAGAGGCGACGTATATCTTGCAGGCGCGCGGGCCGGGCCACTTGTCGCTGTGCTGCGGGTGACCCTGCAGCGCCTGCAGCACCGCCCGCAGGCCATTGTTCTCACCATTGTAGACAGAGGCAACGTATATCTTGCAAGCGCGCGGGCCGGGCCACTTGTAGCTGTGCTGCGGGTGGCTCTGCAGCGCCTGCAGCACCGCCGGTAGGCCATTGTACTCACCATTGTAGACAGAGGCGAAGTATATCTTGCAGGCGCGACGGCCGGGCCACTTGTCGCTGTGCTGCGGGTGGCCCTGCAGCGCCTGCAGCACCGCCAGCAGGCCATTGTACTCACCATTGTAGACAGAGGCGACGTATATCTTGCAGGCGCGCGGGCCGGGCGACTTGTCGCTGTGCTGCGGGTGGCCCTGCAGCGCCTGCAGCACCGCCGGCAGGCCATTGTACTCACCATTGTAGACAGAGGCGACGTATATCTTGCAGGCGCGCGGGCTGGGCCACTTGTCGCTGTGCTGCGGGTGGCCTTGCAGCGCCTGCAGCACCGCCGGCAGGCCATTGTACTCACCATTGTAGACAGAAGCGACGTATATCTTGCAGGCGCGCGGGCCGGGCCACTTGTCGCTGTGCTGCGGGTGGCCCTGCAGCGCCTGCAGCACCGCCGGCTCCGGCGGCGCGCTCATCGCAACGCTCTACCCGCCGCTTGCGACGACCCACCGCATTCTGTTGACAAGACACACAATTCTTAAAAATTATATAAATATATCATGCAATAATAATACCTAATAAATAAGCATTTGTATGTTGTATGGTAAATGAATTTTTAAGTATGTAATCAAACTTTGTACATATATGCAATGTAGCCTCTATAGCCGAGCGATGAAGCACGCGACTTTCAATCAGGAGGTCGTGGGTTCAATTCAAACCCCCCCCTCCCCGGGTGCTTGTATGTACAGTCAGCATCAAAAGTAACTACGCAATTCAAGACGTCAAAAGCTCTTATTCCCTTTTAATAATGACTTTGGACGTCTGCGTTTGCGTAGCTACTTTTGATGCTGACTGTACTACAACTGAACTTTTCAAAAAGCTTACGTATCAAATATCATTTGATATTTACCAGTAGTTTTTCCCGGTTTCATCCCGGAAAGGTATAGTTTTCCCTCTATGTTAGAACGCCAGATGACGTTCGCGTTCGTAAAATAGGTAAATCTTGGGAACAGTGCCAAACGGACCCTTTTAGGGTACAATCGGGTAAACGCTAGGAGGTTGACGATGAATCAAACTTTTTAGTTTCAATGCCTACAGAAAATACATAAAAATTAAGATAATCACGCTTGTTTACAGAAAGGGTAGTCAGACGGATCTTCTACGTTCTACGATCTCGTATTTTTCTCTTTTTATTCACTTTTTTCATATGTGCTCGTCGGTTAAAATTTGCTAAGGTATTTTCCCTTCAACTGTACCATCCGGTCTTCCGCATACACTCTTACGATAGGGAAAGTCACTACTTGATATTAAAGGCAAAGCCGCAGATGTACGTACATTAGTTTTCCTTATCTTTTTATATTCAGAGTCGCATATTTTTGTCAGAATATCAATCGTATTGCAATGTATTGTCGTTTTAGGAGCTCAGGACTGTCGCAGGAAAGCAATCAGAATGGCGGTTACTCCACCAACCAGGTCTTACCTATATTTAAGAGCCTCTTTCTGTATTATATTGACATGTTGTACAAAAAGATAACCACCGTGTAGTACCTAATTAATGACTCGCTGATGCTTATTAAGTTTACTGATTGATCATCAGAACAGTTATATCGTTATAATCAGATAATGATCATTATAAGTATTTATTTTTGACTAAATCTCAAATACAATTTGTTATTTTTTCTCACACAAAATATGCTTTAGTACCACTTCCTATAGCCCGATTTTTTAAACACCATGCGGCTCTTAATAATTTATGTATTTTGCAATGTTTAAGCTAAAGTCAACCCAAAAAACTTGTCACTAAGTGTATTAGGTACGTGCAAAAGAAAGATAACGTCCATAATAAAGATATCTATTTGCCCTCCTTATTGGGACCGAAATCGTAACTTATTATTGCGAGGGAGTCCGCCTGGGGCTTGTTTTTGTTGCGAATTGAATCTCAACTAAGGAAAATATCGTCGGGAAAGAATGGTTACAAATGCATGAATTCATTATGCTGAAGAAACTATTATTGGACTGAACGGACTTATTTACACAAGAATACATTTTGTATTAGATAAAGTAACAGCATTGTTTGGTGTCTGTTATAAAAGTATAAAACTAAACTGCTGTAAAGATGGCACGTAATAGAAATCAACGAGTTTTATATAAAAACCTTGTATTAATTACAAAAAAGTTGTAGGTAGTTACTCATTTCGGGTATCTTGGGTTATAAATCTCTAGAAGTAAGGCGTAATTTTGCACTTCTACTCTATGATTAGTGCAGGTATTATACATAGATACAAGTCAAGAATTAAAACGATTTTTTTCTTAGAGTAAGATATGAACGCCATAAGGAAAAGTTTTGGAGTAATACAACAAAAGCTAATAAGATGAAATTAGACGAAAAGTACACTACTTATTAGATTTTTTTTATGTCAGTAACAGTTTTTGTATTATTTTTGAGAAGATTAATAGTGTCATATGTATTTAATTTGTCTTTATTTCCAATTTAGTCTCTAAAATGTATACTTTATGATAACAATGTGAAGGTAATTTAAGCTCGTTATCTTCCTGCAATATTGACTAAAAGTCCAAACTATGTACTGTCGGCTGCAATAATGCATGGACACCTTACGGCCTAGTTTCGCTTGAATGGTTTGGTACATAATTGTTATTTATAATAGATGTAGTACTGTTAAATAATACTTTTTGCGATAGTTTTATATGTATGATGTGGATGTGCTATGATAAATAAATAAATAATAAATAAATGGTAATATTTTTACAATAATTCTTGATAACGAGATGAACTGATGATATTCTCTAAATGTCCCACGCGAAAGGTTCGTGTTGACAAGCTTTCAAATGACCATCCTTTGCAAATAAATCACGCGGAGCTTTATTTATTTTCCGAACAACGTAATAACTTCGGTATGATGCATTAGTTCCCGTCGAAGTATGAAAGATCGACTCATTGGAATTCAATTTATTTTCCAAAGTTTCAGGACTTTCCAAGCTATTACATTTAGTAGTTTGTAGGTAAAACTTTACTTTTTCATGCATAGTAAACGTATATTATACTTAGACCTGAAATAATAATGTAAACCTTGCCTGGACTAATGTTATAAAAAGGAAAAGTCTGTCAGCTTTGTAAGTTTTAATAAAGGGTAATCTCAGTAGGCTTACAGAATGGAAATCCATACTAATATTATAAATGCGAAAGTGTCTGTCTATCCATCTGTCTGTTACCTCTTCACGCTTAAACTGCCGAACCGATTTAGATGAAATTTGGTATAGACATAGTTCGAGTTCCGGGGAAGAACATAGGATAGTTTTTATCCCGGAAATCATCCCGTAAGGGTGAAGTTTGTATTGAGCTACGATATAAACGAGTTCCATGCGGACGGAGTCGCAGGCAGAAGTTAGTAGACTTTGTTTTGTCCCGCACCTGCACCTGGGTTCTCTGTAATACGCAGGCAGGGCCGCGCGGGAAACTTGTACCTACTTTTATCTACCTACTTGATCTCAAAATGACTACCTACCCAGAATGCCTTTTTTTCTAAAGCCTATCGGAACATTATTTAGTATCTCATTTCAGTAAAACAATGCATACAATTTAGTTACAATTCATTGTATGCTTTCTAACTATTATATTAGCATTAGGTGCCCAAGCGGACCTATGGCGCCTTTAGGATACAACCCAGCCGGGAAAACGCTCGCCGGATAATGATGATGAGCATACGATTGGAGTTCGCTATGTGACCTGCCTTCCATTTTCGTATAAAACTTAAAGCATAAATGAAAACAAATTAGATTGCCTTGTAAATCGAGAAAAGGGACGCAAGAGCAGCTGGCGCCCGGCGCTTTTCTAACTCAACGGCCCGAGCTACAAATCAGGAAGTCTACTTTTTACCATCGCGTCCCATCCTAATCATGTTTTAAGATTGAGAAAAACATGCTTTGTCAAGCCAAGCCAAGTCAGAACGAACGGACGAAACATATTGAAATTGAATTAGGATGTGTAACGGATGAACCGAATCGATATAGGTACAGGCCTGCTTATGTAAATCACATACGGATCCGACCAGCTGCACTGATTGTAGCATAATATTTACAATTCGTTGACAAATGCCGTTGAATTGTTTTGTCAAATCGTCATATTCTTTATTTTCTAAAAATGTAACCTAAACAGTTGGTCGGCATGGGATACGGATTAAATTCTGCTAGTCAAATACAAACGCCATCTAGAGGGGTAATCACGTTATGTTTTGATCGCGCGATAGGATAATTTACCCGTAATTTATCCATATAAAAATTGACATTTGGAACTACCTAAAGGCGCTCTTACACGGGCGATTTTTCGGGCAATTATTGGCGACACGTTGCCGAAATTAATGGAGCAATTAATTGAGCAATATGACGCAATTTATAGAAACTGCGGCAATATTTCGGAAATTATTTCTCGAATTGCTCCATTCATTCCATGTTGCTCCATATCGCCGACTACAATTTGCTCCACTGAATTTCTCGTGTATGAACGTCGTATTGCCTAGTTTCCCGAGTTGCGGCAATTATGGGGCCAGAATGGCGCCCTACTTGAGCAATAATCGCTCCTTTTTGAGCAATATTCGAATTGCTTGAAGTGGCCGTGACGTTAAAATTGCCCCGAATTTCCGGCAATTCGGCAGTTTTTATCGCTCGTTAACGTACCTACGTACAATGCGTTACGTGATCGACCTGCTGCCAATTGAATAAAAATTTTGTACTTATATAAAAAAAAAAAAACATTTAATTCGGATATCATAAGAATGCAATACAATACAATTAAATTAAATTAAATCAATATAAAATAGAAGAAGAACTAAATTGAAATTAACATGTTTGACAATAAAAAATTACCAATTATTACCTACCTACGCTATTTATTTTATTTCGTTACTATAAAATGGTAGTGATTGGCTTGTGCATATCACAACAGTGCCGTAAATATGCGCAATCCACCCTACCTGCTAACATCTGCAGGATATTGTTGGGGCTGGCCCGCACCCGACGCATCATGGACGCGCTGCGTTTGCGCATTGTCGCGTAAAAGCAGTCTATTCCTGCGTCAGCAAACATCCCCGATGCGCTGCAGAAACGGGGCAGCCCCATCAACACCCGGAACGCATTGTTGAATTGCACCCGGAGAGCCCCATATGCCCGCTGCGTACGAGTATAACGGCTCCACAAACTGCATGTGTAGAGGGAGGTGCAGTGAGCCATGAACAGTGTGATTTTTGCCTCCCTCGAGCATCGCGCAAACCTTCGTGCGATCATATTCGCCCGTACAGAAAGGGCCCTCCGTTCCCTCTCCAAGTCTATATCGTCTTTGAGATCGGACGTCACCACATGTCCTAGATATTTAAAATGATGCACTCTATGGATGGATTAAAAGGGAACGGATGGGTTATAGGATTTAAAACGGTAGAAAGTGACAATACAATATTATGGTACAGTCGAGATCTCCAATATCTACACAGACAACCTTTCGAAAATATCTATACAGAGACTTTATTGTTACTGACATAAGACACATGTGTAGATATTTTTGAAAGGTTGTCTGTATAGATATTGGAGAACTCGACTGTAGCTACCATTGAGTTGTTTTAATGATTTCGGACCACGGATTACCCGCCACGTTAAGTTCACACTGTTTAGGACGTGAAAAAAGTACAATCGAGAGTAATAACTTGGCATGGAAAATTATTTATTTGACTGATACTTATTTAACCTCATTTTATTATATAGATATTGTATATTTTGAGTGTGTAAACTTCGTCAGTTTATAATTTTATCGCGTTAGATTATTAAATTAACCTCGGTTTCGGTTTAAAGACATTGATATAATATAATGAGAACAAAGATATAAAATAAAATTTCAAAGAGAAACAGGCATTTCAACAATATTCGTCGCTTAAGGTACCGATTCTTAAAGAGGGTTAGTGTTCATAGATATGTAGTGCTAATTTAGCGGTGTCAAGTTGACTATCGCTATATCGAAGTGCTGAAGTGTTTGTACGAGAACGCCATTATGTCAGTCCGACTCCAGGACCAGAACTCGAAAGCGGGGAGTCAGGTAACGAGATGTTATTTCTCCAAAATAACGGAGAAGGCTAGGCATCAAAATCAACGGCGAGTACACCACTCACCTTCGGTTTGCTGACGATATAGTAGTCTTGGCTGAGACCATGGAGGAAAAGTAAAGCTTCCGAGCGAGTTGGTGGCGAGGAATGAACATGGAGAAGACGAAGATCATGTCAAATGCCCGTGTAGTACCAAGTCCCATTACAATCGGACACTTTACACTCGAGGTTGTAGACGATTATGTATACCTAGGACAGACTGTCTAGTCAGGTAGGTCCCTTACTATGGGCCTTATAAAAAGGCTCAAAGTAACTCAAAGGGATGGGGAGGGCTATGTTGGAAGCACAGATATAGATATACATTAGATCACGCAAATGCATGTACCTACTGCGCGTGTCAGAATTCGGACTCCAAGTTGGCACTCCGACTTAGGGGAGGTAAGCCTAAAACGGGTAAGCTAAGTACCAAACATTTTTATTACAAGAAACGTTCATCTAATAAAGTATAAAAATATAAAAACAAACATCAACATTCTCTTTAATAATAGAAAACCCTTCCAAATACCCGTTTTGCCCTTATGGGGGGCCTAAATCGGGTACCGCGTCTGGATAAAACGGGTAAAGGGTAAATAATGAGATCATTCAACAAAAATAACTTATTTTTAAAGTTTAACAACTTTTTTGTAACATAATATCGCTTATATTTGCTAATTTTAAGCTTCTTGAATGTTAATTCAGTCTCATATTATTTTTTAAATCTTTCTTAAAACTATAAATCATCTTTGGAACAAAATATTAATAAAAACAAAATAACTCTGAATTATTCTTGACAGGCTTCACAGTATTAAATGCATCTGCCAGAATAAGAAGTGCACGCATCATGAGCGCACATATTACAATCATCACACCTGATCCAATCTTCTATAGGTGGATGAGTATACCCGTTTTACCCCTACCCGTTATGCCCAGAAGCATATTTTTATTTTCAACCGCCATAACCTCAAAACAAAATGCAAAACCATCAACGAGTTTTCGAAATTTAGAAGCAGATTCCATGCAAATTCACAACACAAAACTTAAGTAAACATATTCCATACAGTATTTGAGTATTCAGAGTTACCATACTTCTATTTTTTTAGTAAAAACAGTAAAAAAAATGTTTTTCGTCTTATCTTGCAAGGGCTTGCGCCACAGCGGGGAGCCGACTGCCTGTGATTGGGTGACAATCACGCCACCGTACCGCACTCATATATTCTTACTCATAGTCGTAATACGCACACTAACAAGCTTACCCGTTTTAGGCGGGGTACCTGTTTTAGGCTTACCTCCCCTACATTCCGCGCACGTCTGTTGTGGTAGCCGGTTGTCTGTGAATATTAAGAAAATACCTTATTGCAGAATCGATTTTCCGCGGACAACGGGGAATTCAGATCACTAATTCGCCCATGTGACGTCAAAGTAGATAGAAAAAAGTGACACGGTCGGTTTTCATACAGATTGAGGTGCTTAAGTTATCTAGTCTAGTGTATATCTATATCTGTGGTTGGAAGCACAAATATAGATATACTATATCTATCTGTGGTTGGAAGTTTCTCTGCGTAACCCGATATAGCCCTCCGAATCGCTAAACTTAAGTGGCAGTGGGCGGGGCACATAGCAACCGATGGCCGTTGGCGCGGAAAGGTTCTCGAGTGGCGACCACGTACCGGAAGGAGCGGCGTGGGTAGGCGCCTCCACAAGGTGGACTGATGACCTAGTAAAGGTCGCGGCGGGAGTCCGCTGGATGCGGGTGGCGCAGGACCGGTCATTGTGGCACTCTTTGGGGGAGGACTATGTCCAGCAGTGGACGTCTTTCGGCTGATATGATGATGACATGTTATATAGGTACTTGTATACAGCTATTGGTAAGTGAGATGTCATATGAATATTATATTCAAGTAGGCATCGAGTAATGCTCGTAAAGATCTAATGATATTACCCAATCTGCTTCGATAAACTCCATGAACTAGCTAATCAATTCAATAAGTATTTGTTTTATTCTTATGTACTCTAATTAATGAGCTCACCGATAAATTCCAAATACTTTATCAAAGAAATGGACCAGCCGGTATTAGAGAAAATTATTACTTTCAGCTCTCCGCAGCTGCTTTTCCACAAAGGCGGGCTCTAATCAAAAGCGACATACCGAGTGTCCATTATACCTCCCTGTAGAGACTATTCAGGCGGTGAGATTTATAAGCCATACAATATACTTAAGTTGGCTTTAATGGCACCACGCTGGAAGCTTTTATTACGAGCACAAGTTTTACAGTGCTAAGTTGAGTCCCTATTAGAGTAAGAGCCTACATACCTACCTGCATCTATCCAAGAATGCAGTGTTTGCATGCGTCAAATTCTACGTTTACCAAAGTAGTCTCATATCGAGGTTGCTCAAATGAAGACAGACTTTACTACCAGTTTTATTATATGATACATACTGTATATTGTACTTACATATGAATATTTTAATGGCGCTACGTGGCGGTTCTATAGTACTGACAAGCGTTTTCAGTGCTCTAAAGCTTTTGAAATACGGTTACTCCCCTCGGCTGTAAGTAAGGCAATCTGAAATATTTCAAGCATTTGTGTTTCTTTCGTACTTCAATCCAAAATCATATTTTATAATTTAATTGTAATAGTAAATACCAACTGTTAATACCATTTTGTGAATTGTTTAGTTAGTTAATTGTTAGAACCCTATCGCTCGCTCGGCCCCGGGCCGCCAGTCAGTCGAGGGCCGGCACCGAGCGCGCGAGCACACGTGCGTCGTGCTGTGATCCGCTGCCGCTGCCGACTTGAACGCGACGAACCGCGCGTATCTATTTTTAACCCCCGACGCAAAGAGAGGGGGCTTTACGAATTACCGCGCGTGGTGCGTACACACGTCCTGGGTTTGACGGAAGATTTGCCGCTGCGCCCGTGGGCGGTAAATCTCACTTACTGCCCGGGGTGACGTAATAGTTATTTACGATACAAGTGCCAAAAATAGAAAATTCGCAACGAGTGGTGATAAATTAAAACACGACCGAAGGGAGTGTTATAAATCGACACGAGTTGCGAATTACCTATTTGGAAAAGTAGCACCATATGTACTGTAATAGTTATTTACGATACAAGTGCCGAAAATAGGAAATTCGCAACGAGTGGTGATAAATTAAAACACGACCGTAGGGAGTGTTTTAAATCGACACGAGTTGCGAATTACCTATTCGCACATGTATCGTACAACGTTTTACTGTACATTTGGCTCTTTAAAGTTTCGACATATATGCACGAAAAGTGCTCTTTTCTGCACTAGTGCGGGAAAGTAGCACCATATGTACTGTAATAGTTATTTACGATACAAGTGCCGAAATTAGGAAATTCGCAACGAGTGCTGATAAATTAAAACACGACCGAAGGGAGTGTTTTAAATCGACACGAGTTGCGAATTACCTATTCGCACGTGTATCGTACAACGTTTTACTGTACATATGGCTCTTTAAAGTTTCAAGCACTAGTGCGGAAAAGAGCACATTTCGTGCATATTTCGAAACTTTAAAGAGATGTATATGTACAGTAAAACGTTGTACGATACACCTTCCTATTTTCGGCACTTGTATCGTAAATAACTAATTTCATATTCACATTTTACGTAGTGTACTTGTTGTTGTTGCCCATAAGATCAAATTTACGCGTTTTTCTAAAAACTTAAAAAGTACGTAAAGTTCTCGATGGGAGCAGTTGGAATTGAAAACTAACAGAAAATCAAAATAATGCTAGTTGCTTAGCACGGTCTAAAATCGAGGTTTCAGAATAAGTAAATAAAACCTTGTTGGTTATCTGGAACACTATTTTTTTATTAAATTTGTTGTAAGTGGTATTTTTGTCAGTTGCGGCGAGTTTTGGGTTCACGATTGTCTCAAGTTACAAGGTTTTTTTGTCATATTGCGGTAATTGCAATTTGACTCGTATAAAATAAGCTTGTTAATCGTGTATAATACGAATAAGAAAAAGTTTATTGCTGAGTTTTATCTATCAAAAACCTTATGACAGAACTTAAGGACCGAATAGGTAGTATATATAAAACAAAAAAATTCCGAAAGTTTTATGAAGTCGGTTACAAAAACAGTAAGTAATCTACTCTGCGCTATCCTCTTTATTAACGAACATTTTTCCCTGGCGAGTAAACAGGACGGGAGGTAAAGCCAGTTAATTGATACGGCGGGCTATTGGATTTAAAGAGCATAACGGAAATTGCATCACGGGACAAAATGAGTTTAAAAATGCTTGTTGTACGAAGTCAAGTACGAAGTTTCGAGCTGTTTTAATACAGAACCAACTATAAGACTATCGTTAGTAGGAGCCCAGAATATAGGTACGACCTTGGCTCGTCTGTCTTAAGGGGCTACCCAAGGTTTTCATCGATTTTTGACAAGTTTTGAATTGTATCTCCTAGTTTTGCACTACAAATAGAATTATAAATTAAACGGTTATCGGTTCTTGAACCTTTTATCTCCATTTTGGTCCACCGGATTTAAAAAAAAGTAAATACTTAATTTTGTATGGTTTTTTTAAACATTGTCTAAAAAAACACTTATTTCGTATCTCTATTGACGTGAAAGATGTAACATATACGAAATTTACATATTTAGGTTTGTCTGTAACGTCTCTAAAAACTGGTCCAGGGTTTTCATTTTAAACCAATTATCACAAAAGTTATGGCCAGAAAACCAGTTTTTTGGCCTAAAATTGTTCAACTTTGATGCCAAATATCTCGAAAACAATGAACTTTACTTTGAAGTAAATATGGGATACTATACTGCTTAAAGCCGTTGTTGTTAATATTATTATATTAGCTACAAAAAACATAAGAAAACTAAGGGATTCAGATCGAAGGTCATTGGCGTATGGGAGCCCCTTAATGGATGAAAATACATTTATATCGAATTTGGTATACTAAAAATAATTACACGAACCGGTTGGCTAAAAAACGTAAATTGCAGAAAACTCTAAATAGGTGATATTGACAGCATTGCGACACTTGCTAAAGAGTTTTGTGCAATTTTGTTTGTATATCTGGGCGTGAGCGTGTGCTTATTTGGCATGGTTGAAAACCGGCTTCACTAGGTTGTTCGTCATTTTCTTTGTGCTTGGTGTATTTATATCATATATACTCGTATTATCTGACACCTAGTTTTCAGACATGAGAGGTGTCAAATATCCCACCCATTACAAGCACATTTTTATTAGTGTTAAAATACGATTGGACATATTTTATGTCTTGACTGAGTCTTGGGTCTACGACATAAAATATACCAGCACGGCTATCATGAATCGGCGCGCGAGCTCTGTTGATTTTTCTCGCACTATCCGTCTCTCTCTTATTAGAACACTTAGAACAAGAGGTATAGTGCGAGAAAAATCGAGAGTCTGTCGCGGCCGTCTCATGATAGACGTGCAGTAGTTATCCCATTTGTTTATAGAGACTCACGTAAAAGGCATCCATAATACTGCACGTCGTTACCGGTGTGAGCTATCCGGAGAATTATTCATTATTCTGAGCTAGAGGTAGAATAATCCCGTAGACACGTGGCAAATAAAATAGACAGCTTTTTATAATGCAGAGCACTAAAACAATCTAGAAGGCTTTTTGTGAAAAAATATTTAAGATGAGCCAACGAGTTGTTCGTTTTTCTTAATCTTCTTACAATAAAACTAGATTCTCTCGCGACTTCGTGTGCATGGACCCGGGATAAAAACTATATCCTTTATGTTGATCCACGCTTTAAACTATCTTCGTGAAAAAAATATTCAAATCGGGTGAACTGTTTAAGCGTGATTGAGTAACAACCATCCAAACATCTAAAGATCCAAACTTTCGCATTTATAATATTATAGTAGGATGCTTAGATGCCTTAGAACTCGAAGTAATTTTTGATTGGGCAATGTATGATATCTGCATATTGGTAAAAAACTTAAGTTGAGACCTTCTTGTATGTAGTTGTGACATGTTCGAATAGGAACTTGTTTTGTTTGTGTTACATTGAAATATGTATAGAATAGAATATAATAGAATAGAAAACGTTTAGTTTGAGTAACACAGGACATGAGGCTAGCACAATTACTTATTTCTAATGTTAGTATATACTACCTACTTACTGCTATACATTACATAAAAAAACTGACTGTGCGAAATATGCATCTCGCAACAGTGTCTCATAAACGGACAGTCAATCCTGTCCGCTATAGAACGCAGGAGGTATAGGTAGCCTAGCCTCCTGCGTTCTATAGCGAACAGGATTGACAACGGACAGTCAATCCTGTCCGCTATAGAACGCAGGAGGTATAGGTAGCCTAGCCTCCTGCGTTCTATAGCGAACAGGATTGACAACGGACAGTCAATCCTGTCCGCTATAGAACGCAGGAGGTATAGGTAGAATAGCCTCCTGCGTTCTATAGCGAACAGGATTGACAACGGACAGTCAATCCTGTCCGCTATAGAACGCAGGAGGTATAGGTAGCCTAGCCTCCTGCGTTCTATAGCGAACAGGATTGACAACGGACAGTCAATCCTGTCCGCTATAGAACGCAGGAGGTATAGGTAGCCTAGCCTCCTGCGTTCTATAGCGAACAGGATTGACAACGGACAGTCAATCCTGTCCGCTATAGAACGCAGGAGGTATAGGTAGCCTAGCATACGAATAGAGCCCCGACCTTCACCCATCTGTTTAATGGATTAAAAATATTTCACATACAATAAAGTACTTACATGAAAAAATATCTTGCCAATGGATTAGCTAAAAAAATCCTGACCAGACTATGAATAATAACAAACCAAAAATCTTTTATCACAAGCTTGGATTGTTAAACTATTAAGAGTAGGTACTCAGTATAAAAATCGAACGTTTGACTATATTGAGTGCAATGTAGTTACTTAAAAGAAAATTATTTTTTTTGACAGTATTTTTTTAGCTAACCCATTAACAAAATATTTTTTTATTACTAAGTATAATGTCTATTCAAACAGGTTACAACTACATACAAGGAGGTCTTCAAAAAACTCAACGTAGCTTTTTCGTGAATTTCGTAGGAAGTTATTATAAATGCTCAGCCCCGCTATTCTATAACTTGTTTTTAGCTCACCTCAACGATCATCACAAATATAACTTGAAGCAGCGATTCGCAGTAACTAAGGATAGGTAGAGGTCTATTAGTTTCGTTAGGCGTGACGGGTGGGGTGAGGAGCACGAGTGCGTGAAGAATAACAGCCCAGGGGTCGCATGACACGTGATGGGACACACCTGCCCCCTTATTCTGTAACTTGTTTTTAGCGCACCTCAACGCTCAGCCACAAATATATCTTGACACCGCGATGCGTAGTAACCAAGTGTAGTTAGAGGTCTCGTTTCGTGACGGGTGATCGGCGGGTGAGCCGCTTTAGCGCGTAGCGAATAACACCCCTGCGCCGTATCATGAAATTGCTCACTAAGGAGATATATTCGACTCGACGTATTGGTTTGGTACCTATTTACATTGGTTGCCCATATTTGTTTTGACATGTTAGGATGGCACTCGTGGGTGCAAGAGCGCACGGAAAATGCTGATATCAAAATAATATGTTTAGTTAGATAGATCCCGTGAGGGCGGGTCATCAAGTTTTATATTGATAATTTTCTAAGACAGAATATAATAATATATTTTTTAATAAAAATTTGGCAATTTTAATTCGTTTAGATAAAACATAATAAGTAAGTACTAATAACACGGCTAAACTTGCGTATTAAATTTCACTACGAGCGAAAATGTCTTGAACTTGCCGCTTGAGGCGACACTGCCGTCAGAATACTCATCCTGAAGAAGAACAACCGAAGAGTTCGAGTAGTGACATTTAATTCTTCAGTTTAGGCATGTAATTATTAGTTTAATTTTAATCATGTCTCACGAAGGTTTAAATTCGATTAGAGAAAACATTATTATTACACACAATCAATGATGTAATCTAAAAAAAGAGGTAGATAGGTTATAAGAGCTCCACACACTAAAACTGAGTCAGTTGCGCCAATTTGCCTCAGTTTCGCGTCGTCAGTGGAAACGTATACACGTGTCTCAGCTGTCAGATTTGGTGGCCAGTTTTAAAAACGGTATTTCGTGTGGACAACATATCTACCTCTTTTTTATATTACATCATACGTAGGTACATAAATCGTGCATCTTATCTACTATCCGATATAATTTTGCTGTCGGGACGCAATTTAAATTTTCAAGTGACCGCATATCTACCCAGTAAACGTGTTATGGGTACTCACCCGCACAAACCAGGTTAAGGGGCTGTTATTTCTAAATACCTGTATTATACATGCCTACTACTATACAACCAGCGGCGACACTTTCCCACCTTTAAGTATGAACCGCTAAGGTTCAAAAATGTTAACCTTTGTCGCCCACCGTAGCCATATAAGCCCCCACCCGTCATTATCCCTCCCAAAGGGACGATTTGTGAATGTACATTTTAGCCGCTGTGTGGGTGCTTTGCCTAATAAGTGTGACCCCTTCATTTGAATTGGATGTTCATTTTAATTGAGATTGCGATAATTCTCTCGAATTCTGCCTCTGAACGTCTGGAACGATTATCTAGATGACCTCGAGCTACCTGTAAGTTCACGCTTCAAATAAAGCGCAGAGCTGTCTTAAGAGAAATGTGCTTGAGAGAAAAAGTAAAAGTGCCTACTAAATACCTGAACATTAGTTCACATCCGTCCGCGTGGAAGGAATAAATCTGAGGGAAGCGGATGCCGGGAAATGTTAAAGGATCCACTGACAGCGTATATTTTTTAAATGTTTCACACGATAAAAGGCCTTAAATTAAAAATATTGGGATCGTTTTAAACGTAAAATAATCTTCAGTGATTTGTAAAAAAAGGTGCAAGCTGATTTAATGCGGCTGCTTGAGGAGAGTCGTGGCTATACAACAGAAAATAAGTTCTTTAATTATCAGATACCTAAAATATATATTCTTGTTTTTACATTGGCACCTAGATTTTAAATAGAGGGCTCATTTTAGAAAAATACACGTTATAATTGTACAAATCGCTGAGATCATATGACAACACGGGTCACAGTGCAGACACGAAAATTGTTAAATGTAGTTTTATCGACAAGCGTTTTAGCCAAGTTGGTGGTGACCCTGCCTACGAAGCAAGAAGTCCTGGGTTCAAATCCCGGTAAGGGCATTTATTTGTGGGGGTCCCTTTGTTTCCCATATTCTTATTGTTCCGAATTTCGTTGGTCAGAAATTGATATCCATAAAATTTATAGTCATAAACATCAGTAGTCATAATTTTTGTTAAGTATAACGTTGGATAGTTCTAACATTAATGACTTATAACATTAACCGCTATAATCTCAGAAGTCATAATATTTATGGCTATAACGTTCGAAGGTCTATCAATAATTAATCAGAAATATTTTAAGTCATATCTTTCAACGTCCTAATGGTTGGTATTCATATCGCTTTAATGCCTAAAGTGAATTACGTCGAAGAAGCCAAATCTATAACATCCTTAGGCATATAGATAAGTACTCAGAAACATATCCAGGCATACATTTGAAAGTACTAGTAAGTAGGGGCTTAGTGGCAAAACCGACTCGGATCACGGATAGGTTAGAAGACGGAAGCGGGAGCTTTGCTCTCGCTTTCGTCTTCGAGGTTATTTTTTTTATAAAAGAGCGGAAAAACTACTTACCATACTGGTCGTTAAGATTATAAACTGACGGTGTTCATTATCTGACGGTCACACATATGCACGTTAAAATTGTATGTATTTATAATGATATGACTAACTAATCACGTGACTACAAATAATTATGACTTGCGTAAAAGATCCTTACAGCAATTATTGAAAGCAACTTTATTGCCTTTAACATTATGAATTGTCATAACATCTGGGCATTGAATGTTATGACTACCCAATTTTATGACTTACAATAATGACGACTTGCAAAAATCGGATCTCCAATTTATGTTCTATAATTTTATGACTTGCGACAATATGACTTATGAAAATTATGATCGAAAACGGTATGAAGTGAAAAAATCGGAACAAAAACTTTATGGGAACCAATAGAGACCCTTATTTGTGTGATGGGCCAGAATATTTGTTTCTGAGTCATGGATGTTTTCTATGTATTTAAGAATTTATTTATTTATATATGTATGTTTATCGTCGTCTAGTACCCATAGTACAAGCTTTGTTAAGTTTGGGACTAGGTCGATTTGTGTAAGATTGTCCGCAAATATTTATTTAGTTTAGAGAATGGGGGCCCCAAGCCTACAAAATTATATGATAGGATTTCATGAAGTTTATATCAATATAAGTATCGGTTTATATCCACTAAGATGGAATACATAGATAATAAAAAATAATGAGGCTTTGCAAAATACATTTTCAAATGCTGTGGAGACTTTCGAGTATCAATCTTACCAAAGGATGCTCGGCCTGCGAGTAAAGAAGGGCCCTATTGTCAAATAATGGTAGAGGGAAAACGGTAGGTACCAATTAGGCAAATTATGTACATCATCGTGCATTTCGAAGCCTTTGTTACGATGTTTAAACTTAAAAGGACTTAACATGTGTCTGTCAGTGAAACTAAATAAATTTTTAAGGTGGGTATCCACCACAGGCATGCTAAGCTGTGTTTCCACACAAGTGACACCTATCTGTCAAGTATGCGAGGCAATTAAATCATGTTTTGGCTTGTGGCGTCTATCCATTCCATCGATGCGCAAAACAACCAGAGTACCTACCAGTAGGTATACAAGTCAGGATCTAAATCAGATATCCGTAATCATAGATCCATTGCTATCTTGTCAGTTTTTGGGAAAATCTTTGAGTCCATCATATACGCTAAAACAATAAAGCACCTTAATGGCTGGTTTCGCGATGTACAACACGGTTTTTGCCGAAGCGTTCAACGGCATCCAATCTTCTTAATGTTAACTCTAACCAGCAATCTAGGTAGTAAGAAGCAAGTAGACGTCGCCTACTTTGACAATCAGAAGGCATTTGATAGAGTAGACTTCGATGTGTTACTCAAGAAGCTTTCCATGATCAGATTCACGGATCTTTTACTCGTTTTCCTGGCTAGTTATCTTTCGGGTAGACAGCAATTCGTGCAATACGAGCCGATCAACCTCACTCTCGCTAACCTCTGGGATTGGGGAGAGGAGCAATCTGGTGCATTTCCTGTTTCTTATCCTCGTCAATGAAATGCCAGCATCGGTAAGTTCTCAACATGCCTTTTCTTTTCTGATGATTTAAAGTTTGCATTACCGATTAACGATACCAATGATTCAACCTTATTGCAATCGGATATTGATGCCGTTTGTGCCTGGGCTCATAGAAATTAGTCTCGCCCTAAATGACGACAAGTGCTCGATTATGTCGTACTCGCGGGCACGTCTTCCTATAGTAATTCCTTACATGATAGAGGGTAAGCCGCTAAAGCGTGTCAATGAACTTAAAGACTTGGGCACGTTAGGGGACGGGAAACTCACATTTAATTTGCACATTACCAAGATCTTCAATGAAGCTAGGAGGTGCCTGGGGTTTGTTAGTCACCAGGCTAAGTTATGCACAAGCCGACAGGTCATCTGCATCCTATAAACGCTTACGTACGCAGTAATAGACAAATTCCATTATCTGGAGCCCCCATGAGTCGCAATATAAACTCATCCTAGAGAAGGTTCAGAAGTAATTCATATTACGCTTCTTATACAAAAAAAAACTCTATCGCAGGTAGGGCAGGTAAAGTTGTCCAGAATTATTATAAGTATAATTATAGGAGGATTTCGGCCGGGATTTACGTATCTGACGTAGCCATATTAGAGCTCACGCTCGTAATTAGCTAGGGTGGCGGTTGCCGATTACGGCGTGGATAGTTATATATATGTATATATACAAAAAAAAATATGGGTAGTACCCGTTCTTATAGCGTATTGACGAGAGACATCATTTGATCTTGACTCATTTTATTGTTATTGAGCCTGTTTTATTACATTAATGTTCCTTTTTTTTGTTTTGTTTTGACGCTTAGAGACCGTATATGTACGTATGAGACTACGAACATTATTAATTGTATTTGGACGCTCAGAGACCTTATACATCTCTGTAATACTGAATTAATATCATTAACTTATTGTTAATGCTGATACAGGGTTATCTATCGTTTCCCCGAATTTCATTTGCCCGAATTTTATTTGCCTGAACTTCATTTGCCCGAATTTTATATTCCATAACGTTTCATTTTCCATAATATTCATTTGACATATTATTATTTTCCATAATGTTGTATGCCCGAATCATTCATATTCCATAAACTTTATTTGCTATAATTTTACTTGACAGAATATTAATTTGCCAAACTACATTTCTGCGAGCCGTTCGAATGTTGCGAATGTTTGGTTCTGGCGCTTCGCTCGCTCGGCTCGCGCGCTGTAGGGTCGCGGTTCTACCTAACACTCCTCCTCGCTTCGCTCGTCGTCGTACCTACACCGACCTGCCTTAGAGTTATAATGAGCATAGCATATAAAAGGCGCCTATAGTTTAGTTGTCGGAGTTGAGTGTAATCGTGCGTTGGTGATGGTACGCCCCGCTTTCGCTTCTGGGACTCGCCCTCCGCCCGGGCTCCCGCCAGAAACTCGCTTCGTCTCCACGAGAGTTATATACACTCTAGTGGTAGGACAGATAAGACCACGTGGAAGTGGGTTGCGTTGATTCGGGTTTTGGTAGCAATTTTTCATAATATCACCCATTTCACAAAGTAATTTGTTATTTTACATATAGTATGGCTTATGAAAGATATGGCAAATGATTTTATTGCATATGAATAATATGGATTATAAAGATTCTGGCAAATGATATTATGGCATATGATATTATGGAAAATAACAATTCTGTCTTATGAATATTATGGTAAATAACTGTTATGGCACATGAAATTATGGTAAACAAAATTATGGCCTGTGAATAGGATGGCAAATGAAGTTCGGGCAAATGAAATTCGGGCAAATGAAGGAATACCCTGATACAGACCTTATATCGAATGTAATGGTAATAATTTGCAATTTTGTTTTGTTTTCATCAACTTATAACATGACATTAAATGTTTATATCGGTCCTTAATCTGCAAAATTTAAATTATTATTGTGTAAGATTATTATTATTTTATATTTGCAGAATAAATAATTGATTTTAGTTTTTTTTGATTATCCGTCACTCTTTGTCTCCTCTCCTTGGTAACCCGTAGAAATGTATGCTTACTTAATTGAATACTTCTTACAGCTACAGTTAATACGGGGACAATTGGCTAATCCTCAGCTCCGTTCTCAAATACCAATACAGGTCCCCCGACTTTTTTCCAAACAGTTGCGTGCCCGTCGCCGCAGCATCTTTGCCGTCCCCCCGGCCACGACGCGCGCTTTTGCTCTGCACCAAGCGTTAGAGCTGCTCAATGATATTCTGAGCAACAACGTCCAGCACGATACATTCTCTACCCCGGAGTCTTCTTTTTTGACCGCATTGCGCCGCTATTTGGAGTCCATTGTTACCGCTAGCACCATGAATTGAGTCCGAATTTTTAATGTGATTGACCTATATAATATAGTAATATAATATAATACGATATAATATAATGAAGTATAACACAATGTAATATGACATATTTATTAGTTATAATTGAAATGTTACCAGCGACATGTAATTTTATATAATTCGTAATATTAAGAGGGAAGTAAGGGGGGAAGGGAGGGAGGGAAATAGCTCGCGACTGACAATAGGTACTTTTTATATAAAACGTTTTCCAGTAATTAAATCTTAACAAATCTTTTCTCGTTTCGCAATAAAAAAATTAGCGTAAGTACATATTATATAATCTTTAATTTATTGCAAATTTTGAAAAAAATAAAACCTAAGTATAAACTTTTCATTGCGTCAATAACGTACTAAAAATCATTGAGATTGGGAAAATATTTAGAATTTTATATAATAAACGTTTTCTCTTATTGTATGGACGAGTACGTAGTATTCCAAAGGTTTAACTGTTAGTGCTGATTTTATTTAATAATAAACAATAAAATAGCAAAATATAGTGTCGAAAATTAATTATTCTCGTTTTCTTAATTTTATGTCATCATCGTATCAATAGTATATCCCCTTATTAAGCTCATTACGTAAATGTTGATTATGCGAGCGCGTGTGCGCGAATAATTTAATTGAAGATATTGGAATTCAATTGTAGTGTATGAAAGAGAATAACATCCTTTTTTTTCGTTCGTGGAATGCGTTGATGCACCGTCCGTTCGGAGGGGGACGGGGGGGATGTGTGGAGAGTCCCGGGCAGAGGGCCCCGACTATACCCACTAAAACCGCCAACGATTGTCCAGCCGTTTCGCTTACAAAGAGGGTCAAAGGTTCACTTACGCATGCTATACATCGACCAGAGAAAGACATCTTGCGCCGACCCCAAGTAAATTTTGATGACGGCAAAGGCAATGATGATTGGAATTCGATTGACATTAAATGTTTTATAGGAAAATTAAGGCTTTGGAGATAAAAATAACATAAAAGAATGCCGATCCTTCGTGAATAAGTAGGTAAATAATTTATTTTTTGCAGTATCCGGGCTGCGGGAAATCCAGGCTGCCTGTCAAAACAAAACTAATTTGCAAATACCCTGTGGAAATCCTGGCTCGCAAAGTATCACAAAAAAGGCGAGCCGCTGGAACTTCAACCGTAATGGTATTTCGTGAATTCAATTTATCTTTGCGAATAATGGACCTAAGAATATACAGTCTGCATTATTATCTACCTCTGCGAAGCACAAACATATCTAACACGTCTTTACAATGCTTCTATGTACAAATAAAGACTTTGGTACGTAGGTATAGGCCCATTCCAAGTTTTTACCCTTCCACTGATGTGTATTTTCGATACTAAGTACCTACCTACGAGCACATACTTAGAGCCTTATCACACTTGCGATTTGCGAGCGTGTTTTCTATACAATTATCAGTCGCGGCGAACACGCTGCGTGATCGCTTTTATACAAAATACGCTTGGAAATCGCAAGTGTGATAAGGCTCTTACCTAAAAAGTTTTTTACTACATGACCTTCTCAGCTGCATACAAGTTTTAGTTACATTCTATTTACAAGCTTTTGATACAAATTTATTAGATTGTGTTTTTTATATAAACTATAACTTCATTTATAGTTTATATAAAAAACACAAATTTCGTATCGATACTAAGAACTCATATTGACATTATTTTCCTTAGTTTGAAAATGTATAGCTATAAATAAAGCTACTCTTTGGGGCCGTAATTGGGATCATTGTAAGATTGCGTGTTCCGAGTTACTGAGTCACGGACATTTTACCGTACCAGCAAACCTGCAAGTATAGGTTGTGGCTGTATCATTACTACACTGTGGTAGTTTACGGCCGCGTCACCAAATAATACATTGTGGCTGGGGTATTAGAACATAGAAGCATTCATTCGTCCATTGTATTTGATTTAAATTGATTGAGCTTGTATAAGAAAAAGTAAAAGTGGATTGTAAGAATCGTAGCGTCTGGTAAATATGTACCTACATTCGTCAGTAATATCAGTCCGAGTAGGTAATATACAGTATCTATACTATCTATGGTCGCCGCTGAATGCAGGTCCGTGCTAACGTTGGATTTGTCATTATCGCATATTTAACGGTAACGCCCATACGTAGATTTCTCACGCAAGGATCCAAAGTGCTTGCGTGCGAACGTGTGTCAATAAAAAAAGTTAATGTAAAGGTAAAACTTACATTGTAATACAAACTTACACCATCTTGAGGTTATATGTGACACATTGTACTTCTAGACAAGGAAAAACAGAACCTAACCTAAAATATTTAAGCAATTTATACCTCCGACCAAAAGCATTCGACCCAAATTTGCCGCATATTTTATGCATGACGAAAGTTTTCGCGGCAAGACAGTAATCTAGCTCTAATTCAGCGGATTCCAGATTGTCACAGTGAGACGACTTTATTCCTATAATCCAATAAGATGCCAAAATGGCGGTATATGTAAGAAGGATTACGTGCGTTGGAATTTAACATATTAAAGGCTTTTGTGTGAGTATTATTTGAATTAAGACAGGAACATTTATTTAATTACGTATAGGTTCGCATTTTGCGTATTTCCTTAGATAAATGCACTAGTAACATGAAATTGGTACAGAGCATAATTTTATTACATCTTGTGTTATATATTCCGGTTTTTAGGCGAAGGTAAGATTTATCGTTCCGTGGGTAAGTATATGTATTATTCCACACCGGAACTTCTCGCAGGGTATACGCGGTGACGCATCACATGCATCACATTTTCGACATACATAGAAGTACTTTTAATTACAGTTTGGTTGAACCATTCAAATTTTATACCGTGTTAGATTTTGAAAACTGCGCGTGCCTCATTTTGGAGTAAGACTGGCTCTGCCAACACACAAAATCGTAAATTTTGCATAACGCGTGCATCTTACGCGTCATAAAGATGTAAAGATAATAGTACTAATGTTGCTAGAACTTTAGTCCAAGAATATAACAAAATGTTTTGTTTTCAACTAGCTGCTCACCGGTGTTCTCGTTCCGCCGTGTTTATTTACACATTCATCATATTTTTTTATGCTAACGGTAAGAACTTCATATTTAAAACATCATGCAAAGTGTTCTGTCTACGGTTCATCAATTCGGATCATCAGATTGTAGAACAGAGCAAAAATAAATACTACTTACAGTCACACACAGATTTAAAAACTTTCTAATTCATTCTAGCCTATTGCGATGAGTCCAGATTGTACAACAAGAAACGCTTTTGTGGAAAACTGTAAAGACGTTAAATACGACTATTAAGGGTCATAACTTTTTAGTAATTCTTTCATAAAATTATATAACCAAGCCTAAAAATATTTGAGAATTCCCACGATACACTAATCATACCACACCATAACAAGCTACTCAACACGACAGGAAACGTAATTGGATGAAATATGAGATTAAATAAATTCCCTTATCGAAAAATAGCCGTAGTAAAGGAAATGTTCTATAATTTATATGGCATTGTAATTTCAACGTACCTTCATACGTTTGCGTGACCGGATGTCATGATTCGTATAAACTAGGGCGTTTAACCGTTAAATAAAATGAAGGTTCCTTAATTAATATGGTTTTAGTCATAATTACCGAATGTGTCGTATTTAAAGGAAGTATGGTCTCTAGAGTACAGTAGAGTATTAAGTCAATATTTACAAATAAGAGAGTCTATACAGGATGTTAACGGGGTCATGATCCGGAATGACAAAAAGCTAATAAGATGATCATACTTTCCCATGGGACCAACCACGAAATCGCAAAAAAAAACCAGGTATTCCATACATTAACTCTCAATTAAATCGCAGTTAACTCACAGTTAACTCTTAATTGGCTCTTTTTTTTTTGCGATTTCGTGGTTGGTCCCATGGGAAAGGTTGTTCAGTATGATCATCTTATTCGCTTTTTGTCATTCCGGATCATGACCCCGTTAACATCCTGTATATGCGCGCTATGACTATGAATATGATTTAAGAAAAATTATCTACACTACAAAACATCTGAAAACAGAATGATCATAATTGTCATTTAAAATTAAAAGTTTTATTTAAGTATTTACTACTGGTTGGCCCTATTAACCCGGCAAATATAACACGACGGAATATATTCTGAACGACATTTCATTGGAGTTCTGTTGAAGTAGGTATATACTCACTAATAATTGATATCTCAACTACTAAATGCTACATGTATCAACAAAGACGCTCACGATTCCTTATTTAAATATTAGTTCACTACAATCACCAACCTCCAGACAAGAAACGATAAGAATACATCTACATACTTCAAATTAATTTACCTATTTGCAGTGCACACATTATAACCAAGCAAAGTTAAAATAAATGGCCTTGAATAAAGCCGTTCCGTCGGTTTGTTATAAAGTAAAATTTTGGCCGTCGACAATGTCTTTCCTACATCGACTTCCTACGTGTTTGACATTTGATTTTTTTTCTCAATGAACAGTTTTTAAATTAATCAATTCACTGAGAAATCTTTACTAATACCTACTAACTACAATCTTGTATTATAATTTCATACATAGTCGGACGAAAGATTATGCGCATATAGTCGTCTGCTTAATGAAATCGTTGCAAATGCCTATTTTACAGACTTATTATTACGGATTGGAAATTCGGATTCATATAAAGTGAAGTGGACTCAAAGGGGTTTGGGTAAAAATGTTGTCATTTTTTTTTAGATGAGCGGCCACTCGTAAAACTGGTAGATTATGATACATCTACTCAAAACAAACATATTTTGTTATGAAATGTATAATACTCTAAAATGCATCGAAGCCGAGATATTAGCAATATATATTTGCACAGGTCATATTGTAAAGCTATAAACTAAACTTCAAACTTAAATATCTCGGCTCCGATATTGTTTAACGCGTTTATTTTTTTATATCTATGCATATTAAGAGGTCCTCTAAACGATTATTAAAAAAACATCCTTGGCCGCTGCAAAAAGAAACGTCAATTTTTCTCATACAAGGTTACCCAATGCCCTTTATTTTAATAATAAATTTTCCGGGATTTCTAAAAAAACAATAAAAAATAAATTTAAGTCAATTGTAAAGCAAACGTGTGAAAAAAGAGCCTATTATAAACTCAGCGAATATTTAGACGATAAAGACATATGGGCAAAGCTGCCATCGTTATACCGAAGCAGACTGTAAATATAATATACTAGCTTCTGCCCGCGACTTCGTCCGCGTGCAACTTGTTTATATCGTAGCTCCATACAAACTTTCACCCCTATGATGATTTCCGGGATAAAAACTATCCTATGTCCTTCCCCATGACTCAAACTATCTCTAAGTATACCAAATTTCATCCAAATCGGTTCAGCGGTTTAAGCGTGAAGAGGACACAGACAGACAGACAGACAGACAGACACACTTTCGCATTTATAATATTATATATAATATATAATATAATATATATATACTTATACTTATACTTAAGTATATAAGTATATAAGTAAGGAGTAAGGCCTGTTTAACCTCTGACCTTCAAAAAGTGTTCTTTAAGAATTTATTTTGAATAAGTGATTTTGACTTTGACTTTGAACAAATTATTCGAATATGAAAGTTATATATATATACATAATTGATTATATTGAAATTATTTTTGGTTATTGTTCATGTATCGACTGCGTGAATCTGCGGCGGTTTGAAGCGCTCGGTTCAAAAGTGTGTCATAACGCCAAAATGTTGATAAAACAAGCTTCTGTCAAAAATTTCATTTTTGGTACAAGCTTTTATTGCCGACTGTACTTTTCTGTATACCATCATCAACTACTCATTGAGACGATTCTAACGAGCCCAATCTCAACGGGGTTACGTCGGTTAAGTACTGAATTCCCATGGCCACCATCCCATCCCTATGGCCTGCCTCCATCATTAGATCAGCTCGATGGTACCATAATTTATGCAACCCCGGGGTGGCGGGCGGCCTGGCTGGGTTCGAGTGGCGTCGACGCCGGCCGCCGCTGCTGGCCGAGCCCGGCGCTCGCACGAAGCTGCTGAAGGACGCACCGCTAACACGGGCTATTCGAACCATAAATAAAGTCGCACTTACGTTGGACATATTTACATGCTCCCTGAACGAGTATTTGCAAAGGCCACTATGTTTGTACTGTGCTACTTATATACTCAGTAATTGTATTTATAAGTTATGGTATTTAAATGTGTTAGTATTAAGTTATTATTATATTCACTTATCTATCGCATTAGGTTATAAGCCTGTAATGATAGATTTAAGGTATTGATTGAATAAATAAATAAATATTGAATTGTCATCCAAACTATACTCATACCCAAAATTTCAGCTCAATGGGTCACCGGGACGTGGGTCAAATTTAACTTACAAGATTTAATTACAGACAGACAGACAGACAACGGGACAGGTGAAACTAAATAAAAGCTTGTAAAAATACTCAACGCCGGAATCTATACGTTTTTAACAAACCTTAATTCTGATCAAATAAATGCCGTATAAACGTTGAATGTTCTCCCTTACTTATGTTGTTTAATTTACCTATAATTAATTTAACTAAACTTATGTTATAATAACATTAGGTTAGTTAAATTATATGTATAAGTATTTATGTAGGAATTTATGTAGGAATTTATGTATGTTTATTTGTATGCTTTATGTGTGTATGTTAATTATTAATGTAATTGTGTATGTTGTAAGTTCGGTTACTTCCAATTTTGCACCTGCTTTGCTTTTGCTTACCTATTTTGTAATTTTTTGTTGCTAGTTCTCCGCTACCCAAAGGTTGTCTGGAAGAGATCGCTCTTTAGCGATAAGACCGCCTGTTGCTAACATCTAATTTTTTTAATAAGTTGCTATGTCTATTTGTTTCGTGTTTTACGGTGTGCAATAAAGAGTATTTGTATTGTATTGTATTGTATTGTTATTCTATTTCGTCAGGAAATTGATGTAATGAGGAATATAAAATAGCAGTTAGGTACTTGTGTTTAGATTGGAAACTTAAGAGATGAAATATTTTTTAAAAGCCGACTCTATAATCTTTTAATTTTTCCCGGGATTTGGCAAGCTGTATTCATAACCAATTTTTTTCATTAAATTACACAAAACAAAGTTTTATTTAACAGCAATTCCTAGATCTCATGGAAATTTGCGTGATTTTTCAATCTGATCCCGGGCGTAAACCAACATTTTATCACGCATATTTGGTAATCCGTCGCCACATCGGATCAGATAACGGCTTCGAAACACCACGTTTTGTATTAAGCGTATCACGGGCACCTGTTGCTGGCACCGCACGTTAATATCGACCCGCTCTCACTGGAGCCGCTCGTGCCCCTAACACTAGGACTTACTATCACTCTAAAACTTAGAAGTTGTTATTACGTAGCTACCACACATTAACAGTTAAGTATATTAAAGGCAATAATTGAATTTTTATTTGAAGCTTTAAAGTAAAATTGGCTGGAATGTAGTAACAAAATTACTCGTTAATCATGAACACAGTGATATCTGCCACTCTCATTAGATTGATGTTCATGTTATTTTATATGCTATAATAACTACCTATTATTATCTATTATTACTACCTATTTATTTTGTTTGTATTTTTTATGTATTTATACCGCCCTTAATATGAGTCGCGCAGTATGCTGTCCCGCACACCTCACTGGATCCACAGAAAACCAGCGCCGTTGGCACTGCTGTGTCAACTGCATTGCTAAGTGGAGACCTTTTCGGTAGCACATCCCTATTTGTTAGTTTTTAAGGTGCATTAGGTGAATATATGTGTAATGATGTGTTATCCGAATAAATTTATATTCTATTCTATTCTATTTACGTACTATGTTTTGTTGTTGCGCTATTGTCACGTTCACGTGAAGTACCTCAATTAAGGGCTACCCGAGGTTTTCATCGATTTTTGACAAGTTTTGAATCGTATCTCCTACTTTTGCACTACATATCGAATTATAAGTCAAACGGCTATCGGTTCTTCAATCATCTATCTCCATCTTTGTTTACCGGATTTTGTAAGAAATGAATACTTCATTTTGTAAGTTTTTTTTAAACATTGTCTAAATAAACACTTATTTCGTATCTCTATTGACGTGAAAGAAGGTTCCTCTTTGACGTCTCTAAAAGCGTGTCTAGGGTTTTCATTTTAAACAAATTAACACAAAAGTTATGGCCAGAAAACCAGTTTTGGCTAACCTTTTTTGGCCTAAAATTGTTCAAGTTTAATGCCAAATATCTCGATAACAATGAACTTTGAAGTAAATATGGGAAATTTGCTTAAATAAGCCGTTGTTGTTAATATAATAAGCTACAAAAAACGTTAGAAAACTAAGGGATTCAGATCGAAGGTCATTGGCGTATGGGAGCCCCTTAAGTCGTAGTTAAGCTTTATTCGCGAAAGTCTATAGACGTTGTGCACGTGAACGAGTTAACTAAGATACTATACTCCTCTACTCATGTTTTTTTTTCTTATCAATTTATTTTTAACTTTATCTTTCAGTTTGATGCCCAAACAGCTTATTTCCATTTTTTTCTGAGTAGTCTTTATCTTTGCTCTAGTTTTTCCGTCAAATATCCATGTTTGGCAGGCGTAGGACCTAGGCATGGCAATATAGCAGTATCCATAGTAATTTTCTATGTTTCCATGGGTAGCGACTTTAATATTTCCTTGTGCGCCCAAAACTTCTTCCACGTAATTGCTATTCTTCTATTTAGCTCTTCTATGTTTCTTCCTGATTTAAAATAAATTTGTTTTCAAGATAGGCGTAATCTTCTACATAGTCGAGTGGATGATTATATACTAGGATGGGTGTGTTATTGTGATTGGTCATTACTTTTGTTTTTTCCAGGTTCATGTCAAGCCCAACTTTTTGGCTCTCTAGTTGTAATTAATTTATAATTGTAGTTAATTTTGCAGGACTCTGAAAACACGACTATGTCATCCGCAAATCTTAAGTGACTCAAAAATGCTCCATTCAAGTAAATGCCATGTTTAGGCCAAGGTAAGTCTTTCATCACGTTTTGTAAGACCGCTATGAATAATTTTGGTGAGATTGGGTCGTCCTGTCTTACTCCGCGGTTGATGTTTATACTTGGGCCTATTCTATCCAACCTCACCTTACTTTTACTATTTAAGTATATATTTATCAATATACTTATGTATTTGATATTGATGTGTTGCTTACTCAATGCCTCCAAAATGCTGAAATGCAGTCGAAGGCCTTTTTGTAATCAATGAAAGCTATATTGGTTTGCGAAACTCTAAATATTTTTCTATTACTTGCTCAACGGTATGAATGTTATCTATCGTGCTGAATCCCCCTCTAAATCCAGCTTGTTCACAAGGTTGATGGATGTCTGTCAGGATGCGAACAGCTTATAAGCGCAGGGCATGAGACTTATTGGGCGGTAATTGGCTATATCTACCGGGTCTACTTTTTTATAGAGTAATATTATTTCGGATTCTGTCCAGCTCTTAGGAACCTGCTCAGTATCAAGCACTTTATTAAATAAAAGAGTGAAATCCTTCATTAAAAGCGATTTTGCATGTACGATACCATCTGGTCCTGAACTTTCGTCTAATTTTTTCTTTATTAGGCAGAAACGTCCGGTAACGAAATTTCAAAATTCGATCATAGTGGAAAATTGAAAAAATGCCGACGAATCTTTCAATCTCTTCCACTATTGTATTTACGAGCCTCCCTAAGGTGTAAATACAAAAATGGAAGGGAATAAAAGATTCGTCGCCATTAGCGGACCCATGGTAGCTCAATTGGCAGAGCGATGGACGGATTCTAGAGGTTGTGAGTTCAAATCCCGCTCGTGGTAAATCATTTTTCAATTTTCCACTATGATCGAATTTTTTTATCATTTGTTTTACAATTTCATGTTCGCTAAATATTAAAACATTTTCAGATGAGCCTGTAAACTGTATGGGGGGAACCTTTGCCTCTCTGCCTGGTATGCTATATAGTTCAGTATAGAAAGCTGTGCCTATTTGGTTTTCCCACCTGCGCATTGAAGTCGCCCATTGGAATAATGGTTTCTGTAGAGATCATTTCATGTGCTGTTTCTAAGTCTTTATAGAAATTATCTATAACATCCTGTGAGGACCGCTCTGTAGGTGCGTATGCCTGTATTAGAGTAAATGGTTTGTTGTGCAGTTCTATTTCTAGAATGCAGACTCTTTCTGAAATACCCGTGTAGTTTATTATGTTTTGTTTGTATTATTTTTTAACAAGAAAGCCTACACCATATAAACCATTTGCTTGACCTATATGGTACAAAATGTGTTCGTCGTCCTCAATTATATTTTCTCCTAATCTTCGGACCTCGCACAGTCCTAGTATATCCCATTTGATGTTTTGTAGAGCAGTTTTTAATTCTAGAAGACAGCGTTTTCACGTTAAGTGAGCAAATTTAAACGGGTTTATGGTTTTGAGTTGAGGGTAATGGTCTGACACTCCCGCGGGGACCAGCCGTATTGGGAGGTTTAGTTTTTTGTTTATTTCTCGGTGTTTCAGTATAGCTAGATATGAAGGAGGCGACGTTCAGTTTATTCTAATTCTATCGTCATCTTGATTAGTCAGACTTTGAGCTGGTAAGTTCAGTTGAGCTGGGCGTAAATAGCTCACTATATTATGTGATTTGTTTTCCTTTGGGATTTGTTTTGTTATTTCTTCGCTATTTTTTGCCTCAGTGATCTCGGTTACCTCGGGTGATTCTGGTAAAGATCTCTTGTTTTGTTTTTGTCACTCGACTTGTCGTAACGTAAAACCACTTTTTTTCCAGACTCTCGCGTTTGAGGTCTTCTTGGAGCTCTTTTCGTTTTTGTAGTACGGCTGGAGAAAAGTCATCTTTTATGTAAATTCCAGAATCTTTTCGAGACTTACCTTCTTCGAGAAGCTCTAGTTTCCTGCTCATTGTAGTGAGTATTACCACCACTGGTCTGACTTGTCCCTTGTATTTTCCTTATCTTGTAACAGCCTCTATTTCCCATTTTTGGCATTGAATTTTCATTTTATTATTTATGATTTCCAAAATCAAGTTAATGAGTCCTTCGTATTGCGTCTCCGGTCTCCCTTTCTTCTACTCCAAAGAAAACTATATTCTTCTTGCGTATTTGGCTGTCTAAGAAATCTATTGATTTTTGCGGGTTACTTACGCCATTTCGAAAGATGTTTTGCCGATAGTCGCTACGTCGAAGACGTTTTATCGACTCTCCTTTTAGACGACAGCTTGATCAATCGAAGGCACCATTCATCGAAAAGTCATTTCACCGAGAATTATTTATACAGATGATAAAATTGAAATTGATTGATTGTCTATAGGATATATATATATCATTTCCTACTCGCATTGCCAACAAACTCCATACTACGCAGCCCTTTTTGTAGATGGTGTAGTAGGTCTATTCTCATTACTTTCCTTTCTGATCAAAGGGTAGTGAAAATAGGTCAGCAAGTTGTTTACATTTTATTGTACCTATGTCGTAATAAATGCAGCGTGCCGGGATATTTTCAGTCATTTTTTATAGAACATAGCGTCGGCAAGTGAGTGTCGGCAACGCGCTTGTGACTCCCCTGGAATTGCAAGCGTCCATAGGTCTGATTTCCATCAGGCAGGCTCTTGGGTCGTTCTTCTTTTCTTTTCTTGTTTTTTCTACCGATAATAGCCTGTCCTTCGTCTTATTTTAAATACTTACTTATAAGGCATCTAATAAGAGTATTGATGTTGGTTTTATAATGTTCGAATAAACGTCCATATTTTTTTACGAGCCTGTCCCACTGCTGGGCAAAGGTCTCTCCCCGTGATCTCCATGCGTCATTATTTTTTAATATTATTGAATCTGTCTCTAAACAGCATTATTTTTATGTTTATTTCTCGTAATAAATGCCGTGCAGAGCGGTAAACCAAAAGTGATCTCTACTGAAAAAGTCCAGTTTGTTAACTTTTGTAAAAACCAAACTTAAAATATATTTTTAGTTATGTATTGGCCGAAAGGAAAATTTAATCGGCTCTAATGAAAAAATAGATGCATTTTCTAAAATCACACATCAAAACCACACGTAACAATAAAATCACACATCAAAAACACTAATATACAATTTAAAATACGAACAAAACCAGAAACACGTCGACATGATAAACAAGAAGAACAAGCCTTCTACAGGTGATATTAAAAAAAACTACTGAAATAATATTGCCCAGTATTCGCATTCGAGGCTATTACTACTCGTAGTGGGGAGCGCAGCTGTATTACTGGAGCAGTCCCCGTGTCTGCATATTGCAGTTACTCTACTCGTTCTCGTTCGCTAGCAGCGAAAAATAGCAATGCCTTAGAAAACTTTCATTGCCGGGGTTGCAATTATGTTTTTTATTGCGGGGAAATAAATTCAGTGTCAACGGTTATACTTAGCACAATCTCGCTTCAGAGACTGGAAGTCACACGGAGATTACCTGCAAAAAGAAAAATATAATAATAAATTGTACAAGTTATTAAATAGTGTGCCTATAGTTTTGATTATTACAAGTTATTAAATAGTGTACATATAGTTAAAACAGAATTTGTAGGTGGTTTTGACCATTATAAGTTACTAAATAGTGTACCTATAGTTACAGAATCTGTAAGTAGTTTTGACTATTAAATCATAAATGTACAGGTATATACTTACTCACGTGTAATGTTAAAGAAAGTTTTTTTAGATAGATAGCGCTGGTGTCATGTCATTACTTATTCAAGAGTTATGTTACATAATTTACTTGTAACAATAGTTTAAAATGAAACACCTTGTCAATCTTTTCATACCGCCTCTGAACTTGAATTGAACAACAAATGTCCCACCATCATTTAAAATCAAAAAGAAAATAACAATATAAAGAGACCATGTTAACGCTAAGAATTACGGTCGCCATACCTTCATTTAACGGATACTATTGGAATGTGTTTAATGTAATATTTTCAAATATTTTGTATTGTTTTGTACTTTGGAGCAAGATTCCTGCTGATCCGATTTGTTTTATTCAAAACCTAATGCGAACGTTTAGCAGTCACACACAAGTGATTTATTTCGTCGCTGTACCTAACGTCTTTAGCAATATCACAGTTATATTGTTTCGCACGTTTCAAATATAGCTTAACTGGGACCCCGGGACTGTTATTGCTTTGAAGCCTTACCGGGTTTTTTTTTTATGTCGCTATGTTTTATTTATTTTTACCTATTTTTGTGTACGACGAGCAAACAAACATTTGTGAATTTTATGAACCTCCGTCAGGGACACGAAATATAAACACAGGCGTAAAAGTGCCCTTTATGCGAGGGCGGTAACTGGATAATACCACCGCTAAAACACGCAAAAATGCTTTCATGTAATAATATTCGCGGTGAGAAACGAGATCCCGTGTGAGAGGAAGCTTTTGAAGAAGAACAAAATCTTGGAAACCAGAAGGATATAAAATTATACTGCACCATGACATTTTAGGGACCTATAGGAGCCAAGTGTCAGGAGGAAAAATATATCGCTTATCTGCGATATTTATTTAGTATATTGTGTACAAACAACACAACGCTACGGTAGCCTAGTGGTTCAGGCATGCGGCTGTCAAGCGGCGGTCGCAGGTTCGAATCCCGGCTCGTACCAATGAGTTTTTCGGAACTTATGTACGGAATATTTACCGTTAGCTTTTCGGTAAAGGAAAACATCGTGAGGAAACCGGTCTAATCCTAATAAGGTCTAATTTTCCCTCTGGGTTGGAAGGTCAGATGGCAATCGCTTTCGTAAAACTAGTGCCTATGCCAAATCTTGGGATTAGGTGTCAAAGCGGACCCCGGGCTCCTTTACGGGCATTTCCGGGAATAACGCTAGGAGGATGATGATGATTGTGTACAAACAACACTTTCATTGAACCTGGATGTGAAGTGAAGCTATTGGATGTTAATGAGTCCATATTCGATTAATAATGACAGTTTATCATTTGGTTTGTTTAAAATTGTGACTGTTCCGATATATAACATTGCATTAATTAGTGTATTACTTACTTCGATAAAAAAAATATGTGTGTAAAATATTTCTATTCTAACATTGCCATAACCAAGAACGTATAAAATCATGTTCTATCATTTCTTAACTACACTTATCATTTTTTTGGTAGAATATTTTTTTTTCACGCAAAACATTCGTATGTCTTACCCAGATCAAAATCATATACCAAACATAACTAATTAGGGCTAGAGGTCCTGGGTTTGAATCCCGGTAAGGGCATTTATTTGTGTGATGAGCACGAATATTTGCTGCTGAGTCATTAATGTTTATCGTCTATTGTGTATCGTCGTCCAGTACCCATAGAACAATAGAAAAAGCTTTGCTTAGTTGGGGACTATGTAGGTGGATTTGTGTAACATTGTTCGCAAGCATTTATTTATATATTTCATTAAAAACAAAAAGTGCCACTAAAGCTGTTACATTTTATCAGCCCTATGAAGGATAAATAATAGGCGTCCCTTCGCCCTATATCTGTTTTTCCCGAAGCCCCGCGGTCTTTATAAATGATGTTTACGGTCATCATTTTCACAGACGCTTTTTATTCGCATTCGCTAGATAAGTTTTAGGTTCCGTAGTAAAATATTTCCGATACGCGGCGTCTGTTCTCTTCTACAGGTTGCATTTTCGTGAAATTTTGTGAGCATGTTCTTAATAATTATATAGAACTAGCAGAACTGCCCGCGACTCCGTCCGCGTGGAACTCGTTTATATCGTAGCTCCATCCAAACTTTCATCCCCCATTTTCCCCCTTAGAAGTTGGTTTTCGGGATAAAAAGTGTCATATGTCTTTCCCCGGGACGCAAACTATCTCTATACCTAATTTCATCCTAATCGTTTCAGCGGTTTAAGCGTGAAAAGGTAACAGACAGACAGACAGACAGACAGACTTTCGCATTTATAATCTACTAGCTTCTGCCCGCGACTCCGTCCGCGTGGAAATCGTTTATATCGCAGCTCCATACAAACTTCAACCCCCCATTTCATCCCCTTAGGGGGTGATTTCCAGGATGAAAACTATCCTATGGTCTTCCCCGGGCTTCAAACTATCTCCATACCAAATTTCATCGCAATCGGTTCAGCGGTTTAAGCGTGAAGAGGTAACAGACAGACAGACAGACACACACTTTCGCATTTATAATATTAGTATGGATATATATAAAAGAAGACTGATTCATCACCGCGCAGCCGAAACTACTGGGACTAGAAACTTGAAATTTACACCAGAACTTCCTTTTATGACGTAGGCAAGGGATAAGACGGGGTTTTTGGAAATTCCATCCCTAAGGGGGTTAAATGGGGGTGCAAAGTTTGTATGGGGGAAACATTTTTTTTTTTAACTAGAGACTTGAAACTTTGTAAGAAGATTACTTAGTAAGATACAAAAAAAGTGCTTTCAGCCTTTTAGACAATTCTACCCCTAAGGGGGTTAAATAGGGGTGCAATGTTTGTATGGGGGAAACATTATTTTTTGAACTAGAGACTTGAAATTTTGCAGAAAGATAACTTTATAGAATACAAAAAAAGTGCTTTCTGCGTTTTAGAAAATTCTACCCTTAAGGGGGTTAAATAGGGGTGCACAGTTTGTATGGAGGAAACTTAATTTTTTGAGCTAGAAACTTGAAACTTTGTAGAAAGATTACTTATTAGAAAACAAAAAAAAAATTGTCAGCGTTTTAGAAAATTCTACCCCTAAGGGGGTTAAATAGTGATGCAGTTTGTAGGAGGGAAACTTTCCTTTTGAGCTAGAAACTTTGTAGACAGATTATTTATTTGAATACAAAAAAAGAACTAAGCGTTATGGAAAAATCCACCCCTAAGGAGGTTAAAAGTTTGTATGGGGGAAACTTTGTTTTTTAGCTAGACATAAAATTTTGTAGAAATATTACTTATTAGAATAAAAAGTACTTTCAGCGTTTTAGACAATTCCGCCCCTAAGAGGGATAAAATAGAGTGCAAGGTTTGTGTGAAAAACGCTTTTTTTGAGCTAGAGACTTGCAACGTTGTAGAAATATTACTTATTAGAATACAAAAGAGTACTTTCAGCGTTTTAGAAAACTCCATTCCTAAGGGGGTCAAAAAGGGGTACAAGGTTTGGATGAGAAACACTTTTTTGAGCTAGATACTTGAAACGTTGTAGGAAGATTACTTATTAGAAGAAAAAACAATTTCAGCGTTTTGGTAAAAATTCTACCCCTAAGGGGGTTAAAACGGGATTCAAGGTTTATATGGAGAGCAAGGAAATGTTATAAGTAAGAGATTTGTAACATCGGTCTTAGCCTGTATGTTAACACTGTAAAAAAACTGAAATCAATTCCCTATAGGGCTAAAAGAGGGTTCAAAGTTTGTATGAAGAGTAAAGTAATTTTTAAAGTATGATGTTTTTAACTTTCGTGTTAGACTGTTTATTAAAAGACTACAAAATAGATTTCAGCGGTTTTTTCAAAGAGAGTTGAAAGGGGGTTCCAAGTTCGTATAGAGAGCAACCACTTTAAAGTATGAGATTTGTAAGTTCTGTTTTAGTCTGTTTGAAATTGATTCTGGCGGATTATCTGGGCGAAAATAGAGAAAACGAATTTCCCAGATATGAGACCTAGCTAGATCAATTTTTCGCCCCCGCAAGCCACAAAATTGAAAATCTCATCGAAATCGTTAGTACCGAGAACGTCATTACAATTATTACAAATATAATTATATTCAAATAGCGTTCGTTTAATAGTTTGGGGTTAAATCCTCACTTACTCCTACCGTGCGTTCGAAAAGTTACACTTACCAGTTACCAATGCAAGAAAAATAATATCGCATAATTTAAATGAAACATTTATCATTACTTTCTCAAAAATATTCGCTAAGAACTTCCTGAATATTAGGAAACCAAATTAAAATTAAACTTCCGTCATACTTGAAACCGACTTGGTTGCAGTGGGATTCTTATACGGGAGCATTGCGATGTGATATTAAATTCCCGTTTCCAGCTGAAGTGGAATCCCCGAAGTATCTAGGAACTTGCCTTCCCTGTTAAACTATTCCTGGTAGGTCCCACTGGTATGTTGATTGTTTTTTATCACACTTGCTCGAAAATGGCTTCCTAATACGCAGACATACAGAGCTACAATAGCCTATGTTACGCCCACGGGCGTAATGCTTTTTTCTTAAATTGTATCTGTCACTCATGCGGCAGTTACAAAGCAAAGAGGTTTTATATCAAATACTACGTCTGAAAACGTATTTATAAATAAATTTAAACTGAAAGACACTACTAAAACATGTTTAACGGAATTATTTACAGATATAATATGTAGTTATTTAGTGTCTATGTAAAAAAATTATAGTGTTTTCAAATCGTGGCTGTATACCGAAGGGTCTTTGCCATACGCGCCTCACGTCAAATTCAACAAAATGGACAACTGACATGTTGCAGTTTTTATTACGATTTGTATTAATTTAATCTAAAATGAACATATGTTTCCTCGCAAATGTGATGAAAAACATTGTGTATAGCACGGGGCGTGAGAATATTGCAAACTCGAGTCATCAAAAGCTTCTGATAGACTCTTGTTCGCAATATTCCACTTACGCCCCTGCCCTCGTTAAACAATGTACTATTAATCTGAACTGGATGATTACTTTAATTGATATTACGTTTCGCTCGGGGCAAATTAATGAAATAAATGAATTTTATTCTGTAAGTAATAGGCCGTAATGGCACTTTTACAAGTCAAAGTTCTACCAGCGTTTCTGAAAAAGAAGACCACTGTTAAGATGAAACGCCGAAACAAACTCAACAGTCAGTCATGTTTTGCCAAAAAAAGCTTATTACAATCATAGTTCTTAATCTACTTAAAATAAGTCAAACTGAATAAGAATACTTTAGTTGAGGTAGGGCACAACGAAATGTCATCCCGCTCGAATGTGGAGCAGCCCAACTGGGGAAGTACCTCCGCCTTGCAGAAGACCACAGCCATAATAACACTTCTACTCGCTCTGTAGTAGTGTTGTGTTCCTGGAGGTGAGCAAGGTCGCCAGAGCTCCCGAGGATGCGTTGTGTTGGGAGCGAGGGAATTAGTTCCTTGAGCTGTCAACACGGCGAATTCTCAAACATATCAAGGGTCGGCAACGCCCATGTTACTCCTTTGGAGTTGCATGCGTCTATAGGCTGCGGTGTCCGCTTACGATCAGGCGGGCCGTACGCTTGTTTGCCACCGTCGTTGTATAAACAAAGAAAAAAAATCATCATACTGCGTTGTTCTACAAGAACACGTCATGTCCAATATAGCATATATGAAATGAATGATTAAGCTATTTTGGGCTCCAGTTTGGGCCATGCATTTCTGTCAGTGAGATAGTCCTCAACCCTGTAAAAAGCCTTTGACATCAATGTTATTTTCAAGTAATTTTTAAGAGCTGGAAAGTGTAGAGCCAAAATGATTAGGTAAATTATTATAAAAATGCATACATTGACCCGAAAGACTTGTAACATACTTAACGAACACGAAACTTTTTGGTTTCTATTTTATTTTTATTTCGTGTATTAAAATTGTGGGTATCAGAATTTTTACAGAATGAGTCTATGTTGACGATGATGTTGACACACTATATTTATTATTTCAGAGGAGTCTATTACATCAAGGTTGAGAAAATATTTACAAATCAGACATACAGTAAATTAGGTAGAAGTGAAAATTTAAAAATACTGAAGAAAACGTACAAAGACGAGAAAATACGTTTTTTGGTTGTTATCAATGGACATTTGAGTAATGTTTTGATTTAAATTAGTTTCACGGGATGTTACCTATCCAAGAGCGGATGCAGTATCGCGTTTGTACCGCCCCTTTTCCGCGCAATTTGCGCCAATCAGGTAGCACTAATTGAAATGCACTCACAGTAAAGAATCTTTACGGATTTAACTGACGGCTTACTGATACTGCATCGATTGCGCACCCACAAATGCGGTAGTGGCCTTTAAGGACCATTCACGATTTCCGATATGCCGCTCTAACACTTTTCCACCTGCACGTACTACATATACATAAACTATATCTTCTCACGTCCGTCTAAGTTCAGACGTGACCTTTTCAGCTACAATTTATTCACACGAGCTTATGGAACCAGACAGTGTTTAGAGAGTAAGCCGCAGATGACCCCATTCCTGCCCTAACTGACACCAGCCACACAAGCGCTGTGTTGCTGCATACAATGGCCAAGTTAACACGTCATTACGCGGCATAATAACTGCATTTGCCTGGAGATTGGCTAGCGTATGCAGATTTGCGGATTTGCATTTGTACCTACATGTACTTAATAGATGTGGCTTTACGCAAGAAGGTAATGCGGGGGGTGAATCCGAGACACACATTTCGCACAAATTTAAGATGCGTACTAAGGTAAGGGTTAATATCCATTAAAGAGGTGCGAAGCTGGTTTCATATATTTGACACCTAGCTTGCGAGGTGTCGAATATATCAAAACACAGCTTCGCACATATCTGGTGGACATTCATCCTAAACTTCCTAAAATGTCAGAATAACGACGTGTGTCTGGCGCCGACGTTCGCCTTGAAATGAAATCGGAATGCCAAATAGGTACGTAACGTTGAGTTGAGAGTTTACTAAAGCTCGCTTAGGATTATTATTATTAGGCGCTGTATTCGCTTTGGAATGCAACGTCGGTACTAAAGTCATGGCTACACTAGGGTAAAGTCGACGTCAAGTGATGTATACATTTTTCACCATATTATAAAGGAATAAGGTGCAAGAATGTAAACATTTCCTTGACGTCGACTTTACGCTACGCTTTAGTGAACTTTGTGACCGAGTAAAACATCGGACTGAGATAAGTAGCAAAATGAATATAGATACATCGTAGTGTCAAGTTTGAGAAAACAAAAACAAACGCGATTACAATTAGGTACCTGATATTAATTTTATTAAGAACTACGCGAAGCAGAAATATACCTTCACTAATGCGATGAGCCTCCTGTTAATACAATAAATTATATAAATCGCATTTTGCGCCTACCAAAAGCATAAAAATAATATTACGTTTTATACAAAAGCTGTTCCGGAACCCGTATTCCATTTAATTACATTACAGTGTAATGTAATTAAGTGTAATGATTACACAAGGAATTCGCGGAACGACCACAGAATTATGTTGTTTTTAATTTAATTTATGTTCCAAAAGTTTCCATTTGACGTGATTGGGGAGAGACGCTGTCAGAAAAAAACGTTTTGCGATTTTTTTATAAGTTCACAGATTTACTATCGATTAATGTAGGTATAAAGTATTATAAACTGTCATTAAGTACAAGTTGTTATTCGCATTGAGTTATTTACCCCAGGGAACTTTACCTAATTGTCAAGCCAACACCATATAATTATAACATAGATAGATTTAGTAGTAAGCTGAAAACAAACTATGTTTAGTCTTATTTTTAACATGCTGTTACCACCTGTATGAAAGAGCGTTTCCCCCTAATACAAGTGTCTAACTTAAAAGGGAGAAACGAACACTAAATGTAAAAACCTTATTGAAAATAAATAATTTTGAATTTTGAATTTTTGAATTTGAATTTGAACACCCGTCACCTGGGCCCTATTTCACCACCTTGAGAATTGTCACCTGACAATGACAATGCCACGTATATTGCTGGGTCAATAAGCTGTCCAGCAACCAACTTAACCTGTCGACGCTGGCATGTAAAGCGAATTGTCATTGTCAGGCGACAATTGTCGATTTGGTGAAATAGGGGCCTGTCAGTAAAAATAAACACAACATACTGAGTAATACTAACAGCAGCATTCGTCACCTTTTTTTATAGCTTTGGATATATTATAATGCTATCATAATTATGACGTACATGAACGATTTCAGCTACTTTGCAACTGACGCTGTTAACTGGCAAGACTTTTACAATCAGCAATAAACTCGTAATAGAAAGCGACTTGGTGAAGGACAGGAATTATATTATTTCGAATACCTTTGATATCCATAATTCCATTTGCCATGTCTCTGAAACCGTTACATGTTCACGACAATTTAAACAAATTTTGTATAAAGGCCTGTAAGTTATAGTAACAATCCTGACCAGACCCCGTATTATGGTCGGCCTTATCACGAGATAAGTGACAAGATAGAGCGTCCGTCTCGTTCCATCGAACGGTGTCAGCCAGTGACGAACGCTTGTCACTTATCGCGTCATAAGGCCGACCATGATACGGGGTCTGAGTTTACAGTTTCTGAGAAAAACTAATTAAAGCCAATGATGATTAATGATTATGGCAAACGTTACATTAATGGCAAATCATCATCATCATAATCAGCTATATATGTCCCACTGCTGGACACAGGTCTCCACTCATTAATCTATCATGGCTTAATGAAGCCATAATAACGGTAGACGGGTTAAAAATGATTATCCCGTCTACCATTGTCAAGTAGACCGTACGTCACTGGTATGCTTAATACTGCTTTTTGATCCAGTATGCGCTAAAAAACCGTTCTTTATCAAAACAAAGCCCGATGAATGTACCGGCCATAAAGTCCGAAATAGCAACGCGATGTTAACTGGTTATAGGTTACGAGGTAATTGTAACGCTTCTAGTTTTCATTACTTTTGTGATCTGTGAATATTTCTTAGAACAATGTAGGTAACTCATCGGCTTATGATTTACTGTCATTCAGGACAAATGAAAAATTGACAACTCGAAATTATTGGAAGAATTTGAATAATAATCCTCGACATGGAAAATTTAGCAGCCTGAATAATGCAAAATTTTGATAAACGTCCTAAATGCAAAAATTACATACTTGATATAAGTCGAAAAAAATACGTCCATATTGAATAACGTATGTTACCCTCCAAAGATAATATATAAAAAGAAGGTATAGACACAATTACATTTTCACCTAATTCACTTTTAGTTAGAGCAATGACGAGTAGTTTCAGTGTCCGAGAGGCAACCGGATTGCTCAGGGTATTTGAACTCGCGAAGCGTTGTGGTACCGCCCTGTGTAACTCAAACTGAGCCAGCTTGGACTGGGCGGAAATGGAAGGGGGGTGAAAAATAAATGATCGTATGGTATTCGATTGAACCATCATTTCATTATATAAACAGCGTACACACTTTCAGGCAACCGCTGTGTCAATCGGCTGACCTACAAAAAAATAATTATTTATACTTTTTCAGTTCAAGTTGGCGCAGCTCGGGTTGCACAGGTTTGTGGAACCGCCACAACACTTCGGGAGCTCAAATACCGCGAGTCATCCAGTTGCCTCTTGGACTCTGCAACTACGCGTCATTGCTCTGAATATTTTGATTACCATTACTTTTGTTCCTATTTCAAAATGGTAATTTCGTGTTGACAATTTTCCATTTGTGTCGAATGACAGTAAATCCGGCTTTTATACTGACCTATGTTACTAAGACAGTATATTAAAACCGATGCTAGGGTCTAACCTAGTTTTAAGTGTTTAAGTAGTTACTAATGTTGCTAAGAATTTCGTAATTAAATAGTGTAGTTTAAAAAATCTGCCTTTATTGATTCTAAATAAACATACAAATCAGCTTTTATGTTAAGAGAGAGTATCAATATCGACATCATAAATATTTTTACCCATCCCTAAGAACTTGACAGCTACAAATTTGCACATCCGATAGCGGGGTCTACTTATAAGAATACTAGTTTTTGCTCGCCACTTCGTCCGCGTGAACTTGTATAGAAAGTTCCACTCCCAATTTATTACGCTTACGGTTCAATTTCAGGCATATATAAAATAAATGTATAAAATGCCTTTTAGGCGTTTTTTCATTAAATACGTCAAGTTATTTTTGAGTGATCGAGTAACAATTATCCTATCATCATAACATCCTGTCACATTTATATTATTAGTATTATAAACAGTAGGATCTATTGCAGGTAAGAAATGTGTATTACCAGTTTCCGCCTTAGTCATCCGAATTTCAATCTCCGCAACCGCATCCCATCTTGACAACATTACCTACAGTTAATTAATTCGGTATCAAACATGCCGATCAAATTAATGTCCCTGCTCATACCCGATACATACATGTACAAAATGGTATTATTCCTCCATTAAGAGCATGGGGCATAATTCAGGTCTCATCCATCCTCATGACTGATGAAATATGTATAACAACACTCTTGATTCTGTCCTTGGAAAATAGATTTAGCGGCGAGTATTTATTTATAATATAAGTTCGTCTTTGTAATTTAAAGTGTGACATGGAGATTACTTACATTTTTACTAAAGTGCTTGCACAGATAAATATTAGGTACTTGGTAGTCGTTTTATATACGTATGTGCACAGTGCGCACACAATACAGTATCAGCGATTTATTTTAATCGCGGTTATGACGGATGATTTCGTGGTTGAGGATTTGGGGTGCGGTGTTTTGTTGATAGGTACATTAATTGAGAAAATAGCTACTAGTGTTATAAATATGCTTGTATATGTTCAGTCACAGAAACCATTTTTTCAATAAAATAAAGGACTCGTAGACACAGAAGACATCATAAATAATAATAGTATATTATTTATTGCACCACAACATAAAAAACATGTTACAAGACACATTAAATAAATGTAATGGTAACAACAGGCGGTCCTATCGCTTTAAAGCGATCTCTTCCAGACAACCTTCACACATCATAAATCTGGCTACGTTAGATTACGAACTGATGAACTGAACTTTCACGATTCCCACACATATTTTTACTTAACACTAATCATAAAGATAATTTAGGTACGAAGAATTATTTGGTCCAACAATAGAAATAGTAAACAAAATCATAGAAGAATTAGTAGGCTTGCGGTCGCGTACTTATACAAATACTTAATAATTGTAAATTGTAATTAACAAGAAAGTGAACGTAACTTCACCCACATAAACAATTTATGAAGTAATTAATTTATGCAAATTTTGCAAAAATGTTAAAAACATAACATTAAAACGTAAAAGTTATTCTGCTCCTACGATTAAGTCTAAATGAAAATTCTTTATACGACAGTACGCGGCGGAACTCTGTTCATTCTGTTTACAAACAGAGAATAGGTTCAAGCAGGCCAGCGTTGATTTTGTTAGAGAATAAAGCGATTTAAGGTGCGAATGGCCTTGAGATGATTCTATAGTTATTAGTACATTGTGATACAAATGAGGTATGTTGATAATTAAGCGAGCCGGAGGTGAGCGTGATAAGAGAGCCGAGGATGTAATTATCAAAGCTCACGCGTTTAATACGACGTTCTTCAAACATTTTGCGAGGAAAAAATCCTTTTCATAACATGAAAATTTGATAGGCCTGCCAAGTCATTTTCTTTACTTATTGATGTCAACAGGTTTTTACTCACATGTTGTATACATCGTCAAGAATTTCCAGTGGCGTCCATTCTTTTTATCACTTTTCTAGTCACCACGAATCAACATTTTTGTTAATAACCAAACATGCATTAACAATGTTTACAAAATTACAAATATCTGTGAAATAACCTATAATGGCGCGCATCAGTTTTTTTTTGTGAAGTTTGCGCAGTGTGCGCGCATAGATGAAATCTCTAAACAGCCAATGCAAAATAAAATAAATAATTTCGTTTTTAAATGTTATCTTTATTAATTCATGTAAAATGTTATCAAAAGTGAATGGTTTTACTAAATTAACCGTTTCTATATCATATCCAAAAAGAAATAGCCAATTAATTAACAAAAAGGATTTAATTTGTTTAGTCGAGTAGTCGAATCTATTTGCCGAGAATTTAAAAAAAAGCTGTACATTCTGTACAACCCGGTTAGTTTAAGAATGCACCGTGTGCATGCATACATCTTGCTGCAAGGTGCCAACGTGACTTACCTAATCGGGATATAACCATAACACACAAGTATCGTAATGTTCTAAAACACGCGTGTTTAATATCCAGGATATGAGCCTAAAAGCGACACAATAAGAGGTACGTTACGAGCATTGTGTTATATAAATTGTTACATTTTACTGAATTATCCAACGTGTATGTGATGAATGAGTTCTTCGATTATTGGTTTTGGTTACGAGTTTCAATTCAATTATGGAAAGATTTTTAAACGCATTATATGAATTGTTTTGATTCATGCGTTTCCCGGGCTAAAAAAGTGAAAAGAGAATATGGAGATAAAAACTGTGTGTGAGAGCGATACGTTCAGACTGGAATAAAATTCTAATTAAACTTAAGTGGCAAAATGGAACGAATTTCACCTTCGTTGGCTAATATTTTCTAACAAGGTGGTCAGTTGTTTTCAGTTGTGTGTTTTAATTAAAAAATGCGCGGTAACGCTTCTAGTACAGTCCACTGCGCTCGGGCAACAAAGGCGTGTTACCCGCTTAAGCAAGCGTTAGTAATTCGCTTTTACACCGGCTTGACGAAGATGTCTGACTTTTCCACCGCTAAATCTTAATTTGAAACATACAAATTATAATACTCATCATCATTCTCCTAGCGTTGTTCCCGGTTATGCCCCTAAAGGAGCTCGGGGTCCGCTTTGACACCTAATCCCAAGATTTGGCATAGGCGCTAGTTTTACGAAAGCGACTGCCATCTGACCTTCCAACCCAGAGGGAAAACTTGGACTTGGAACTTATTGGGATTAGACCGGTTTCCTCACGATGTTTTCCTTCACCGAAAAGCAAATTATAATACTCAGTACACTACTAATTTCAGGTATCAAATTATAGTGTATTTGTCTTTAGTGTACCAACATTAGATCTTTTTTGACCTACCGACAAGACATAAGATTTTAGCAGTCTATGCTTGCATTTATGTGTGTTCCGCCGTACCTAGTGTTTAAGATAAGTACTGAACTGATTTCGGTAAATGAGATGTCAATCGATTCGTAATTATGCTCCAGGTGACATACCTACTGTATGAAAAACATAACTTTTTTTAAGTAATTTAAACCTACTTAATGCGGATTTTCTACCTTAGTCATGTACCTATTTTATTCGACCACTTTTATTTCTTCTGAAGGGTGGTTTGTTAGAGAGGAACAAACAAATGCCAGGCTTCAAGTTTCGCTATAGGTACCTACTCGTATAACGGTTGAGTTTGCTTTGTAAACGAGAACGAGGCATTCAATTTCTTTGAACAGTTATTTGTTTTGTCTATTGCCTAAAATGCGTAGTATTTTCGGCACTGCATGGGATTATGCTATCGTAATATTTAGTTCCGTTTTCATTATCCTTATTTGCGTAAAGTCAAAGTCAAAGTTATTTATTCTTTAATTTACGCACATTACTACACCTATGAATGTCGATAGGTACCGCCGTGATAGGTACCCACTCAAATTAAATATCCATGAATGTTTACCTGCGGTTTCTAATACTCAGTAATTAACCAAATGGATCGTAACCCCAGAGGCATTGCAATTCCAGGCTTCCAATCAATGAACTCATCGGATCATTGCCGCAAGGTACGTGCTGTTGCCACTTAGCTTAATGATAACACGTCACTATATCTGTATATACAACGTGGTAATAAAATAACGCAAAACCTGAAAACTGTTTGTTCAGAATCGACAGTAGAATGTGAAAGAAACTAGAAAAAAATATTTACGACTTTTTTTTTTACATTTGTATAGAGCAGATCGCCCCACTCGGCCAACGTTCCATACAAAGGTAAAAAAAAAAGTCGTCAATTTTTTTTTTCTATTTTTTTTCATATTCTACTGTCGATTCTGAACAAACAGTTTTCAGGTTTTGCGTTATTTTATTAACACGTTGTATATATTATGTACATAGGTACATTGATTATAGAGTGTCAATACTAATATTATAAAGAGGATAAGTTTACGGGTCGTTTTGTAACGAAGTAGCTTTGTAAATTTGTATGTAACTTACGAGATGGCATGGCACCAATAATCGACACTTTATTCTTTAGCCGTTCAAAATAAGGACTGGTAACATTTTTAGGGTTCCGTGCCTCAAAAGGAAAAAAACGGAACCCTTATAGGATCACTTTGTTGTCCGTCCGTCCGTTTGTCAAGACCCTTTTTCTCAGGAACGCGTGAAGGTATCAAGCTAAAATTTATAACAAATACTCAAGTCTACTGTCCCTTGGAGCTGTGAAAAAAACAATCTTGTAAGCCAACGCAATCAAAAGATACAGCCGTTTATGCCGCAAATTTCCGCAAATTTTCGAAACTCGCAAGGGAATCAAAACCTACAGGGAACTTAGACTCTTGATAATTTGGTACGAAGCAACGTCTTATAGCACAGATAAAGGAAAAACTGCGAAAACCGTAAATCTTTAGTTACAACATTTAATAAAAATATTTTTAATAATTTTAAAGTTATTACTTATATAAGTACCTACAGGTTTGTACGGAACCCTCGGTGCGCGAGTCCGACTCGCACTTGGCCTGTTTTTTTTATATTTGAGCCATATCTATACCTAATATTGCAACCATAGATGTGCGATCACTGATTATAAAGAGTATAAACTAGATGGCGTTATACAAATACAGGTTTGTACGGAACCCTCGGTGCGCGAGTCCGACTTGCACTTGGCCGGTTTATTTATTTTATTTAACAACACTGTACCATAGACAATGTCTACCATACATTAGGTAAAATATTATTGACATCGGTCGTTTTGTTTAAAAATTGTGAATTAAAAATGAAGTAGTCTCAGCGCTTTTGTGAAAAAAAAAACTTGATTTCTTAAGCGAATCGTGAGTGTACTCTTTTGACAATAACTTAATTACTATAGAGATATTTAATTTTAACTTTATATTATAGATTGTTACAAATATCTTAAAAATAATATGAGAATCGATTCCTAGAGCTTGGGTGTCGATTACTGGACATTGAATTTTTTTTTAAGTATATGTTTTTTTATTTAATCTACTTATGTCTCTTCAGTTACTAAAAATGTAATATGTAATTTCTTGAGATATACATTTTCACTCATAAATATTGTCGTAGCATACACATTTATTTTTTAATTTTTAATTAACATGCACGACCTCCTTAAACTGTCAATTATTGGTGCCGTCACCATCATCATTCATCACAAGTCATTCGCTCATCACTTGAGAGTCACTCATCCGATTTCTAAACATTATATTTTATTCTGCTGTTTTATGTATGTATGTAAATACTTTATTGTACACAAGACACAGGTAAAAATACAGACAGAATAGGTTCAATCGGTACAAAGGCGAAGTTATCCCTGTAAGGGATCTCTTCCAACGCGCGACTTTTATAACTTCTTAACCTTTGAGCAATTGAGCGTTTTACTTGTGTTCTGCATAATACGCAGGCGGCGCTGCGCAGCCATCTATTTATTTACATTTGATTGTATTAATGCACTTAAACCAACATTTTAATTAAATCTGGCCACTGCAGTGAATGAAAATGGATCTGGCCTTAATAAATTAACAAATAAGAGCTTCGGGTTTCGGGACTGGTATAGAGTACCACCAGGTCGAGAGGTTATTATATTTAAATTTAGTGCCAAGATAGCCAGGTGCGGTAGGATCGAATAATATGGAAAACAGTGAACAGAGAAGTCGTAATGAATGACCTACGTTCTATTCTATTTCACCCATATTATACCGACCAACGATCAACTGAACACGAACCAACACACTAAATGGACCATCAGAGGCCCGAGGTTATCCGCCTTCTTATACATCATTAGACGACTCAGACGTGGAGGAAACTAGCGGAAAGGGAACAAAGAAGTGTCATTATTTCCGCTGATATAATGCCGAGATAAGTGTGGGTATAGTGGGAAGAATACCTTTGATTCAAGTGCCCAGCAGTGCGTAATATGTTTTGCTAATCTTAAGCCGATGACGGATATAATATGCATATACGTCCGGATATAACTATCGACTTAATCTTTTGTTATTGGTATTTGTCTGAATAAAGCCAAAAGCAAATAGACTACGTATCTTTAACTCGTTTACCGCCACGCTACGCTCGTAACTCTACACCGTAGTATAGAGCAGCTTTTAACAATTTCACTGCTAGGAACCCGCCTAGCGGGCGCCTACACCGTAGGCGCGTCCGCTACTTAAAGGGGAAAGGAACCCCGGGATCGGCTACGAGCTTAGCGCGTAGTGATTCTTCGCAGTGAATGTGTTAACACTTTCACTGCGAGGAACCCGCCTAGCAGGCGAGGCGCTTTCCGCTACATACGAGGGAAACCACGGGATCGGCTACGAGCGTAGCGCGTCTTGGCACTGAATGTGAACACAGAGAGCGCTGCGTTGGTATCGTAGCGGAAAGCAATAACGGCGCGGGCGCCCGGTAGGCGGGTTCCTGGCAGTGAAAGTGTTTAACTTCTGATGTAGCGTAAGGCGCCCACCCGTAGCCTTTATTATAATAATTGTATGTGTTCATTACGAGATCTAAAAGGAGGTCCAATTTTGTTCATAGTTGTGTACATATATGTTTCGTGTTTCAAGGATTTACGCGCTGGCTTCCCCAAACGACGAGCTAATCAATCAAATGAATGAAATTATACGATTTTAAGGCAGATTTTTTTTTATAGATGGGTTTTATTACATTTTCTCAAACATGCAATGAAATATTGACGTTGCGTTCTTCATAATGGGCTTTGAAGACGAGAGACCCGTAATGGCATTTCATACAGAATTTCCATTCCACAATTTGTGGCACAGGATCGCGGCGTTCAGCCATGAAAATAAAAGTTTGATTTCTTGGAGTTTTTTCTAATTTATCTCATTGCATGTTTGAGAAAAGCACTATACATACCTCGGCGTGAAAAGGGGTTGCCAGCCTCATAACTATCCGACCTCGCTACGCTCGGCCGGCCCCCCCTTATATCCCGGCCTCTGTAGTAATGTACTATTATTTTCAGTAAAATATATAAATAGTATTTCAGTACCTACAACTACGAATAACGAGGGTAACGGCCGCGGTAAATGAGGATTGCTTAACTTTGCAAGAGTTTTGGATGGCTTTCTAACGGCACATTTAAAGCAGTTCCTAAAGTAATAAGTACGCCGTTTCAATCACCCCACGTGCAGCACGGCTATTACAAGACGGCGCGCGAGCACTCTCGATTTTTCTCGCACTAGCCGTCTCTCTCTTAGTAGTTAGTATAGTGCGAGAAAAATCGAAAGTGCAGTCTTGTGATAGCCGTGCTGAGCACTTACAATTGATTTACACACATTAGAGTTCTAGGCAAACGTTAAAATAAGTACTGTAGAGGTTGTATGTTCAAAGTGTTTAAACCCTACAATGCTGACTATATACAGCACTAGCTGAAAAACACACTTGTATCATGTATTTTTTGATTATTTTATTGTTTAATATGTATGTTTGTGAATAAATGTATCTTTATTTCTTTCTTTCACTATTCTTATTATGAATCGAGCTGTCTGGAAGCTTATAAATAGAAGAGGATTGAAGACTTCAAGCTGTCGCCCTAGCTAGAAGGCCCTAGTCTTCAGGGCCACGAAACTTCTCATTCTCATACCCCAGTGCATTTAACAAATCTAATATGAAGTCAACAATGTTGTATTTTCATCTCTCCGAAGGGAAGGGAAAGAAAGTGATCCATCTCTGGAAGGGATTCCATAGAATCATAGGTAGTTAAAACCGACAATCCAGATGATGGAGCTAGTACTGGGTTCAAATCCCGGCAAGGGCAAATATGCCTTATTAGTGACATATTTATTAATAAGAAAAGTGACTCAAAGAATATTATTCGATTGCAACATAAATACGATGCTTGTGCGGTTAGACCGTCTAAATTTATACTAAGCAGGAGCACATATGTGCATATGCCTCAGGAATAAAAATATAATCTAAATGAATATTTTATGTACAGTCAGCGTCATATAGTTAGTAGCAGCCAGAGTAGTTAAATATTTCGTACCACACCCTTATTCTTACAGTAATAAAGACGTGTACCGAAATATTTGCCTACCTTGGCTGCTACTAACTATATGACGCTGGCTGTACATAGATTATTCATTATTTTGATGTTATGTTATTGTTTTACATCTGCATGTATTAGTATAGTTAAATATTGTACGCCCGAAATGGGTAAGCTGATGGACTTCTGTGATATTTATATGCCGTCAGCTTTGACGATAGATAAATCTTATCTTATTGAGCTTACTATGGGGTATTTTGATTTGTGTAAGAGTACCCAAATTTTAATTTATTTATTAGGATTTATTACTAGCTTATGCCTGCGACACCGTACGCGACGGTACTCGTTTATATATCGTAGCTCCATACAAATTTTTACCCCCCATTTCACCCTCTTAGGGGATGATTACCAGGATTAAAACTGTCCTATGTCCATCCCTCGGGTTTCGAACTATCTTTATACCAAATTTGATCTCAATCGTTACAGTGGTTTAACGTGAGGAGGTAACATCAGACAGACGGACAGACAGTATACTTTCGCATTTATAATATTTGAATGGATTCTGCAAGTATTTAGGCGCACTTTCATCGGTCGCCAAGTCAGTGGATCGATATACCGAATGCGGGGCATCCCGCAGACGGGATAAGGACTAATGAGATACATCACATCAGTCGATAGCACAGTCGTTTTATTGCATGTGATTATTGTTCTTATTAAAAGCGTGCTGGAGGGTAGTTTTGAAGAACATAGATCCAAAAGTACCGTTCGCTGCTACAGACTAGTGAAAACGTCTCCCCGAATGTGCTACGCGACCAATGAGCCAATAGTAGTAAACATTTAAAAAATTAAGGAATATAGAGTCCTCTCGTCCGTGAGAGGAGGCCTGTGCCCAGCAGTGGGACACATATAGGCTGATTTATATTTATAAAAAAATAGGTAATTCAAACATTTCTACAGAGGTAAACCTATCCTTAGTAATCTCTTTCAGCTAATCTTTGGGCATCTGAGAATAAATGTGATGTATTCTGCAAATGTATTAAATTGTGTAGATTCTCGTGCTAAATCGTTTATAACACTCATGTATTACCCATTATCATTTTAACTCTTACATTATTCTGAATACGTTTAATTTCAGTCAAAAGCTATAACAGTTCTTGCAAATCTCTTAGTCAATATTTATTCTTTTTTCAATATTAATATACCCCGAGAGACACGAGAGATTGATAATAACGAATTATGAGAAAAGTAAGTCTCAAATCAAAATGTTAAAACAATTGTTTAACTCATTTTGCTACTAAACGAAAGCCAATCCCGCAATCGCAAAGCAAACGCGCCTATATCAATATTTGAAGACATCGAAACAGCGAGTTGGCGTTATCTTGGTATGTGATAGAGATAGAATAAGTAAATTAAAAACCGCTGCTGGTTCGAAGGAACCATTTGAAACCTATCTTGAATTTCACCTCTGGTTTTTAGCATAACTTCACCTAGACATTGGTGACAACTAGACGTAATCGGAGGTCTGACTAATACGGTGCAGTTGAGGTCAACGGCGAGCGTTGTGAATAACATTCCTGAGTTCTATGGGCGGAAGCCAGCCGACGACCATCCATTCCTCTTTTGAAATAAATGGTTCACTTTACTTTCCTTTGTGAGGGTTACTCGTTTTTTTTATAATATTGCTCGTTTTTATTAAAGAATTTCATAAATAACATTGGATATCAACATTTCAAAAATAAAAGAAAACAGGAAATTCGATGGAATAACTAACCCATTCATTGCTACGCTACGCTGCAATTCCTAGCAGCTTAATGTCTATAGTATGTAGCGAAGAGCGCACGTAGCGTGTGTCGTGATTGGCATTGAATGGGTAAATGGTATCATTACAATTTGTACGGTGTGCGTTTTTAAGCCAATGCCTCAGTAGCCCGTATTACATTCCTGTGTTATGAGATCCTTTCCTATCGGGACCTGGCGGCATAACTAAATATTTGTTCCACATTTGCTAAGTTCCTTAAAACATCACCTTAACACTAAAGAATCTGGTATGAACGCTGCAGATGCGGGATTTCTATAAACAGCCAACTGCTGCCTCAATACATTCACCGCAGCGTGTTCATCTCCGCAACATGCAACTTCTGCTTATGTTTATCCACGCTTCCCTGCCATATACAGCTCTTTTAGTTTAACCAGCATTGAGGTCACAAACGATATAAGTAGCCTGTGTTATTTGTGTCCAAGCTGTGATACGAACGCTGACTTGCACTCGATACAAAGAGATAGAATGATACATTTATTCACAAACGCACAGGACACATATATTGAGAGGTCCTAAGTATATAATAAACTAATCTGCTTAACCACCTTATCACAATAATGTATGTAAACCAGTAGGTATCGTATGTAAATTTGTATTCACGGCATAGAATAATTGTTTTAATACCCTTGCCATTTTCCTGCAAACTTTTTGATCACGTAATTGCAAAATAACAGGGCAATAAACTCGAAACTGGCTTTGTAAAATGTCCGTATTATTTTCCCTTGTTTCAGTAATTTATTGTAACCGAGGCAACCTGCCGCATACCTCCCATAGTAAACCGACCGTGTGGAAATCAGTGCCAATTTATATTCATGCATGCAAGCATCATTGGTTATTTGTAACAAAACAAAGACAAACTGTATAATTGGTAAAAGCGCGTACATGCGTAAGTACACAAAACTAACTCTCTACATGTAACCACTAACAGTCCTTCACAGGGTTGCGATTATAGGAGACAACCGTTAGAAATTGGCCATTAACGTCAGCTTTATACAACAAAGTATGAGATAGGAGCAAAGTAAACTAATACATCCAAAGCCTGTACATGTCGAGCAAAAACTATAGAAAACAAGGGTCACAACCGCAGTCCCACTTAGCCGGGCCTCGGATCTTCCAACTTTAATGGCGTACAGTTCCGTGCTCCGCGCATTATCTGACCCTTGATAATCAATCAACCGAGAACGGGTCTAAGGAATTCGTTCCTAAACTTCTATACAAAAACCACTTAAGAATCGGTCGTAACTCCAACTAATTATAAGAGTTTAACGGAACCGAGATTAACGTTTTCTTGAAGCCCGTATTTCGAATAAACGAAATCTTTTCATTGTAATAGATGTCTATCAAATGACGAGAATCGTCTGCTAAGGTAATCCTTTGGGCTTTATTGCTGGAGTTATTTTATTAATTTTGGCGGAGAAAGCAATAAATCCAAACTTTTATTTATTATGAAAATAAATGTGATAAAAGCAAAGTTTTGAGTGTAGTAAAGCTAACTACAACGAATTTTAGCATTTTAAGGCTGATACTCTTAGAAGTAACTATTAGGTACGTAAATAACATAAAAATGTAATAAAATATCAGTACCAGCTAATTTAAAACCTCTGGACCATTCGGTTTACGTATAATAGAAGTACTTCATCATCAGCATATACGTCACACTGTTGGGCACAAGCGTGAGAGACAGGGGGTGAGAGAGAATTGGCAGCAGTCCCCACGCTGGCATAGTGCGGGTTAGGGGCTTCGCATACACCTTCGAATTTCTTCTCACGATGCATATTTTCATTCACCGATAACCTAAAGATAGATATCAGGTGTATTTGTGCATTATAAATAAATGAGTATGAGTATGAGTATCAAATGATATTCAGTAGGTACATAAGTTCCAAACAACTCGTAGGTATGAGCCGGGATTCGAAACCACGACTACCGTGAGACAGCTGCTTGAACCACTAAGCTACCTTCACTTGTTATTAGAAATACTTAATAAAATCTGAGCCTAATGATACAGTTTTATAAAAAAATCGATGAAGATACTTTGTTAAGCTCAAAAATCGAATACATTGTTTCAAAAAGCAAACTGACCGTCGTATACTCTCATACATGTCCATAATGACTTATTTGTTTTGCTCACCCTGAACATATCCCGGTGAAACAACGCAGCTAGTTGAAAGTTGACAGACAAAACAGTCCCTGAGAGCTCGTTTTCGGCTGTTGACCCAGTTGTTTTGTCCAAGTACCACAGCCCAATTCTGTTATTTTTTATATTAACATAGAACTTACCTAAAATAAAAATATTTAGTATAAAAAGTAATTAGTATATGTACTATACACTATGTTAACGAGTATTGGTATCTAGGCCAATTAGTATCTTTTAGCCATAGACAGCATATAGAAGTCAAAAGGCGGATCCAAAACTCTTGAAAGAGCTATTGCTCTATGAAGTAGCTAATAAAGGGTGATCTCCCATTGGCCCTCAAACGGAGGCTTCTTGACATGTGTATAGGTACTGCCTATCTATATTAACTTACGGTAACAAAACCTGGTCACTGACAGAGTTACAAAAGACCAAACTGAAGGTTTGCCAGAAGGCCATGGAGCGCAGCATACTTGGAGTGAAAAGGATGGATCAGATCCGAAACAGTAGTCTGCGCTTGAAAACGGGCATTGTTGACGTTGGAGTTAAGACTGCTAGGCGCAAATGAGACTGGGCTGGTCACGTTTGCCGTATGCACCCACAGAGGTGTACTAAAATAGTGTTGAATGAGTTGGGATAGTTGGAATTCTAGGGAGGCCTTTGCCCAGCAGTTGGACACAAAATAGGCTTAAAAAAAGGATCTGTAACGTGTTTTTTTAATGAACATTTATTATAATGCCTCCTTAGTTTGTGCTACGAAAATAAGAGAACACTTTCCGAATTTTACTTTGCGCGATCTTCAGCATCCTTTTCGGACCGTTAGCACACATTTTATTCCTGGCGACGTGAAGCCAACCTGTATGGGGCTTCCCATTTTTCTGTTCTGCACGAAAATTGTCATCGTTACTGGATAGGCAATTTAATTCACTGACCATAGTAAGGCTTGCATATTGTATACACTACTTCGATATAGCAATACACATAGAGAAGATACTTATCAACAATTTCAAATGAAATGATATTTACTTAAGTCCATTTTTAAAAGTTCTTTGACGTAATTTAATTCGGAAAGCCAAAGGAAATTACACTGATTTCGCAAACAGACGTTGTTATTTTGCCGGAATTTCAGTTCAAACCAGCCCATTGTGTTCGCAATAAGGAAACTCTTGCCAATTTTTCTGGCTTCCTCATTTTTGTAACAGAGATCATGAATGAGTGAATAACTTTTTTAATCAGGACTTTTATTAGTAGGTACATTTAAATGTTGCTACTGACCACTCAATTTGTCTAAAATATATATAAGTATTGTATCTATGTTTTAAATAGCACTACACATCATTTTCCGTCCGTTCCTGCCACTTCAGGCATGTTTTTTCACTAATGTTTATCACGATTAGCGAAAAATACCATTTTAATGCGGTATCTGACACGCCAACCCAAAATAAACTCAAGGTGAGGGAAGACAATGTTCAAGATATTGTGCAGGAGGCAACTCCAATTTAGTTCGAGAAAATCCTCGTATAACGTCGGTGTACGATATTTCAAGAACTTCCGACCACGGAGCACAACATATGTAAAATGCAACATATTTTTTATTATTATTTCAATTAAATTTAAAGATTTGTAAAAATACAAGAAAAACTCAACCTATACAGTCACTCTCCATGGATCCCTTGTAATTTTTATTGTCTTTAATATAATTTGTTACACCAACTTATAACCCAATTCAGAGTAGGCATAATATTCACCCGATTTTCTCCTTAAAAACGTTTCGTTGCAATAAAACACATAAGTCTGCAAAAAATGCGCAAGCAACAAAAGATGTGTAAGTGCCGTGCAATGGCCCTGAGTGAAAATAAGAGTAAACGTAATTTGGCCGATTTATAGTATAGAATAGAACAGAATACAATAAATTTATTTTGGATTAACGACAGGAATATACATGAGGCTTTAATCTAGAAAAGGAATCTAGTATAGTATAGTCTATTAGCATATATAAAATATATTATAATGATCAAACATACCTTGTTCTTGTCCCTAAGCACATATTGGCTAATAGATTAGTGTGTTAGGTATCGCAAATATTGACGGATTAGTGTTGAAAAGGACCGATAAAGCAGCTTACGCATAATCTGCGGATTATCTAGTGGTAATCTCTCAAATAAAATAGCTGATCACAATACAATAGGTATATGAATGCTTGATAATACACAATACTTATCCTACAAATATTATACATGCGAAAGTTTGGATGTTTAGATGTTTGTATTTTTGTTACTCAATCACGCTTAAACTTTACACAATTATAGTTTATAGCCTGGATTAAAATATGAAATAGCATACGCAGACGAAGTCGCGGGTGGAAGTTTTGAAGTACCAAATAAGTGCTCTTATAGGGTTCGTGATAACTACGTCTGCATGTTCGCATCGATAGCAAAGCAATGTCTGCTGAACTGTCTTCGGATGGATGGATTGAGTAGTTCCCAACTGAGCGATTTTATTTTAGAAAGAAAGCCTAATTTTTTATAGATACATAGCTTATCTGCCCGCGACTCCGTCCGCTTGGAATTCGTTTAATCGTAGCTCCAACCAAACTTTCATCCCCCCATCCCCATCTCACCCCCTCAAGTGATATAAAATATCCTATGTCCTTCCCCAGGATTCAAACTATCTCCATACTTTACTTTACTTTACTTTACCAAATTTCATCTCAATCGATTCAGCGGTTGAAGCGTGAAGAGGTAACAGATAGACAGACACACTTTTGCATTTATATTATTAGTTTGGATGACTAGCACAATTGTGCGTCTATAACGAGGTATAGGCATTTCAACGTGTCCTTTTAGCTAGCCGCGCTAAATGTTTGAATAAGAAATCATATTGATAAAACGATTTTTTTTTAATTAACGTTAAGGTTTTTCGATACCTAAACCAATCTTATTTTGAAAGCTGAAACAGTAACTAAGATGAAACCAGCTTCTACGAATCATTAGTGTCATTACATTATTTTTGCACCGTATTTCTATGAGAAATTCAAATGTTTAGATTAATAATGAGATATTGAAAAATAAGATGGTCTCGTTATAAAGAGAAGGATCTCATTACACAGTTCAGAAACCAACATAACTATTGCATCTAATCGCCTTGAAACAAAACAGATGGACAGGACATAGAGATGTGATGACACGTAACTTTTCGGGGTGCGTCTCATAATGTATACGCACTTTTGGTATAATTCCAATTTGCAAACTATCGAATAATATAATAAATAATGTTAGACATAATGAGCTAAATGTCTATTTTCAATTAGTATAATATAACATATATTTCACAAATCGCCGTTTAGTATAATAATAATATCTAATTTCATTTTATATAACGTTTGAAACGTATATAGTTTAGGGTGCCCTTTGTGTGGCCTAATATTAACTATCCTAAAATTGTTTGACCGAACATTTTTGACATAACGTTGAATGGCATGTACTTTAAATTCAGCATAATCTTTCTTTTACATAATTGTTGATTGTCCTAATTCTTATTGCTCCTAATACTAAATAGAAATAGAAATGGCTAAAACTTAATACTCCTATTAATATATGGCATCAAAAAAGTCTGGCATAATATTGGTATTACTACAATTTATTGCCATGCCTACAATATTTGAGTACTAAAATTAATAAACGGTGTCAAATTTTATGAACTGCGACAGAATAAAACACACACACGTTTTGTGTTTTCAATCATTTATTGAATGTTAACAAAATATTTACAGACAGCAGATTTGTGTGTGTAACAATATAATTGAATAGTATATATCCGAAATATCAAAAATACGAATACCAATTTACAAAATTTCGAATAACCAAAAGTACTGGTAAAAAAACATACATCATCCAAAATAAAATATAGCAAACCCTAACGCTTCGCGAATTGTACCTATATAATATGTAAAGTATTATGTAGTAATAAACCGTTCGGTTTTGGCGCTTCTCCGGCCGCTGCCGCGCCACGCTCGCTCGGCTCTTCCTAACACTCCTCCTCGTTTCGCTCGTCGTCTTACCTACACCGACTTGCCTTAGATTTTAGAGTTCTCTACCAGTCAACCTTTGAGCAAATATTAGAGTGCAATATCTCGGTATGTTCAAATTCTAGAAAAAAGTTTTCAACTGTAACATGCCTATTTTGACGTACTCTGTAAGATGCAATCATAAAAAAGTTGTGTCAATTTGACATCACACCATCGATGTTTTTTGTTATGGTTATTTAAAATTTTGAAGTCACATATCTTGGTAATTTTTGATTTTAGAGAATAGTTTTTCAGATAAAACACGTTTATTTTAGCATATTCTATAGGATCAAATCATAAAAAAATATGTCATAATGACATCCCACCATAGACATTTTTTTTAAGTCCTGGTTACTCTTAACTACACCCCAACTAATCCGCCTATTATGTCAGTACATTTTAAGACCTAAAAGTTGTTTTTTAGGCTAGAATGATTATAATCTAACAGGTGTCATTATTTGCTTCCTGCTTTACTTGCTAAACACTTTTTAGACTTATAGAATTATACAATTATATGTATTGTAGTTTAAAACTTTATCAACACGACAAATGATTCATCAAATAAGGTATTTTCTACCAAACAATACATTTAATTAAACGTTCTTTTACCATACGTTACTTTGCCAATTGTCACAAATATTAAATGAGTAATTTGTCAAATAATGATTTATATGAAGACGTTTTTTCAAGTAAATATTTTTCTAATGAACTATTTGCTAAACAATTTTATGTGAAACAATTAATTTGCTAATCGTTAGTTTGCCGAACGTTTAAAAAAAAAATATATAAAATGAAACGTTTTTTATGAAATGATTGGATACCTAAAATTATGCACTCTGATATTATATGTTTCGTTTTACGGCGCAAATTTACTGACACATCACCAAAAACCTTAACATAAAACGTATCATGATACCGAGCTTGACGCACGTACAATGAGTTACGTAATCGACCTGCAGTTCTATACTTGAAGCGGTCTCAGTAATCGTAGTTGACAGTGACGCTCATCGTTGTGCGGGCGGCGTTGTGCCACGCCACGACGATGACGATGCCGCGCAAACGTAACGACCCTAAGTCCGCGGTCTGAGGGGTAATCACGTAACGTTTCCAACGCGCGTTAGGACAGTCTAACTGTCATTTTTCCATATAAAAAAATTACATTAAGATGTACCTAACGTACGTTCAATGCTTTATGTGATCGCCAATGGGCAGCAGGGTGACGAGCGACGCTCATACATTTGATCCAGTTCTATCTATGAATTAACTCCCGCTCGACGCTCCGCTGCCCGCTAGCGTCCAGACCGCGGCCTTACTAGACGCAAGACCATGCGGGATTACATTGGTTTGAGTTTTCCACAACATTCTGACAGTCATCTTTTTTCACTCACAGTCACTAATTCGATTGCATATTAGAGGAAACTTAGATCCAAACATGCAATCTTAAGGTACGCCCAAACCGCTGCTCAAAATACGCTAACGCACCGTAAACGCAGCAAAATGTATGAAGAATACGTGACGCATTCAACACGTCAACGCGTATACGCAGTGTTACGCACCGGTGTGGTCGCTCCCTTATTGTACAAAATGCGGCAAAATTTCAATAGCTACCCGAAATATTTGATGTTGGCACCACCCGCCGAAAATAGTCGACATTTCAATCGAGCCTTCCCCTTACATTAATAATGAACCAGCTGCCCCACTACTGGAATTATTTACAAGCTCTCTACCCTATTTTGCTGCTTTTAAAAGTTAAATATAGGCACATATTTGACCACGTGGTACGTTAAATGTTACATTATCCGCTCTTTCGATTTCTCGCAATAAACGGAATAAGTATAATTCCAAAAAAAAAAAAGGTAATTTACAATCTAAGTCGAACAATATTCCGTGGTATGTAGGTACTTATTCATGACTGTATGGCGACATTTTTTTTTGTGTTAACTAGATAGTGCCTAGTGTAAATGGTAGCAAAAATGTGCGCCATTGCGGCACCATCTTAGATCAGCTGCCGAAATCATAACATAAAAAACCGGCCAAGAGCGTGTCGGGCCACGCTCAGTGTGGGGTTCCGTAGTTTTTGTAATTTTTTTCAAAAACTATTCAACCTATCAAGTTCAAAATATTTTTCCTAGAAAGTTTTTATAAAGTTCTACTTTTAAGATTTTTTTCATATTTTTAAAACTTATGGTTCAAAAGTTAGAGGGGGGGGGGGGGGGGGACACATTTTCTTTTACTTCTGGAGCGATTATCTCCGAAAAAATTAACATTATCAAAAAAATATTTTAGCAATTTTTCATTTTTAAATACCTATCCAACAATATATCACACGTTAGGGTTGAAATGAAAAAAAAAACACTCCCCACGTTAAGTATCTACTACCTCACCCTAATAAAATAAAATAAAACACTTTTTATTTTACCACTGTCGGCGTGATTGATATACATATTAGTACCAAATTAGCTTTCTAGTGCTAACGGTTGCTGAGATTATCCGCGGACGGACGGACAGACAAAGCGAAACTATAAGGGTTCCAAGTCGACTACGGAACCCTAATATAAAGACAAAGTTTACTATAATTCTTATTTATGATATTATGGTGTAGATTAAAAACAATTTGTTCAGCAGCATAAATGAATAATTACTTAAAATATGGAATTTTACGTAAATACTGAAACATTTCTCAGTAAGTAGAGGATTTATAAATGAAAATTCAAGAAGTGCTTACCTACGTTGTGAACAAGAACATTAATAACAAAAACAAAAGCTGCCCAACTTTGTTCTCAACTACGATTTGGTACATAAGAGCCTATACAGTTACAGTTCAGTTCTAAGCTTCTAAGTTATAAGATGTTAATTCGTACTTTATGTTACATATTGAATGAATGAGGTTTGTATAACACCGGCTGATGTTATAAAGATTAACAATATTATACAAGTTGTCCCAAAAGTCAACGTCAAGCCGCAAATGGGTGATAATGATAATACAAGTCATAAAAATAAACCAAGACATGTTTAAAAAATATATGTCGCAGTGGAACAGTATAATCCGCCGTTTTTCAACACAACTACCTGTTTTACAAAACATCATCATCATCATCATCATCATCATCATATCAGCCGAAAGACGTCCACTGCTGGAAATTGGCCTCCCCCAAAGAGTGCCAAAGTGACCGATCCTGCGCCACCCGCATCCAGCGGACTCCAGCAACCTTTACCAGGTCATCAGTCCAGCTTGTGGGATGGACTCTCAGGCGAATGGAATACCGCCGAATGAAAATACGCTGGAATGTGTTCGGCGCTAATCGTTCTTCAATACGACTAGCGGTAATGTAATACAGCGGGTCATTACATATTTACGTTAGTTTTAAATATAGTTGAGGCGAGAGGTCAAGGGGTCAAAATATAACATAAGATTAAGACAAGGACATATTTTTAAGCTTCAATTGACGGCCTGGTTATTGAACAATCTACAACGTGTAACAAACATAACGCAAAACCGTTTAAGGGCATAACAGGTATCGTGTTCTGATAAGAAAAAGCTAAGTGACATTTTTTTTAACGATTTTTTTTATATATGTATATGGAGCAGGTCACGACTGGGCCGACCTGCTTGCTTCCATACAAATGTAAAAAAAATGCCCTTACACGGTTTTGCTTTATTTTTGTTACACATTGTATATTATATTATATACCTACTGTATTCTGGCAAATAAATGATATTGATTGATCTGATTTGATTGGTTGATTGATTAGTGAGTCAGCTGTCAGGCTTCATATATTCAGTAAAAATCCTCATTTCGTAGAAAGTATCCATGACTTAGGTGGGTCATTGTCAGATTTAAGTGCGCGTCTTTTCGGTGGACATTGCCAAAGTTAAGGGCTTTAAAGCCTAATTTTTGGTTGAACTCTGAATCCGCATAAACGGCGTCGCCTCTTCTTTAATTCTATGCGATAAAAACATATTATATATAAACATAGGCCCTTAACTATTGCCCACCGAAAAGACAATTTTTGTTTCACTGACTGACAATGACCCAGGTACTAGGTCATGGATAAATTTTACGAAATTCGTGTGTAGTTAATGGTCCTGGTTGGGTTGTAATTGGTTCGACACAACAACGTTAAGTGATTCTAAGTGTCAAAACTGTTACTTTAATATAACTAAAGGCCGAACGATTCTTATGGAGGCGTCGCGATTATAACACATCCTTCTATTCGATCGCAAATGAACAATATCCGATTACGTAACTATGCATTAAAGTCTTTAATTGTTCTTATCTACAAAATATTCTGGCTGTATATTGCCCGCCTAATGTAAACACTACAATTGATGACCGGAAAATGTTATTCTCACTATGTCCCTGTAAAACCTTACTGTGCGGTGATTTTAATGGTCATCATCCCAATTTGTCGTGTATGAGTAATGGTCGGGCGGTACAAATATAGCCGCTACCGATTACAATTATGTATCATTTGAGAGCCCACTAGATGTAAGATGGTCTTTGATAATTGGCAGGAAAGTTCACCTGATGTTATATTTCTGTCATCAGACGTTGCGCTAAGGTTTTCTTGGACTGTTTTCAATGAGAATTTAGCTAGTGATCACTTGATGATTTTTATATCTACGGTTATCGAATCTACTAACTTTAAAATGCAAAAAAGAAGCTTTAAGAAGGCTGACTGGATTAAGTATAGGGAAATTTTGACACAACTAATAAAGAATAAGAAACTTCCAGCCGACCCTCAACAAGTATATAACATTGTTTTGCAGTGGATTGATTCGGCAGCCAAGGAATCTATTCCGGTGATTAAATTAAGTTCAGATCCCCCTAGTTCGTTTAAACTGGAGTCAAAGCCATACTGGAGTGCAGACCTTGTCGAGAGCTGTGGCACTGCGTAGACAGGCGTTAGCTCAACTAAGAAAAAATTCCACCCCTGTCAATTTTAGCTTCTTTAAACGAAAGACTGCTGAAGCACAGCGTCTGATTAGAAATGCATAGGCGGTGTCATTTTGTAATAAGTAGTATCGATATCACAGTATCTAATGACTTATGGAATAAAATAAAATGGTTAAAGGGACAACAAATTGCTCAGAATCCTTACACTACGAAAAGTTTCTCACACAATTGACTCCTGACTATGTTTTACCACCGTATCCGATATTTAATTCAAGTAACTTGCAGCTGGAGGCCCCTATATCAGTACAGGAACTTAAAAATACAATTAAAAAGAAAGACACCACACCTGGAATTGACGACATCTCATGATACATAATTTCACAGATAAACAAATCTTAGTTGATATGTTTAATAACGCTTATAATAATGTTAATATTTTAAAAGTTGTTAAAACTTTAGACGCACAGGAAGTGGGGTCCTCCATGTGTAAATATTATGGGATTTTTTAAAGTAAAGACATTATATTTGTAACGGAGTCAAGCGAAAATAGTCTAATGACGAGGTGGATCCACTGTCTCCAATTCTATTTAACATAGTAACAACCGATATTTGTGAGAAGATTGATATTAAATACATATCACAATACACGATGATTTTGTTTTGTACGTATCGGGACTAAACCTAAGATTTATGTCAATAACACTTCAAGGGTCTTTTGATAGACTGTCACTTCTGTTGGTAGATTTAGGTCTGGAGTTATTGCCAGATAAGAGCAAAATTTGTAAACTAAAACTAACATAACTAAGCTAGATAAAGTCCAAAACCAGGCAATGCGAGTGGTCGGAGGTTTTATTAAGACCAGTCCAATACATGTAATTATTGGAACAAAAGTGAATTGTTAGAAAGTGAATTTGGCCTACCTCCATTGACTGAAAGAAGAAACTATTTAGCTTCTAAATTTTGGTTGAAGGCTAGATCCATCGAAGGCAGTGAGATCATTTCCATTGTGTCGAAGCTTGCATCTCTGTGTGATCATAGTACATATTGGAACAACAAAAAAAAACCGCTGTTGGTGCTAGTATATATAGTCAAATGATTTATTCATCGCATAAATTGGAAATGTTTTCACTGTCAACGTGGATGATAAACATATATATTAAAACCCAGATAAACTTAACTATAGATAATGTCGAAGGGTCTAAGAAGTCTTATAGCTCTGGAAGACTGCTACGAGAATCCATAAAAACCGGCCAAGTGCGTGTCGGGCCACGCGCAGTGGAGGGTTCCGTAGTTGCTTGTCTTAGTTACATCGACGTGCGGTGCGGTTGCGTCGGCCGAATTTGTACAATTGGCCTTTCCAAGTACACATTAAGTTCGTCGACTATTACTCGCTAACTACTTCAAATCAAATCAAATCAAATCAAAATAAATGTATTACCAAAAACACAAAAAAGAAAAAATATATTACACAAAACAAGAACTTATAACTAGATACAAATATTTATTTTTTATTTAAGGCGCCGTAGGTTCAGCGAAGTTAAGCGAACAGAGTTTAAGAAACAATACAATGTGTATTGCTTATACTTGATCAAACGAAATGTGCGGATACTAGACAAAAAAATATCGATAAAAAAAATAAAAAAAGCCTACCAAAAAAAAAAAAAAAGCCAAAAAAGTGCAAAAAAGTCTACCTCAAACTGCTAGTTTTAAAGTTACAGACACTAATTTAAAAAAAGAATGGTCTTTTTCACAAATTTCTACTAATTACCTTTTTTTTTGTAGGTTTATGTTTGATATTGTTATTATTTTTTGGTTGGTCGATTAGCTGCATTTTGTAGCTTTAAAACAAGACTACTTTTGAGAAACTACACCGTTTAGACGCAAAGATATGAATTAAAAACCAAACTCGGAAATATTCATCAGAAAAAAATTTAAAACGCCTTAATTTTTTAAATATAATTTTTATTTTTATTTTTTTATCGATATTTTTTTGTCTAGTATCCGCACATTTCGTTTGATCAAGTATAAGCAATACACATTGTATAATGCGTCTGTTTATAATAATATGGTTTCAAAAAAATACGAATAGTAAATCTTGAGGCTTTTCTCCAGGGAAATCAGTGCTTCGAAACATAATTAAGCAAATTTTGCTCGATAGAAAAAAATCACGAACCTATGTTCTATGTTTTATTTTTGTGTGTTTTAGACCTATGTCTACCTATGACCTGTAGACCTATGTCTAAAACACACAAAAATACACTTAAAAAATTCGTAACAAATTATGCACAAAAGCTATAAATATTAAAATTGCTTCTAAAAATCGACAATATCATGTTTGAGGGAAATCAGTGTTTACATTTTTATTTATTAAACGGCCAAAAAATTAAAATTAAAAAACATGATATCCGCGCTTCCGAGCACGCAACTTCCATCTCGCTCACGCTTATGCTCAGTGACCAAGACTCAAGACCATGAACCTACGGCGCCTTAAGTGTTAGGCAATGGGTACCAATCTCAGCGTATGCTAAGCATATAGCCCAGCGCTGGTTTTCAGGTTGGTCCCTACGACGCGGTCGATCGCAACTCCTCGAGCATACAGACTTAAAATATTAAAAAATAGAAACAAAACAATAAAAAGAAAAACATATAAAAGTAAGCGCTAAAACCTCGTCAGTAAGTGGTGTTGTTGTGGAATATTACATGTGTTTGTTTTTATGTTTATCTATTTATTTAATAGTGTGTGGTAGTAATCGGAGTGTACGTATGTAAATATGTTGTGGTAAAGAAGTGACTAAAATAAATAAATATAGGTAAAAGCAAAATAATAATTAAATTAAATATACTTACAATTATATATTTTTATATATTTTTGTTTCAGTGAGTTTCATTTTTGCCGCTGCATTTGAAGTAAAAGTATTTTCAATTCTCTTTTAAATTTTAGGAAATGCATCGGTTTCTTTAGTGGCGGCGGGAAATCGTTCCAGATTTTTGACGCGGCAAATTTAAAACTCTCTCTGAAAGATGCTGACTTGTGCTGAGGAACTATGAGATCAAATTTCCTGTGACTTCTCAGCGGTCTATAGTTTCACTCGTACAGAGTATCTTTGATCCACTTTAGTTCATCAAATAAATAACGCGGTGTTTGAAATTCAATCACCTTCCGCACAGTGCCAGCTAGGTGAAGGTGTCTTTGGTTCTCCATATTCAAAATTCCTTTGCTGTTCAGGTAGGGCGTGATGTGGGCTCGTTTCGGTATGTCATAGCATATTTTGCACACGTTGGATTGATTTTTTTGTCTTTTGTAGGAGTCTTGGACCGTATACGATATCACAGTAGTCCAGTTGTGATAAAACCAAGGATTCAGTGAGGATTTCTCTTACCTTTTCAGTTAGGTACTTCCTGATATTGTACAGTGATTTTAGTCTGTAGAAGGCATTCCTGATCTTGATATTGACATGCTCTACGTATCGCATTTCCCCGTCTAAAGTCAGACCAAGTTTTTACCTTATCTACACGTTTAACTGACTCAGATCCTATACATACCCTGCGATCCTGTCTGAGAATATCCCTGCGCTGCATTTTATTTCCCATAACAACATACTGGGATTTGGATGGGTTTAAAACCAGGTTATTATTAACCGACCATTCCCGAACTGTATCGAGGTCTTCATTTATTTTCTTCAAGGCTACGTTAATTTCTTGTGGTACAAAAGAATGATAGAGTTGCGTGTCATCGGCGTATAGATGCTTATGCCTTCGTGTCCGTGATAGTTTTCCTTTTAAATTCATTATATGTACGTATTTATACTGACGGGTCTAAAGTTGAAAATGGCGTTGGGGCAGCGTTTTTTGACCCTCAATCGAAGATCAAAGCGGCGTTCGAGCTAAATGATAAGTCTTCAATCATGTCAGCAGAATTATATATGCCATACTCAAATGCTTATCATACATGCAGTCATGTAATGGGAAGAATATTGTAGTACTCAGTGACTCCAAGAGCGCACTACAACTTAGCTCGATGCACCTTTTGTGAACGAGGTCTCCGTCTCCCTGTAGCTTATAATATTATGGATTTATATTTACAGCTGCAAAAAAGTGGAAGAAATATAAAACTCCAATGGGTCCCATAGCATATACGTATTGCAGGCAATGAAGAAGCAGATAAATTAGCGAAATTAGCAGTCGAAGAGGGGATACATGTAAACCATATGCCTTCTTTTACCGATCTTCTAAGAGAGTCAAAGGGTAAATGTTTTGTATTTTGATGAGAGGTCGAGAGAGAAAGGCTTATGGTACAAGATAGTGGTTAGTGAACCTCCGAAGATTCCCTGGTTTTGTGAGTCGACTATTTATTTATATATTATAAGCATGCGACTGCGCTCCGGGCACATGCCACTAAATGTGTTCGGGCATTTGATGAGGGTGGTTGATACTCCAAATGGCTCGATTTGTGGCGTGAGAGAAGATGTTTACCATGCATTGGTGGAATGTGCTCGAATCGGAGCAGACCACAGGGTAATTGAAACTTATGTAACATAATATTGTCTAACCCTACATCTAAATTAGCAATCAAACTGTACCAATTAATAGTTAAATTACTGAACTGTAGACAATGAACCATGTAATGCCTATCGCTATGCTATAAAGGCCTTGTTTTTTCAATAAAGAAAAAAAAGCCCAAATAAATTATTATGATTTCTTTTCAACAACTGTTATCGATTTTCAACTAACTTATGAATAATCGCGTATTCCATGATAAAGTACCTATATTCGCTGACTTTAAGGGGTTGATTCGATGAACAAAGGAAGTGGCTGAATCCTATTGTCATGTTAATTCGAGGGGTTTTCAGATTGATTTTCGATATTTCACTGTATAATGCAACCAACCTTCTGATGAATGATGTATTTTAGTCGTTTAGACGCAACATTTCACATTTGCTATTTGACTTGATGTATTCAACAGATGTAGGTGTAGTCTCATAGGTATATCTATAAATACACTTGCAAAAAACGGTCAAAAAATTTAAACGCACTCACGTGATGATGTTTGATTAATGTTTTAGACTGCACCTTTATGGATACAATTTCATCTATGTGAAAAGGTTGATACATAGGAATCTGGGCTCTGAGTTATGCCTGTTGCGTGTTTTTAAATACTTGCAATCGTCTTCTTTGCTAACCTCACTTTCTTTAAAAAAAAACAGTTCCATTTTTTTTGGTTGTAGGTATCTAATCGGCAAAGAAAAGCTTGTGCACTTTGAAAATCACCTTAAGAGTCCTTATTCCTACAGAGTGCGTATTTTGCAAAATGCTTTCTTTTTCATTCAAGATTACGACGTAACAATTAGTATTTATTCAAAAACAATCATTTTTTAAATATTTCGGCGGAGACTAAGCGCGCGCGTTTATTTATACGTCTTTAAAAAAATATAAATTTACGGCAACCTATAGTTATGATATTTTTTTATAATGGGTTAAAATAAAGTTACAGTTTGCTATAATATTATTTTAAGGGTAAAATATAATTACAATTTGCGGCAAAAAAATCCTGTTTTCACCAAAAAAATTAAGAAAACTCGAAAGGTATTTTATATATTTTTTAAAATTAAATTTTGATTTTCAATCATGTCAGCCCTTCGTACAAGATTATATGGTGAACTGAATTGTATCATTCATGTACCAACTGATTCTTTTTTATTGCAAAATTGAGAACCGAAACGACGCTTCACACTGCAAAATTTGAAAGACTCCCAAAAAAAACTCATTTATTTCAGAAACAGAAAATGAAATTTTGAAGTTTGTTAACCCCTAGTTTAAGAAATAATTATTTAAATACGTTATCAGTTTTTGAATAAATACTAATAGTTACGTCGTAATCTTGAATGACAAAGGAAGCATTTTGCAAAATACGCTCGTCTGTAGGCGTAAGGACTCTTAAAACTGAATAGTTTTCTCAGAATGTGAGGGTATTATTAGATCTGCTAAGTTATATTTTAAGTTTACGTTCATTCGTAGTTTGAGAATCGTATCTCACTGAAAACACATTCAGTGATTCAGATGCAAATTGTATTCAGCAAGATAATCGGATTCCATTCAAAGTCGACTGAACTTCGGCCCTTAGATTATTCCTCCTTGCTTAGAATGAAGTGCGTAAGTATTAGCAAGGCCTTTGTTCGCCTACGTAATCGCAGATGGAGTTGTATTGCTATTTAATGTATTTGGGAATATAAACATGTACCCTTAGATAGAACAGGCAGATCGGTATCGGCAAGACTCTGCTGCTCCTTAAGGGGCTACCAGAGGTTTTCATCGATTTTTGACAAGTTTTGAATCGTATCTCCTACTTTTGCACTACAGATAGAATTAGAAATCAAACGGTTATCGGTTTCTCAATTTTTTATCTCCATTTTGGTCCACCGGATTATGAAACAAATAAATACTTAATTTTGTATGTTTTTTTTTAAACATTGTCTAAAAAAACACTTATTTCGTATCTCTATTGACGTGAAAGATCTAACATATACGAAATCTACATATTTCGGTTCGTTTGTGACTTCTCTAAAAACTGGTCCAGGGTTTTCATTTTAAACCAATTAACACAAAAGTTATGGCCAGAAAACCAGTTTTTTGGCCTAAAATTGATCAACTTTGATGCCAAATATCTCGAAAACAATGAACTTTGAAGTAAATATGGAATACTGTATTGCTTAAAGCCGTTGTTGTTATTATAATAAACTACAAAAAACATTAGAAAACTAAGGGATTCAGATCGAAGGTCATTGGCGTATGGGAGGCCCTTAAGAGCAATGCGTGATGATATTATTATGACATCAATATGGCGCCAGTTGTTTGTGTTTTATAGTTATATATTTTACCTCGCAGCCAGGCGTATGTATGAACAGAGGGAATTCTCAATTTTTTATTTTATTTTTGCAAATGGATTCTGGCACGACTACAAACATTACACCCTTTTTAAATATAAGTACCTATATAAACGATTGCTTCTTAAATATAATGTTATAAACGTTTCATTTGGTAAAAATAATTATTTATGCTTACAATTTGGTAAAATGAATCTTGAATTGAATACGAAAATATTTGATTTATTTGTACTGGATGTTTGGCGATTTCGTCAGAGCCGTTTTGCAACTGCTCATTACGCAAAGCGCTCGAAAAAAAAAATGTTGCGCGGCACCACAAATATTTGTAAATATTGTCAATTTGTGTTTGACTTTGATATTTATCAAAAATGTTGAAAACGTAGAGAAAATAAAAGCATAAATAGCATTGCCACTACTGGATCTGGGAGATGTACAATCACATTACGAGGGGTGGGTCAATCAGTAGTGAGAATGATTTGTTAGATGGGTGCCCGAAACGCAATTTTCCCCATTGGGTGTTTATACCCATACGCATTCTGCCACGATCGTGTTTTGTCACATAATCGGCATGATTACGTCTCATTAAGATAATTTCTGATTATTAGTCAGTATGACACTATTCATGAATACAGAAAATAAGTAAAAAAAGGAGAGTTTTCATTTGATTTGATTTAAGCAAAGATGATGCTATGGTGGATATTTTATTTTTTTGGCAAAATTCTGGTGTTCTAATCTAAAACATTGATTTTAAAATTAGAAGTTTATATATTTTTATGCCACGAAGTTTAATAATCAAACTCATAAAGCACAGCTCACCTTAAAGAGTTCAAGGTAGGTTTTTCTGGCCATCAATATATATATGCATATTTAATTTCTTTAAATAGGGTGAACGTAGGATAAACGAGATTATTATCATTGAGAATTAACTTAATAAATTAGGATAGAGATTTTACATTGGACTTTATTTTAGTATTAATTAAACTTATAATTGTGTCAAGATAATAGAAAATACGTACAAGAAGGCACAAATGAGATTATATGGTAATAAATATATACTTAAATACATATAAAACGTCCATAACTCAGGAAATAATATTCGTGCTCATCACATAACTAAATGCCCTTACCGGGATTTAAACCCGGGACCACCGGTTTCGTAGGCAGGGTCACTACCAGTAACAACTATAGCCTAGTTAAGGTCGTCAAATGTCGTCAAACATATTTCCATTTAATCCCAAGAATGCCGCCTGAAGCACGGTTCATGCAATCCATGTGGGCGTCGCGTCTTCCTTCGCATTAAACACTTAGAAATTAAAGGACACGAGCTCGGATGACCACATGAAACATATGACCAGCACAAAATGTATACCTATACTTGTATACATGTGTTGTGTATTGTATTTTCGGCTACTCTGCTACTTGTAACAGAGTAGCCGAAAATATACAATAATTTATATCTTTGGAGCTATAGTTTTAGCGGAGGAATAAGACGCTTCTTTACTTATCTCGCAATCGGATGTTCAGATGATAAATATTAGTTTAACCCATTCCCCGCCACGATACAAGCAAATAGTTTTGCCACACACGCCAACTGTCACAGACGTCAAATGCGAAATTAAACCTCATGTCAACGCACGTCAGTAGCTATTTGACTGAAGAAACTGACTAGATATGAAGTCGTTGGTGTGTCGGGCACGAAATGTGCGGACTTCGTATAAAATCAGTGGCGGTGAAAAGGTTAAAGCACTACAACGTTAAATAATTAAAATGCGTAGTTTGTCTATCTGCGCAATTTATCGCGAGAACCTTTTTAAAGAGTATGTTAAAAGCGTTATATACACAATTTTTCTTTGTGTCCCGTAGCTAAGCTAAAAAGCAGCTAGTACCAAATTTATGGCGGAGTCTCGTGCAGGTAATGCTAAAACCCCGAGTGTAATGCAAAGTAAAATATGTACCTGCCTTAGTAATAGCTAAAAGCAGAAGTAAATTACTTCTGCACTGGAGGCACGATCACGTTTATGTTCGACATAAATCATTTGACTTTGTCACACTTAGGCTTCTGCAGTTCTGCGGTGGGATGGAATCGGTACCTATGCGGTATTTTGTACTTTACCGAAAGCTTACTATGTAATGTCGCCCAGATATTTGGAGTACTACATTTGCGAAGCAGCATTATATTGCATCCCGCGTGAATCGTGAGGCACTCATTTTAATGCAGGCGCTCAGTAAAAAGGTACTGCCATGACTGACAAGTAAGCTGCACCGATTCTGCGTCGCCAACAACACTTGCTAGTGAAGGACGCATGCATTAACTACATCCAAAGCCTGCTGTACACACTGGGCCAACGTTGGCGCGTGAGCAGGAGGAAAAATAAACGAAAGAGATCGAGTTATAGCCCTCTTCCTCTAACGCATAGCTGTCTTCTGCTCACGCGCCAACGTTGGCCCAATGTGTACACATACGGCGTAGCCGGCACAACTAACAAGCAATTTTGCCAGCAAGTTTGGTGGTGCAACCATTTTGTTTTCGTTCATGAATTTAAATTATTAAAATAAATGACATCTACTGGGAATCCAATAATTAAACTTAACCAAATCTCTGTATTCACCATATTTTAAAAAAATGCCTTATTTCTTTCAACAGATTCCGGCTTTCATGATGGATTAATGTTGATAAAAGCGCTCCGTTGTGATCCGCCTGTTGGTTTAGGATTTTGGTTTCGATTTTGCGCCTCAACGCGACGAAAACGTTGTTTTTAATCCTGTTTAGATATTTATCGACTTTTGCAACTCGTGGTAAATCCTTACCAAGGATTTTAAATATGGCTTTTTTGTTTCTTTTATGACTTTATACTTGTCACTTGGGATTTCACCGATTTCCTCACGATGTTTTCCTTCACCGAAAAGCTACTGTAAAATATCAATTGATATTTCGTACGTAAGGTGTTTTTTTAAGAACTCAGTGCTAAAACCAGGGTTCAATCCCACAACCTCCCTATTGCTGCCTTGCTCAGCGACAGTGGCTTATACAACACAACAGTTTAACTGATATCATGTATTATTTGTATTTTTCATTCACGCTTCAGCGCGTGCCTACATTGTTAGGTGTTGATATATATACTGAAGGTTAAGTAAAATAATATGTACGTTACACTCCGCCTGCACGATGTCTCCTTAGTTTAATGATCATTCATCATGGCTATCGTATTACGCTTGTTCTGCTACGATGAGCAGCTAGGCAAGTAATGAACCAAAGATTATACAGGGCACTCCGTGTAACTATGATGTAAAGAATTGTTGTATAATATTATTAAAAGGTTATCTAATATATTGTTTAACCTTTTGAAGGCACCAAACTATCGAGGCTTATTGACAAATATAAATGAAGTACGAACGTTTATTTCTGATTGGTTTACAGTGTTGGTAGAGGAAAACGGTTATCCATAAGGTCACCTGAGCGAAACCAAAATAGAAAACTGAAAGAAACGGAAACAGATCGTATAAGATGTGACGATGAAATCTCAGAAACTCAATCCTTAACAGACTTATAATAAATGCAAAGAAGCAGAAATGATTTTCCAAAGATAGGCATGATTCTTGATGTGCAGTTTCCAGGAACATTTAGACAAGAAATCTAATTTTACATTCTGCCAGAACAGAATGTTAATTCAATCAGTTTTCAAATGATACCTGTCGCGACGTACGATTTATGTTAATGGTGCTTGTATGGAGTGTATTTCATATCTTTAATGACTCGTATATATTTACACCTAGATAAAACGCTGATAGCAAACGCAACGCTTTTATTTCGGTTGTAACGTTTGGCTTATCGCGGCAGTCGCCCACATGCTGATGTTTATTGTTCCTGACAGTACCCGTGTACGAAATTTTTGACTCGTTTCATATCTCGGAGTGGCCTACTTATCGTGAAATGGGTCTCGGGCTTATGGGTCCATACCGATTAGAAGGTCAACATGATATTGTGCAAGATAATAGAATTATAATTTTGTGTAAATAAGAGATAAGTACGTAGGTATTCATTTCATACGAAGGTTTTACCAATTTAGGTGGACTCTCTAATCGGAATGAGTTTTCCTCGGTCTTAATGATTACAAATGGGTATCTGTGTAAACGAAGATACATCACAATACGCCGTGCCAGCTTTTGTCCGTAACTTCATCCGCTTTAAGTCCCAAGTTCCGTACCATTTTCTATCCCCAATGACATCTCCTTGCGGGATGATTTCCGGGGCTATAAGTATTTTATGTTTGATTCCGGTTTGTGTAACAATTAAGTAACAAACATGGAAGCTTTCGCATTTGTAATATTAGGAGGATAAAAATAATCAAGACGTGGTGTTTACACTATATAGATCTACGGAGGTTATTAAAAAAAGATTTAAAAAAAAACAAGAAATGAATTTACGTTATGCTTTTATAAAATCAACTAACATAACCGTAAATATATCTACGAACAGTAACGGATACTGAGTCTCATTATTTATTTAACTAATCTGTAAATCAATTACTCATTAAAAATCTATGATACTGTTTCAAACCTATAGGTAACTAGGACTATCACTATAATCATTATTAGATTAAATTGTGACATGTTTTCGTTCTTAACACTTTAAGTTAAGTTAAATAAAAACTTGGAGGTAACAAGAATAAAATATTCAACTTACCTTAGATAAACATAAAGAAAATCCCGAATGAAGTCAGTTCAAATCGCCACAAACAAAAACCATTCACAAATCAATAAAATAAAAACAAAATAAATCAATCACCACTCCACTAACCGGTTCGGCACGGATAGAAACTTTTACTCTTGATGACTGTTTTAATTCATGTTGTAGTATTACAGTTTTCGCGGGTGGTGCGGCAGGGAGCGGCAAAGGGGAAGCGGCTGGGCCGGCGTACGGAGGTAGACTGGCGTCCCCCTGCTCTGCGAGTGGGGGGAAAGGTGCGGGGCTCGGCGCCGCCCGCCCAAGGCATAATGCCTCGGCCACACATCGGACTATTTGAGTGCAATTCAGCTCATGGCCTGACGCAATTAGTAAACCGCACCAGGTTGTTGTTCCACGTTCAAGTGGATCACGTTCGTTCTGAATTCAATTCGAGTTACAGGTGGAATTGAATTTATTTCATAGCGTGGGAATAAAAATCAATTTATACCTAACTATACTACAGTATGCAGGAACATGTCTCTCTTTTTAATCATACCCTCACTGCTGACGGATCGTCACTCTTTTTGATCTTGTCAATCAGGTTGTCTACAACGGTTGCGTTTCGTCTCTTGGCAGAGTGCGGTGCTGACTGTGATCTCCTGCTCGGCTATCTGATCTGAGCATCGTGTTGGACTTCGGCTTCGAGGTCTTTTTTTGACTTCTATTTTCCCAGTCACCATCAGTGCAAGAGGACATAACCAGTGATAATAAATGCGTCCCGCGTACATATTTAATGAGGAGTTAATGGAACCGGGATGCACTGATTAACTGATTAGTTAAATATTTAGGTACTTATTTATATACCTGTCACAGAATGAATTGCTTGCCCACTATTCCATAAGCAATACTTGACAAAAGGGGACATTTATACATATATTTTTTACATTTAAACATGAAAGCGGGGCATGCCCCTTTTGTGAAAAATCGCGGATGGAATACGGATATATTGACGCGGTGGAACCTCATACTGCCGACAATTATTGTACCGACGTAATAAGTTACTCTTTATTTCTTATGTGTTACTTAGCAGTAAACTAATATTATTAAGTATAATATGTAAGTGTGTAAGAAGGTACATAGGATTACAGGTAATATTGAAAGAACTCAATTGATGTGCAAAAAAAAAAACGTTTCACTGGGATTTAAAAAATGATTGAACTTTCAAGGTTAGGAAACATTATTTTTATTTATAGTTAAATGAGAATGTCTCATAAAAAAACGTAAAAAAAAAGTGAATATTATCTCTTCCAAGTTGCCCAATTTTAAACGTAAGGTTAATAATATAATTTCTAGCGCTGTCGTCTTGTTGGGTAAATATTTCTAAACTCGCAGCGTCCTAGGGGACCGATTTTTGACTTTCGAGCGCTCGACTCTTTCACTCGAAAACTGTCAAAAATTATGAAATGCTATTTTGAAATAGCGATAGAAAATTAAAAAACGAGTGGTATTGACCACTCGTAACTCATTATATTGGTAGAAAGTAAGCGCCAGCCATATATATTATATATATTATATATATTATACGCTACTGCGAACACAAAGGACTGGAACTGGTCGTCTCGGCGGACAGCAACGGTCACCACAACCTATGGGGAATGGAAACAAACAACAAAAGAGGTAACGATATTGTTGAATACCTAATGACTACTAACCTGGACATCCTAAACACAGGATCAAAACCTACATTTGTCACTCGCAGATGTAACACTATAATTGACATTACCTTAAGCACAGGGCTAGCAGCTCAACACGTATCCAACTGGCATGTGTCGGACGAGCTATCGTGCTCCGACCACAGGTGGATCCGTTACGACCTCACAGCCGACACAATCAAACCAACCCCCAGAAGAAACCCGAGACGCACGGACGTTGAGGCGTACAAGGAGACTCTGGTAGGTAAACTAGATAATAAGACGAACACACACAGGCCTTACAACACTACAGAACTGGAGGAACAGGTAAACATATTTACGCAACACATAACAGAGAGCTATGAAAACACATGCCCATTATCAGCACCACCAGTCAGTGGGAATAACACAAACTCCAACTGGTGGGGCTCAGAAATGGTACGGATGAGAACCAAAATGAGAAGACTACTGAACAGAGCAATGAATACAAAAGAAGAAGATGACTGGGACAAATATAAAACGATCAAAGCCGAATACAAAAAAAGAATAAGATATAGAAGATCTGCCTCATGGCGGAACTTCTGTGACAACATATCCAGTAGCACACAAGCCAACAGAACAAGGAAAATACTAGCCAGCCAACCCAATCAACTACTAGGCACACTGAGAAGACCAGACAATACCACCACCAGTAATCCATCTGAGACTGAAAGTCTATTGGTGGAAACCCACTTCCCGGGGTGCAAAGTAGTTGATGTACAAACCTGGGCAGAACAGGAGGAGAACTATCACCCAACAGATAACGAGTGGAAGATAGCAGAACGAATAACAGAGAAAAACAGAACGACCTGGGCGATAAACAGTTTCGACAACTACAAATCACCAGGTCTGGACGGCATCTACCCTGCCTTACTAAAGTGGGGAGGACCTAAGCTGACCGAGCATCTATCGAACCTCCTATGCAGTTGTATTGCATACAGATACATACCAACAAAATGGAGAGAGGTAAAAGTAATATTCCTACCGAAACCAGGAAAGAGTGACTACTCAGACCCAAAATCCTTCAGACCCATAAGCCTAACCTCTTTCATGTTAAAGACCCTGGAGAGACTCTGCGACAGGGACTTAAAAGACACGGCCCTCAAAAACATAAAGATACACCCAAACCAACATGCCTACAGCCAAGGCAAGTCGACAGACTCAGCCCTCCATGCTGTAGTAACAAACATAGAAGACGCGCTCGCTAGAAAGAACTCCTGCCTAGGCACCTTCATTGATATAGAGGGTGCGTTCGACAGGACCAACTTTAGCAGCATAAAACAAGCACTAGAAAGACACAAAACCGAACAGCTACTCATAGAATGGATTATGAACATGCTAAAGAAAAGAATTATAAGACTATCCCAAAACCAAAGCCACCAGGCACTAGTCATAAGAGGATGCCCTCAAGGAGGCGTCCTCTCACCACTACTGTGGAACCTGGTAGTAAACGACCTAATAACGAAACTAAACAATAGCCGCTTTCTAACTATAGGATACGCGGATGACATAGTTATACTGGTCAGCGGCCTGATCATAAGCACACTATGTGAACTCACACAAACAGCACTAAAAATAATAGAGAAATGGTGCAAGGAGAATGACCTATCGGTAAACCCAAAGAAAACCGACACAATTCTCTTCACAAATAAACGAAAACTGGGTACCTACGAAATGCCAACACTATTTGGCACAAAACTAACACTCTCGAAAGAGGTGAAATATCTAGGTATAACACTAGACGAAAAACTTAATTGGAGCAAACACCTAGACAGTAGACTAAACAAAGCGACAGTAGCCTTCTGGCAATGCAGAAGGATGGTGGGGAAGAGATGGGGCCTGGCTCCCCACATCATACTGTGGCTATACAAAATGGTGATAGTACCAATGATAAGCTATGGTGCCATAGTATGGTGGCCCCGCACCCAAACCACGAGTGCAATTACCAAAATCCAGAAAACGCAAAGACTAGCATGTGTAGCGGCTACAGGTTGTATGAGAACAACCCCAACAGCAGCACTAGAAATAATGCTAGGACTCCTACCTTTACACATGCACATACAAAAGGAAGCGGCTGCGACGGCAATACGCCTAAAGAGCCTCAACCTATGGACGAAACTAAACACACCACACACGAAGATCCATAACAGACTGATCACAAGCCTCCCTATCATGGAGGCTTCAATCGACAAAATACCAAGAACTGCAGTCTTCAGGAAAGACTACGGCATAGCACTAACAGAAGACTCAAGAGAGGGACTAAACCAAACAGACTTAAGAATCTTCACAGATGGCTCGAAAACAAATACCGGAACGGGATGTGGAGTGTTCTCGGAGGACTTAAACATACACATATCCAAACCACTGGGTGAACAAAACACGGTATTCCAGGCTGAATGCGTAGGGATAATTGAAGCCTGCAATGCCATAAAGAGACGACAAGTTCAGAACACAAACATACGGATACTCTCAGACAGTAAATCGGTACTACAAGCATTGAATAGTGACAACATCACATCTAGCTTGATATACGAATGCCACCAAAACCTAACAGAGGTGTGCGCAGATAAAAACAACATTACCATACAATGGATCAAGGGGCACAGTGGTTCAAGAGGTAACGATGCAGCGGACGAACTGGCCAGGAAAGGCTCAGAAACAACGGCATACGGACCAGAACCAATCTTACCCCTGCCACAAAGCTACATATACAATCAACTTGACCTATACACCAAAGACTTACACCAAAGATACTGGGAGCAGATAGACACATGCAGACAGACCAAAGAGATTCTGTCAAAACGCGACAACAAACTCACAACAGCACTACTGAGGACACATAGAAACCAACTACGCAAGATAGTAGGAATAATAACAGGACACAATACCTTGAACAGACACCTCTACAACATGGGTATCACAGATAGCCCCATGTGCAGAGCGTGCATGGAGGCGGAAGAAACGACCAAACACATTCTACTGGACTGCAAGCAGGTAGAAGTATACAGGAAAAAGCACCTAGGGTCGCCAGACACACTACGGGACGCAATCATAAACACAAAAGCACTCACCAACTTTCTGGAGGAGCTGGGGTGGTTAGAGTAGCGCTACCCCACAAATTCACGCAAAATAGGCACACTGGATGTCGACTTGCGGAAAAGAGCCCAGGATAACTAACTAACTAACTAACTAAGCGCCAGCCATTTTGACACTACAAACGTATTTACTTTTATTTGATTTTCGAGCGCTCGAAAGTCAAAAATCGGTCCCTAGTTCTACTTACTGCCAATTGTATGTAGGTACCCACTTGGTAATGGAATTTGATACAGGGACTATAATAGTCCAATAATTGGCTACTGAATTTTGCTACCCGGAATACAAAGCAATTATTATTCAATAGCAGAAGCGTATGATAATGAAAAGCGTTTGCGCAAAATCCTACCGTTTGATGTCGTTCATCTTGTTGCCTGAAACTTGATTAAACTATTACTGGGGTCTCCAAATTTTTCAATATAATGATGTTTTGTGGCCTGAGTATAACATTAAGTCTAATTATTTTTATGTTATTTATTAAGTTCAACATGTTTGTCTGTGTGTCTGTCTGGGGCATCGTAGGTGTTAAACGGATAACCCAATTTGAGTGCGGATTTTTAAACCGAAAGTTTCCTCTGTTGATATGGTTTTCTGATGGTCGGGCGGGGTGTGTGTGTGTGCTTATGTGTTTTATACATTTTTTAATTATGCCGCGCCCTTGGTAAACTTTTTGTAGTAAAGGATGAAGGATTGAAGGTATAATATCAGATATCATCATTATTTTCATCGTATGGCTGATTATTTTTCTCTACTTCAAAGATTTTTAAAAAGAAAAATATATCAAAGCTTATTATTTCTCAATGACACAACTGTCTTTCTATTATTTTGAGGATTCACACAGTCCAGAAAATAGGTTATAGAAATTGCTGACAACTTGTACAACTTACATAGATACAACTCGTAACAATGTGGTTATAATTCTCTGTTTCCTTTTACATTTGTTTTTAACCTTTTATATGCCAATTATAAAATTATCTTGAGTGCTATTGTCTAACTTATTGCATTCGCAAAGGGTTTATATACGGGTTTACTATTGTGATATTGTAGCGTTGAGACAAGACTTGTGGTTCAAAATGTTGCAAATTACCTTTCACGAAATGTAATTAGCGTCTTGATGTGTACATTTCTATAAAACAAGTCGTCGTAAGAAAATCCTTTGCGCATTTGAGTAAACAGGGCAGAACATCGATACACATCTTTGAAGCACATTGTGTCCAATGCGAGTAGTAAATTGGATATTATCGAGGCTCGTAATGCTTTCATATTGGTTTTCTTAGAAAAGATGGGAATTTTTGGGCCAAGCATTTTTGTGGCTAACCTTTGATTCTGAACGAAACGTGTTCAAAGAATTTCTATATTGTTTGTTCTAGGTATGTAATTTATCACTAAAAACCATGATGGCGATTGCGGCGATATCTATAGTGCTTTGAATCAGAAAACGAGACGTCCATAAAACACAATAATTTAATATATTTTTAATCTCTACTTTTTGATTATTGAATGCCATAGAAACGTATTCATAATCATATTGCACAAATTTGTAACACCAACAAAACAATTGCCTATTCGAATAATTCACAAGGACAAGCAAGAGTGGCATTACTTAGTTTCTTCACCTGTCTGCCATTTTTATTTTAAAACGCGGTGAATTATCCATACTTAATTTTCTTGGTTTATATCTAAGAAACACTGTGGATAAAACTTTGACGTCCCTCTGGTTATCATCTGGACGCCTCCTGAATTATTTATTTTATAAATCTCCCTACGTTTTGTGCTTAGGGAAAAAGAAACATTGAATATATAAATTCCATGAATTCTGTGTGGTTGAGGTTTTTATATATACAATTTGCATAATTACTTTAGTCGAGCAGAACTTATACCAATTGATTTTTGCACGATGTATTTCTTTGCTGTTTAAGATGTATTATAAAATCAGCATTAATCAGGAAAGGAACATACTTTTATAAAGCATTTACTACTTAGTAGATAATTTATATTTCCTAAATATAAAAATAACGTTAAATCTAAAAAGCACTCGGCTACTTTTATAAATATGTATGCATGTAGATAAAGAGAGAATACCTTTTTATGACATCGGCATTGAATTTTACCCGGTCCATGAAAATATAATACTTTGCCTGTACTGGTTAGTGATTAAGGTGGTTCGACGACCATACAAAACGTCTTTTGACATTCGCAGGCTAACGGCGTGATATTTTAAGAAACTTATGTTACAATCTTTCATAAAGAAGAATAATGGTTTTTCCAAAGTATCACGTGACAAACAAATTTCTCAAATTATTCTATTTTTTACACGTTTATTCTAGGAAAAGGGGAATTTCGCGCAAATGGAAAGCCAATTTATGAAAGTGTGTTACATAAGTTTCTTAGAATATCACGCCGTTAGCCTGGTAATGTCAAAAAACATTTTGTATGGTCGTCGAACCACCTTTACAAGTTAATATAATAGATATTCGCATTTGCAGCAAATGTTTGACTTCGTGCCACGGATCAATAAATCGTGGCGTCGTGACCGGGGCCTGAGACATTCTTACTTGAAAACCAAGGAAACTGAAGAAGTTATATTAATTTTCGTAATATAATTTTTCACCTTCACACAGTTATTTGTTATGTCTACCCCCATCTACTTAGATAGTTTCGCAATGGCGATACTTTTGTGTTGATAAAACCAGCGTGCCACAAAGGCCGCTCCGTCCATCAATCAGCGCGTGCATTGTGCGCCATCAGGCTTAATCTGGCGCCGACGAATGGCCGCGGGCATCACCCGCTGGTTCTGTAGGGTTCTCATACAGCTGCCATATCTATTGTTTGTTTTTCTTTTCATAATATATGTTGAATACCGAAAAACATGGTCCATTCTGATGCCAATCTGGAAAAATAATTTTAGAACCGGTATTATTAGCACTCACTCATGAATTTAAAACGGGTGTAATACACTTTTGTTTTATTAGCTGAACCTAGCTGCCAATACAATTAGCTTTCACTATGTTTAAAGTGAACAAAGTCTTTGGAGTTTATTTTCATGAGATTTATCAGAGACTTACTTACCGAGAGATTCACGTAGCCGAACAAATGGGATTATAAAATATCGTATCATGCGACATTTCGAACCATGTCCGACAATCTTGCACTAGTTAACGCGACATCATTGCCGACACTTAAATAAAAAAAAAATATTAGGGGACAATCTTACACAAATCGACGTAGTCCCATAGTAAGCTCATTAAGGCTTGTGTTATGGGTACTAGACGACGATATATATAATAGATATAAATACTTAAATACATAGAAAACTTCCATGACTCAGAAACAAATATTCATGCTCATCACACAAATATTTGCCCTTACCGGGATTCGAACCCAGGACCTTCAGCTTCGTAGGCAGCGTCACTACCCACTGGCCAACCCACCCTTACCACCACCACCACTACCACTACCACCACTAGGTTAACACTTGTCGCAGGACATTTCCGTCTTGTGAATCCCAGCCCGTGAAGTCGCAGCAGGGTCGTTCTGTCTCATTGAGTTAATAGCACGACCCACACGGCTGGTGTCGAAACGAATCACGTTTGCTACTGTACATGCAATAATGTAATTCGAAAGAAACAATCTACTTACATGAAATGCGATAGAAACAACATTCCGAAAAATAGATTGCTGTGTTGGAAACTCAACATTGTCATTATTTATTGTCGGTCCCTTGTCAGAGTGGTCACGGTTGTAGAGATGAGGATGGTAGGTATGTTATTACCGTTGTCATATTCTTTCGCGCCCTTCAGATGGATTATTTTCTTGTGTTACAGCCAATTGTGTAGCTAAAGCAGAAAGGATTTTTGTATTACGTTTATGTGTAGCAAGGGCTCATCAACCAACTCTACATACAAACCGTCGCCATCAGACCCAGTCAACCGAAATGTAAGACATTAAGAGGCTGACAAGACCTATTGGTGAAATTGATGTTATTTAAGCAGTTTTTAACAAAAACTATTTGTTCTAGCACATCAAATAAAATATATATGTTAATATTCACCATATTTCAAAGACCGTGGACGGGCTCGATACATAATTGGACGAAATCGGCTCGATAGAAAATAATTGCAAAAATTGGTCTTAAAATCACATTAAGGCGCCGTAGGTTCAGCGAAGATAAGCGAACAGAGTTTTTGAAACAATATAATGCGTCTGTTTATAATAATATGGTTTCAAAAAAATACGAATAGTAATATTGAGGCTTTTCTGCAGGGAAATCAGTGCTTCGAAACATGATTAAGCAAATTTCGCTAGATAGAAAAAAATCACGAACATAGGTCTAAAACACACAAAAATACACTTAAAATATTCGTAACAAATTATGCACAAAAGCTATAAATATTAAAATTGCTTCTAAAAATCGGCAATATCATGTTTGAGAGAAATCAGTGTTTACATTTTGTATTTATTTAAACAGCCAAAAAATTAAAATTAAAAAAACATGATATCCGCACTTCCAAGCACGCACTTCCATCTCTCTTACGCTTATGCTCAGTGAGAGGGAGAGAAGACCATGAACCTACGGTGCCTTAAACGGTTCTATGTGTTTATTTTTTTGACGTAGGGTCTGCAATTAAAAACATGAAGTCAACGTATTCATAGGTACCTAAACCGCTATCGAGTCATATTTCACAAATAATCCACCCTTTTTTTAATTTCAATATTTATGTAATATTATCTTCAAAAACCGGGGCCGCCCAGTAACACTCGCTCTCGTTTACTCCGATACAAATAGACAGTGTGCGCGCTATCCAAAATCCTCAAGGGCATTTTGATGTTGACAGGGTCGCCAAGGCGAGAATATTCAACAAACTGCCCGTGGAAATAAGTAATGCGTTCATTGTTAAATTAAACTTAAACTTTAAAAAGGCCAAAATAATGATTGCCATACGATTAAATAAATAATAAAATAATAATAATAATTCAGCCTATATACGTCCCACTGCTGGGCACAGGCCTCCTCTCATGGATGAGAGGGAACGGGCAGTAATCCCCACGCTTGCCCAGTGCGGGTTGGGGACTTCACATACACCTTTGAATTTCTTCGTGGATGTATGCAGGTTTCCTCACGATGTTTTCCTTCACCGAAAAGCTAACGGTAAATATCAAATCATATTCCGTACATATTAAGTTCCGAAAAACTCATTGGTACGAGCCGGGATTCGAACCCACGACCGCCTTTTGACAGCCGCATGCCTGAACCGCTAGGCTACCGTAGCTAAATAAATAATAGTGAAATTGTTTTTCCTATCCACTAATTTCATGATGAGTGCTGCTACGAGCGGCATTCCCAATTACAAATCCAACTTTATTCAGAATCAAACACAGAGACGAGAAAAATGTAGACGAAGATCACAAAGACTTGGACATAATTCAATCCACTTTAACGAACCTTGTTACCTAAAGAAGCAAAAATGAAAAGGCTTGTAATTTAGCAGCCGCGCCGGAGCTTGGGAGAGCGTACTCGCTCGGCCTACTAATTACTTCTTAATTTTAACAATCAGTGAATTTTGTTGATTTTGTCTTTGCCAGACACAATTAGGGTGTATTAACAGGCGTAATTTATCAATTTCGATTCCATCCTAACAGTAGGTATTTTATGTTTCAAATACTAGGCACTGTGTTGCATAATCTTTTTCTCAGGATTTCGATCAAGTAATAACTATAACTTGTCTCGTCTTTAAGTATGTAGGTAAAGGTTTATTAATTAAATACAGGGATGGACATTTTATACCCCTATCATATTTTAAACTATAATTCGTTATTATTCAGATTAGAATTTGGACGGTCATATTCAACAACTTTTCTTTGATTAGCTAGTAATTTTTGCTTTTTTTTTAAGTAATTAATAACCTAGTACGTTATTAATTACTTAAAAAAAAAACGAGGAAACGACCTTTGAACGTATTTTTGGGCAACCTGTATCAATCGAGAGAATAAAAAATTTACTCAAGATAATTTTGCTTCATTCGAGATGACTTAAAAATTTAACATCTGCTATAAGAATTTATTCGTGATCATCATATCAGTCGAAAGACGTCCACTGTTGGACATTGGCCTCCCCATAAGAGTGCCAAAGTGACCGGTCTTGTAGAATCATGCGACCATTACTATGTCATCAGTCTACCTTGTCGGGGATCTACCCACACGCTGCGTCTTCCGATACGTGGTCGCCACTCGAGAACCTTTCCGCCCCAACGGCCATCACTTCTACGTGCAATGTGCCCCACCCACTGCCAGTTACGTTTGGCGTGATAAGGGTTACTATTGTTAACATTACTGGGGCATGTTTGTCGATAAACAAACCATTTTGGCAAACTGGCCCTCCAATTTACCTCTTCTTGGTTCAATGGATATTTGCATCGAATCAAGTTTTTTTTTTGTGTAGGATATTAGTGCTTGAGCCGAGCAAGACTAACGAGACATTCCACCAGCCTGGGGTAGTGACTATGTTTTTAGGCATTACTATAAATAAATAGATGTGCCCATAACTTAACGAAATAGTGGTTTTATTTGTTCTCTTAATTAACTCGTACAGAAGGTACTTTAAATTTTCCGATTTATATTTTCGTATTTTGTTCTGAAAATTATACAAATGTATTATACTAAAGTAAGTGTTCCTCTTCTAAGATTATAACCGAAAAATTTAGCTAAATATCCCAAAAATTGGAAGCTCGTTTTTCGTGCGCGATTCGTGATTCAAAATGAAAAAGGAACCCTGCTGATACGATCAATTTGTTGTCCGTCATTCAGTCAAGACCCTGTTGCTCAAGAACGTGTACCTATGTCCAAATACTCAGCGCAGCTTTGAAGAAAAAGTTCATTTTTCAAGTCAATGCTAAATAGTTTTACAAATTAGCCAGTTTTATAAATATTTTTTTAATTGTAATGCAAGACCGTGCTTTATAAATGCAAAATTACATGAATCTAGGTTACCGGGATCTACTTACTCTAACCAATGAATTGTTAACTACATCTCTGTCATAACTGCATTGTCTGAATGTAACTTGCGTAAAATTACACCCAGATCGTAAACACTTCGTGACGGGAACGCACGTTACATCAAACGATTTACTGTTATTCAGCAGAAATTGAAAATGTATAACTCCAGATTATTGATTAAATCTGAATAATGTCAATTAGACTATCCTCGACATGGAAAATGCTTAAATACTTGATATAGGTCGAAACAAATACGTCCATATGGAATTACGTGCACTCCAAAAATATGACCAATTGGAAATACGTCATATATCAGAATCAGAATCAGAATCAAATATTTATTAATGACACAACACAACAAAACACACAGTATTATAAGACAAAAGATGAGGTAGATCTGTGCAGTGTCACGAAATGGGCCCAACTCAGCATGATGCTGGCTTTGCAGCCAGCGCTGGTCTTCCGTTGGGTCCATCCAGTGAGGACACGGAATGTAACACACGTAACATAAAGGTAAAAATAACAACAAATAAAATAAAACAAACAGTGACAAAATTGAAATAAAAAACAGCAAAAAGAAAATAATAATTAAAAACTAATAGAAAACAAGCAAACAACGAAAACACAAAACAAGTTACAATAATAAACCACACCGTCAGTGGAAGCCTTTATTTTGTGCGATATGTGAACGCATATATATATATATCAATTTTGTACCAAATAGTCGATTATCATATTAAACTTTGATATTATTTTAAATTAGACAACATTCACTTTGCACGTATTTGAATATGAGCCATGTCATACTGGGTAAAAATCCATTTAGACTTGACTCACTTTGAACAAAAAAAGTAACATAAAAAATTATAGACACGATTAATTTTTAACCAAATTCATTTTTGGTCCAATTCCAAATGGTCATTTTGTGTCGACGATTTTCCACTTGTGCCGAATGACAGTAATCCACCAGACATTTCCCAAAGTACCGTAAAATTGGGTGAGTAGGGTTCGCGGGGAGAGTTGGATTATGAATGGGGAGAGAAGGGATGAAAGGGGGGTGAGATGGGATTTTAAGGCTACTGCTACAAAAATTATGTATTTCAATTTAAAATGGAGCTGTAGTAATACTCATAATAAAAAAAAACGATCAATCAATCTTCTAAAATCACGTTTGTATGAAATCCTATCTCACCCCAATTACGAGGGACTACGGGGTGAGGTCGGATTTCCTGTTTATTGTCAAAGTTATGAAATGGAACTACCCAAAATAAAATAAAAACTAAAATACAAATGTCCGGAACACTTATTATATAGATACACCATTCAGTTTGCAAATGTAAAAATAAATAATCACGCGACTAGAGTCGTGGACCCGGGAGTGCGACTCGCACTTTTCCGGTTTTTGTAATCTTTAAGCTTTACTTTATTGTATTAAAGTTTTTTTCACGAATCTGTACTTTATGCTGGCTTATTTCTTCTACCTACAATATTTCATGAATAAAACCTCTCTTATTTCCTCTCTTAAAACCGCACCTCACTTCTCCAAACCTTTTTGTAACGTAAAATCTAAAACCATTATTCTGCACTGTTAGGGTGCCCATTATTTTGGATTAGGAAAGATTTAGAATTCAAATTCGTTTCCGAGTATATTTTTTTATAATCTTTTTTTTATACTTTCTCGTATTCCACCGTTCGGAATGGGCGGTATATTTTTTTAAATTCGAGTTTATTGTTTTAAATAATTTTCTATGTAATGTTACTAAATATAATTGGTACACAATGTCTCGGCCGTTTAGTCACGTTGGTCATTTTAAAGTAAGTTCGATCAAGCAAGAATGCAGTAAGTTTATTCAAAAATGATTATTCACTTCCCGGCCAATCAAATATAAGTTTGAGATATATTTGATAAACGATGACAGTTAAAGCGAACTTTAAAGCTGACATTTACAATTATATATATACGCGTAAAAATTTATCAAACCGAAGTATTTTTTTTCCAAGCCTAGAGAGTGTCCATCTAATTATGTTTTATTATTTACTGGCCAAACTCCGTTATAGGTAAGGGGATAAAAAATATACATGTACCAAAGTTTATCCAGATCTGCTCAGCGGATTATGAAACATAATAAACTTTAACAGGTATAATTTTAGTAGGAAGTGGATCTACCCAATATAATTATGTAAGGACTACCATTCCCATTAACTACCACAATACAATACAACAACTGAACAAATAAATACTACAATATTTTAAGATTATCCATTGTTTTACTACAGTTTGGTCACCGTCCAGACACCCGACCGCAAGTTTCTTTTGTTGCTCTGAAACACCCTGAAAGCCTTTGTGGCTACGCGTTTCCGTGAAATGCTCGACCTACTGCCACCGGTCGGACCAGCCATTGTGGGTATGTTTTACGACGACGCTGCCTTGGAGGCTCGCTCTAACAATTCTAACTATTAATCTGAGGTGTGCGGCTGTGAATTTTAAGCCATCTAAATTATTCAGCAAGCCTATAAAAACACGCAAGAAAGATTTGAACTTTTTTTAATTAGCCTGTGGGATAGATAATAGACATAATATGTGGTTTACTGTACAAACAGTGATTTGTACTGACTTTTGAATGAAATAGCTACGGTTATATATGATGTGTTGACCAGTGACTTGAAATTTTCTTATTAATCACAGGAAAGTGATGTAGATCCATAAAACCTCGACTCAGCCCCCCTAGCACACTAGGTTTTATGTCCGACATAAAGCATGTGTCCCTCTTGCACTCGCATATTGGCCAGAATGGGACGAATGCTTTATGTCCGACATAAAACTTAGCGTACTAGCCCCGCAGATATGTGTATTTATTTTGTGTCTATCTTAACGTCACGTTGAAGTGCGTTAGGAATACGCAAACGTAGTAATACATCGTAATAATACATACAGTGTTTACGTACGGCAACAGACCGTCATTTATCACTTCTCAGATTAATCAATCCATCAAAAAGTTAGCAAGTGCTCTGTAACGCTGCTCGCAGGGGAATTACTTCAACATACCCTACATGACTGCCTAAACCTATAGGTGCACCTGCACCTACTTGTGGGCGCACCTAATACTTAAGAAATACATGCTGATAGAATAATTATATAAAAGTACACGTTTCGCATTTTAAATTGGTATGAATGTGTTCCGCGTAGGGGAGCCTGGGGTCAATTGGAACGATGTTCACATAAAGGGCTAATTATGTCCTCATTTTTAGAGTTTCGTAGTCAACAACAAGGAACCCTTATAGTTTCGCCATGTCAGTCAGTCCGTCCGTTTGTCCGTCCGTCTTCGGCTTAGCTCAGTAACCATAACTACTAGAAAACTGTAATTCGGCATGGGTATATAAATCAATCACGCCGACAAAACAGTACAATAAAATATTGAAAAAAATTTTTTTTTTGGGATAACCTAACCTAACCACTCCAACATCCCCATTCTGTCCAATATGCGAGTGCAAGAGGGACAAATGCTTTATGTCCGACATGAAACCTAGTGTGCTAGGGGGACTGAGTCGGATAAAATAAAACTAAGGTTAGGGTGAGTTGAAACAACTAAGATTAAAATATTTATTTAATTATTATAATTACTCAAGTAATCGATTTCCTGCCAAATATATTAGCTGATATCGTACTTACGAATGTACCAAAAAAAGTTCCAATTGACTTTAACATACCCATAATTTAGGACTTACTAGCTTCTGCCCGCGACTCCGTCCGCGTGGAACTCGTTTATATCGTAGCTCCATACAAACTTTCACCCCCCACTTCATTCTTTAGGGGGATGTTTTCCGGGATAAAAACTATCCTATGTCCTTCCCCAGGACTCAAACTATCTCTATACCAAATTTCATCCAAATCGGTTAAGCGGTTTAAGCGTGAAGAGGTAACAGACAGACAGACAGACAGACAGACACACTTTCGCATTTATAATATTAGTATGGAAGTATGGATATGGATTTTGGTAACAATACCTACTTACAATAATGATCAACTTTTTTTTGTTTTGTATATTTTTCCCTTTTTCTATACTCGTATTTATATCAGTATTATGTACTTTTGTGATATTATTGTACAGATTATCGAAATATTTAAACAATAATTACGTACAAAAGAAATACATAGGCATCAGCGTCGAGTCATCCTCTGTGGCTCGACATAGTGCTGAGTGGACTTCTTTTTCGCATTTCTCGAAGTGTCTTCTCGAAATGTATGCAATTGTTTAATTCTGTATTTGCGAAATAAACTTATTTTCATTCTTTCTTCTTTCTTTCAATTAGTAGGTACTGTTTCGATTGCCCTCATTTTTTTTTTGCTTCAACTACCCCGTCAACCTCTTCGTAAATATTGAATTATGTAGAAAAATATCGGAAGCGTCTGAGTACGAGTAACATAGTACAAAATCGACTACAATATCTATACTTATAATGGTTTACGCAATATTTAAAAAGCGATCAATTGTTTTTGATTTATAAACAAAATAATATTCCCAAAAATCATTACTCCATGTTGTTAAAAATCAATATATCCTCGTAAAAAAATCAAATGGGTTCGATGCTGATAAAAAATATAGTTGGACAAGTTCCGAAACTAAAGCCAATAATTTCCTTCCTCGAGACCCCGCCGATACCACCAATAGTCTAGGATTTATTAAGCTTGTTTCAAATGACCCGCGTTCCTATTGACCCCAGTCTCCCCGACTCATTATTTTTACATATTTTAATTACGTATAATTGACTTATTTACTTCTCTGTGGTCTCCCGACGTTTCGGATGTGTCACAACATTCATTTGTTTTAATGATATGAATAATTCAATGTTTGTCAAAATAATGTGTGAGTATCGTGGACGCCGTCTGGATGTCCATATGTCCGGCTGTTCTGCTCCACAGGTCGCATTTATCTACCGATTCTCGTGAAATTTGGTGAGCAGACCCCGTATCATGGTCCGTCCGTCTCGTTCTATCGAACGGTGTCAGCCAGTGACGGACGCTTATCGTGTGATAAGGCCGTCCATGCTACGGGGCCAGGTTCAATAATTATATAGATTTTTTTGTCGATTCAGTCTTTCGTTTTTTAATCATTTTTTTAAAGCAATCTCGCAAGTTCTACAGCTCACGGAACCACTAGTCAACTGGGGCCCGTTTCATGAAGCAACAAGTTACAAATTACAAGCGGAAGTCTCTTTCTATCAAAAGGTATTGAAAAGAGACTTCCGCTTGTAATTTGTAACTTGATGCTTCGTAAAACGAGCCCCTGGTCGCTGGTAGGCCTTGGCCACACGACTTTGGTCTTAAGCGACCTGCGGCAGCGTTTTATCTGTTCATTGCGCGGTCGAGACGTGCAACGCACTGTGGTTAGTTGGGATCACGCGCAATGAATTAAAAAAACGGCTGCCGCAGGTCGCTTAAGACCAAAGTCGTGGCCAAGGCAATAGCATGATATAAATTAAGTACTTATCTATTTGTTATAGTGTGTTTACTAAACAAAAACTCGTTAGATACAGTACTTTTATAATTGTCTTTCAAAGTTGATAAACGAAAGCCAAACGAGGGATCTTCAAAAGTTTTAATGTATCCATCGTTATTAAGGACGGCAATGTTTTTTAATAAAAAGCGGTATTTTATATCCAATTACCGATCCACAGATGGTACACAAATCGCCTAAGCAATTAACAGTACGATAAAAATTAGATTTTTAATTTTCTTTAAAATCAGGAATAATTAGTCTCAATTCGGTTCGGTTTTTTTTTATATTTGTTACCTCAGAACTCCGTCATTTATGAGCCGATTCGTACAACATTCTTTTTGTTAGTAAGTATATGCTTCCAGGTTGATCCATTTTTTTTTCAAAAATCCAGTTGCATGATGGGATCCAAGAGGAATTGAGGGAACTCCTCAATTATAGTAGGCACGCGTCATAAATTTAGGAAATCATAAATTTGGTGAAGTGGAATTGATGGTGAAGACCACAGATGAGTTACGGAATTCCTCAATTAAAGTACGTCACAGATTCTGATAATTATGATTCCGTTGAAATAGCAACTAATGAAGTGCCAAGAAGGTGATCCTTGAGGAATCGACGGAAGTCCTCAAATATTATCGGCCCACAGTATTGATTTCAACTTTCATGACTCTCACACATTTTTTTTATTTGTCTATAATTCACTTCTTGCCTACTCTTTGAGATACATTTGGTAAAAATTACGTGACAATTTTATTTTGAATTTATAATCGTTTGGTAGGTATATAATATCTAATGGTTGCGATGTCAACGTCTCACTCTGACATCACTCGAGTTCCACATATTGGTCTCCCGTGTTAGAGAGAGAATGTGATGAAACAATCGATATCCCTTATTTGGACCTCCGTTGTGATATCTCAATACTCGATATATCGGCAAGTATGTGGAAGCTAAATGACGGCCCTTGAGATTCGAAATATTAGACCGCGATCGGTGGAGAGCTCTTGGAAACACCACTGCACGGAACAAAGACAAGCACCATATCTCTTTATTGCGAGAACTTTCCTGCTTTGGATTGTATCGAAAAACAATACCATGCTACGGTGACTTTTCAGAAGCCTTTGTAAGAGTATATAATGGTCGTCAAGCCCTTTCAGAAGCGGATAAGTGAAAAATTTAGTTTCTTCTAATTTCATATAAAACTTACAAGATGTGGAGTAATTTCTACCTCAGAAACAAGATTGGTATCTGAGTTGAGTACGTACTATTAATTTATCCACTCCTTTGTTCTTAAAGTAGTCAGAAAGATGGCCAAAGAAAACAATTTCAAAAGTGCTGACTTTGATGGACTTCTAACAAAACTGTTAAAAAGTTGTAGAAGCTCATAGATACACAAATAATAGATCGCGCGTGGTCTATTGAAAACTCATAGTAAGTACATTAACAAGTTATGATCGATGTTTTGAGTGGAACAATATTTGCCGTGATTTTACGACGCCATACAGTACGTAGAGGCGTAAGTAGTTCAGTTATAAAAATAACGACATGAGATATTAATTGTTCCGCTTCAAATATTTATCTTTGTTATGTCGGTACCATCATCCTCCCGTCGTCATCGTCTTTCCAGTTATAACTTAAAGGAGCTCGGAGTCTGTCCGTTTTGACACCTAATCCCATGATTGTCGGTATATAAATAGTACATTACATTACACTACAGAGGCCGGGAAGTAAGGGGTTGCCGGCCGAGTACGTACTATTATATAGACGGCCGAGCGTAGCACGGTCGGATAGTTAAGTATGAGGCTGGCAACCCCTTTCACGCCGAGGTATGTATGTATAGTGGTTTTCTCAAACATGCAATGTAATAAATAAATAAAAAACTCTAAGAAATCAAACTTAAATTTTCATGGCTGAACGCCGTGATTCTGATTCTTAAAAAAGACCATCTTGTAGGCCTCGGCCTCCAATTTTGTATGTAATGCCATTACGGGTCTCTCGTCTCGCTGTGCTCGAATCGTAACACTTCGAAGCCCATTATGAAGAACACAACGTCAATATTTCATTGCATGTTTGAGAAAATAATAATAACTAGTGGCTCTGTGACCTGCAGACATCGCGAGTCTGACAAAAAAATAAACTAAATCGACGGAAAAATCTGTTTAATTATTGGACCTGCCCACACACGAGAATCGATTGAGATATGCGAGCTGTAGAGGCGAACACCCGGAGACCCGGAGATACGAAATAATTTCTGCCTAAGCTAAAACGGAAAACTTCGCTCGCTCATCAATAAGTTTTTAGCGAATCAAGCATCAAGGCTTGCGTAGTCCATTTTTCCTCCCTTAAATCTCTGGGTCACACCCCATGTTCCTCCGCAATGGGCTCTAGGGTGAAATCCGCGCTAATTTCCTAACTTTTATCCCCCTAACTTTCCCCATTCCATCGGCTTTATTCTTGTAATCCCTATTACAAGCTTTTCTGATATTTTCGTGATCCTTCCGCTGCCTCAACAGGTTACGCTAAAGTAAATTCGGCTGAGATAGCCATGAATGACTTAAGTACTGACTCAAATTAACGAGGAAAAGTTAATAAAAAGCCAATTCCATAAGCACTTTGTAAGAAGAAGAAAGGAAGAGATACTTTCTTATTCACCAAATTCAAAGATCAAGTCGCAGATTTCATGTTATACTTGAAATCAATGTCTTGAGATGAACTAGATGAAATGAGTATTTTTGAGAAAAATATTACATACCTACCTATATTTAAAAAAATGCGAAATTTTTATAAAGGTCAGGTCATGAGTACCTTAAGCAAACGAGCATACTGTATGAAAAATGTCCTGAGAGGGAATGACGCAAGAAAGGTTTGTCAAGATCGTAAGCAAGTGGAAATACGTGATCTCTTCCTACCCCTCCGAGAAACATTTAAAATATACTAGTAACTCTGTCCGTCTGATTAAGATAAGATTTAGAATGGCGATAGTTTTAATTCCGGGAAGGATAACAGGATAGTTTTATCCCAAAAATCATCCCCAAAAGGGGTGAAATGGTGGGCGAAATGTATGGAGCTACGACATAAACGAGTTCGGCGCGGAGAAGTCGCGGCCAAGCGGTTTACTAAGCGGACATCAAAAATAGGTTTATATAGGGAATTCTTATTACAAAAATAAGTTTATAATGATGAATATTTATTTACAATTTTAACATAAAGCAATATAAACACAAAAATAATCAAATTTAATTACAACGGTAGAATTTTCGGACTTTAGCCCGGATTCGCCGCATAAGTGTTTGCACGTCACTTTTTGAAACTTTTCTACATGCAGAAAACCACATGCGTCTAAATTCTTCTAATGAACCAGCTCCTCGGCCATCCTTCCTCAGGTGTCTCTTAACAATGGCCCAGTATCGCTCGATTGGGCGGAGCTCCGGGCAGTTTGGTGGATTGTCTACCTTTTTAACAAATTCAACGTTTTTTGTATTTAACAGCGTCACGGTCTCACCAGCATAGTGAGCACTTGCTAAATCAGGCCAAAACAAAGGGGGGACACTGTGCTTTCTATATATTGGAAGCAACCGTTTTTTGATGCATTCACTTCTATAAATTTCGCCATTAATAGTGCCGGTTGCAAAATAAGAGTTACTTTTGAGGCCACAGGAACAAATTGCCTGCCATATAAGAACTTTCTTACCCAATTTGTCCATCTTTATGGCTTTTTCGGCATCGGGTACATTTTCTCCTACAACTGCATTGTAATACTGGGGCCCTGGTAACGTATTGGTGTCAAATTTTACGTACGTTTCATCGTCCATAAGAATGCATCGAGATTTATTTGTCAGCAACATATTATATAAATTTCCGCACCTTTTTTTGGCCCGCGTTTGTTGCTCAACACTTCTCTTTGGCATTTTTTGTTTCTTGTATGTCCGTATGTTATTTTTTTTTTTTATATTTTGTATAGTACCTATGCTAACACCTACTTTTTTAGCAATTTCCCGAACGGACATGTACTTTTTAGATTTTAACAAGCACACGACTTTTTCATCGATATGTGGGTTTGCCGATCCACTTCGGCGTCGCGATTTCGGTAAATCTTCGAGGGTACGAGTATGGTGCTCCCCAAACTTTTTTATTATTTGAAACACCGCTGACTTGGAACATTGAAACTTATTAGCAATTTTCCGCAATGAATATTTGCCTGTACACCAATTCTGCAAGATTAATTTTCGATCTTCAATATTAATTCGTTCCATCTCGAAAAATATTTTGACATTTAATAAAATATATAAAACACTTGATAGAATTATCCATGGTCATTTTATATCCGGCCAGTACTTATTAGTTCGTTTTAGTTTAAGTTTTAAAGCTTGAGTTAAATATGTCCGCTTAGTAAATTGAACAGTCCTTAGTATTTTCTTTCCTATTTTGACACTTTTATATCTTTTTGTTGTTTGGTTTTATTTTAAGTGTAATTATGGATTGTAATTGTAATAACCTCCAGTTTGTAAGTATATTTATTTTAATTAAGATCGTACTTTTATATAGACTCAACAGAGTCTGATTAAATAAATAAATAATGTAAAGTCGTGTTCATAAATAAATACGAGTACATGTACGTTTCCAAAGGATCATAAAAATCTGAGTAACCTTATGCCCTTAACAATAAAGTCGTGTTCACTTTTTGATCACTTTGACCGTGCACATATTTTGGAACTCGACTTAGGGTGAGGCCAGACGAGCGTAACTTGCGCGCTGTGAGTCGCGTATAATTTCGGTCCGCCCATAGATGGACAGATGGACTCGTCTGGCCTCACCGTTAATGTATTTAGTTATGATACCTACTGATAACCGCAAAACACGAAAGTCTTTAATAGAACTTATCACATTTAAACTGAAATCAGAAACCTAGCTGAAATGCTCGGTTGAGCGATGTTCAAAGATGCAGTTTGCTCCAGTTCCCAACTTCAGGCCTACCTAATAACTAACTCGAGCGCCCAACAGCGCCCACTAACGGTAGCTAATATTGAGAACGTTATATAGCTTTCTAACTGGTAATACAAATTGAAATAACTACGTTCAGTTTGTGGCAGCCAATTTGGTTCAGTACTCGTAATATGTTTACAGATACGACTTTAATGTGGAAAACTAGTTTTAACGCGAATGTGTAACTTGCAACGCTACATTTATATAGACTTACAAGGCTAATCTTGACTTCACGTCTTAGTCAATATTTTGTAAGTCTATAAAATTCTATTTTTGAGTAAACTAACCAAATAATAATATACAAATTAAGATTTTCCGATTGTATCGACGTTGAATTGTAAATTCTGTGAACAGTCAAAAACACTTGATTTGTTTAAAAATGTAATATATGAATGCTTTTTGTGAAAAAATAACTACGTAAATCCATACTGTAAATATTTGATCTTAATGACCTATAATTTTATTTCTTATTATTGTTTATAGATTTATTTAAGTAAGTAGACATAAAAATGTTACTATACGCCCTAGTAGGGTCCATGATTGTACTCGCTTTATTTTAAGAACATCTGTAATACTAATTGCAACTAATAAATTTATGAAATATTAAATATATAAATTATCGATCTATCTAACCATCAAATATTATTAAATTGAAAGTACTTTATAGTATACGCAATGAAAATTGCTTGTCTAAAACATTGTCTAGCCTCAATACACTTTTAAAGCTTAATTTAAGCGATTGCGACCAAAAATCATCAAACAGCAAGTAACAATATAGGTACATTGTATTCGTAGCCAGGTAAATATCGTCAAATAGCGGCTCGCCCTCAAGTTTTGACGTTTGGGGACGATGAATGTGCAAACAAACGATGATGGAACGTCCCTCGACGACCATCGATCTCCGGGCTCGCCTTCATGGAACAGAGGTTTTGCCTTATGGGCATTATCATTTTACGAGAGTTTTCACTTTGCCAACTAGAACTGTGCTTTGATTGGCGTGTGAAGTAATTATGTGAGAGTGGTGTACCAAAATACTCACACCGCGTTTCAAAGTAATTTCTAACTGGATTTCAAGGAATGTGAGGGATACTTACAGTTTTTTTGTATTTCGGTTATCTATTTTATATCAGCGAATGTATTTATAATAATCAAGTACGACATAGGTACATATACTCGTATGTATATATCAGATACTTGATAAACAACAGATTAAAACTAATTAAATAAGCTGACGAAAATCGTTGATGGTGGACGATTGTAATTTCTTGTGTTCCATTTTATTCGTTTATTTGTTGCATAAATGAGTTTAGTAAATTGGAGGGCTAGTTTACCAAAATGGTTTGTTTATCGACAAACATGCCCAAGTAATGTTAACATTAGTAACCCTTATCACGCCAAACCTGACTTAAGGCCAAGTTCGCAACCTGCCTCGGTACAATTACTATTGTAATACAGGAAGACTGCCTGACTCGACGGCGATATTGTTTTGATATCCAACTTTTTATGGCATTATTATGACGTATCAGGTATTAGAGGATACTGCGTAATGTTGGTTATATACTTACCTTTATTCGCATCATAGAATGTCATTCCATAATGAAGTCGTAAACTTAAGTGGCAGTGGGCGAGGCACATTGCACGTAGAACTGACGGCCGTTGAGGCGGACAGGTTCTCGACTGGTGACCACGTACCGGAAGGCACACAAGGTTGACTGACTGATGACCTGGTAAAGGTCGCGGGAGTCCGCTGGATAATGAATGTAACGATTGATAAAAAAACCTTTTTTTACCTATTAAATCCATGTTACAGAAAAAGTATAGAGAAATCAAATGTTCTGGTGTTAAATACGGCGTATTATATGAAACGTGAAATTGTGGCATAAAAAATATCGAACTTTAATAATTATTAGGCAAAATATTTGACTGTGACGAACACTTTATTTAGTCGAGGCATACGGGATATCGGGAATGGTTGACTATAGGGGTAGGACATATGTCAAAGACTAGAGCTACGCGAAAGCGTTGCATCGACCAACTAAACGCGCGAATCCTTTGAAATAATCCATACTATCCATCCATACTAATATTATAAATGCGAAAGTGTGTCTGTCTGTCTGTCTGTCTGTCTGTCTGTCTGTTACCTCTTCACGCTTAAACCGCTGAACCGATTTGAATGAAATTTGGTATCAAGATAGTTTGAGTCCTGGAGAAGGACATAGGATAGTTTTTATCCCGGAAATCATCCCCCAAGGGGATGAAGTGGGAGGTTAAATTTTCTATGGATATACTTAAAGCGCCGTACCGATTGAGATGAAATTTAGTGCAGAGATAGTATGAATCCTGGAAAAGGACATAGGATAGCTTTTTTCTCAAAATTCAACCCCTAAGGGGTGAAATGGGGGTTTAAAATTTCTACGGAGATACTTAAACCGCCGAACTGATTGAGATGATATTTGGTGCAGAGATAGTTTGAGTCCTGGGGAAGGACATAGGATAGTTTTTATCCCGGAAATCATCCCCTAAGGGGTGAAATGGGGGGTTACAATTTCTATATAGCTACTTAACCGCTCAACCGATTTAGGTGAAATTTGGTGCAAAAATAATTTGAATTCTGGGAAAGAACATAGGATAGTTTCTTCCCGAAAGTCATCCCCTAAGGGGTGAAATGGGGGGTTACAATTTCTATATAGCTACTTAACCGCTCAACCGATTTAGGTGAAATTTGGTGCAAAAATAATTTGAATTCTGGGAAAGAACATAGGATAGTTTTTCCCCGAAAGTCATCTCCTAAGGGGTGAAATGGGGGGTTACAATTTGTATGGAGCTACTTAAACCGCTGAACCGTTTTAGGTGACTGTTGTATTGACTATAGGGGTAGGACATATGTCAAAGACTAGAGCTACGCGAAAGCGTTGCATCGACCAACTAAACGCGCGAATCCGTTGAAATAATCCATACTATCCATCCATACTAATATTATAAATGCGAAAGTGTGTCTGTCTGTCTGTCTGTCTGTCTGTCTGTCTGTTACCTCTTCACGCTTAAACCGCTGAACCGATTTGAATGAAATTTGGTATCAAGATAGTTTGAGTCCTGGAGAAGGACATAAGATAGTTTTTATCCCGGAAATCATCCCCCAAGGGGATGAAGTGGGAGGTTAAATTTTCTATGGAGATACTTAAAGCGCTGAACCGATTTAGGTGAAATTTGGTGCAAAGGTAGTTTGAATCCTGGGAAAGGATATAGGATAGTTTTTTTTCCGAAATTCATCCCCTAAGATGGTGAAATGGGGGGTTCAAATTTATATGGAGATACTTAAACCGCTGGACCGATTGAGATGAAATTTAATGCAGAGATAATTTGAATTCTGGGAAAGGACATAGGATAGTTTCTTCCCGAAAGTCATCCCCTAAGGGGTGAAATGGGGGGTTACAATTTCTATATAGCTACTTAACCGCTCAACCGATTTAGGTGAAATTTGGTGCAAAAATAATTTGAATTCTGGGAAAGAACATAGGATAGTTTTTCCCCGAAAGTCATCTCCTAAGGGGTGAAATGGGGGGTTACAATTTGTATGGAGCTACTTAAACCGCTGAACCGTTTTAGGTGAAATTTGGTGCAAAGATAGTTTGAATCTTGGGAAAGGACATAGGATAGTTTTTTTCCCGAAATTCATCCCCTAGGGGGATGAAATGGGGTGTTAATTTTCTTATGACGATACTTAAACCGCTGAACCGATTGAGATGAAATTTGGTGCATATTTGGTTATAGTTTTTTCCCGAAAGACATTCCCTAAGAGGTGAAATGGGGGGTTACATTTTCTATGGAGATACTTAAACCGCCGAACCGATTGGGATTAAATTTGGTGCATATATAGATAGAATTCTGGGATAGGACATAGGGTAGTTTTTTTCCCGAAATTCATCCCCTTAGGGAGTGAAATGGGAGGTTTAAATTTGTATGGAGATACTTAAACCGCTGAACCGACTGAGATTAAATTTGGTGCAGAGATAGTTTGAATTCTGGGAAAGGACATGATAGTTTTTTCCCGAAAGTCATCCCCTAAGGGGTGAAGGGGGGGGGGTTACAATTTCTATAGAGCTACTTAAACCGCTGAACCGAAATAGGTGAAATTTGGTGCAAAGATAGTTTGAATCTTGGGAAACGACATAGGACTATCCTATTTTTTTCCCGAAATTCTTACCCTAAGGCGGTGAAATGGGGGATTTAATCTTATGTGGAGATACTTAAACCGCTGAACCGTTTGAGATGAAATTTGGTACAGAGATAGTTTGAATTCCGGGAAAGGACAAAGGATAGTTTTTTCCCGAAAGTCATCCCCTAAGGGGTGAAATTGAGGGTTACAATTTGTATAGAGCTACTTAAAACGCTGAACCGATTTAGGTGAAATTTGGTGCAAAAATAATTTGTATTCTGGAAAAGGACAAAGGATAGTTTTTTTCCCGAAATTCATCCCCTAAGGGGGTGAAATGGGGGGTTAAATTTTAAATGGAGATACTTAAACCGCTGAACCGATTGAGATGAAATTTGGTGCATATTTAGTGATAGTTTTTTCCCGAAAGTCATTCCCTAAGGGAGTGAAATGTGGGGTTACAATTTCTATGGAGATACTTGAACCGCCGAACCGATTGAGATTAAATTTAGTGCAGAGATAGTATGAATCCTGGAAAAGGACATAGGATAGCTTTTTTCTCAAAATTCAACCCCTAAGGGGGTGAAATGGGGGTTTAAAATTTCTACGGAGATACTTAAACCGCCGAACTGATTGAGATGATATTTGGTGCAGAGATAGTTTGAGTCCTGGGGAAGGACATAGGATAGTTTTTATCCCGGAAATCATCCCCCAAGGGGATGAAGTGGGAGGTTAAATTTTCTATGGAGATACTTAAAGCGCTGAACCGATTTAGGTGAAATTTGGTGCAAAGGTAGTTTGAATCCTGGGAAAGGATATAGGATAGTTTTTTTTTCGAAATTCATCCCCTAAGATGGTGAAATGGGGGGTTCAAATTTATATGGAGATACTTAAACCGCTGAACCGATTGAGATGAAATTTAATGCAGAGATAATTTGAATTCTGGGAAAGGACATAGGATAGTTTCTTCCCGAAAGTCATCCCCTAAGGGGTGAAATGGGGGGTTACAATTTCTATATAGCTACTTAACCGCTCAACCGATTTAGGTGAAATTTGGTGCAAAAATAATTTGAATTGTGGGAAAGAACATAGGATAGTTTTTCCCCGAAAGTCATCTCCTAAGGGGTGAAATGGGAGGTTACAATTTGTATGGAACTACTTAAACCGCTGAACCGTTTTAGGTGAAATTTGGTGCAACGATAGTTTGAATCTTGGGAAAGGACATAGGATAGTTTTTTTCCCGAAATTCATCCCCTAGGGGGATGAAATGGGGGGTTAATTTTCTTATGACGATACTTAAACCGCTGAACCGATTGAGATGAAATTTGGTGCATATTTGGTTATAGTTTTTTCCCGAAAGACATTCCCTAAGAGGTGAAATGGGGGGTTACATTTTCTATGGAGATACTTAAACCGCCGAACCGATTGGGATTAAATTTGGTGCATATATAGATAGAATTCTGGGATAGGACATAGGGTAGTTTTTTTCCCGAAATTCATCCCCTTAGGGAGTGAAATGGGAGGTTTAAATTTGTATGGAGATACTTAAACCGCTGAACCGACTGAGATGAAATTTGGTGCAGAGATAGTTTTAATTCTGGGAAAGGACATGATAGTTTTTTCCCGAAAGTCATCCCCTAAGGGGTGAAGGGGGGGGGGGGGGTTACAATTTCTATAGAGCTACTTAAACCGCTGAACCGAAATAGGTGAAATTTGGTGCAAAGATAGTTTGAATCTTGGGAAACGACATAGGACTATCCTATTTTTTTCCCGAAATTCTTACCCTAAGGGGGTGAAATGGGGGATTTAATCTTATGTGGAGATACTTAAACCGCTGAACCGTTTGAGATGAAATTTGGTACAGAGATAGTTTGAATTCCGGGAAAGGACAAAGGATAGTTTTTTCCCGAAAGTCATCCCCTAAGGGGTGAAATTGGGGGTTACAATTTGTATAGAGCTACTTAAAACGCTGAACCGATTTAGGTGAAATTTGGTGCAAAAATAATTTGTATTCTGGAAAAGGACAAAGGATAGTTTTTCCCGAAATTCATCCCCTAAGGGGGTGAAATGGGGGGTTAAATTTTAAATGGAGATACTTAAACCGCTGAACCGATTGAGATGAAATTTGGTGCATATTTAGTGATAGTTTTTTCCCGAAAGTCATTCCCTAAGGGAGTGAAATGTGGGGTTACAATTTCTATGGAGATACTTGAATCGCCGTACCGATTGAGATTAAATTTGTTGCATATATAGATTTAATTCTGGGAAAGGACATAGGGTAGTTTTTTTCCCGAAATTCATCCCCTAAGGGGGTGAAATGGGAGGTTTAAATTTGTATTTAGATACTTAAACCGCTGAACCGACTGAGATGAAATTTGGTGCAGAGATAGTTTGAATTCTGGGAAAGGACATACGATAGTTTTTTCCCGAAAGTCATCCCCTATGGGGTGAAGGGGGGTTTACAATTTCTATAGAGCTATTTAAACCGCTGAACCGATTAAGGTGAAATTTGGTGCAAAAATAATTTGAATCCTGGGAAAGGACATAGGATAGTTATTTTCCCGAAATTCATCCCCTAAGGAGGTGAAATGGGGGGTTAATTTTTTATGGAGATACTTAAACCGCTGAACCGATTTAGATGAAATTTGGTGCAAAGATAGTTTGAATCCGGGGAAAGGATAAAGGACAGTTAAGGATAGTCTTTTACGATATTAATAAATAAAATAAATAAATAAAACATTTATTGCAGGCAACTAAGGCCCATAGTTACAAATACCTTACAAACTATCATACATACAATATAATATTAAAAAACTAATTATTATTTAGGCGACGAAACAGTGTGGCTCCGTTGCGTCGTCAAGTCCGGTGTAGAGTTCGGTAGGTTGCCCCGGAACCGCCGAAACAAATTTGCATGGAGCTATTAAAACCGCTGAGCCGATTTAGATTAAATTTGATATAGGGATATTTATATGTAGTTCCGAGGAGGGGCATACGATCATTTTTATCCCGAATATCATCCCCTTACTGGTGAGTGATGGGTGGGGGGGAGGGGAGGTTATTAATTTTTTGGTCTACTTCCGATTTACTTTCATGAAATTTGGTATATAGATAGTTTGTGGCCCATGGAAGATGATATCCAGGAAATCATCATACCCTATAAAATTCGAATAAAATTAGGTCAAGACATATTTTGAATCCTTAATGCCGTTTTCATCCCTTATAGGAAGTTTTTAAGATTAAATCAACAATTTAAATATGTACCCCCCTTTTTCATAAATGTCCATCAAATAACCTACCAGGGTAATATTTATTCAAGCTGGCTACTACTACACAGAAGAGGATTTTTACTTATGTTTTTTTACCTTATCTCATAATAATAATAAGTAATAAGTAAGTATTATATATGCGGAAGTAACTGTCTGTTTGCTACCATTTCACGCTCATACCACTGAACCGATTTCGACGAAATTTGGTATAGACGTAGTTCGAGTCCCGGGGAAGGACATAAAATAGTTTTTATGCCGGAAATCATCCCTTAAAAGGATGAAATGGGGGGCGGAAGTTTGTATGGAGGTACAATATAAAGGTGTTCCACGCGGACGGAGTCGCGGGCAAAAGCTAGTAATACAATAATTTAAACTGAGATTTAATCAACTAACCACGGTCTATGTTCCAGCTTCATCTTGGACACTGGGAATTCATGAGAATCATCCAAAGAGTCAAGGGATATCAGGTTTCAGAAGTATCAGAACGAAATGTAACAATGTTATAAGTGAACTTCGGCCTTTTCATTCCAGCGCCTGTTTTCAGCCTTAATTATATCCTCGTACCCTATACAATACCTTTATGCTAACCCCTTCATTACATACCTAGCTGTCTTGGCCGAAACTGATAAGCAACGTATTGATTGACTGAGGTCTCCCGACGTTTCGGATGTGTTGCAACATCCATGGTCACGTGGACGTAACGTCGGGAGACCTCAGTGAGGTAAATAATCACGTATAAGTATAAATAATGATAAGCAACGGTCAACGGGTAAAATTATAAATTTCTCCTTTAATTTAAAAATAAAATGTAATCGAGGTTTGAATGTCAGTTTTGTCCCTACTCACCCCGTTTTACGGTAGTAAGTATAAATCTGTACCTACATCGGCAGGTCGATCACGTAATGCATTGTACGCGCGTCAGGTTGATCGAATCTAAATGCCACTTTTTGTATAGGAAAATCACGGTTGAATTGTCGTAATGTGCGTTCGAAAATTTACGTGACCACTTTTGCTTGAATCAGTCGTCGAAAGCAAGTTTAGTAAAATTATTACTCTCTAAACGCAACACCAATAGAGGGTTGATAGCGCTCTTATGACTCTTCTGAACTTGCAAGTGTCCATAGGCTGCGGTGTCCGCTTTCTACTTATCAGGCTTGTTTGTTTGCCGCCGTCCTGGTATTATAAAAAGTATAAGTTAGATTCCCACACAGAGCGGTGCAGTCTTTACCAAGTTTAGAATTTGACTACCTATAACTTGATGATTGCTGTACATAAACATTCACTTACAAATTCTAAATCAGTAATAGATTGTAAAAAATGTAGGTACTCTTGATAACACATAAAAAAAAAAGACGTGAAGGCAAATGAAATCGAAGCAATCGAAAAGAAACACCCTTGAACTCACATTAATGTCAATTCCAGCTAAAGGTATCCCTCAGTTTTTCCCATCCGCTAGGATCTGACGGCTTCAAGCCTCGTTACCCGCGCCCCACCGGCCAGGGTTCCCATAGTGACATAAAACGTGTTAACTTTACTTTTTGTGGCGCCCAAATAGGGTTCTGTGTAAGAAATTATTTCGTCAACCAATTATGTATCACGCACACGTCAAGGAGTGACGTGAAAAGCTTGTTACTACCACATGCTATTGTCGGGCCAGCGCCTCTCGCTTGTCTGATATGCTTTGTTAACTCTTTCCTTTAGTGTACCAGAGGGGCAATTGCGTAACTTTTTGAACAAGCGTTAGGACAACTCAATAAATAACGATTAGATCTACCTAACGTATAGTCGCGAAGCGTTGAGCCACTTGGCACTGTATTGTATTTAGCCGTCTAATGAGAATCGGTTGGTGTTATATATGTATACGAGTATAGTCGATCAAGACCGATTCGCACTACACGTTTAAATTAAGACAACTGGCAAGTATACAGGATGTTAACGGGGTCATGATCCGGAATGACAAAAAGCGAATAAGATGATCATACTGAACAACCTTTCCCATGGGACCAACCACGAAATCGCAAAAAAAAAGAGCCAATTAAGAGTTAACTGTGAGTTAACTGGGATTTAATTGAGAGTTAATGTATGGAATACCTGGTTTTTTTTTGCGATTTCGTGGTTGGTCCCATGGGAAAGGTTGTTCAGTATGATCATCTTATTCGCTTTTTGTCATTCCGGATCATGACCCCATTAACATCCTGTATATAATTATATATTATATATCATATGGCTTTATTATTCACTAGCTTCTGCCCGCGATTCCGTCCGCGTGGAACTCGTTTATATCGCGTAGCTCCATAGAAACTTTCACCCCCCACTTCATACCCTTGGGGGATGATTTCTGGGATAAAAACTATTCTATGTCCTTCCCCAGGACTCAATCTATCTCTATACCAAATTTCATCCAAATCGGTTCAGCGGTTTAAGCGTGAAGAGGTAACAGACAGACAGACAGACACACTTTCGCATTTATAATATTAGTATGGATTTAATTACAATTGAAGTATAAACTAAATAAATAAACTAAGTACAGGTCGATTCACAAAGCTTGCGCGTAATGTATATGAAATTATAAACAATGTCGTGTACTTAATTGTAAATAATGACCATACCTAGAGGTTGATTATATTTATGTTATTTTGCTTTTGGTTTGTTTTTTCTATTCCTTGTTATTGTGTTCTTATATTTGTTGACATTGTCCTAATATTATATCTTAATTTTTCTCTGTTTTTGACGATCGTGATAAAAATTCTTATTTTTTTGACATGTATGCAAATCTGTAATGTAATTTTTTATCATGAAATAAATAATCTAATCTAATCTTTAACCTGAACTATGCTATGAGGTTGTATACAGAACGAACGGCCAAATTACGAATGTTTATCATCAACATTGGTCTGTCTATTTGAATTTTATTACATGTTTGGGAATAATGTCAAACAAAACATATCAAACTATGTTTTACATAGGTACATGTATAGATGGCAGTAGGGTAGTTGCGTCATGTTAAAATTGATAACGTAGTGTAGTTGCTAAATGGATAGTAAGCCATCAAATTATCGTAATAAAGTATAAATTACCTTGAAAGTTAAGAAAGATATGATTTTTTTTTATTGTCCAAGATTAAATTTAAAGCTACTAATGGAACCCTTACGCTTTTATAGAAACAAATTCGTATGACAACTATGGACGCAGTATTTCGCGACCGAAACAGCAATTTACTTAATTTTCCGTACCACGATTAGTACAAATTGCAAAGTGTGACGTCATACTTTTACGTCAATTAGTATGAAGCGTTTCGGCTGCCGCCAGCGATCTGTCTTTAACTAAATTTTTAGTTTCATTTTTTATTGTAGTTGCGCCCATACAAACATTTGTTCCTCTCCAAAAGGTCACAAGCCTATTTCGTCATTTATGCCTAAAGTAATAACATATCAAGGGTCGGCAACGCCCATGTGGAGTTGCATGCGTCTATAGGCTGCGGTGCCCGCTTACCATCAGGCGGGCCGTACGCTTGTTTGCCACCGTCGTATAAAAAAAGGTAACAAAATAAATAAATATCCCCATAGTAAGCTCAATAAGGCTCGTGTTATGGGTACTAGACGACGATATATTTAATAGATAGAAATACTTAAATACATAGAAAACATCCATGACTTAGAAACAAATATTCTTACTCTTCACACAAATATATGCCCTTACCGGGATTCGAACCCAGGACCAAACTGGTACAAGAAAAAGAAATAGTATATTTTAATTTCATTCCAATCAATTTCAATGTTCTGGCTCACACATTCATGGAAATGCGTTAACGAAACAGAATAGATTTAGAGGATTCATAATTTTGTATGTATATACTAGCTGTCCGCGCGGCTCCGCCCGCGTTTAGGAACACAATCAAAGCTGCGAGATTAAATAGCCTATGTCAATCCTGATGCTCTATTTTACATACTCTTAAAACATGTTATCATTAAGTGCGTTGCAAAGAACGCAAGCAAACCTTGGGTTAAAATATCCGGGGGCACGGCAGTGCCCCCGCCAAGTCGAGCGCGAAGCAAGCACTGCCGTACTATCCTTTACTGGAACCATTTCGCCGCATTTTCAGGCCCCTATTTGAGAACCTCTGGATAAGACCAGAACACCGAAAGTTTCGTCATCCAGTAAGCTACAATCACATACCTAATTAAAATCCAAAATTTCAAGTCTGTAGGTCATTTAGTTCCGAAGTTAAGCGAAAGCAAAGTTTCGCATTTATGACACTCACTCACTCACGCACTCATGATCATCAAAATAGAACTAGTACTTCCCATAAACTCAGAGAGCTGAAATTTGGTACAGAGTTAGGGTTTAATGGCCACATAAAGGGAAAACTATAAAAAAATTGCAATTTCAACCCAGTTTTCTAGATACACCAACTGTATACATTACTTTGTAATACTATACAAATATATAGGATTACAAAGTTACATTTGCAGTGAATGGGAAAATTCAAAAGCAAGAATGGGCCTGCATTCATAGTTTGTATGTATGGATAACACATTAACCTACAAAAAGAAGTGAGATCCCAAAAAAAACATTGCATCTAAAAAAGAGACCATGTCTCGAAACTCTTCCACCGTAAAAAGGTGTGAGATATTTCGTAGAGCCAAGTCTCAGGCATTCTTATTAATCTTTATTTGCTTGCTTAATAAAATTTTGTGACTTGGCAATCACACAATACTACATAATTTTAGGTAAGTAAGTTTGCAAAAATCCATAAATACAGTTAAGTTGTGTGATTGCCACGCTGCAGAATTTTATTTAGCAAGCAAATAAAGATTAATAAGAATGCCTGAGACTTGGCTCTACGAAATATCTCACAACTTTTTACGGTGGAAGAGTTTCGAGACTTGGCCTCTTTTTTACATGGAATGTTTTTTATGGTATCGTTTACCCAGACAGTCCATTCTAAACGCAGGTGAAAGTTTTTGAAATCGGATAAGCGGTTCCAGAGATTATCCGTTACATACAAACGTATTTTACAAAGCAACATTCTCACAGAGACCTTCTCTTTATAATATTAGTATACACGAAATTAGGCCTAAGGTAAACAAATGGCCCATAGCGGTGTTCTCTCAAGGCAAAGGGATCTCCACTAATCTAGGCTACTACACGCTACTGCGCACGGCCGCCTTATAAGATAATTTCACATCTGACCGATTTTCCGTTCGATCGGGCGTTTATTGAAAAAGGTCCAAGGAAAGATTAGAAATTTATTAGGAAGGTCTAGTTGGAGCGAGATTGAAAATTTACGTGACCCTCTACCTGAAATTGACTTTCGTTTCTCCTCTTCCGTTTTACCGAGTTATTTGTTTGAATAACTAAGCATTATTTAATATTTACGTACCGAAATTATTACTATAGGCCCCACTGCAGAGAAGTTATTATGATGTATTTTTTGGGTGAAATATGGATTAGTCTCAAGGGTTTTGGGGAAAGTGGCAGGTTATTAATATTCTAATTTCGAAATAATTAATATTGGAGACGAGTTTAGGTCACCGACAAGTACAATATCTATTTTGGCAGTGTTTATTCACGATTTTAGTTCGCGTCTGTTTTTACTCTTTTTTTCGAATTCTGAATTATTTAGTTATTTATTTATTTAAACTTTATTGCACAAAAGAAAACTTATCGTACAAAAGGCGGACGTAATGCCATATGGCATTCTCTACCAGTCGAACCTTAAGTCAAAGCGGAAAAGATTGTGGGGCAGTGCAAATAGCAACTACAAAAAAAATAACATTACGGTATTCCTATATACAACATATTTACACAGATACATGTACATAAATAAAATAAATACTTACATACATAAACAAATATTATACATAAATATACAATTAAAACTTAACAATAATATGTCTACCTCTGACAGTATTATAATATTTAATTTTATTGATTGACTATCCCTAAGTGATGATCAAGTAACCTTTCAAGCGTATGTTAGGTCAACTTAAATTTTCCCATATTTGTATGTTTAAACAAATAGATTTTGTGAGGTAAATATCGATTAGGAACGCTCATTTAATAGTATAAGTAGGCCTTCCACGCAATTTTTACTTTGCTTATCTTATCTCTTGATGATGATAGCTATCATTTTAGTACAGTTTATCAAAAAAACTCAGAAAATAACTTAGGACGGGTTACACCAACTTACGATTACAGATCGATCAACGTTAAATATGGTGCCGGCAGCTGTAATTCCATACAGAAACTTGTCAAACTTTCTATATTACCTACAATCACATGGCGAACACCGTTTACCATTACCGGTGGCTTGTTCTAACTCAGTTAACATAAAAATAATGTAGCTGGTGAAAGTACCAGCAATGTGTTATGTGTTCGTATCAAAATCGCGCAAGCGGTATTTTTCAGCGTAAAGGGGACGACCTTTTTACACGGAAATTAAATTTCCCGATACTTTTATCGCATTAAGTTCCACCGGACCGATAACAGATTCTAATACTGCGCCACCCGCATCCAGCGGACACCCGCGACCTATACCAGACCCCGTATCATCGAACCGCGTGTTCACACTGCGTCCGTTTCCGTGTCCGGGAGGTCTTTTTCTCGCTTGCGATGTTTCGCCCGAGTGCGAAAGAGACGGATGCCCCCGGACACGGAAACGGACGCAGTGTGAACACGCGGTAAGATAGAGCGTCCGTCACTGGCTGACGCCGTTCGATAGAACGAGACGACGCTCCTATCTTGTCACTTATCGCGTGATAAGGCCGACCATGATACGGGGTCAGGTCATCAGTCCACCTTGTCCGGGGTCTAACCCACGCTTCGCGTCTCCTGGTACGTGGCCGCCACTCGAGAACCTTTCCACCTTTCATTAGGCACTCTTTGGGAGATTGGGCCTATGTCCAGCACTGTACGTCTTTCAGCGATATAAAAAAAAAAACCTATATATATAAAATCCACAATGCGCTGCTACTGTCGCAACCGCCTGTTCGTGGTATCGGTGTCATTTTGATACAATAGGCATGCGGCCTCATGTTCAAATTGATAACGTAGTGATGCTAAATGGATAGTAAAATCCATCAAATTATTGTAATAAAGTATAAATTAGAAAATGTAATTAAAATCATAAAAAGATATGAACCTTGACAGTTTAGAAAAATGATGCATTTTTTTTATTGGCCAAGAGTCATTTATTCATTTATTCAACATCATAAGTCATGCGCATTACAAGGGATGTTAATTAATACAGGTAGGTGGTTGGTACATGACACCCTGAGAGGGCACATAATGTTTTCTAGCGCTTACATATTGCAACAATAACACAATGTTTAATTTTTAAAATTATACATGCACACAGAAGTGGATAAAATTCTTAATACATTACGCTGTCAAAGTTTGTTCATAATGAATAATACATTTCAATTAAAGCATTATAATTACGGGTAAATATAAAAATGTCAAGAAAATGATAGAAGTAATAATGTAGAGTTCAGTTAAATGGTAATTAAAATTAAGCCATAATTAAAATTATACTGATTGACATTTTACAATGTATTGTCATTTAAATAATCATCAATGGAATAATAACTCTTCTCAATAAGTAGTTTATGTAATCTACTTTTAAATAATTTGTCGCTGGTTATTTGAATAATTTGTTCAGGTAACTTGTTCATTATAATGATGCATCTGCAGTAGGGACCATTTCTGTACATGGCCAGTTTTGAAATTGGTAGCTTAAGTTTATATTTATTATTTCTCTTCGAAGTAATTTTCTGTAGTGTGAACAAATTCGGATGATTTCTAACAAACATTACCGCTTCCTTTATATAAATGCATGGTAACGTAAGTATTTTTTGTGATATGAAGTGTGGACGACAACTATTGGGAATTTGCGTGTTAGTGAGGACACGTATGCACTTTTTTTGCATAACGAATAGCTGATGCGCGTCTGTGCTGGCACCCCACATCACTACGCCATACCTAAGCCATGAGTCTGCGTATGCGTAATATGCTGTTAATGCTGTTTCCAAATTAGTGTTTACTTTAAGGACGTTTAGTGCATATACAAAACTGGACAGTTTTGATTTTACTGTTTGTATGTGGGGTTTCCTTTTAAGTGCGTCAATTTAAAGCTGTCAATAGAATCCTTACGCTTTTATAGAAACTAAATTGTATAACAACTATGTATTTAAACGCAGTTTTTCGCGACCGAAACAACAATTTACCGGATTTTCCATACAAATGATACAACTACTTTGTACAAGTGACGTCATACGTGGGTACGTCATCAGTATGAAGCGTTTTCCGCTGCCGCCAGTGACGTCAATCTTTGTCTCAAATTTTTGGTTATTTATGTTCTATAATTGTAGTTGCTCCCATACAAACATTTGTTCCTCTCCAAAAACTGGTTCGAATGGCATCGTAAAAAAATCTTAGTCCGCATCCCTATTGGCCTGCATAGACGTATTCAAGCCACTCCAAATAATAAACCAATTGGCTAATAGTGTAGATAGATACAGTCGAACTCATAAATTGTACACATTTTAGTATCTTGTCAAAGTAAGGTAATATCGCAAGAGTGGTTTCAATTTGTCATATTAATACGTAACTAACCTGTGACGGAACCGGAGCACTAAGTAGTTTATTTAAGTATTTTTGATTTACTGATTGATTTCTAAGTTCAATAAAATGCGTAACTGTTATACAAAATGCCTGCTTTTTTAAAGTTTATTTTTGTTCATTTATCTTTGGTAGCTCTTCAGGAAAACGCTGGGAGAAAGTGGCGCTTTTCACCGCATTTTTATAAACTTAATACTATGTCACTTACATACTTTTTATGTAAACCATAGATGAAGAGTAAGTAGGATATAAGGATGGGTAAATATAAAAAACCGGTCAAGTACGAGTCAGTCTGAATGCTTCCGAGACAAACGTGTGGAAAGTTTTTTTTTTTATTGTGCTCTCTCCTTTAGTTGTGGTATGACACCTTGCTTCTTGTCAAATTTCATGATTCTAAGTGAATGGAAGTTGATTGCCTTGCGGGTGTCATAATATGCGGCAAATGATTGCATTCACTTTTCTTTGTCTAGTTTCTTTGTCCACAACTCCAACTGCAGATCTGAGTATTTGATTTAAATTTCAACTTGATACTCCACGCATTCCTGCGAAAAAGGGTCTTGACAGCCGAACAGGCAGACAACGAAGTAATCCTATCCTTTAATTATTCCTTTTCATCTTTTGAGATACGGAACCCTAAAAAATGTTAGTAAATTAACTGAACTTCGTCTCAATAAGCAATCAGTGCAATCACGCTAATTAAAAGGAGAAACAGAAAGGTTGAAGATTATCTACTTTTTGATGGTTTCGTATGGTGCTGGCTGTTAGACGATGAATCCATATCCATACTTCCATACTAATATTATAAATGCGAAAGTGTGTCTGTCTGTCTGTCTGTTACCTCTTCACGCTTAAACCGCTGAACCGATTGCGATGAAATTTGGTATGGAGATAGTCTGAATCCCGGGGAAGGACATAGGATAGTTTTCATCCTGGAAATCACCCCCTAAAGGGATGAAATGGGGGGTTGAAGTTTGTATAGAGCTACGATATAAACGATTTCCACGCGGACGGAGTCGCGGGCAGAAGCTAGTAAGGAATAATCGAATGTAAGTAGTGGGACGTATATAGGCTGATTTATTATTATTAAGTAGTTTGAATTTTTCTAGAGTAGCTAATTATTTCACGTACATACAGTGTGAAAGACGTCTTGAACGAGGAGAGGCGTTTAAGTATATATATTTTATAAAGAAGTTGTTTTCAAGGTCGTTGTTTTCCTGCGCCGCCTGCACAGCTATACAACGTGTTTTTTAACCGTCTTAGAGCCGAAGCCCATTAAAGTATCCAAAACGTACTAAACATTCGTGAAAAAAATAATAGTTAAGCTTTTAGTAATAAAAGGTAATTCAGTTTGAAAAATCCTGTATGGCGCGCGGCGCGAAGTTCATTTCATTCACCCGGTTAGAGTTCGTACCTATCTACAAAAGATGGCGGCTAGCGGTCACTGCGGTCACTCGGCTGGATGATTAAAATTAATATTAATAAAAAAAAAAACGATATCAATACTTAAATAAAGAACAAAAAAAAACTCTTTTGTAAGTTCTTTGTAATGTATACATTAACTGGGCTTCGGCTCTAAGACGGTTAAAACATCCTTTATATTGTCGGGTCAAAATAAAGCCGAGACAAGAATTTTATCGGGAGACGAATCAGTGCCTTTCAAAACTCTATGAACAAAGTTCTGGAAGTCCACGAGTTTAAACACTTTCATAGAGGAGCTGGACTTAACTTATACTTGAGATTATTTGAGCTGACCGAATTGCATCAAAGTATAGTCCATTCAAAAAGCAACTCTAGCGTCCAAAGTAGAAAATTTCAATTCCAATGTCAGTTCTATAAAAACTCAAAACATACCAGGTGTATTGATTTAAACTTTCACGATTCTCATACATTATTTTTACTAAACGGAAGTTATGGAAGCGATACGTCGATTATGTTAGAGTGCGAGATGTCGCACATTCAGAAGGTCCTTAGGTGGAATGGGTATAACTTAGACAGACGGCAACCCAGACGGAAGCCTAAGAGGAAAACATCCTGATGTTCCAGGGCAACCAGCTTTAATGCCCTACGTTAAGGGGGTAACGAACAAAGTTGGTACGATACTGCGAAAGTATTCTATTAAGACCATATACATGCCGGTGTGATGTACCTAATATAAAAAAGAGTTATATAGGTTATTAAGCACTCCAAAAGTCGCACACTAAAACTCAGCCAATTGTATGACCTTTGCCTCAGTGTCGCGTCGTCAATGCTCTCAATCTCAGCTGTCAGATTTGGTGGCCATTTTTAAACACTGAATTTCATATAGACAACTTATCTAACTTACCTCTTTTTTATATTACATCATTGCATGCCGATATCCAAGGTCGTGGGACGTCTAAGATCACCGAAGGATGTTATCCCCTTTCAATCACCCGGTATTTACAAGATTGACTGCAGTTGTGGAAGTTCCTACATTGGCGAGACCAAGCGAACCATCGCGGAAAGGGTCAAAGGAACATATCGCGGCTGTCAGAAATCGGCAGGACGTGAACAAGTCCGCGATAGCCGAGCATTTGCCGGAGTCAAAGGACCAGACCCCTGGATTGAGCTCCATAAACCGTCATTTCTATAGTAGAAAAATACCTGAAGCCGTTGAAATCAGGAAACATCGTAATTTGAACCGGGATGTCGGGAGACCTCAGTGAGGTAAATAAATAAGTTAATAATGCGCGCTTAAGTTCCGTTTTCTACAAAAAACCATACAATGTGTGTTCACATGATATTAGGCTCGCATTGAACGGGGTTTAGTTGCTTCGAACCGTTAGATATATATTTATTAGGTTACGGTGCGTTAAAACTCTATTTATGCATGGGAATTTGGTCAGTTTTTTATAAGGTGACAGCCGCCCTTATTTGACGATGACCGACCAGCCCCCCTATTCTGTAACTTGTTTTAAGCTCACCTCAACCTCACCCACAAATATATCTCGACACCGCGATGCGTAGTAACTAAGCGTAGGTAGATGTCTAGTCTCGTGACGGGTGACCGGCGGGGTGAGCCGCATTAGCGCGTAGCGAATAACAGTCCAGTAAAGTCTTAGATGTCTCCTTTTACTAAACGTACTATGTATTTAACTTTTCCGACGACTCGATACCCAAGCGAACATAATGTACACATCTACATAAAATATCGTTATTTTAGGTAATTGAATTGGAAGTCTACGAGCAAGTAATTGAGTATTGAAAACGCGTAATAAAGTGAAAAAGACGTCGATTTGTACGAACGCCGCCTATAACTGGCTGTCTCGTGCGTATTGTTCAATAAAAGCCCCTTTAATGTACCGGCTGGTACATAGCTAAGTGACAGTTTGATATGCAGGCGATACAAGATATTGTACATGAGCGTTCTACCGATCAGAACCAGAGGTGTTCAACCCGTGGCGTTAATTTAATATTAATTGACTACTGCAGGCAGTGTAGCCTACTGAACAAGCAAAAGCTTTATGGCTGAACAGGCATTTTCTGGGTGAGTTTGATCCATCTTAGGCCTTGTCTTAATGTTCGTCAGGTTAGATGAAGGTCAAACGCAATCCCATTTTTAATAATAAAACAAAACCGGAGAGACGCGCCCTCAAGAGCGCGTGAAGTTCGGGTTCCTCCAAAAGAGAAGCCCCAGCGCACCGATGTGGATAAGGAGGGTTTTACAACGGTGTCGAGGAAGCGCAAGCCGCGCAAGAGTCAGTGTGGTACTGCAGAACCGGTTGGTTCCGGTCTGCGGGTTGCCACACCGAGCAAGGCGCTATATGTATCGCGCCTGCATTACACCGCCACGGCTGATGACGTGGTGGAGTACGTTCGTCAGAAGACCGGCTTCTCGTTGAGGGTGTTCCAGCTGCGTTCGCGCCACTATGTGCACTTCAGCTCGTTTGTGGTGCGCGTGCCGCGGCCGCTGCAGGAGACCATCGCATGTGCTAACTTCTGGCCGAAGGGTGTCGTGTTTCGACGGTTCCGGGGCAACCTGCCGAATCCTACACCGGAGATGACGATGCAACGGGGCCACGCCGTTTCGTCGCCTAAATAGTATTATTTGTTATTTTTAGTTTCGTGACGCATTGGTTTTTACTGTAATGTCACGTAAATGTATTTGTCAATAAATAAATAAATAAATAAAACTTACCGTCGCTGAAATTTGGACTTGCTCTCTTGTCAATGTTACCTCGATATGCTATCTCCGCGCCCGCATGAGTAAATTAACAAAAATAGGGGTCGAGGTTTTAGCGGGACCCGGGCTCCGAACCACCTAGCTGAGGATGCAACCGGGAAAATGCTCAGATGAGAGAGACGGGTCAAAACAAGATACGTGTCCTCTACTCATTTTTACGACGGTTTACGGGTACAGTCGACTACAAAGAGATGTATCCATACGATGTTACAAAAATATGTATACATAGACTTTACTAGGTACCATGGTAATAAGATATACATACATAACTTTGTAACATTAAAAAACATACTTATCTTTGTAGTCGACTGTACAAGCCTTAATATGTTGACGCAGACTATTCGTAGGTAGCTACATTTCAACACACCAAACCATCATACCATGAGACTGCGTAAGAAGAAGATTAAATTTTAATATATTGCCGCAGGTTCTTACTATCAGGCGGGCCGGGCCGTAGGGTTCTTTGCCAACAACGTGGTATAAAAAACCTACCCAAACGGGAGTGTATATAATATTCAATCTCATATGGTATTCCTTACCTACACATTGCTCATATCTACCAGGAAAAACAAACAACTCCGATTCAATATGCCAAGGTTTGAGATCTCTGGCTTAGGCATATGATACAGGATACTAAATGCATGCCGCATCCAATACGTACACAAGATTGATCGATATGCAATGAGAAGCGGTGGAATATGCAGTGAGTCATGGCGGGAAACGAAGTTATGAGCGTCCGTTTAAAGGGATTCCATTGTAATGGAATCATTTCATCATTCAAGGTATTGACAGGATTTTTAGACGGTTTCTTCGCTTTTATGCGTACCGAGCTAACGTGTTAGGACAAGCGTCGGAAACATATTCAAGTCAAAGTAGAATACGTAATATTAGTCTCCAATCGACTCCTAGAATTTGTGGGCAAAAATAAAAACCGGCCAAGTGCGAGTCGGACTCGCGCACAAGGGGACCAACATTTGATTCACACAACATTGTGGACAGGACAAATTCTGCCAGAATTTCAGTCGGTATATAATTAGGTTTCTTTCCGAAACAATATACAGCACGTTCTGTTTTCGTGAAGTGTTAAGAAACAAAGTAATAATTGAGTACTACAGAGGTAATTTTAAACCTTGGAGCCACTGGGTTGGGTATCTCATCTTGCTAAGCTACGTATATGACCTTTGTGAAGTAGCGTCAGATTGGGATACTTGCTCGAAGTTACGACGCCGGGGGGAAATTTGTTGGACAACCGTTACGTATCTACGAGCTTATGGTTACGAGCGGTGGGGTGATTACGTAACTGACAGGTGGTCAGGTTTATTGCTGCTGTCGCTAACGATTGCTGTCGATTGATGTTACTTTAACACTGCTTGGACCGCCATAAAGGACACTTAAGGCGCCGTAGGTTCATGGTCTTCTCTCCCTCTCACTGAACATAAGCGTGAGCGAGATGGAAGTGCGTGCTCGGAAGCGCGGATATCATGTTTTTTAATTTTAATTTTTTGGCCGTTTAAATAAATAAAAATCTAAACACTGATTTCCCTCAAACATGATATTGCCGATTTTTAAAAGCAATTTTAATATTTATAGCTTTTGTGCATAATTTGTTACGAATATTTTAAATGTATTTTTGTGTGTTTTAGACCTATGTTAATGATTTTTTTCTATCGAGCGAAATTTGCTTAATCACGTTTCGAAGCACTGATTTCCCTTCAGAAAAGCCTCAAGATTCGTATTTTTTTGAAACCATATTATTATAAACAGACGCATTATATTGTTTCAAAAACTCTGTTCGCTTAACTTCGCTGAAACTACGGCGCCTTAACGCCCCGGTACCCCACCGACTTGCTTCATCACCTGCCGTCCACGGTTATCTATCGTTTGCCCGAATTTCATTTGCCCGAATTTTATATTTCATAACAATCATAACGTTTAATTTTCCATTATATTTATTTGCCATATTATTATTTTCCATAATGTTGTATGCCCAAATCATTGATATGCCATAAACTTTATTTGCCATAATTTTATATGCCATAATTTTACTTGACAGAATATTCATTTGCCATAAGAAACTACATTTCTGCGAGCCGTTCAAATTTTAATGATTGTTACATATAGAACACGTCAAAATAAGCATCTTTTACTTGAAGAACTTTTCTCTAAAGAAGTTTTATTCCGCTCTATTATAAAAAAAGCAGAGCTCCCGCCGCCGTCTTCTAACCTAACCGCCATCCGAGTCGGACTGTCCTTTGAAACCAAATATCTCGGGAAATATCGATCAGAGAGAAAAAGTTTAAAGAAAAAAACATGGTTATTTTTACGCATTTTTTACGGTAGGAAAAGAAACTTCAATTTTTATTGCAGATTAATATTATATTATGGAAAATAACAATTCTGTCTTATAAATATTATGGTGAATAACAGTGCAAATGAAATTATGGTAAACAAAATTATGGCCTGTGAATATGATGGCAAATGAAATTCGGGCAAATGAAGGAATACCGCCGTCCACCCGTCGTCAACCTAACGCAAGCATGGAATGGCATCGCTTCAGCAGCGCTGAGGTGGCCGTATCAGCCGCAATGTCGTTACGGAGCCGGTAAGTGTTCATAGCAGTACAAAGTTTCATATTTAGTTACCTTTCCAGCCATTGTTAGTTGTTGAGTTTTTTATTATATATATTTTTCGAAACTCAATCCCCAGTCGAGCCACGTAGGGTGGCTATTGGACAACAATAATAGCCAAGCGAGATCGCCTTTGTGACAATAATCGCATACTCAAGATGTAACGTAGATATCAGCTGTGATGGATGGGGTATCTAAACATTATCCACTACTTAACCTACCTACTTAAAACCAAGCACCTTTACACTCAAAATCAATGAAATGGTGATATATTTTTTTAAAGTTCGAGACAAAGTGTCAGGTACATTTTTTATTACAGTACTGTAGTACACTTTTCAAAAATACGAACACTTAGACTGGCAATTGGGAATTTAGAATCGAAAAAATATCGAGTGCAACTTACCTACTGCTAGTATGTGTATGATAGGGTCATAGATTTTGTGTAGAATACGACCGAATTTCCGAATGCTTTTTTCAGAATGCCGAATTAATGTGGCTGCCTCACGCCTTACGTAACCTGAGATATATCAATTAAGCGTAGGCATAGTTAAGCTTTACGTTCGACGTCTATAGACGTTTGTGCACATGAACGGGTTAAGAAAAATATAATTCACTTCGAACCATTTCCCAGACTCACTCACCATCTGTTTATTTTAAATTCCAAATGAGTTTTCCATCCGTTGTCAACAAAGTACGGAATTCACAATCCAATCCAACTGAAATATAGAAAAGCAACATGCCACCAAAATAAACCACAAAACCAAAACCAAATCAGTGTCAGCACAGCTCATTGGTTCCTAACAGATTAATTACAACTTCGGTATCCTTTTCAACGTTCATTTATGCGCTAATTTGTGAGGTTCAGTGAGAAGAGGTTAACGTTACTCTCATTTCGCATTTCGGTTTGTTACATCAAATTTGAATGCAAAATGTAAGTTTTAGATTAACTCGACATACATTTTATAAATAATCGTACCGTAAAACGGGGTGAGTAGGGACAAAACTGACATTCAAACCTAGATAACATTTTATTTTTACATATGCAAACTGAATGATGTATATAATAAGTGTTCCGGACGTTTTTATTTTGGGTTTTTTTATGATTTTGGGTAGTTCCATTTCATAAGTTTAATGATAAACACGAAATCCCACCTCACCCCGTAGTCCCTCGTAGTTGGGGTGAGATGGGTTTTCATACAAAGGTGATTTTGGAAGACTGTTGGATCGATTTTTTCTTATTATGAATATTACTATAGCTATAGTATAGCTCCATATTAAATTGGAATACATTATTTAGGTAGCAGTGGCCTTAAAATCCCATCTCACCCCCCTTTCATCCCTTCTCTCCCCATTCATAACCCAGCTCTCCTCGCAATCCCTACTCACCCTATTTTACGGTACCTATAATTATATTAATACGCCACTTAGTGCCTCTAAAATAAACATTAAAATATAACTGAAACTGGTCACTAAATAATTTAGTGACCCGTTGAAGACTATTGGTCGTATGTCCCTACCTAGAGGCAAAAAATATGTAACTTTTTACAAAAATACGTAATTTTTTAGACTCTTACATCCTTGTTCAGAGAGTGGCACGTCTCCTGATCGGATTCCTCACGTGCACAGCCTCTTACTAGCCTACAATAGACCGGTATCTATTTTAAAAGCGTCTTTAGCTACGAAATATAATTTAACAGCACTTATAGCAATACGCCTTTTGCGTCTAATATAATGCATACGACTCTCTCGCACTTACTTATTATATACTTGCTACTAAAGGATGCATGTATACATACCGACACAAACGTGATCATGTTATTATCTGACATATTTGTATCTTATTGGAATGCAAGGATGCAAGGTGTGTCATGCGTTAATCGCTTCATAGCATTTTGCATCCTATTTATTTATTTAATCGTATGGCGATCTTTAGAATAGGCGAATATAGACTGATATTTTTATAGGAGCGTCTATTTCGCCGAAACTGTTGTGTCACAAAATTTTATTTAGCAAGCAAATAAAGATTAAAAAATGCCTGAGACTTGGTTCTACGAAATATCTCACAACTTTTTACGGTGGAAGAGTTTCGAGACTTGGCCTCTTTTTTACATGGAATGTTTTTTATGGGATCACACTTCTTTACGTACGTTATTGTTTTATCAATACATACGAATTATGAATGCTTTTTAATTTTTTGTCCCATTCGCTGCAAATATAACTTTGTAATCGTATATGTTTATATAGGTTTACAACGTTATTTCTTTAGTAGTTTATAGTTGGTGTATCTAGAAAACTGGACTGAAATTGTATTTTTTATTTAGTTTCCTGTTAATTTATACACTAAACACTAATGTATTTAAAATTTGAAGCTTCTATGTCTGCTAGAAGTGCCTTAGACTTTTGATGATCGGTGAGTCAGTGAGTGACAAAATTAAGAAACTTTGACTAGTTATAAATCTTAAACCACTAGTTTAAATTGAATGAAATTTGAAATATATCGTGTTTATACAATGCGTGCATGGTTACTGAAAATCCAGGCTTCTAGTTTTATCCACAACGAAGTTATAGGGGGGTCGAAAATGGCCTGAACTGCTTCGAGAAAAGGATGGTACGGCCGTGCCGGTGTCTTGCTCGACTTGGCGGGGGCACTCCCGTGCCCCCAGATAACTCAGTGCCGGGCTTAGGGCTCTAATCATGGACGAAAGAAATGATCAAAAGTTCCCTCACAGGCTCACTGCCGGCAGGAGAATGAATCATCTACTATTAATATCTATTTTATAAATAGACAAGTAAAGTGTTGGGGTGCCTTGCTTTTAATCATAATAATATAAATAGGGCACAGTTTTCAGGCTGACAAAATATTTAAACCTCAAAAGGGCAAAGGACAAATACTGGGGAATAAATGAAGTAAGAAAAATAAACGCGAACCACTGAAGTACGAACGTGCGCAAGCAAACCAATTTATATGAAAAATCATCAGCTCAAACGTGAAATTTGTTACTTTATATAGCTCATTTTGTCCCATTTCACGTTTGGAGCCACTTGCAAATTTCTCCAGACATGCTTATTGACGGCGGCGACATCAAATGTTCCGGATAAATTGTGTTACTCGCTATATTTACTTGCGAGCTTGTTTGGCGCAAACGAGAGTATATGAATTTACATGAACTTGCTGCTTGAGTCGCGTGAGAACGTGCTTGTAAAACAATTAAATTACTTGGTAAAATTTCTTGTCATTCTCCCTGTAATAAGAAGTTTCCGCCATTTTCGTCGTATTAGCATGTTCCATCCTTCCACTAAATATAGAAAGAATAATTTTTTGTGCAGAGCAGGCACGAGTTTAAACAAAGTTGTAGTTAATTTAGATATCGACATATTTCGTGGAAGCAATAAATTCTTCATGGATTGGACTTCAGGTGTAGGCTCGGGTTACTAGAGCGTATATACTTACTTATCCTAATTTATTAACTACCTTGTAGTCAGATTACTGTTAGTTAACCACTGACAGATAGTTTGCCTTCATTAAATTTTCAACTTTAATGTCATACAAATAAAGAAATTTTCAGAATACTGTTACCCACGTCTACCGATTTAGAAATAACTAAGTAGGTACTTAATTTGTACGAGGTTAAAGTTGAAAATTAAATGAAAGCAAACTATCTGTCAGTGGTAAACCCCAAATAATTCTACTGTAAGTACTTGTATATTGCCATTGCCATGCCTGCTATTAGTGCGCGATTGGTTATTGTGCGTAATGTCCGCTAAATTTAAGTTTGGCTGTAGATTTTTTTGTGTTAGTTTATTTCTATAAGTGAGAACCTGTAATTGGGCTATATGGTTTTATTATTCTGTCTTTAAATATGATGCTCTATTGCTTTTCCATGTATTCATAAATAAATAAAATAAAATAAATGACGCCGCAACTTGAGCCTCCATCCTAAGAGAAATGATTCCACTCGTATTCAATCTATTTAAAAATGCCACCCACATAACGTACTTTAGAATATAAGTGAGCGGAAAAGATATCGGTATCAAAAGGAATGAATCACAGGCATGTATGCGTATGCGCATGTATGCGACTATATAACCACGGGAAGCTTAATTAAAAAAGGGACTAGAAATGTTAAAAAAAGTTATTGAAACTTAGTTAGAAATGATTGAACTCACTCCGAATTGACATCTAAATAATAACAAAAGAAGTTTTCCTTTTGCCCAGTCTTTCTTTCCAAGTTACAAGTCTGTTATCGATATCAGTTTTAATCATTCACTGGCTTTTGTGTCTAGTATATGTTCCTCGGTTAGCCATCAAGTGTTGCGTTACTTATTATGATTATATTACCATATACCATTGAAGCGTTTTTAGTAGCTCATCATTACGAAGCCTGCATCAGTACTTAAAGCAGAGAATCCCCGATATAATATTAAAATTCACTGTAAACTTTGCTTTATTCATGATTGGGGAGCTCAAGCCGCCTGACGTGTAATAAATATGACGCGAACCGGGTATTACGAGTAAAAGGTGCTCATTGAAAAGCCTCAATAATCAGCACCTACCCTTGGAATATTGTACGGGTAGGAGCGCGAACGCCGCCCTAATGATGTACCGCCCTATTTTCCATACATTTCCGACATTCTTTACAACGGGTATTCAGTTCTGGAACTACGCAATGAATAGTAGATGTTGCTACTTATGTATTCTGCGTAGCTCCTGGCAGTATCGAAAATATCTTCATTTACTATGTACAGGTAGAAGCAAAAGTAGGTAAGCGGGTTAAGTGCGCAAAATGATATACGCACGAATCTAATGTCAGGAGGTTAAAGGACTGTCTAGGTCATTTTGAGCGTGTTATTCTGCGTAGCTACTTCTGCTGCTGACTGTACCTAATGAGAAACTTATGAGAATATGATTTAATGACAAGGGCGTAACAATATCGTTTTTTATTCGTGCCCTTTATGACAACGCACATATTACTCATATAGGTAATATTTAAAATTCCATGACAGTGCCTAGATATGAGATTTGTGAGATTCTTTGGTTTATTCGGACAATAGACACTCTACAGTGTCCTAGAAATGTATTTAATTGAGTGACAAAACGTACCTATGGGATTTTCGTAGCTCAGAGGAATGTTTTGTACAAGCTTTTGGAGCTTTGGAGCATTTATATTGAATGATACACAGAATCACGAGCTCTCCTAACCTGACTTTATCCAATTCTGACGAAAAATAAAAATCATCAAGAAAATAAAAATCAGTGTACAAAATACACAATGGTATTTGGTTTGAAACTCGACCTCATACCCAAGTGGTCAAACAGAATCCGAAAGCCAAGCTGCAGCGTCCAGAACAAACAAGACCTTTCTCGGAGAATAATACATGTATTTATATTTACTAATATATTCTTGTGAATGAATCAAGAAAGTATTTAACAATTATGTGTTATGTTTTCGTTGTAAGTATTCTATTTTCACCAACTGTTTCTCGTTAATATATTTAGAACCCTAAAATAGAACTTCATTAAGGTATAGTTACCATTTTTACTTACATACTTTTAAGGGAGCATAAGTAAATATTTAAGAAAAATCTTCATACGTCGTTCATTGATCCTTCAGAGACCCAGCCGATCGACCTTCATATAAGTTTATTCATAAAAACATACTCACAAATTCCTGTATCAAAACTAAGCCAGACCAAACTGCTCTCTACTTATTTCAGAAGCAATATTCGGAGTTTGTTCAGTAGACATAGGTGTACTGCAACAGTAGGAATACCATGAACAGTAGGAATACCAAAAACCGGTCAAGCGAGAGGCTGAGAAGCACCGCGGGTTCCGTACTAATTTACATATATACACCATACGCGACAGGACTCCCTTAGTCCTAGAATAATCTTTAACACGATCAGTCGATCACGTGCACAACGTCTATAGACATCGCGAAATAAGGCTTAACTACGACTTAATTGACCTCACGTGCATAGCAGAAGTTACCGTCATCCAACCATTGGTGCATCAATTATTGGTGACACATAAACATACGAGGGTGAATTGACCTTACCTTTAAAACTTGTTATAACAATTTTATTTTTCTACATAGTTTTCAAAAACATATACTATACACTTTTGCCATCTTGCCTCTAATTTCATTATTCAGTGTAAAAAAAGAATTTTCCAGGTCATAAAAATATGCAGTTACAGCTCCTTGCACATCAATATCCGTGGAAAATTGTTGACCTCCCAAGAGTTTTTATTTAGGTTGGGGAAAAGATGATAGTCGGAAGGGGCCAAATCAGGCGAATAGGGTGGGTGCGGCAACAATTCAAACCCATAATTATGAATCTGTGCCATTGATTTCGCTGCTGTGTGGACAGGAGCGTTGTCTGGTGGTGGAACAAGACTTTCTTTGATATCATACCAGGCCTTTTTATTTTGATTTCCTCACGCAAACGTCGTAAGAGGGAACAATATTAATCGGAATATATGGTTCTACCTTTGTCAAGGAATTCTATCATTATAACCCCTCTGCTGTTTCAAAAAAACTGAAGCCATCACCTTCCTGGCTGACAAAATGCCCTTGGCTTTCTTAGGTGGTGGTGACCCTGACCTTTTCCATTGCTTGGATTGTATTTTTGACTCAGATGTGTTGTGCTGAACCCAAGTCTCATCCATAGTTACGAAACGACTGAGAACGTATTGTGGATCAGCTTTAAATAAGTCCAAACTATCCTTAGACATCGTGTGGTGTATATTCGTTTATTTTCAGCTGAAAGCACCCTAGGGACCCACCTGGCAGACACCTTGTAAAATCCAACAACGTTGGTGATGACGTTCTGTGCTCGTTCATAGAATATGTATTGCTTCCGCTATCACACTGACTTTCAATCGCCTATCATTCATAATCATTTCTAATATTTTATTTACATTTTCATCTGTAGTAGCCGTTAATGGCCTGCCACTCATATTATGTTCGTCTTGAACGGCTTCTCTACCACGCCACGTTTGAAATCCTCGGCCTATCTTTTTACGGTGGCATATGATGGAGCAGATTCCCCTAATATCTTACACACGTCGTCGAAAACTTCCTTTGATGTTGAACCCTTCTTTACGAAGTACTTGATTACGGAACGGTGCTAAATTTTATCCATTGTTGAGGAAATCGCAAACCTTGTTTATTATTCCGATCACAATTTTCATAATTGTAACAGGACAAAAACAAATGATAGAGCATAATGATAAAAATATATGAGCGTATAACCTGCCAGCGTTATTTCTTGTTTTTAGGGTTCCGGAGCCAGAATGGCAAAAACGGAACCCTTATAGTTTCGCTATGTCCGTCCGTCCGTCCGTCCGTCCGCAGCTTAGCTCAGAGGCTCTTGGTACTAGAAAGCTGTAACTTGGCATGAATATACATATTAGTCATGCCGACAAAGTGGTAAAATAAAATCTTGAAAAACATTTTTTTTAGGGTACCTCCCCTACATGTAAAGTGGGGATGATTTTTTTTATTGTCGTCTACCCCATAGTGTGGGGTGTCGTTGGATAGGTCTTTTAAAAATATTGGGGGTTTGTGAAAACAATTTTTCGATTAAACGATCCGTTTGTGAAATATTAAGCCTTAAAGTGCTAATTTTTGTTAGACTCCAGTGTCCCCACCCCCTGCTAGCTAAATGGTTATTTTGGGATATGTGAAAAAAATCATGGTAGTAGTACATATAACGAAGTTAAAAGGAAAACTATCACAGCTAAGTAGGCTTTACACGTTTACGAGTAATAGTCGACCAACTTATAAAATGTACTTCAAGAAGTAATAGTTTCGTACAAATTCTATTGTAACTTATTATTATATAATTATAATGGTACGGAACCCTTCGTGCGCGAGTCCGACTCGCACTTGGCCGGTTTTTATTTTTATATTCGACCTTAGGCTCAAAAAAACAGGAAATTACAAACTTAGTTTTGTAACAATGTCAACCTTATATAATTTGCTCACGATCATCTTAATATTTTTTTATGATACCACACTTAGAATAAATTACAATGCAGTTCTCTAATTTTATTCCTTGCCGCTATGCAGTTGACTCATTTTGTTCCCTTAAATTCATATTCAAACACACATTGACAAATGCGAGTAGTGTGACGTGGGTGTGCTGGGTAGAAAATCATACGCGTCCTTTACGCTCCTTCACTGTTCATGTGACGAGGGCCCTCAAACTCAAAGAATACTCGCATACATGACGAGAAAAGAAACACCGAATGAGGAAAGACAACTAGAATCTTTAGGTACCGTAAAATGGGGTGAGTAGGGTTCGCGGGGAGAGTTAGGTTATGAATGGGGAGAGAAGGGATGAAAGGAGGGCGAGATGGGATTTTAAGGCTACTGCTACAAAAATAATGTATTCCAATATAAAATGGAGCTATAGTAATACTCATAATAAAAAAAACGATCCAACAATCTTCCAAAATCGCCTTTGTATGAAATCCCATGTCACCCCAATTACGAGGGACTACGGGGTGAGGTGGGATTTTCTGTTTATCGTCAAAGTTATGAAATTGAACTACCCAAAATAAAATAAAAACTAAAATACAAACGTCCGGAACACTTATTATATACACCATTCAGTTTGCATATGTAAAAATAAAATGTTTTCGAGGTTTGAATGTCAGTTTTGCCGCTACTCACCCCATTTTACGGTATTTGTCTGCAATTCTTTTCGTAGTTTATTTTTATTTCTAGCATCAAACGTACAATCATGTTCTATTATCTATTGTATTATTATTGATTATATTGTGTTATTTACCCGTTATTCAGATGTATAAAGATAAACATTAGAGACAAATACCACCACTTTCACATGTGTGGGAATTACATTTTTCAACTGGGGACCGCTTTTGACTTTCGAGCGCTCGACATTTTCACTCGAAAACTGTCAAAAATTATGAAATTCTATTTTGAAATAGCGATAGAAAATTTAAAAACCGGCCAAGTGCGAGTCGGACTCGCGCACGAAGGGTTCCGTACCATTATATATAATAATCAATTTGTTACTTCGACTCCCCCCCGCGCGCCGGCCCCGTACGGCCCGGCGCACGCCCGGCTCTGCCGCGCGCCGACCACTATGCGAAAGCATTCGAGCTTAAACATTATTATTTATTTATTTATTTATTGTTATTAAGGATATTATGATTTTATATTACAATATTTTTACATGGTTCATTCACTTATATTTACTACCTCTTTTACACACCTAACAACGTTTTATAAGTAAGTTACAATAGAATTTGTACGAAACTATTACTTCTTGAAGTACATTTTATAAGTTGGTCGACTATTACTCGTAAACGTGTAAAGCCTACTTAGCTGTGATAGTTTTCCTTTTAACTTCGTTATATGTACTACTACCATGAATTTTTTCACATATCCCAAAACAACCATTTAGCTAGCAGGGGGTGGGGACACTGGAGTCTAACAAAAATTAGCACTTTAAGGCTTAATATTTCACAAACGGATCGTTTAATCGAAAAATTGTTTTCACAAACCCCCAATATTTTTAAAAGACCTATCCAACGACACTCCACACTATGGGGTAGACGACAATAAAAAAAATCATCCCCACTTTACATGTAGGGGAGGTACCCTAAAAAAAATGTTTTTCAAGATTTTATTTTACCACTTTGTCGGCATGACTGATATGTATATTCATGCCAAGTTACAGCTTTCTAGTACCAAGAGCCTCTGAGCTAAGCTGCGGACGGACGGACGGAAAAAACTATAAGGGTTCCGTTTTTGCCATTCTGGCTCCGGAACCCTAAAAACGAGTGGTATTGACCACTCGTATTAAATTCTATTGGTAGAAAGTAAGTGCTTGCCATTTTGACACTACAAACGTATTTACTTTTATTTGATTTTCGAGCGCTCGAAAGTCAAAAATCGGTCCCCTGGAATCGGCCTCCTGAAAGACAATTAATGAAACTATAGGCTGTATGGCTAATGGAGGCTATTAGGAATGTATGTAACAAGCGACGCTAAACAAATCTAATACAATAGTGATGCCTATCAGGTCAATACCACTTTTTCGTGAAAAATGTCGATACAATGACTTTTGTGTTCGGAACAACAATAAAAACGTCCTCATCAATCATCGGTTTAGCTATTATTTTCAGATTATAATTGATGATTTTGATACCCGCTTATTATACAAACTTTTTAACATTTTTGTTGATGGCTTGAACCGAAATAAAAGGTTGCGCGAAATGCGTAGTACAATAGTAGCAATGGTTAATGTTATGTGTGTGTGTTAGTTTAAAAAAGTAACAAAAACTTATTTAAGACTTATTGAGATTGCTGTTTACAGATTGGACTTATTTTGATTATCTTTACTAATATTATACAGTCGTAAAATATGCGAGTTTGTGCCCTTGTTCGTTTGTATGAAGGCAGTAGTGGCCGGAATAAACTCATCTGATTTATAAAACTCCTGTGTTAGTATTACAGAATAGATCTTCGCGATGAATAGAGGCTCTGAAATCCTAACTTCTTCGGTGGCTGTTTACTTTTTCACATTTTTTTTAATGTTATTTTTTTTTTATTGTATATGTACAATACTTATGGGCTTCTAACTCGAACTCCGCTCCCTAATTAGGATGCTAAATTCAGGTAAGTGTCATAAGCCCTTTACTATTGTCCGTTATGAACAAACGTGTGTTTACTAGCGCGCTTGACGGGTTAATCCAGAGTTGGGCAAATTTTTATTTGAATAAGAATAAAAATAAGAACAGAATTTTTTTTTATTCAAATTGATTTGAATAAGAATAATTCTTGCGCCCGTTATTTAGAATAACATGAAGGTGAATAAATCATGCTACTTTTATTTTAAATAAGAATAAAATACGGACTAATTATTCCACAGATGGGGTTATTCTAACTAACATTTTATTTAAATAAAACGTTATTCAAATAAAGTTAATTTGTTGGTATCGTCGGTAAAATTTTGTAAGTTGATTTATACACAATGGATTTTATGAAAAGTTTGGGTTTACTTGGTTTGTTTTGAAGAGTTATATACAATACATTATACTTGGTGACGATGGTCTGATGATGGAGTCAGGAGGTGGATAGTGGAACTCCTCAATGGCTACTTGTATATCCTTCGAGTTTGGGCTCATTTGGTTTGTTTTGGCGAGTTCTATACATTATACTTGGTGATGATGGTCTGATGATGGAGTGAGGAGGTGGATACAGGAACTCCTCAATGGCTACTTGTATACCCATCGAGTTTGGGCTCATTCGGTTTGTTTTGTCGAGTTCTATACATTATACTTGGTGATGATGGTCTGATGATGGAGTGAGGACATGGATAGAGGAACTCCTCAATGGCTACTTGTATACCCCACGAGTTTAGGCTCATTTGGTTTGTTTTGACGATTTCTATACATTACATTTGGTGACGATGGTCTGATGATGGAGTGAGGAGGTGGATAGAGGAACTCCTCAATGGCTACTTGTATACCCATCGAGTTTGGGCTCATTCGGTTTGTTTTGTCGAGTTCTATACATTATACTTGGTGACGATGGTCTGATGATGGAGTCAGGAGGTGGATAGTGGAACTCCTCAATGGCTACTTGTATATCCTTCGAGTTTGGGCTCATTTGGTTTGTTTTGGCGAGTTCTATACATTCTACTTGGTGATGATGGTCTGATGACGGAGTGTGGAGATGTATAGAGGAACTCCTCAATGGCTACTTGTATACCCCACGAGTTTGGGCTCATTTGGTTTGTTTTGACGAGTTCTATACATTACACTTGGTGACGATGGTCTGATGATGGAGTGAGGAGGTGGATAGAGGAACTCCTCAATGGCTACTTGTATACCCATCGAGTTTGGGCTCATTCGGTTTGTTTTGTCGAGTTCTATACATTATACTTGGTGACGATGGTCTGATGATGGAGTCAGGAGGTGGATAGAGGAACTCCTCAATGGCTACTTGTATACCCATCGAGTTTGGGCTCATTTGGTTTGTTTTGGCGAGTTCTATACATTCTACTTGGTGATGATGGTCTGATGATGGAGTGTGGAGATGGATAGAGGAACTCCTCAATGGCTACTTGTATACCCCACGAGTTTGGGCTCATTTGGTTTGTTTTGACGAGTTCTATACATTACACTTGGTGACGATGGTCTGGATGATGGAGTCAAGAGGTGGATAGAGGAACTCCTCATTGGCTACTTGTATACCCCTCGAGTTTGGGTTCATCCGTATTTATACTTAGGGATCGCGGTCGTGTCCGTGTTTCGTGTACAAGTAGCCGTGCGCCCGTTTTCGTGTAACACGGCAACGGTTTTATGGCCTGTTCGGCACGTGAAATTCGGCTACGTGTAATTAAGTCACGTGTACCCGTGTAGATCCGTGTCACGGGTTCACGTACCTTAAGTACACGCGGATCCGGTCCGCCAGCGACGTTGAGTGAAGATAAGATGCAGTGTCTCTAAAGTCTAAAGGCGACGAATAAAAATATATCGTTAGTTCTTATTCGTAGCTCTTTATTCCGTTTCATTCTTTTATTTTTAAGAACATGGACTTTTAAATATTTAGTGAGTAGTAAATAAAAGGAAACCAACATTAAATATAATAAATAGGTAATACAGTAATAAAACGGGGGCTAAAATAACATAAGTGTGTGTAGTGGTGACTAATGGATAATCACTACGAGTTCAATATTCTAAACTGTCCCCTCCAGATTCGAAAAAAAAACAAAACGCGGTCACTTCTTTGAACTACATGAACAAAACGGTGGTATACCAGGTAAACCCGAAAGCTACTTATGAGTATTGTTTGTTTAATTACGTCGTTCGCAAACCTTTATTACGAGTCCATTGTTATCTGCAATTCTGCACGTGCAACTCCAGTTATCTACAAAAATACCACCCTGGTAGGTAAATTACAATGAATGACTCAATAATTTTTAAACTTTGAGAGAACTCAAATTATTGAATAAAATATTTATATATAGATGCAAAATAAAATGTCATCAAGTCTGCGGCTTTTGTTTTTTACTTTCATCAATTAATATATTTAGGTGAAGTGTAATTACACTCTATATTCTATATAGCCATGTAGTTGTCGGGTCGATGACTCGGGCGTAGACATGAATTAAACGTCCGAATGTTCCAACAATCACTTTTAATTTGCACAAACACGGTACAAAGATAGAAGGAGAAAGTTTATAATTTTGCCATAGAATATCCGAAAGCACATAGAAGAAAGTCACAAGCAGTACAAGCACAAAGCACAATAATTAAAGGCTAATATGAACGCAAGCGTATAGCGGGAGCGAGTGCAATATTTTGCATACGAGCGGCGTGCGCACAGCGGCGAAGCGACATGAGTACTGGCGCGGGCGCGCGATCGACCTCCGGCCGCCGTCGTCCGCGCAGATAACGGGACGCCGCATCTAATATGAAATTAGGTTTGCTTGTCCGCGTGTACAAAGTATTACATGTAAATATTAAGTTTAGTTATTTAGTTAGTATTAATGTTACATATTTAAGTGCATGTTATCAATACCTAATTATAGATTTGTTTATATAATAATAAGTTTATAGAATTAAGTTTAGTTTTAAGTTTTATATTAAGTTAACACGTTTAATGAATAAAACTTATTTAATCATTATTATAGCTAAGAGTAGGTACTAAGTACACTACATCACCCCTCCCCAGAGACCGTCAAGGGCGATAATAGTCGGGAAACCGAATACGGCGTCCTGACCGCGTCGTTTTGACAGTGTCAGTTTTGGCACTTGGTAATGCCTGGTGATCCTTGGGTGAACTTGAGTGATGGAAATGTGTGTTGTTTGGTGATGTGTGATGTGGGGTGTCTGGGTCACGCAGTATGAAGGCCGGCTTAAGGCGGTCTATCGATACCGAAACCAGCTTACCGTTTAGCATTATTTTAAATACCTTATCACCTCTGGCAATAACCTCGTATGGTCCAGTGTACGCAGGTTTTAGGGATCCGCCTATCGTATCGTCCCGGAGAAAAACGTAGGCTGAAGAAGATAGGTCCTTGAAGACGAAAGTTGTTCGCCTACCACTGTGCCGTGCGGCTGGTGATGGGCGTAAGTCTCTCACGAAACCTCGCAGGCGTGACATGTAGTCCGTCACGTCAATGGTCTCGTCTACCTGAGGATTAAAAAAATCTCCCGGGAGGCGCAAAGGTTGACCATAAAGAAGTTCAGCCGTGGAAGCCTGAATATCTTCTTTATAGGCGCTACGTACTCCCAGTAAAACGAGTGGAAGTGATTCCACCCAGCTGTTACCACCGTGGCAGGTTATGGCAGCCTTGAGCTGCCTGTGGAATCTCTCCACGAGTCCGTTACAGGCTGCATGGTACGCAGTCGTCCTACGGTGTTGGAACCCTGCGATGGCTGATAAATGCTGGAATAGGGCCGACTCAAACTGACGTCCTCTATCCGTCACTATATCCGTTGGGCAACCAAAGCGGGATATCCAGCCGCTCAGCAATGCCCGTGCCACCGTCTCAGCCGTCATGTCTGCCAACGGTATTGCCTCTGGCCATCGCGTGAACCTGTCAACGGCTGTGAGGCAATATCGGAACCCTTGGCACAATGGTAAGGGGCCTATCAGGTCTATGTGGATAAATGCCAGTCTGGCCCTTGGTACTTTAAAGTTACCTAATGGGGCAGAGACGTGGCGAGTGACCTTAGAGCGTTGGCAAGCTAGGCAGGTACGTACCCACTCACGACAGTCTTTTTTGACTGCTGGCCAGACGTAACGCTCCGCGACCAATCTGGCAGTGGCATTGGCGCCAGGGTGGCTTAAGGAGTGGAGACTGTCGAACACCGCCTTGCGTAGATCCTGTGGTATAAATGGCCTCTCGGTAGTGCCGCTGACGTCGCAGTACAGGTAATCTTGCGAACCGGGGATTTTTACCTTGTCCAGCCGCAGTGACGACCCTGCTTCCCGTAGTTGTTGAAGCTCCTGGTCAGCCTGTTGTGCAGAAGCAATTCTCTCAACAGTCACAGGTTGCGAGATCTCCTCTATGCGAGAAAGTGCATCCGCCACGACATTATCCTTACCTGATATGTGCCTGATATCAGTCGTAAACTGGGCTATCAGGTCTAGGTGCCTAAACTGTCGTGGGGAGCAGTTCTCTTTACGAGAGTGGAAGGCAAAAGTTAGTGGCTTGTGATCGGTGTAGATCGTAAAGTCACGAGCCTCCACCATATGCCGAAAATACTTCACACTCTCGTAAATCGCTAGAAGTTCGCGATCATAGGGTGAATATTTTACCTGCGCTGGACTCATCTTCCGTGAGAAAAATGCCAACGGCTGCCACTCGTTCTGCCTCAACTGCTGGAGTACTGCACCCATAGCCGTGTCCGAAGCGTCTGTCACCAAAGCAAGCTTCGCCTGGCAGTCTGGGTGGGCCAGCATAGTGGCCTGGCAAAGACCATCCTTACAGGCCTGAAAGGCATCTGCCTCCTGTGTGGAAAAATGAACGGGATGGGAACCTTTCACCGATCCTACCAGCAGTGCGTTAAGGGGTGCCTGATGCTTAGCCGCGCCTGGAATAAACCTGCGGTAAAAATTGAGCATCCCCAAAAAACGTCGCAACTCCTTTACCGTCTTTGGCGTAGGGTAGCTCTGGATAGCCTCGACCTTGGAAGGCAGTGGTGTGGTTCCTTCGGCTGTTATTCGGTACCCGAGGAAGTAACCTCAGGTACGCCGAAGACACACTTTGCTGCGTTCACCACCATGCCAAAGTCTTTAAGCCTACGGAACAGCTGATGTAGGTGTTGCTCGTGCGTCTCCCGATCCTGCGAAAAAACTAAAAAGTCGTCGAGGTAGGCGTACACAAAGTCTAGTCCCCTGACCATCTCATCGACGAAGCGCTGAAACGTCTGACCGGCATTACGAAGCCCGAACGTCATATAAGGGAATTCGTAAAGGCCGAAGGGCGTCGTAATGGCGGTCTTCGCGATGTCGTCAGGGTTCAGGGGAATCTGGTTGTACGCCTTGACCAGATCAATGGTTGAAAAAATTGTACAACCGGAAAGACTGTGTGCAAAGTCCTGGATGTGACGGATTGGGTACATGTCCGGTGTGGTTCTCGCGTTCAGCATGCGATAATCGCCACACGGACGCCATCCATCATTTTTCTTCGGGGCCAGGTGTAGTGGAGAAGACCAAGGGGACTCAGATGGCCGGCAGATGCCGCTCTTCAACATAGCGTCAAACTCTGCCTTGGCTATCTTCAATTTGTCCGGCGCCAGGCGACGTGGTGTACTGGATACAGGTGGCCCAGGTGTAGTACGTATGTGGTGTACTGTACTATGTGTGGGTGTGTGGTGTATTCCATGTGGGCGTGTTATTTCGGGATAGTGTTCGAGTATGGTGTGATATGTAGAATCACCAGACATTACCTTCACCGAAGTGACGTCCACCGATTTTCGCGCAAGCAACGCCGGGGTCGCAAGCGATGTCGTGCCGTCGATGAGGCGTTGATTCCTCACGTCGACGACGAGACCATAATGCGATAAAAAATCCACACCTATTATCGCCCTCGTCACATCTGCAACAATAAATCGCCAAGCATAGTCACGGCGCAAGCCTAGGTTTAAAATAAAATTTACGTAACCGTACGTGTCAATTTTAGTACCGTTCGCTGCGCTTACAACTAAATCAGTTTTTACACATCGCGTTTTTAATTGTGAACGAGGGAACACACAAAGGTCACTACCGGTGTCTACTAAAAACTGTGTTTTTGAATGCTGGTCCGTTATAATAAGGCGACCTGTGCTCGGGCAGTCATCGGCCGCCATTACAGATTGCCCCGGCCGTTTCCCGCGAAATCACAGGGCTGCACGCACCGAGTAGCCTTGTCTCCGAACTTATGGTGGTACCAGCACGTCGGAAATTTCCTATAATTGGAGTTTGATCTTCGTGCTGATGCTGAGCGTCCACGTCCATTTTGTCTACGAGGTGTCTTGGATCGCCCGTGCTCGCGCGACATTCTGTCCACCTTCAGCATTAATGTCTGCATCTGCTGGGATAATGCCGCTACCTCCTGGCTCAGGGATGGTGGTGCTGATGATGACGTTGATGCTGCTGCCATCGATGCTGCTGCTATTTGCGGTCGAGGTGGGACGACTTCGTGGATGCGGTCGGCCAGCTCGGCTACTTCGTCCAACGGTAGCCTCGACTGGGATGCGATGATGGTCTGCGTACTTGTGGGTAACCTGCTGGTCCATATGGAACGCATGAAGTCTTCAGGCACGCCCGCACCAGCCAAACTCTTCAAATGCCGAAGGAACTGCGTCGGCTTCCGGTCTCCCAACTCTTCGTTGGTAAGAAGCTGGTGGATCCTTTTCTCCCGCGAAACGGACAACCGCTTGATGAGCTCGGTTTTTAATTGTTGGTACTTATCTGCCGCCGCCGGTGAGGTAATAATGTCCTCCACGATTGATGCTGTAGCCGAATCCAGCTGGGCCAAAGCGTAATGGAATTTGGTGGCATCCGTTGTTATATTGGCCAACACAAATTGACTCTCCAGCTGCATAAACCAAAGCGCTGGTTTATCGGGGTAAAATGGCGGTACCCGCACTCCAACTCTGCTTATTTCGGGCTCGTTTTCTGGCATGATGTGTTCTTTCTCGGGGTCACCACTGTAGTTGTCGGGTCGATGACTCGGGCGTAGACATGAATTAAACGTCCGAATGTTCCAACAATCACTTTTAATTTGCACAAACACGGTACAAAGATAGAAGGAGAAAGTTTATAATTTTGCCATAGAATATCCGAAAGCACATAGAAGAAAGTCACAAGCAGTACAAGCACAAAGCACAATAATTAAAGGCTAATATGAACGCAAGCGTATAGCGGGAGCGAGTGCAATATTTTGCATACGAGCGGCGTGCGCACAGCGGCGAAGCGACATGAGTACTGGCGCGGGCGCGCGATCGACCTCCGGCCGCCGTCGTCCGCGCAGATAACGGGACGCCGCATCTAATATGAAATTAGGTTTGCTTGTCCGCGTGTACAAAGTATTACATGTAAATATTAAGTTTAGTTATTTAGTTAGTATTAATGTTACATATTTAAGTGCATGTTGTCAATACCTAATTATAGATTTGTTTATATAATAATAAGTTTATAGAATTAAGTTTAGTTTTAAGTTTTATATTAAGTTAACACGTTTAATGAATAAAACTTATTTAATCATTATTATAGCTAAGAGTAGGTACTAAGTACACTACAGCCACAATCCATTTAATGAAAATCTTTTTTTACCTTCAGTCGAACAAAAATATGTCACTATCTACTTTGTAATGTGCCGAAACCGATAAGAACTGCAGCTGTGTACGTTTTTGTTTGTTGTTTTCTTCTTTAGTCCATGCACGTGTTGTTTGCCTGGGTTTACCGTCATCATACGTACCGAAGATTCGCAGAAATTTGCTCTTTTGTTTCTTTAGATTAGGATTGCATCCTTAGATAGTAAACTTTTATATTAATTCATTTCACGAATAGCAGATTTTTTTTACTACTCTTTATTTAACGATAACTATGTACTATAACGCTATACGTCGCAGTCTCTAAATTGTATAATTAATACAAATATAACTAATGGAACTAGAGAATTTTGCATCATCGCTAGCTTTGACTAAAATCACAATAGCTGGTTATACAGAAAACAGAATAACGCCGTTAATTACTTAAATATACCTAACCATTATAACTGAAACGACGCAAAGAATATAATTTAAACAAAAATCCAAATAGAAAAAAACCCGTTCGTCCCGTACTAAGTAATAATAAGTAATTCATTAGTAGTCCTAATTTGTTTTAATTTTAACTCCAACTGGCGGAGGCCCGGGTGTATCGTTCTAACCGGTGCACACGAACGCAGGTACGGGCTACGCATCTTAGCGTGTCACGTGAATCCGGACGCTAACGCAGGTACGGGCTACGTACCGGCCGTGTTCGTGAAATTCGTGATCTTAGTACCGCCGCGGTTAAGAACACGTAGTTTCGGGTCGGCGTGATCCACGGATATCCAGAGCCCTACTTCTGACTCTGTCATCATACCATCCTCACCAAGTATAATGCATAGAACTCGTCAAAACAAACCAAATGAGCCCAAACTCGAGGGCTATACAAGAAGCCATTGAGGAGGTTCACTATCCACCTCCTCACTCCATCATCAGACCATCATCACCAAGTATAATGCATAGAACTCGTCAAAACAAACCAAATGAGCCCAAACTCGAGGGCTATACAAGTAGCCATTGAGGAGTTCCACTATCCACCTCCTCACTCCATCATCAGACCATCATCACCAAGTATAATGCATATAACTCGTCAAAACAAACCAAATGAGCCCAAACTCGAGGGCTATACAAGTAGCCATTGAGGAGTTCCACTATCCACCTCCTCACTCCATCATCAGACCATCATCACCAAGTATAATGCATAGAACTCGTCAAAACAAACCAAATGAGCCTAAACTCGAGGGCTATACAAGTAGCCATTGAGGAGTTCCACTATCCACCTCTTCACTCCATCATCAGACCATCATCACCAAGTATAATGCATAGAACTCGTCAAAACAAACCAAATGAGCCCAAACTCGAGGGCTATACAAGTAGCCATTGCGGAGTTCCACTGTCCAACTCCTCACTCCATCATCAGACCATCATCACCAAGTATAATGCATAGAACTCGTCAAAACAAACCAAATGAGCCCAAACTCGAGGGCTATACAAATAGCCATTGAGGAGTTCCACTATCCACCTCCTCACTCCATCATCAGACCATCATCACCAAGTATAATGCATAGAACTCGTCAAAACAAACCAAATGAGCCCAAACTCAAGGGCTATACAAGTAGCCATTGAGGAGTTCCACTATCCACCTCCTTACTCCATCATCAGACCATCATCACCAAGTATAATGCATAGAACTCGTCAAAACAAACCAAATGAGCCCAAACTCGAGGGCTATACAAGTAGCCATTGAGGAGTTCCACTATCCACCTCCTCACTCCATCATCAGACCATCATCACCAAGTATAATGCATAGAACTCGTCAAAACAAACCAAATGAGCCCAAACTCGAGGGCTATACAAGTAGCCATTGAGGAGTTCCACTATCCACCTCCTCACTCCATCATCAGACCATCATCACCAAGTATAATGCATATAACTCGTCAAAACAAACCAAATGAGCCCAAACTCGAGGGCTATACAAGTAGCCATTGAGGAGTTCCACTATCCACCTCCTCACTCCATCATCAGACCATCATCACCAAGTATAATGCATAGAACTCGTCAAAACAAACCAAATGAGCCCAAACTCGAGGGCTACACAAGTAGCCATTGAGGAGTTCCACTATCCACCTCCTCACTCCATCATCAGACCATCATCGCGTCTTGTTTACCCCCGAGTATCCGATCGAACTACATTCATATGTTATTCATGGTATATTAGTTAAAATAAAAAATCATGATTAGATTTATTTGAATAAGAATAAGTTATTTTCATTCAATTTTCTAACATAAGAATTATTCACGGCGAAATTATTTGAATAACTTTGACGGGAATAAAATCAACATGATTTTATTCATGCGTATTCTTATTCAAATAATGATTTTATTCTTGAGTGCCCAACTGGTTAATACTAAAAAATATTCCTTGCCCAACAAAACCATAGTGACATTCATAATCATAGATAACCGTGTAATATACTGTCTATAAATCCATTATTATTATTAGGTCGGTTTGGTAGGTACCCATGACTGCTATAATAATTTAATTTAATCACCTTTTTTTATAGGCTATACAATTTTTTAGTTCAATTAGGCAGCCAAGTCCATTTAATTACGAAGGTCTCATAACGAATGGCACAAATTTAGTCTTTATTATTGTAGTGAATGCTACCGTCACGTAGTACAACAACCATTAATAACTCGGGCACCGCCATTTAGCCTCCCGCCCGGGTTCCGCGAACTTTATAATAAATCATCATTTTTCATCGCATTGTAAGCAACAGGCCTATGACAATGAGACTTTTTATTTATATGCCTACTTTAATAAATGTTGGTATTTACGCAAAGTTGTGTCCGAGGGTTCAAATTAAACATCAGTTAAAGTAGGTATTCGTAAACATTTTCAAAACGTTGATGGTATTTTTAACTTTATTGTATTCCTCACAAACGTAAAAAACAAATTATATCATACAGTTTTAATACAGTCAACTACAAAGTGATCCATACAGCCATAATTACAAAAATGTGTTTTGGTACTTACACGACCTTATAATCTTAAAGCAATAAAGTCGTGTATACATTTTGTAACTTTGGCCGAATCTTTATCTTTGTAGTCGACTATATTTTTGTGTGCTTGATGTTTTTGTGTTCGCAAATTGGTACTTACACGTAAACGTGCCAAACTCATTTAATGTGACCGTCACCTTGCGTCTCGCTTTTAGTAAATGAAGTATACCTATTTTGTAGACACATACGTTTTTTATTCACCAATCCAGCACTTATTAACATTATTTAAGCAGCCACAGTGACATAACACCTTAACAAAATATTATAAAACGCCTTATATGTACCTATACTTCCAAAACACAACCGCGCCCTATCGTAAAGGTACTTGAAAATAATTCTGGATACAAAATACCCCAGAGCCCATTACACGTCTAAAAAAGAATAAGAATGCTTCACCCAGGCTGGATGTAGCAGAACAATGACAAATTGTTGTTTTTCCCGCTCCCGGCGAAATCATTATTCTTTATTGCACTCGGTGGCTATTGTCTCCTTCGTTCACTCCCTAATTAGGAACCTTGGATATTACGAGTAATTACTATAAGCACTTGTTCCGTGATATTGTTATATTATAGCGTTTTGGTAATCTGCAGCTTCTCAATTATTTATTTATTTGTCGTATCGCATGTTGGCCACTGGATTACATATAAAAGCAATTTATAAAAATAATAATAATAAAATTAATTAATTTACCAACACAATTTTTCTTCAGTATGGTTTTTTCACTTATTGAAGCGATTAGTACCTACTGAACAAATAAAGGGTGTACATTGTTCAACTCTTTTTTTTACATTTGGGTTGAATATTTTTAAATGATTACTTTTAGGTAGGTACCTACTTACCTTACTTACGAATGGGATATTAATCTGATTCATGTCTCACTTATAATAAAATCTCTGATTAAAAAAAAATCTGCCAGTATCGAACTAAGCATTGTTCTGTCATTAATGATCTCGGCTTCCCATGGACGGAAAAACATAAAACTTGTTTTATTAGCACATTGATATTCTAGCTTCCGCTTAGGATAGTTGTTTAACCGACTGCGACGAATAAGTAATTTTCCGAAACATTTGACCCCATATTTTTTTTCATTTCTTATTCTCGAAATTCTGTCAACTGTCAGTGACGTCAAAATGGCGGGCTTGATATTACTATCCAACATTAATAATTATGATCCGGTGTGTGATAGAACTTTACAAAACACATACTAAACGATAGAGCATTTAAAATCCATCGATTCTGATATGGGAACTCATATGCGCTTAATTCGTATTAAGGTGTAATTTAAATAAATGGATCAACAAATTTCAACAAAATAACGTCAAACGTGAAAAGTCCGACTCTCTTCCTTTTTTTAATGGCATGGCATAGCGCTGTTCTCGCGTTCAGCCATTAAGTATATTTAAGTTTCTGCAAGATTACACGCTGAGTTTTTGTCACGATACTGGTTTGTCAGTATTTATACTTATCAGCAATATACAGTATGTATTAAATCAGTATAGAACGGGTCAGTAATAACGCCTTCAAGTTGACATTCAGCCAATATAGATACACAGAAATTGGCCAACATACAGGAAAATAATTTTATCATAAAGCCTGCAACACACATTTCATTAAGTTGGCGATGGCGGGAACATACACAAGATTTGGCAGAATGGATAGTGTGATCTGAAACATTGCAATATGAAAAAAAGACATATTACTTTAATGTTTTTAATAATTACCTGTAATAGAAAAGGACTCGGATTCGCGTTATGGTTGTAGAACTTACGTAGTGGTTAGGTATAGTTTGGAAAATATAACTTGGCCGTCTGTTATCTAATTAAAAAGAGATCTTTTGTTCCCCGTAAACACTTACCAGTCAATGGGTACTCAAAAGGATTATCTATTATTAATTCCAAACACATCTTTATCTGAGAGTCGGAGTGACTCAAGACCATTTCAGTCTTCACGTTTTCATTTATTTAATATAAAACGGTGTTAAAAATATGTAGAGAAGAAGATCAATAAACATTTAATGCTGCCGCCTGTGTCCTACCTGTTGGATCTATTGCCACAAACATCTACTAAACTTTTACCCTTATTCATAAAACTTACAATACCTTTGTTAAATAAAACGAGTTTTGTCCCTTTCTTAATAATTTAAATATCAGAGTGACAGATAAAGACACGAATTTTAATGGCATTTTACCTAAACTAGGTTTTAACGGTTTGTTCTTGATATATTAAATTAGAACTGCATGTGTCCTATGCCCAAGAAAAAAAATGCGTTAACTCCCACCACATTACCGTGCAAACAAAGTCACAGGTACAGCTAGTATTTAATAAAAGGTAACATTTATATTGATATACATAAGACGAAAACAGGTTTAAAAATTCATTTTTCAAATTACTTATTTAGTTATATCATGGAATTTAATTCTTGCATAATTCCTGTAACTACTTTAAGAAGCGTGCTATTCGCAGTAATGTACGAAACCACCTTCCTAAAATCTTAATGTAGCTCGGTAACAAGATTCCGATTGGCGCTCTTCTTAATTTTACTAAAATATTTTAGGTTCACCGCCTGTCAACATGATTGCGCTGAATACGTATTTCAAGCATAATGTTTACGTTTTACATTCGCGCGTCGGTAGGTAGGTAGGTACCTATTTGCCTTCCTTAATAGTCACGAAATACAAAGGAGCGGCAGAGTGGTACCTACTTATAACATAGTTTAGTATTTGATGTAGGTTGAGGTTAAGCTGGTTCACCATTTTCCAGTTTGATTAGGTTATAAAAGATATAGAATCTAATTGAATCTCCACTGGCTGAGAGAAAACGTAGTTTAATGCTCATGTTGAAATGGCATGCTAGAGGAGCATGGAACTTTGTATATACACGATAGAATCCGCCTTACCCAGAAACCAGTTTTTGTTGCTAGAAATCTTAATATAAAAAAGTAGTGCACTTAGAAGTTTGCTATGAAAAACTTCAAAATACTTTTTTCTTCTTCTAGGGAGTCAAGGACTTTAGAGTATCGAAGTGGTCGTGTGGTTTACACAGGTCAAAGAAAACGTAACTAACGGGTGTGTTATTTTTTATATTTACTCACTTGAAAGACAAAGTCACCAGTGTCTTTATTTTTCAAAACATAATAAACCCGCATTCACATTTGTCTGTCGTGTTGTGTTGTGACGCATCAGACACGGTATCGGTTTCATACATTTAATATGGTTGCGTTCACATTTCTCTGATGCCGTCGTCGTCAGAGAAATGTGAACGCAACCATATTAAATGTATGAAACCGATACCGTTCTGATGCGTCACAACACAACACGACAGACACGTGTGTCCTGCGCTTTAGGTTGTCCAAATAAAATAAAAAAGGTCAGGGCATTCCATCATTTTCGTATTGTTTGTGTAAGATTAATTTGCATTCTTAATGTTGTATAATGCTGATATAGCTGATTGCCGAGATAGTTAGTATGTCAGTATGCCTGTGAGAAATCTCAAAAAATCTCTTTAATGTCAATGTTACAATTTCAGATTATCCTAATATAGTAATATAAAAGATATATATCCGGTCTGCTTTGTTATACCGCTCTAAGTTAGTAGAAATGTATAATGAACAAAGTGTTTTTTTTTTATTCATGAATAAAGGAAAAAAAGAAACCTTAATGTCTACGTAGCAGCATCTCCGTTGCTTCTTTATCTCTTCGACTAAACATCGCCGGCAGTCTCGGGTGCTAACGAAGCGTCGACAACAGAACTGATGAATTGGCTTCATTATACGGAGCGGCTTCGGCTTTGACTCATAGCTGAGACACATGAATCTAATGACTAAGATCCATATATGAGGTAACGAGGAACATTGCGGAATTCAACGAATCTAGAATGTCATGTATATATTGTTTATACCTGTTTACCTCTACTACCATTTGTGTATACCTCTCTGTATAGGTTCAAATTTATTTAATAATTTCTTATACATTGTTTTGATACTGTTTAAAATTAAGAATAACAGGAACTTAATTATCACAAATAGGAATATAGTCCATAAAAAAGTGGTCTCAAATTAAAAACAAACCGGCCAAGAGCTTGTCGGGCCACGCTCAGTGTAGGGTTCCGTAGTTTTTGTAATTTTTTTCAAAAACTATTCAACCTATCAAGTGCAAAATAATTTTCCTAGAAAGTTTTTATAAAGTTTAAATTTGAGATTTGTTTCATATTTTTAAAACGTGTGGTTCAAAAGTTTGAGGGGGGGACACATATTTTCACATTATCAAAAAATGATTTTAGCAAACCCCTATTCATTTTTAAATACCTATCCAGCAATATATTGCATACCTATTTACATATTTACATGCCCGAACTTGTGATATATCACAAGTTCGGGTTGAAATTAAAAAAAAACACTGCCCACGTTACGTATAGGGGAGGTACCCTAATAAAAATAAATAAACACTTTTTATTTTACCACTTTGTCGGCGTGATTGATATACATATTAGTACCAAATTTCAGCTTTCTAGTGCTAACGGTTACTGAGATTATCCGCGGACGGACGGACAGACAAAGCGAAACTATAAGGGTTCCTAGTCGACTACGGAACCCTAAAAATGCCATATTTTAAGGCGTACATTTGTAAAAAAACGTTTTAGAAATGAATAAGTAGTTAAGTTTGGACGGTAATAAGGTGTTCTTTTCCCAAAGTCTTCCAACTCGTACTACATTGAAAATTTACATAGTCAACAAGGCATGACCTACTTGCCTTATGGATTCGCTACTATAATGTGTAGTTCATTATTTTTATTCCCGGTAACCTATTCATTTTGTCCTTGATACATAATTCATATTGTACTTGAATATTCCATTTAGATGCAGCATTTAACGACACGTACGATACGTGACACGTTCCACTTACGGGAAAAGTTTCCGTTATTATTAATCAGTGTGTGCTAAAATATAGGGGCGATACCACGACAAAGCAATTCAGGTGCACTGCAATACGGGGTAAATAAAATTGATTTAGGACTGCTAATCGTAGGTTTAATTGTGAAATTAGCTAAAGACTGCCATACACAGGGTAGTTTCTGATGCAAAACACGCTGGTCCTATTCATGCGCCCAAGAGGGACGATCTTAATAATCATTTGGAAGTGATCGTATGATTTTAATATTTTATTTACGACACTTTAAAAAAAATATTTTATTGGCAAATAAAAAAGGTCTGACTATATAAATATCATATTTGACGACCTCTGTAGCCTAGTTGGTAGTGACCCTGCCTACGGAGCCGGTTGTCCCGGGTTCGAATCCCGGTAAGGGCATTTATTTGTGTGCTGAGCACGAATATTTGTTCTTGTTTTCTATGTATTTTAAGTATTTATTTATCTATATAAGTAGGTTTATCGTCGTCTAGTACCCATAGTACAAGATTTGCTTAGTTTGGGACTAGGTCAATTTTCGTAAGATTGTCCCGTAATATTTATTTATTTATTTTTATTTATTTATGGGTAAGGCCGTTATTTCTTGTTCCTGATTAAGCAGCTTAAATCGTCTACATTTTAATCAATTCCAGTGTGTTACGAATATTAGTAATCCATTTATATGGCTAATTGGCGTAACACACTGGAAGTGATTAAAATGTAGACGATTTAAACTGCTTAATCAGAAACAAGAAATAACGGCCTCACCCTTATGCTTTTCACACCGACCCCTCACGTTTTTTCAAAGGTCACTACCGCATTTTCCAGTGGGGACGCCGTGCGGTATCAGTAAGCAGAACTGTCAGTGTCCAAAAACTACAGATTCTTTACTGCGCGGCGACATTTCAGAGCATATCTAGAAAATTTTAGTTAGGTAGCACACAAGTAAGTAACCTTCATTATTCCTTTTTTTTTATATCGTTTTGACGACCTTGGTGTGACATTATTTATAGGTAAGTAATTAAGAAAGTATAAGGATAACAAAGTCTTAATCACCAAAAAAAGCAAATAAAGTCCATATAAATTAATTGAAAATCGTGGTAACAAAAAACTTAATTGACGTGTTAATTATGTACAAACTTTCTAGAAATGTTCTTCAACGAATGATTCCTGATTGACGTGGGATGGGTAGAAGTGCATGCAGAACTGCATCCGTACCGCATCGCTTTCGCGCAATATACCGACGAGTACCGAAATCTAGGCGACATCAGTAAGCATTCGGCAAAGTACAATACACCGTACATAAAACGCATTGCGCCCCGCGTAATGAGGAAGTGGCCCTCTTAACGTAGTCGTGTTCAGTCATCTCCGTAATACTACGTTGTAGGTCAGCCCTTAATTTTACCTAAGTGCTCCCAAGTATGTGTTACCTATAATTCAATTTTGCACTAAGTGCTCACTTGGGGGCGAGCAGGCCTTTAAATAGCGCTATTTTCGTATAGCGCTATCATTTATAACGTTATTATTCCTAAAACCGCTATACTCGAAACCGATATTTGACGCGCTGTATAGCGATATCCATTATAACGTTATAAATCTAAACCATTAAGATAAAACCGATACTTTTTTAACCGATATAATAATGTAATAACGTTATAGGCTTCCCCTTTCTCGCATTCAGTATAGCCTACTCGTGCAATGTAAGCGATGTGATTACGTAACGTAGGTTGTTTGTTAGAGTGCACGACGTCATAGTAAAATAGAGAATTTTTCGATTTGCTCGGCTTGTCGGCGCAGGTTGTAGCCTGATACGAATATCCTGACTAATAATTTTCAAATCAGATTGTCTTTAGCTACTCTGTGCCTCATTAATCGGAAATGCATCATCCCATAAAAAACATGCCATGTAAAAAAGAGGTCAAGTCTCGAAACTCTTCCACCGTAAAAAGTTGTGAGATATTTCGTAGAGCCAAGTCTCAGGCATTCTTTTATCTTTATTTGCTTGCTAAATAAAATTTTGTGACTTGGCAATCACACAATACTACATAGCTTTAGGTATGCAGAAATCCATTAATGCAGGAAAGTTGTGTGATTGCCAAATTACATAATTTTATTTAGCAAGCAAATAAAGATTTAAGAATGCCTAAGACTTGGCTCTACGAAATATCTCACAACTTTTTACGGTGGAAGAGTTTCGAGACTTGGCCTCTTTTTTACATGGAATGTTTTTGCTTGTTAAATAAAATTCTGCAACGTGGCAATCACACAACTTAACTGTATTTATAGATTTTTGCATACTTACCTAAAATTATGTAGTATTGTGTGATTGCCAAGTCATAAAATTTTATTTAGCAATAAATAAATAAATAAATAAATATTAAGGGACAATCTTACACAAATCGACCTAGTCCCATAGTAAGCTCAGTAAGGCTTGTGTTATGGGTACTAGACGACGATATATATAATAGATATAAATGCTTAAATACATAGAAAACTACCATGACAAAGAAACAAATATTCATGCTCATCACACAAATATTTGCCCTTACCGGGATTCGAACCCAGGACCTTCAGCTTCGTAGGCAGCGTCACTACCCACTAGGCTAACCGGTCGTCAAGCAAGCAAATAAAGATTAATAAGAAACCTGAAACTTGGCTCTACGAAATATCTCACAACTTTTTACGGTGGAAGAGTTTCGAGACTTGGCCTCTTTTTTACATGGAGTGTTTTTTATGGAATCTCACTTCTTTTTGAAGGTTTATGTGTTATCCATACATACAAAATATGCAGGCCCATTCTTGCTTTTGAATTTTCCCATTCACTGCAAATGTAACTTTGTAATCCTATATATTTGTGTAGGATTACAAAGTAATGTATACAGTTGGTGTATCTAGAAAACTGGGTTGAAATAGCAATTTTTTATAGTTTTCCCTTTATGTGGCCATTAAACCCTAACTCTGTACCAAATTTCAGCTCTCTGAGTTTATGGGAAGTACTAGTTCTATTTTGATGATCATGAGTGAGTGTCATAAATGCGAAACTTTGCTTTCGCTTAACTTCGGAACTAAATGACCTACAGACTTGAAATTTTGGTTTTTAAGTATGTGATTATAGCTTACTGAATGACGAAAATTTCTGCATTCTGGTCTTATCCAGAGGTTCTCAAATAGGGGCCTGAAATTGTGGCGAAATGGTTCCAGTAAAGGATGGTACGGCAGTGTTTGCTTCGCGCTCGACTTGGCGGGGGCACTGCCGTGCCCCCAGATATTAATGGCATTGTTATTACATGGTAAATTATTAATAATTTAAATGCCTGCATCAAATGTTTCTGCTTAGCCCGTTGGTTGACTGGTAGAGAATGCCTTATGGCATTAAGTCCACCATATATACTTTTTTTTGTATTGTGGCACAAAGTTTAAATAAATTAAACCGGTCTCATGGCACCAGCACGCACATTACGGATGGATGGTCAGCTAAGATGCTTAAAATGAGGTGGAGAGAATGAGAAATTTGATTTATCTATATATGTAAAAGAAGACTTCCTGACTAATTCATCAACGCACAGCCGAAACTACTGGGACTAAAAAGAAGGGACAAGATGGAATTTTTGGAAATTTGAAAGTTTGTATGAGGGAAACTTTTTTTTTAACTAGAGACTTGAAACTTTGTAGGAAGATTACTTATTAAGATGCATAAAAAGTTCTTGCAGCGTTTTAGAAAATTCCACTCATAAGGGGGTTAAGTAGGGGACAGGGGTGCAATGTTTGTATGGGGGAAACATTATTTTTTGAACTAGAGACTTGAAACTTTGTAGAAAGATTACTTATTAGAATAGAAAAAAGTACTTTCTGTGTTTTAGAAAATTTCATCCCTAAGGCGGTTAAATAGAGGTGCAAAGTTTGTATGGAGGGAACTTTATTTTTTGAGCTAGAAACTTCAAACTTTGTAGAAAGATTACTAAATACAATACAAAAAAGGACTGTCAGCGTTTTAGAAAATTCCACCCCTAAGGGGGTTAAATAGGGGTGAAAGGTTTGTATGAGAAACACTTTTTTTGAGCTTGAGATTTGAAACGTTGTAGAAAGATTACTTATTAGAATAGAAAAACAGTTAGTACTTTTAACGTGTTAGAAAATTCCATCCCTAAGGGGGTTAAAAAGGTACTTATGCAAGATTAGGATGAGAAACATTTTTTTTGAGCTAGAGATGGGCAACTTTGTGGTACGATTACTTATTAGAAAAAAAAATCCTTTCATCGTCTTGGAAAAATACCGCCCCTAAGGGGGTTAAAAGTGTTAAAACGGTATTCAAGGTTTATATGGAGAGCAAGAAAATATAGTAAGATATGTCTAATGTCAGTCTTAGTCTGTATGTTAAAAGACAACAAAACTGATTACAGAGTTGTTTTTAATTCATCCCCTATAGGCGTTAATGGGGCTTCCAAGTTTATATGGAGGGAAAAGTATTTTTTTAAGTAAGATTTTTTAATTTTGGTCTTAAAATAGAGAGAGCAGATTAGTAGATTTTTTTATTCATCACCTAAGAGTGTTTAAAGGGGATTCGAAGATTTCGAAGGCCGTATAGGGTCAAGACAATTTTAAAGTAAAACATTAGTGTAACTACGATTTTAGACGGTTTGTTTAAAACTAAAAAATACATTTCAATGTTTTTGAAATTCATCCCCCGAGAAGGTTTCTAGGGGGTTCAAAAATTATACGAAGAGCAAGATATTTTTAAAATAATAGATTTATTACTTAGGTTATGGACCGTTTGTTTAATGATTAGAAAACGATTTCAGCGTTTTTTTTATTCATCCCCTAAGAGAGTTAAAAGGTTTGAAGGTTGTATAGAGAGCAAGACCTTTTTTAAAGTAAGACTTACAGATTTGAACAGTTACCAGAAATGTAGGATAGGTTAGGTTAGAACTGCGATGCTCCCAGAATCGAATAGATTTAATCAACATTGGGTACTTATTATTATAACAGTAATGTAGCTTAGTAGACATATAAAAATATATTTTTCTTTAATACTGTATGAAAACGTCTGTTGATGATTCTTAAGATATTTATGTTTGTAAAAACGAAGTTTTCAATTTAGATTTATCAATTTAAACTGACGAACTCATCGCACTGTTACCTTTTACGTAGGTCTAATCCCTGAACGGATTTAGATGAAAATTCCCGTACAGATAATTTGAGACCCTTGGAAGGATATAGGATAGTTTTTGTATATATTTAAGATGGTAGAAGTGTGTTTGGGACAGCGATAAATAGCTTGCACCGAACATAATTTAATAGCAATATTTTTTCTAAGACTATAACAAGTTCCACGCGAACGAAGTCGCTGGCAACAGCTAGTTATTTATATAAATATTTAGTGACTAAGGATTAATTAGAAAAGGAGGATGAATCGTAAGAAAAGGAGGATCGATACATATTTATGTGTACCAACCGTCCTTGGTCTCCCCTATCTATCGCGACCCAAATCGAAAATTCACACATTCTTTGGTTTCATAATCAGATTTTATTTAACTTGTCATTTTCGGAATGGCTCTAAATCAAAAATAAAATAAAATGTCGGAAACTAAAAGTATTATTTTAATTTTATTACGATTAATGAACAAAAGCACATACCATAGGTATGTACCTATGCATATTTTTTTGCTCACGGCAACACCGTCGGTCGTAGGGCTTGTTTGTCTGTAGTCTGCGATTTAGTGCCGAGACAAACAATTAACATAAAAAAATATTGACCCTCTTACATATTGTAATAGTGTATACCTAGGGGCTATTAAGATTGGCACTCTTTCTTTTTATTTATGAGCAAGTCCACGAATCTGTGGACAGCGTTGCGTTTCCTGCGTCCCATTTTTATTCCGCCGCATTTATCGTCGCAACCAACCAAATATTCACAATTCACAACCAATTTGCAAATGATCGAGGTAAACAAGCATTAATAAGATTTAGAAGCTAGAACAACATAACGGCAACGTCGCACGTCGCGCTACGGCCCACGTGGTGGCATGTTGGCATTGGCACAGAGCGGCAACGGCGCAGCCGTAGCGCGCGGCTCGCATTTTAAAACGATATTATAACGTTTTTATATATCGTTCTGTTATTTATTCTGTTACGGTATTTATATCGTTATGGAGAATATTGATTTTGTTATAACGTAATTTTCGAACACTAACGGAATATACCGTTATAATTCCGGTTCATTTTATAACGTTTTAAAGGCCTGGGTGCGAGTGCTCTCCAAGCAACTCGATTATTTCTCTCATGGAGGTGCGATCGGCGACAAATTGAATGAATTTCAGCCATTAGTTACTTGCTCAAGCCACGTAAAAGCGGTAAAATGTTGGTACTATGTTGGCCTACGTCCAGCAGTTGGATGTCTTTCAGCAGATATGAGGATGACGATGATGATGATTATACTTTTTTTACACATTGACGGTGGTAAACATGCATACGACATCGTTAAGGTAAGCAGATACTGTATCCCTTGGAAAAACGATGCACTAAATGTTTCTTAGTAATCTTGAGGAATCACAATACCATCGAATAAATAATAACCAATATTGCAATACGAAGGCTTCCGAACATAAGTAAATAGAATAATTTATTGATATTGCTTTGGAAAACAAGTAGCTAATAAAACGCCTACAATCTCGCATCAAATTACAGTTTGGACTCCTTCGTATATACGCATATGATTCAGCTCAATGCCTGTTAACGTGGTCCAAAGAAGAAGCGACTTGTAAAGCTAGTGTTTGACTTTGGCACCGTTACTTCTCATTCGTTCCTATGAAGCTGACACTAATTGTGCAACCTTAAATTTCTAGTTTTTGATCGTCAAGTTAGGGCCTATGCAGACTGCATTTTTTCCACGCGCCGTGAAGACGGCGTTGCCTACCGAGCAGATGGTAGTAGAGGAACGCGCGTCGACGGCGCGTGAAAAAAACGCAATCTGCATAGGCCCTTGTATTGTTATTGTGACTGGCAGAATAGATTTTTGATATTGGTCATTGTAGGTCTTTCCTACCTGGGTAAGGCCGTTATTTCTTGTTCCTGATTAAGCAGCTTAAATCGTCTACATTTTAATCAGTTCCAGTGTGTTACGAATATTAGTAATCCATTTATATGGCTAATTGGCGTAACACACTGGAAGTGATTAAAATGTAGACGATTTAAACTGCTTAATCAGGAACAAGAAATAACGGCCTCACCCACCTACTCTACCTAGTACCATGAGTAATAAGAAGTGGTTTTATTACTTTTAGGGCCTGTTTCACAATCGCCGGATAAAGTTATCTGCCAGTTAAAATTATTGCTATCCTTTTCTCCCGTCATATAAAAGAAAAGTGACAGCAAACATTTATCTGACGGATATGTTTTAACTGGAGATTGTGAAACAGGCCCTTAGTGTAATTTATACTTATTTGGTGGAAAAGTAGGTATTAATTATGTTCCCATAAAGTCATCGACAAAAGCCTTCGGCTTCGGGCTGGCGTAATACCTAAACTCTCAGGCATAATCCAAATTTTATCAGCCGTATTATGCAATGAACTATTAATACAAAGTACTTACATAACATTATGTCGATTTTTCTTCCCGACATTTTTTTACCATACATAGTTTACATTTTACCGTCGCGTGTTTACTTACCTTAAGTACATATATAAAAAATATTGTTTAATGTAATTTTGCAAATAGAATAGCAATGGAAGCAGGTACATGGTTACAAGTAGAGCATGGATACCGGTATTCGATAATATCGAAATTTCGATAATATCGGACGAAATTCCGATATTCTATTATCGATATTACATTAATCAAAAACCGGTATTTTCGATATTTTCGATATTCACATTTTTATTATTAATATTAATCTACGCAATGCGTTATAAGAGTCAAAAGGTAGGTGTATCAATTTACTGTGAGTAGGTACTGTGATACCAAATACTTTGTTTCCTTTAAAAACAACGTGCGTGATTGTGACACAAGTCACACAAGACTCAACTCACAAGGACAAAGAGAAGAGACTAACTAAATTCTCAGAAAACCATTTTAACTCAGACCATTGTGATTTATAATAGCAATGTAGGTAATTTCTCAATTCAAAGAGTTGATGTTTAATTTAGGCTTAAGAGGTCTATATTCTATTAGTCTATCTGTGAGATGAGACTAAGACTCATTTATGTTATTATTTGATTTTGTGATGAAACTGAACTGATTAAGTATGCTTTATTATTTAATTTTGTAAAACTGATTTATTTCTTTTAAGGAGAGAGATTTTTTTTTTTGTGAAAACTTCTTTAGCAGCGCTGAGCACTTTTTGGGATGGGGAAAAATTGTTAAATACGCGACATAGTTTTGTGACGTCAGATGTGAAGGTCACTTTTTGCTGCTAGCCGATTCGACTTCATTCAAAACTGAACGCTATTCGTAAGAGTATAAAGCGGTTAAACACTTTTTGCAATAGCATATTCTGCAAATAAATTTGTAATAATACCGACGCATCCTTCACCGTTTTGCTATTGAGAAAATTCGAATAGTTCGAATTTGGGCGTTATTCCTAAAGAGATAAAGCTTAGAAAAATATTTACCAAAGGCAAAAACAAATTGATATCTTGGTCGCCACCGCCGTCTGCTGTTGTGCTGTTCTTGCAAATTCGAATAGTTCGAATTTGGGCGTTATTCCTAAAGAGATAAAGCTTAGAAAAATATTTACCAACGGCAAAAACAAATTGATATCTTGGTCGCCACCTTAGTCTGCTGTTGTGCTGTTCTTGCAAATTCGAATAGTTCGAATTTAGACGTTATTCCTAAAGAGATAAAGCTTTGAAAAATATTTGGCAATGGCAAAAACAAATTGGTATTGTGTTTGCCGCCGCCCGTCCGCCTAAGTAATTGATAATTGTTTATAGCGTCAATTTCATTTTTAGGGTGACACCGTAAGATGTCACGTGACCTGATCGAAAAACTGATACGAGTACAATGTGGTTGAGTTTTCACTTCTGCCGGCACTCCCGGAGTTCAACCCGGTCTTTTTTTTTCTATTTGATACTGATTTCATTTGTATTGTATTGTGTCAACTGTTATTTGATTTTGTGAACCAATTTAGTCTATTATTAGAGTAAGAGACTGAATAGTGAGGTTACCTGGGAAACTGATTTTTGGTGGCACTACACTAATTGTACCTATTATTTTTCTAGAAGTCGAAAATTAATTTATTTTATTTCACATTTTTTATTCAAGTTTAGTTTATGAGACAAATTTTAATTTTATAGTCTTGAAGTTTGTTACACTAATTTATATTTTATTCCTTTGATTTGTCGTTCGCTGCAAATATCCCTTGATAAACAAATGTCAATTTTGAATTATAATGCTATTTAATTCCAGTTTATTACCTTTTCCTTCCAGTATCGAAAAAATATCGAAATATCGGAAAACCGATATTCAAAATTTCGATATCGGAAAAATACCGGTATTGGAAAAAGGCTCCGATATTCCATGCTCTAGTTACAAGTAGATTAGGTCAATAGAATACCTGGCCTGAATTACCAGATATTTATTTGGCGTATACTTACCTTGAACCGCTGAGACCTCATTGGTGAGGCCACAACAAGAGGTATCCTGAATTATTTATATCCAATCGGTAGGCTGTATTGTAGTAGTCCTGCCAAACAACGTATTATATTATAGCCGTTTCATCCTTACCCTAATTTGCTAACTGATATTGTGTATATTGTTATCGTGTATTATGTGAGGCACACAAAGAACAAATTTAGCGGACATAATATTTTGTGTAGAGAATATGTACAGTTTGCATGTTATCTGAGTCTTATATACATATATAAACAGAGTGTACCAAAAATGGGAATTGAGCCGAGCAAGGGCATAACAGGTATCGTGTTCTGATAAGAAAAACTAAGAAAAAAATGTTATTGAAGCGATTTTTTTTTTACATTTGTATGGAGCGTTGGCCGACTGAGGCAACCTGCTCCATAGAAATGATTTTTTTTTGGTAAACTGTATTTATATATATATATATATATATAATATATGTAAGACTCAGATAACATGCAAACTGTACATATTCTTATTACTATCAACTTTCAAAACGCATTTTATATTTTAAAAAACTAAACTAAATATACTTTGACATAGTATTTTAATATAAATAGAAAATATGTGCACAAAAAGCAAATACTTACTTTGTTCAAGTTAGGGAATCAGATAAACAGGTTTAACTTTTTTTTTGTTAAAGGTTCGATTCTGAATCTGATCTCAAGTAGTAAAGTAGAGTGTAAATAGGTACTTTATAATGTTCCTAAGTGCAGAAATTCTGAAGCAGATAACGACTCAAGAAAGTGGCAAAATAGTTTTCAGACGACTCGCTATAATTATGTAATGAATGCAAGTGTAGTGTTTGCAAGTGGTTTTAAATCGAGGAATGGACAAAAACGGCTTTATCAATTAAGTACAAAAAAAATTACCATTTCGTAACAATTATATCTTGACGGTAATGTTCCAGATAATATCGTCCGCGTTTTATAAAAAAAATATCCCGTCAAACGTGACCGAAACGATGTAAACGAATAGTGATGCGGCGTTCGCCGTGTGAAAAATGGGTTTGCCTAACATTATTTTTTTTACGGAATTCTTATTATATTTTTAGGGGAACTTATGACTCCGCGCTCTTTTCCGAAAACTACTGTAGGTTCAGTTCGGGTGAATTCAGTTAAATTAGTCAGTGCTACTAAAATTTCAGACCAAGAGTAATATTCGGAATCGATGTCAGAATATTTGACGTACTTTACATCCTTGAGGAGTTCCAGTAGTCATCTGGGGTCTTCACCAAAATTTCTGAGGATAAATACACGAGTCATAATAGAAAATACCGAAGTCACTACACGCGTGCCTATAAAGTTTGAGGGTTGCTCTAAATTTCCCTGGGATCCCATCATCAGATCCTGACTTGTGCTCACCTGAATAATTTGAAAGAATACGATTAAAGGTACCTATATACGTACCTATAAAATTTAAAAAAATATCCTTCAACTCCTAACCGTTGAGGAGTTATACCTTCCATCATCAGCCCACCAACATGAACTGATGACTACCAAACGCCTAAACCCAAACCTGAATAGCTTTAGAAAATACCTACATGAAACACGTAATACGTGCCTGTAAGATTTGAGGGTTGCCTTCGATTTCCCTAGGATCCCATCATCAGATCCTGACTTGGTGACAATGGGACCATCTCAGGAGAATACATTTTCGTTTTTTTTTTTTTTTATCGGGCCACAATTGACGGAGAAATTGGCGAACGTACCTACATAAAAAAAAATGTATACAGTGAAACATATAACCCGGGCCTCCGTTTTTGAAGTCGCTTAAAAAGTTTTTTATTCATATTGTTATTTTCAACAACCCTACATATTATGTCGGTGGTTTGTAGGTACTTGTACAGACATATCAAAGATGGCCGTTGGGGCGGGAAGGTTCTCGAGCGGCGACCACGTACCGGATGGCGCAGCGGATCCCCCCCCCAAACAAAGTGGACTGATGTAACTAATCGATTAGCCTCACGAATGTATCACTAGTAGAGTTTGACCCCGAGGTTGGTAAAGTAACAACTATGCCTATTGGAGATCAAAATAATATTTGAATTCTGACGAGTTGCCGGTTAGCCTTCGTGAATAGCCACAATTAAACACAGTAATTTCTGCCTGGGAGAGCTGCTAAGCCGGTACTGAGAAGTGATCGCGCGCGGCGGTAAATTTATACTTATTTTGAATAATTATTTAAAAATAATTTAAGAAAAAGTTTTTATTTTATTGTATTTTATTAGTACAAGTATGAGCTTTAATGTTATTTAAGTTTCAATATACTAATAATTCAATAAGATTTTCATGTTTAGTAACATCATGGAGTATTAAGGGTTCAAAATTATGACTGCGCTCTCTTCCGAAAACTACTGTCGGTAATCGGGTATATTCTGTTAAAATATTCAGTTCATCTTAAATTTCAGGCCACGAGGAGTTGGCCTATGCAAATAAGTAATCCGAATGTAGAAAAACCTTTCTGTTTCTTAGAACTACAACGTCAAAAATCCGTAATTGTCGCTTATTCCTGACGAACCTTAGAACGCCCTCTTAAGAGAATTCTTCAAATCATCCGTCTATTTCTCGTTAGTAATTTATTTATGGAGTTATTGTTTTATTTAGACACATTACCAAAATCGTAATCATCATAAAGTTGAAGAAACTTTTGTAATATAAGTTTTGTAAACAAGCAAGACATTGCATAAAATAAGTGCAATGTCTTGCTTGTTCACGGGGTAATGCGGTGTTCCGAACGTTTCAGAGTTGTGCGTGGAACCGAAGTACCAATTAAGTACCTACCACATAGCCAACGCGTCCACTACAGAGGCAGTCTCGACCATTTAATGAAATTACAACGATACACCGAGCGGTGTTTCTGCCCGTGTCATGGGACGCACTCCAGAGACAGCATCCGCTAGGGTGTATAGGGAGGGACTATTGCTGGTTGATGGCACTACCTGAATAATCCGGGTTGTTAGGTAAAGAAAGATGATAACCAATGGCAACATATCTCACATTTCAAGGTAACTAAAATGTAAATAAGTAGATATAAGTATTTATATAGGTAGTTTAAAAGTTGGTTTTATTGTTTGAATTAATTTGCGAGCTTCACACAATATTTATTAAGTGTTTTATAAAACTGAATACTTAAAAACGGTAAATATCACTCAAGTAAATTGAAAATGATTTATTGGCACGCGCCGCGTCAAATAATGGATAACACGCGATATCGTTTCGCTGGCAATAAAATCTTCGAAGGTGATCTGTCTAACCTTTCACTTCTATAATAATTACGACTTTATCTTTTACCATAAAATGGATATTTCAAATTAATTTCTCGCATTGAAAAACAAGCTGCCCGCGCGGCTCCGCCCGGGTATGGAGAGAACACCAGCGAAGCCGCGGGGTAAAATATAGCATGTCCGCACGCCATAGGTCCTTTCTATATATTGGTGTTTTTTTGAATCGGATGTGTAGTTCTGAGGATTATATCTTACATAGAAAGTTACAAAGCTCTTACACCCTCACAAAGCCACACAAACAGTCACAATCTTTGCCTCTTCATCATATTAGATTTGGTAGGTAGGTTTGCCAGGCAGAGGTTGGTGCTTGAGGATAGTGTCCACTTGCCCGGCAAATATTAAGATGTTGAAGAGGGAACAGAGAGAGACTCTTACTTAAGTATTGTGTGTACAATGGTTAGTATATAAGGCACTTGAGTTAATTAATAAAAAAACGCGGGCATACGAAATATTACGCAATCGACCAGCAAGTGATCGGAAAACTTTACACAGGTACAATAAACTTTCTGTATTCGACGCCATTGTTGTTATAACACTTATGTCAGATAGCGTAGCGAGTATTCAAAATAGGAACTAAAAATTTCCAAAGCGGCGGCTAAATTCCACTGCGACATCCATACTAAATGCGAAAGTGTGTGTTTGTTTGTTTGTTTGTCCGTCTTTCACGGCTAAACGGAGCGACGAATTTACGTGATTTTTTAAGTGAATATAGTTGAAGGGATGGAGAGTGACATATGCTACTTTTTGTCTCTTTCTAACCCCCCACTTCTCTAAAATGGGGGGTGAAAGATTGTATGGAGCTACGATATAAACGAGTTCCACGCGGACGGAGTCACGGGCAGAAGCTAGTCTATTTATAAATGAAGACTTCCTGACTGATCGTCAACGCACAGCCGAACTACACTGGGACAAGGAACTTGAATTTTACACCAGAACTACCTTTTATAACGTAGGCAACGCACTGTGAAGGAATTCTTGGAAATTCTACCCCTAAAGCCACTGAACGGATTTAGGCAAACATTACCAGTAATGTAGCTTAGTATAGACATCAATTTTTTTTTGATTTTTAAGACATGACAAAAATGAAATTAAGTAGAGACATCTGTTGATGTTACTTAAAGTATTTATATTTGTAACAACGGACATTTCAATTTAGATTAAATTTAGCAGTTTAAACTAACGAACTCATCGCACTGTTACCGTTTACGCTTAATCCCTGAACGGATTTAGTAATTCTAAATCCGTTCAGGGATTAAGCGTAGTAATTTGGCGTAGATATAATTTGTGACGCTTGGAAGGATATATGATAGTTTTAATCTCGGACATCATCCCATAAGATCGTAGAAGTTAGCTTTTAAGCTTGCGCCTAAAATAATTTAATAGGAAATATGTATCTTAGACTATAACAAAATTTACGCAGACGAAGTCACGGGCAACAGCTAGTTATTCTTATAAAAATATTGGTGTGACTTTTTAAATCAAGCCGCACTCCTATATTTCAAGAACAGAAGCTAAAGAACGCTTAACAAACCGAGTCACTCTTGTTATTGCTCTTGTGAACAAAGACGACAAGTGCACTCCGGGCTGCGAAAATTGTATGGAGGGCTGGAGGGCATTCTTTGTACGTGCTAAAGAAAATTCACAAGATTGTTAGGGATTCCTTCTTAACACAGCTTGGATAATATAACTCTGTTTATTTTATGATTTAATTAAACAAAACAAATTGTATAATAGACGGTTCAAGCTGTCATTGAATTTACGAGCCAGTAATTATAATTACTTATAGAGAGAAGAGGGAATCAAAAAAATAACTATCACTGTTTGTATGAGTTGCTACAAAGATTAATAAATTAATCTGGATAACATCCATTTGGTTAACACAACTTTGGAAAGTGCAAAGTATTAGGGAAAAACAAGTATTCATCAAATCATTATATTTCTTTGAACTGAGACGAGAGAAATCACTAATAAAACAAATATGACTAAAAACATTCATCTCATCTCATATCAGCTGAAAGGCGTCCAATGCTGGACATAGGCCTCCCCCAAAGAGTGCCAAAGTGACCGGTCCTGCGCCACCTGCGTCCAGCGGACTCCCGCGATCTTTACCAGGTCATCAGTCCACCTAACCTACCCATGCTGCGCCTTCCGGTAACAGGATCGCCGCTCGAGAACCTTTCCGCCCTAACGGCCATCGGTTCTACGTACAATGTGCCCCTTAAGTTTAGCGATTCGGAGGCCTATATCGGTTACTTTGGTTCTGCTTCATTTCTGATGCGATAACGCAGAGAAACTAGCGTGATTAAGCGACCACGTTTCAGTGCCATATGTCATCACTGGCAACAGACACTGGTCAAGGACTCTATATTACAAATTTCATCGAGATCGTAAGAGCCCTTAACTCGTTTAATAGTATAGATAGGATATATTTATGTCAATTTGTGTAAAGCATAGCAAGATCACGCACATGTGGCAAATGTTTTCCGAAATCTCCAAATAATGCTTATTATGTACGAACTTTTCATGAAACAGACGATTTATGTGTAGTTATTTTGAACAAAATCAGACACCATATATTATACTCCGTGGTGGTAGACGCTGACGGGCGAATTTTATTCGATACGAGGCGGTGCGATGGCGGCATCGGCAGTTTCTAGGCGTATAAATTTTAATGTCTGCTTACCACATATATTGCACGGATGCAGTTTGAAGTCGTTGCGAATAAACATGGAACATCTGAAATTGAATAGTTTGTTTTTTGTTTTTCTTAGCTACAGATAGTGCAACTTATTTTTGCACGTGGCTGGATGTGTGCGTGCACCTGAAACACGGCGGTTGTTAGTGCGTCGATTAGTTTTATATTTGTACCTCGCTTAGACAGGTTTAAATTTGACGTTCTCGATTCTGTTCAAAAATTTGTAACGAAATTTAGGAGTTTAGGATTAACTTTACTATTCTATTATTCAATTCAATTCAATTCAATTAATTTTATTTCGAACAAAGTCCATAACGTGTTAGTAACATTTTACTTAAATCTAGGGTTAATATTGTATTAATACACGTTAAAAAATAACGGGACGACCGCTTTAGCCTAGTTGGTAGTGACCCTGCCTACGAAGCTAGAGGTCCTGGGTTCGAATCCCGGTAGGGGCATTTATTTGTGTGATGAGCACGAATATTTGTTCCTGAGTCATGGATGTTTTCTATGCATTTAAGTATTTATTTATTTATATAAGTATGTTTATCGTCGTCTAGTTCCCATAGTACAAGCTTTGCTTAGTTTGGGACTTGGTCGATTTGTGTAAGATTGTCCACTAATATTGATTGATTATTGATTATTGATAAGGGTGCATGCAGTTGCACCCAGTGCTTCAGCCACGGTGAGTCCCACCTGTCGGCCAGCGTGCACAGGATGGTATTCGAGCTGGCGCGCCACCGTCTCAGTAGCGAGCTACATCGCTTCCTGATGATCGCATGGAAGCCGTTGATCAGACCCTCCGCGAACATACCCAGTGCCGCGGCAGCCCGAACACAACCCTGTACGCGTTGTTATACTGTACCCGCAGAGCGCTGTATGCCCGCTGCGTATAGCTGATCTATAGGCTGCACGTGTACAGTCGACTACAAAGAGATGTATCCATACGATGTTACAAAAGTATGTATACATAGACTTTACTACCATAGTAATAAAATATACATACATAACTTTGTAACATTAAAAAACATACTTATCTTTGTAGTCGACTGTACAAGGACTGGCAATATGCTTTAAAACGCTTATAGCCTTCACCTTATCAGTACATCGTGCAAACCTACGAGCCAGCATGTTGCAGCGCACTGCAGCCAGCGCTCTGCGTTCCCTCTCCATGTCCATGTTGTCACACATGTCATCAGTGACCCAGTGGCCCAAATACTTGAAATGCTTAACTTATGCTAAGGGAGTGCCACGCAGAGTTACAGAGGGGACGCATAATCTCGCTTTTTTAGCATTGTATTTGAGCCTATGGGCCTGCGCGTACGACTCACATTTGCGCAATAAACTAATTCAAAGTCAAAGTCAAAATCATTTATTCCATTGACATACAATATGCACTAGAATATGTCTTATAACTAGGTTTAGGTTTAAAATTATGTCAATTTGAGATTAGTAACCTTTTATAATTTTAATTCAGAGTTTAATATACAATTGCATTCACTAATATTCTATAATTTAAATTTGATGTCATAGTACTATTTTATATTATACAGTGCATTTTCAGTTAAGATTAAACCACCCACTGAAGCACCACCACGCTCAGCTCAGCAGCACCACTTCATCCGCGTTGCTATGCACACGCAACCCAATGCATTATGTAGGTACAGTCAGCGTCATATAGTTAGTAGCAGCCAGAGTAGCCAAATATTTCGTAACACACCCTTATTCCTAGAGCAATAAAGACGTGTACCGAAATATTTGGCTACCTTGCCTGCTACTAACTATATGACGCTGACTGTACCTAAAATATAATGCAATCTGTAGTAGCACAATCAGCATCATATAGTTAGTAGCAGCCAAAGTAGCCAAATATTTCGGTACACGTCTTTATTACTGTAAGAATAAGGCTGTGTTACGATATATTTGGTTACTCTAGCTGCTACTAACTATATGATGCTGACTGTACCACTTCCTCGAAAAGCGGTACAAATACTATATAATATAATAACTCAGGGTAGTGGCCTACCACTGCTGCTACACGCTTATTCATTATACCAATCCAGCTTCTGCTGCTTCATATGTATGTACTTGTATTAAATAATAGAAATTGTTCAATGAACACACGTCCACCAAGCGTAATTGTGAAGCCTGTCTACACAGCACAGATATCGCCCCTGGTAGGACGCATCGCAGCGGCATCCGCGATTATTACGTATCACTTCCGTTCACTGAGCCGCCGACGGGGAAGCAGCTGATCATTGCTTGTGACTGCTTGTGACTGCAACGGAACACTCAGCTCGACTGTAAACTGCTTGTATACAAGATATTCGCTCCTATAAAGAGATTATTGGATATTGGACTTATGATTGACTCTTTATTTCTGTTTTTTGAAGTGAAAACTTCTTTAGCGGCGCTGTGCACTTTTTGTGATGGGGAAAAATTGTTAAACTCGCCACAGGTCACGTGACCGTAAGATGTCACGCTCACGAGTCCGTAAGATTCGACAGATTGAAAACTCGTAAGACGGGCACGTGACCTGATCGAAAAACTGTTACAATGTCATTGAGTTTTCACTTCTGCCTGCACTCCCGGAGTGCAACGCGGTGGTTTTTTTTTTTTTACAAAACCTACTTACATTTTGCTGCCTAACAAAATGCTTGTTAAACGTGTGTGACATATGTTGACCTCCTCTTAATCGTGGAAGTGATATTTGAAAAAAGCAGTTGGATTTCTTGAACCATTTTTTAATATCACTTGTCATACATTTCGTTACTGTATAAGTATCATAATAGTAGGTACATTATAGACACAAAGTTATGGCCAACAAGATTTAAGGCCGTCTAGAATTCATAAAGGCCACATATTGGAGCGTGGAAAATAAAACAGCCTGCTCCAGCACAACTCATCAAACTGAAAGCCTCCGAGCACGGGACATTCGTTTTATACATATTTTATAGAAGTCAATTTGTTTGCTTCGCGTCGTTGATCTAAATTCCTTTTATAGAATAATCTTCATTTGGGTGAAGTTTAGTGATGGACGAATTGATACTCGAATAGCTGCGTTTATTTAATACTTTATTCGTAATAGTGGAGAAAAGAAAAATACTCCAAAAGTGTATTGTAATGCATATTCATGAAGCGAATACTACCCTCGCAAAGGGTCAAAAGTAATCCCCTTTGAAATAACTTATGTATAACCGTTACAAAAAGTGAATAACCTTTTCAGGATTTCAGGGATACTTGCAGCATAGGTATGGTCATGACAATATAAGCGCGGCTGATATTCAGAAGTGTTAGATACTTACTCGCCTCGGGCAAACCAGAAGCCCTCCGCTGACGCACAGTTGTATGTATCAGAGTTCAAGGTATAATAAAAACGAGTGTTGAGACGAGTCGAAGTCCGTTTTGAAGATGATTAGTGCGTGTGAGCGTGATGTGTGTCGCGAGGGGCTCGGTTATATGTGTACCCCTAATAAACCACGTGCATGTTGACGTACAGTGACACATACGTGTGTTGTATGTGTAGTACTCGTGTTTTTTTAGTATGGTACTCTGAGCATATACCTATCTACTTTTTATCTTATCGTTATCCTGGTTACAGGCTGAAGAAGCCCGTGGTTCACTTATTGACTATCTAGTTACTACCTATCTGATTCACTAACATTTTTTGCCCTATTTTCATTTCGGCATTTACTATTCAACAAACTTCGTTTACCTTTTTTTTCGTTTGTCCGACACTTTAGTTCGCGACGTTTACGGCTGGTAATTTTATGGTGTAGCTTTTGTAATTGTTTAACAAATCAATGATTCCCAATTATTGGTATACCCGAAATATCGTTATACCGACGTAACGATTCTATTGATAATCTGTTCGTATTTTATCAAATCGGCTTTATTATATATGACATAATATTATTGTTTTTACGGAGCACACATATGTTACTAATATCATATTATGTTTGGTTATGAAAATGGTTGTTACCTATGCATTTTCAATATTTAAAAACATTAGCAAAAAGTTTGAAATTAAACTACGGTTATCCTCACAAAGCCGTATTTATGGTAAATAATGTATAAGTACATACAAGTGTATACTATTATATTATTACTTATATGTGTGTTCTTTATATAAATCGATACTAAATAATTACAACATTTGTTTATTATTATTATTATTTCATCCGACCTGACCCTTACTTATATAGTACATATGCAATTAAGTATTACGTAGTAAAAAGTGTTTGGTTCTAGTTCGCTGTAAGGTCGCTGTTCACCTTACACTCCTCCTCGCTTTGCTCGTCGTCGTACCACACCAACCTGCCTTAGAGTCTCTGTAAAACTACTTTGAATTTCACTCAAAATTAACATTTGGCTAAACGCATGAAATGCGGAAAGTAATGATGGTAAGTAAAAATTGACTGTGAAACAAAAGTTGTAACAAGCCAAAACTGTAGCGGTAAAAGTCTTTCGGACAACTGAAACATTTGGATAACATCAAATGGTAAATGAAAAAGTAATGAATTGTATATTCGGAGAACTCATAAAACTACGAAAACTTTTCGGACAAACGATATTCGGTCAATAAATTTTAGTGATTGCGATAGGTTACCCGCTGATATTTCCTTACTTGTATCTAAGTATTACTTTTATTGCGCTGAGTGCTGCCTAATCATTTAAACGTAGCAGCGCAGTAAAGAATCTGTACTGACTTGTCTAACAGTTGACACAGAAAGCTTAATAATAGATACACCGCACCGACTCCGCACCTCGAAATACAGTAGTGGTCTTATTACCCATTATCCCGACCACCCTGCTGCAAATTTCCCTACTATTTTTAGCCAGTAGACTCCGACATACGAAGTTGAATTCACTACATCCCACTAGCGCAAATATGTTCCGTTTAACCTAGCCTATAGGTACAGGTACACATACTTGTTTGAGCATGCTCAATTATTAAGTATGCAAATAGCAAGCTACTTACTAGCAGCTTTCCAGATACACATGCGATTTGCTCGAAACTAGCGTGCCGCTAAAGAGCATGTGTAACAGTATCTTTTGTGACTACTATCTTCTCGGAAGAGTCCGTTGCAGCAGTGTACGTGTAACAAAGGATTTATAGACATTATAGCGAACGACCCTGCTTGCGACACGCTGTCTTATTGTTTTCCTACATTAGAATTTGAACGATGCTCTTACATTATTATAGTATGTAACGTTACTTTTGTAAGCGCGTGCAAGTATGTATAACGCTACTTTTCCGCCAGAAATTTTCCTTGCAAAGCAATTTTGATATCAAACAGCTGACAATGGTACATATACAGAATAGCAAAGTAAGCAGGAATAGATAAATGAATACTCTAAAAAGGTCAATAAGACCTGTGTTATGGATACTAGATAACGATATATTAATATGTATAAAATATGTGTACACAGTGATTTTTAATCTGTGATCAGGAGTCAAAAAATATTGATAAACAGCCAAAACGGATTTCAATGTATGAGGTCTCATGCAATTAAATCACTGTTTAGTTAATTAAATTGAATGATAATGTTAACACTAACGTCCACTGACCCTACATTTCTTAAAGTTAAGTAGATTATACGTGGAACACATACGTCAAATTTTCGCTTTAAAAAGCCTTTAAATACCTTATTCAGTTTTATAAAAATAAACCTTTATTTTAGGTAACTTGTTTGGTATCAATTATTGCATTAGAAACACGAATTAAAAATCACCGTGTATAAAGCATCTAGGACTCAAAAAACAATCTCGTGCTCATCACATCACAAAAAAAGAAAAATAAAAGACATATTTTGTCTGGGATTTAAACTCAGAATCCTACTACCCAATAGCTGAAACTGGTTGTCAAAATGGGGATAAGATTGTATTATAAAAATAATGTATCAAAACAAGTTATTCACTAAGGCAGAACTCATTAAAAATAACTGCTCGGCAGAAAAAAACTTATTCCAAAAGTTACATTTTGTCAAAAAAATATTTCGTATTTTATTAAAATCAGCTTTCTCTCAGAAGGAAATTTTAGTCATCGCTACCACCTCGCGGCTTCCGCTATAAAACTTGGCCCTTTATTTACCCTATTAGTAATGTTTTATCTCTCCAAAGTTAAGCATAAGTAGTTGAAGCTTCGGCAATTAGATGCGAAACAAACTTGTACCCAACAACCGAATTGTTTACCGTTGGTAACAAATGGCAGTGGCAGACGATGCTAGAATATTCTACTAGTTGATTAGAGTTCTTATAGTTACGTAACATTGAAGCACCTTAGCTTGTCGTAAGTGATTAATTTACGACGTTTTAGTGACAACTCGTAAAGAGGATTGGGAAACCTAAGTACGTAATAACAATTGATGCATAGACATTGTTAACGACGGCCTAACACTAACATCTACGATAGCTATAAAGGAAAACAAAGAAAAATGCGAGTTTGAAATCAACAGTCTATTCACAATATTTTACACGTTTACGCGGCGGATCTTCGGTAGTGTCTAACGCTCACGCCGCTTAAGCGCCGCGAAGTTGTTCTAGAACAATGGCGACCGCGGATCAGCCAATCAGCGCTCGCCGCTCGCGCGCCAAGATATTACGTTCGGGAACTGTGTTATGTCGTGGCTGGCTGTCGTCCACACTCCCCCCGTCGACATGCTGCGTCGACTCTGATTCGACTGGCAAGACAGCCAGTCTCGTTGTTGGACGTCGGAACACGCCGCCTTTCGTGCGCACCTCTGCGCTACGGACGCCGCCGTCTGGTCCCTTGTATACTTGTTCGACCACGCCACGCGGCCAGACGTTACGTGGTAAGTTGGGGTCAACGACTACGACCAAGTCGCCGACAGCCAGAGGTCGCTCGCCCGCTGCTGAGGATCGACGCGGGGCGAGTGAAGGTAAGTATTCCCGCACCCAGCGGCGCCAGAAATGGTCAGCAAGGGCCTGGCTGACTCGCCAGGTTTTTCGGTCGGCCTCACCACTAGGACCAGTTATAGGGGTTCCCGTGGGGCCGCCCAAAAGAAAGTGGTTAGGCGTAAGGGCCTCAGGATCTCTGGGATCGACTGAGACGTGGGTCAAGGGCCGGGCGTTAACGCAAGCCTCAGCCTCGGCTAGCAGAGTCACAAGTACCTCTTCTTTCGGCGCCCGTGTGTGAAGTGTTGCCTGTAGCGCGGCCTTGACCGAACGCACCATCCGCTCCCAGGCACCTCCCTGGTTCGGCGCCCCGGGCGGGATGAAGCGCCAGTCGATCTGCCGTTGAAGTCCATATTCCTGCAGGGCTGGCAACCACTCTTCATAGGCTGCGCGCAACTGCTGTAGCGCCTCGGAAGTTGGTCGCATTATCCGACCAGATCATGCGAGGCCAGCCTCGTCGCGCGGCCATGCGACGAAGCGACATGATGGCGGAGTCAGTGCTTAGCGAATGCACCAACTCCAGGTGAACTGCTCGGGTCGTCAGACAGGTGTAAAGAGCCACCCATCTCTTCTCATGGCGCCGTCCAATGGTGACTGTAACGTGACCAAAATAGTCTAAGCCTGTGTTCGTAAATGCTCTAAAATATGGTTCAATTCGGGCTATTGGAAGGTTTCCCATTGGTGGCACACGTGGACTGGCTCGGCGAATACGACACAACTGACATTGAATTGCCACCGACCGCACCGTCGGCCTTAGGCGTAGGATCCAAAACTGTTGCCTCAGGTCATTGACAACACGTTCGTTGTTTGCGTGTGCAGCATCTTTATGAGCTTTTAAAATCAAAAGTTTACATAACCAGTTTCGTCCGTGCAGAATGGTGGGTCTCTTGTTGATGGGTGCCGGCGTGGCGTCGATCCGCCCTCGCATGCGCAGCACGCCATCTGTGCCAATTTCGGGATCCAAATCGAAGAGCACGCTTTTCTTACTCAGCGGCTCGCCACGGCTCAGGCTCCGCAATTCGTCGGCGAAGTCTTCCCGCTGAGCTCTCTGTAATAATAAACATTCTGCACCAAGTATGTGTTTCACTTGCAATTGTACTTTAGATTTCGTTTTCATTATCTCGATAAATTGAAGTATACGTGATGTGGCTCCAACAAGTCTATCATAATTAGAAAAACGATTGACATCAGGCAATGATACGGCAACCTCACGGGTCGCGAAGCATTGCTTTATTTCAATGTCTTGTGGATCTGGTTCGGGCTCGTTTATTACTTCTGATGGCCACTCCGATGCCGGTAGCCATAAGAAACCCGGTCCTTTAAACCATCTATGATTTGCATCAAACTCACGCGCACTATCGGCGCGTGTGGCGTCATCTGCGGGGTTTTCTCGTGTCGGGACCCATCGCCATTGTTCAGGTTCTGTAAGCTCGGCGATCTCGCCTAGGCGGTGGGCAACATACGTACTGTAGCGGCGTGCGGTATCTCGTACCCAATGTAACACCGTCCTACTGTCACTCCAAAGTGTCACATCTGCAATCTCGTATCTATGTTGTTCTAGTATTGTGTTTTGCAGTCGCGCACCGATCAACGCAGATTGCAGTTCCATGCGTGGTATCGACAGAGGGCGCGTCGGTCCCACTTTTGCTTTCGCTGCCACGAGATTAACGTAGACCGTTCCCGCATGCTCTATTCTCCAATAAGCGACAGTCGCGTATGCTTGAGAGCTTGCGTCTACAAAAATATGCAAAGTTCGTCTCACCGAGTTCGTAGGTCCATAGTAGCGGGGCAGGCGAAGTCGGCCGATATGCTCGAGTGCTCGTAGCCATGTCTGGAATTCTCGGCATTCGGTCTCTGGTAGCAGATCGTCCCAGCCGAGGCGTAAGCTCCATAAGCGTTGAAGTTGTATTTTTACTGAAATCGAGAAATATGAAATTAAGCCCAATGGATCATATATCGACATTACAGCGCTCAATGTCTCTCTCTTCGTAGGGTTCCTTTCAAAAGCTTTTACCTCGGCAGGTACTCTGATCAGTTTAGTATTAAATCCGAGTTGATCGGTGTCTGCGTCCCACATGAGCCCTAATATCTTTTGATTTTTGTCGCCTAGTTGAGCAGGTGTAACAGCTCGCAGCTCCTGCGGAATTCGTTCAATGAGTCGCTGTGAGTTACTTGCCCATCCTCTTAATTGGAATCCTGCCTCCTTCTGGCAGGCGGAGACCTGCTCTGCGCAGACGACGGCTTCTGCTTCGGTAGAGTAACTTGCCACGAAGTCATCTGTTGGCGCCGATGCCGGTGATGGATGTAGCTCGACGACTTTTAAATAAAACTTCGATGAAAAGTTGACTGTATTATAATTTCCCAAAGGGCTCTGGTGGATACAAAAATAGTTTGACCGAAAGACAGATGTACAGAAGTGGTGTTATATGGTATCGTATATGAAAGGTAAGTGACTAGCAAGATTTGATTTACTTGAGTTGACGAATTTAGGTAGGGATAAAACTTGGGTATGTGTAGCGCTTCTATTGGTGCTTTCAAAAGCCCCTCTCATGCTAACCGTGCCCGACGGGCGCGTTTTGCTACTGCATTATGAAGTATTATTTAAGTATACAATAAAAACGGTTGCGTTCGCAACATACTCCCCGGCGTTGAGAGACTCAATACAATAAAAAATAATGGTTCTTTATAATATCTTCTGTGGCTCTCGGGTAACGCTGTTCGTGATCAATGGCATTTTTATTTCTTACCATGTGTGCTAAAAATGGAGCCGACCGAACTGGCCGCCCCAAAGATCATAGACTTCATTACATAAGTGTCAGGGGCGCCGGTTCTGCGGGTCCCTCGCCACAGGAACATCTGCGAGGCGCGGTCTTCCTCGCGAATCTGCACTCTCAGGAACATTTCTTGCACGTCAGAGGTCAACGCGAAGGCTCCTTCCCTGAAGCGAAACAATATTCCGAGTAGCGACTGAAGCAAATCAGGTCCTTCTAAAATAAAATTGTTTAGGCATTTTCCTTGACTAACTGCAGCAGCATCGAAAACTAACCGTATGCGGTTTGGTTTATTTAAATTCGTGACAGCAAAATGAGGTAAAAACCAGGCACGTGAATCAAGTTTAGGTTCATTTATCTTCTGAGCATAGCCTTTCATTAACAGATTATCAATTTGAGATGCATAATCAGCGGCAAATTTCGGATCTTTGTCCATCTTTCGTTCGATATTACGTAGTCTATTTAGAGCCATTCCATAGCTCGGCGGCAGTTGTAGGTTGTCGTCCTTCCATAGCTGGCCCACCTCATACTTGGGCCCGCTTACCTTGCGTACCGTATCATTAAATAATTTTACTGCTCGCTCCTCCAGCGGGCGTGCCTTTTCAATCGTTCTCACGCCCAGCGAGTCTATGTGAAAATATCTTTCAAGTAACATATTCAACTCACCGTCTTTATTAGATTCTCGAATGTGCAGCACTTGATCGGTTCGGTTCTGTATATGTGGTGCGCATCCGTATATCGACCAACCCAACTCGGTCCTGACTGCCGCCGGCTCGCTCCTAAGCCCGACCCGGGCCTCGAGTGGTACATCATGTGCCAGTTGTCCGCACCTAACAATACTCGAGGTACTGCGGTGTCGTAAGTAGCTGAGTATAGGTCTTTCAGGTGTGCGTATCGTTCTACGGTCACCTTGGGTATACATTGTGCTCTGAGTCCTAAGTCACGTACCGTTCTCATTGTGATCTCGTGTACGGGCCCTCCAGTCAAGCCGCGGATCTGCATCTGTACTTTACGACTCTGTTCGCTTATAGTGATCGCTCCGATGCCCCTGACCTGAAGTGGCGCGTCTACGCCCTCGGCTCCGACGGCGTCAGCTATGGACTCCTCGCAAAGAGAAATAGTACTGCCTTCGTCGAGTAAGGCGTAGCATTTAATCTCGCCTTTTGGACCTGTTATAATAATAGGGATCACCTTAAGTAAAACCTTGGAAGGTCCCGGCGGCGATGTTGTTGACGTAAACTCGGGCGCCGATGGCGCCATCTCTCGTTCAGTCGCCGTCATCGTGTGTTCTCGTGGCGCTGGCGTGCTCGCAGCCGGCGCGCGCGCGGTAACTGTTCGTGTTGTCTCGTAGTGGGGCGACGGTGCTGCCTCCCTCCGTGGTTGCGGTGAATCATTGTACTGCTTCGATGCTTGGTTCGGCTCGTGAAGTAATCGATGGTGCGAGTGCGGGCAGCCTGGCTCCTCGCAGCCCTTAGCTTTGCAGTGGTCTCTCCTATGCTTTCTGTCAAGACATTTAAAACAAATTTTATTATTTTTAGCCCAATCCCAACGAGCTGAAACATTCATGTTTAGTACCCGCCGACAATTTGTAGTTCGATGTGGACCACCGCAACACAAACATGGATCAGCAGTATCAGTTGCATATGTTTGAGCGTGGTTCGTATGTTTACGTATCGCTCCGCTACTAGACGACGGAAAGGCCAAGTCGCGTTTCGGCTCAAAGGCACGCCGCGGCCCGCGCGATTCAGCGGGCGGCACTGGCGCACTGCGACGAGGCGGGGCTCGAGCATGCGAGTATTCAATTTCCTTATCCGAAATATCTAATAAAAATTCAGCCATTAAAACAAGCTCACTGTTCGAATGTTTTAGCTTTTCTTCAGCATACTGACACCATTGGGATCTTATATGTGGAGATAATCTTTCAGTAATTTCCCGCATTAAAAATGGATTGTCAGCATAAGACCGTTGATCTACATTCATGAGAGTCGATACTATATTCATGATTTTTATGGCAAAATTATTCAAGTCATTGGCAGTTGGCCCCAAATTTGGCATCCGTCTTAACTCTTCTAATGCGCGGTCAATAACTAAATCGGTACGGCCAAAGTTCTTTTTCAGAACCCTCATAACAAGTTCAGGGTTCGCCGATGAGGCTAACATATGCATGACGCAGTTTCTTGCATCGCCTTTTAAACATTGTCTGAGCCTAGCCAGGTTCTCCCATGCACTGAATTTATATTTCAGAGTTGACTCAGAATAAGCCGAATAAAAGTTCAACCACTCACCGGGTTCTCCGTTGAATATTGGTAAATCATAAACGGCGATGGCTTGTTCTGTAGCGTCATCCACTGTGACATTAACTGCCCGAAGTCCTGCGGCGGCGCGATGACCGCTGACGGCTCCCGACGAGTCGCACGTTCGTCCTCCCATCGCGGCGTCGACGTCACCCCGCGCGGCCTGCGCGGGGCGTCCTCGTGCACGGGCGCCGGCCCGCGCACATGGCGTTCCGTTGGTGACTGGCTCCGGTGCGGCGCAGGCGCACGCGCACGCGGCATCCCGCTGAAAGGTCTGCGGGGTGGGGTCGGTGTTCGTTCTCTGCGGTACCCGTGTTGTGATTCGTCAACCCAATCTTCAACCCTTTTCTTCGAAATGATCGACCCGGCTCTCGATCCTTCAAGGTCGATACGTTCAATAGTCGCCGCTAACTCTTCCTGTACGAGCTCTTTTTCTAACTCTAGCTCGAGTCGTTTTATTTCTATTAGCTTACGTTTAGCCTCATGTTCTGCTTCCCGTCGCCGAGCCTCCGTGCTCGAAGCGTGCGACGACATAGATCTAGCTGAAGTCGATTTATGTCTCTCAGGTTCGTAGAGCACTGGCGCTTTGCGGGGAAAATCGTCGATAGTAAACGCCACACCACCACGCTTAGGTATTATTGACGGGTCACCCACCGTGTCACGAGGCGTACGCTGTTCTTGATTTGTACTTAACTGTGTGTTAAGCTTTTCACGCCACTCACGTACACGTATGTCCGTCGCCGTCAATTCTGTGGTCTGTTGCCGGGGTGCTTCAGCGGCCGGGACGGGCTCATTTGTCACGGGCGCCGGTTGTACTCCTCCCGCGGCAATACGGCCTTGAGCGCGATCCAGCTCAAACTGTCTAGCCTCCGTTTCTTCTCTATTAGATCGTGTCACTACCATTGTCTTGTCCATTGAGTTGAGTTCATACAATCGATACCGCACTGAGTCTTTATATTAGTCAAATCACACGCACTTTTCCTGCGTAGTTAGTCTCTCGCGCACTCTAGATGCACTAAAACTATTATCCGGCTCGCAAGAAGGACCAGCAAATGTTAACGACGGCCTAACACTAACATCTACGATAGCTATAAAGGAAAACAAAGAAAAATGCGAGTTTGAAATCAACAGTCTATTCACAATATTTTACACGTTTACGCGGCGGATCTTCGGTAGTGTCTAACGCTCACGCCGCTTAAGCGCCGCGAAGTTGTTCTAGAACAATGGCGACCGCGGATCAGCCAATCAGCGCTCGCCGCTCGCGCGCCAAGATATTACGTTCGGGAACTGTGTTATGTCGTGGCTGGCTGTCGTCCACAGACATTGTATTTTGAAAGTAAATAGTTTGTGTCTGTGTGTAGACAGCATGCAACAGGGTAAGTGTATCTTTAATTTTAACAAGGTAAGGGTTCTTAATCACATTCCATTTTGCAACACATTGAAAAATACATTCATTCATACTTATTCAATCTATTTGTAAGTGCACTACGCTCTCACTTATAAATTTTTGCGTGTGCGGCACGAGATGGCGCGCGATTGTGTCGCGACGAGATACTAAACTATCCGTCTCTCTATTAAACTTTGGTCCCAAAATATGAATCAACAGGTATTTTTGTTGGAATGAACACCATTGCAATCAACATTCAGTTTGATATTAACGACAGCTCTGGTTTCCTTCAACGTGTAATTATCAAATAAGGTAATTTAGCAAGCGTGAGTGGAAATCATATTCATAAGCGGTACGTAGTATCTGAAACTTGTCCTCCGCGAAAATGTATTATCGCATGAGCTGATTGCGCGTCGAAGCCGACTGATCATGAATAATGTAAATTCGTATCCCTGAAGAATGCTGTCGTATGCGTCATCAAACTCTATAATAACTTACGCCCTTTTACTCCCGAGATAATGTTTTCCTGTTCCCGTAATCAGCGATAGATCACCTTGGCCTAGAAACAAACTAATCTGCACCTTCCTACTATTTCATAAGGAAGGTTTTCCTCGCACAAGTTTGCTGTCGTATATAATATATATATAACGCTCGATCTCAATTGACGCCTCGAATGAATTTTCATCTCTGAATTTAGTCCTGTAGCGTGGAATGTGTGATAATTTATATTGTCTTGTTAGCATTCAAAGAATGTACATTAAAATTACATGAAAAATGAATGACGTACTTTGTATTTGTTACGCGTGTCTAAATAGTATTTTATACAATCGTTACACATTGAAGGTAGAGATTGTGTAACTATTGTATACAATACTTTTTCTACAAGTTAACTGAAATAATTAAACAAAATTGGTATCTATTGAAAATGTAAGCCCGGCTGAAACGAAGGGTAGCCTACCGGCTCAGCGTTTCGTTGATGATTTTTCTTGTATGAAAAAGGCGACGTTCTATTAGTCAAATTCATTATAATTGATTAAAGGCGCCACGTGATTGGAAAAAAATCATTATTGTTGTGTAAAGTTATTTCAGTTGAGTTGAGAGCTCTATAAAAAAAAAGTATGTGATTATAGTCTGGTGTACAAGAGTATAATAAGTATATACAAACTTGCAAAGCTATTAATTTACAATCTCAAAGAAGTTTCGTCTTTTACGAACTGATTAAAATATTTAGTGGCCGAGACAGATTGTTCCAATAGCTGTGGTCGCCGGTTCGAATCCGGCTCGGAGCATTACATTTTTCAATATCTCCTTTAATTTAAATATAAAACTTCGTTAGCAGCGTTTATTAGTACAACATTATTTATTAAGTAGTGACTCCCCCCCCCCGAAATTAATATAAATATGATGACTTTTTCGAGGGCGTTTTTTCAGAATAGATAATTAAATGTCAGCTAAATTACCACGTTAATAAACCTGTCGTAACGTGCCGGGCGTGTGTATGGGAGCTTTCATATTTAAATCAACAGGCAAAATTATTATGCCAACGAAATTTATTTAGACATCAAAATGCAAATTAAACGCGTCCATGCATTTGTTTGGCTGGGGATTTCGGCGCGGAATATTAATTTAATTAAACAATGATGACTGAAATATGTTTTCAAGGTTGACTGCACATGCGTTGGCGATGAGTATTATTATTAAATGATGTTTGGAAATATTATTTTCTAGAACCCCACTGAAACTAATTAGTCAAGTTTAATACTTACTCGGGTGTATTTTCTCGAGAAAATTATTTTAATTATTCATATAAGTATATATGTATATATATATATATATGTATATATATATATATATATGTATATATATATATGGCCTACACTGCCTGATGATGCAATATGAAACTAGGTACTTACTGCACAAACACGTAATAAAAATGGGCATAAACCTAAGAGTTAAAAGAAGAACGACACGTAGGTATAGTTAAACTATAAGACCGGTGTTTACGACAACAAGTGATATTATCCACTGTGTGTTTAGTTGTAGTTGCACCGCCCACAATTAGACTGCTTTGCCCAAAAGTTGACTGGTAGAGAATGCTTACGGCATTAAGTCCTTCTTTTGTACGATACGTTGTTATCTTGTGCAATAAAGATTAAATAAATGAAAACAAATCCAGCTAAGCACCGGTCGTGTCGCGGCATGATAACTTGCACCTGAATCCACATACCTACATAATTCATCGGGCCCTTGACGAGTGGTAAGCCGCACCGCATTATGTGGTCGTCACTCAAAGACATGCCCCGTCTGTGTAGGGTGCTGTAATATAATGTAGTATACTACATTATACTACACGCACGCAGGTCAGGTACGCACGTAGGTATTAGTAGGAAAAAATTAAGAACATATTAAAAAGAAACAAGAAACAACAATTAATCTCCTGCCATCTGCTAGCACAACTGACGCCGCGCCGCGACGCGAGTCGAGAAAGATATACCCTCCTTTTTCTAATTTGCACGGTGCGAGTAAGACAGAGACGCGTTGAGCTAGACGTACTGACCTCTGTCCAGAGGTTTTCTGCGGAGGCTGTTCTTTGTTGTGTTCACATACGGAGAGTTTTATAAACACGGCAGGCAATTTACTATCGCCCTGGCTAAAACTAAATCACATTCAAAATGTTTTTGTTCAATACAATTGACTTATTCAATTCACAATTTACTTCTGAAAAACGCATACAGAGTGTGCCAAAAATGGGGTGTGAACCGATCAAGGGCATAAGGTATCGTGTTCTGATAAGAAAAAACTTAAAGAAATTTTATTTGACGCCATTTTCTTTTTCAAAAAACGAGTATTTTTTTTTTCTCTTAGTTTTTTCTTAACAGAACCTGTTATGGCCTTGATCGCTTCACACCCTATTTTTGGCACACTATGTATAAAAAAAAATCTATTTCAAAATACGAAACGCGTTTTGACCTGAAAAACACTAATGTAAAACAACAAAACTAACCATAAATGTTAAAAATGCATGTAAGTAATGTTTCATGTGGTAAACTGCCGGTATGTGTGATTGGAAATATTTAATATCTCGCTACAACGCTTGTTATTCCCTCTTGTTGAAAGTTGTTTCATTTAACTGGGATAGTTTATTTTCAGCAAGTTAGCTTATAATAAAATAAAAACCAGCCAAGTGCGTGTCGGGCCATGCGCAGTGTAGGGTTCCGTAGTTGCCTGTCTGTCTTAGTTACATCGACTTGCGGTGCGGTTTCGTCGGCCGAATTTGTACGAAAATCGGCCTTTCCAAGTACACATTAAATTGGTCGACTATTACTCGGTAACTACTTATGCCTACTTGTCCGTGATAGTTTTCCTTTTAAATTCATTATATGTTTCCACGAATTTTTTCACATCCCCAGGGGGGACACATGAATCGAACATAAATTAGGACTTTGAAGCCCAATATCTCGCAAACTAATCTGATTTTAAAAATGGTTGTAGAAAACCCATAATATTTTTGAACGAGCTATCCAACGATACCCCACACTATGGGTTTAACGAGAAAAAAATTTACATTTCCGCTTTAGGTGTAGGGGAGGTACCCTAAACAAACATTTTTTTCAAGATTTTATTGAACTGTTATGTCGGCGTGATTGACTTATATACCCATGCCCAATTACAGTTTTCTAGTAGTAATGGTAACTGAGCTAACCGAAGACGGACATACAGACAGACAGACAGACAGACAGACAGACAGACGGACGGACATGGCGAAACTATAAGGGTTCCTTGGGTTGACTACGGAACCCTAAAAAATAAAAAACATATTAGGGGACAATCCTACACAAATCGACCTAGTCCCATAGTAAGCTCATTAAGGCTTGTGTTATGGGTACTAAACGACGATATATATAATAGATATAAATACTTAAATACATAGAAAACTTCATGACTCAGAAACAAATATTCATGCTCATCACACAAATATTTGCCCTTACCGGGATTCGAACCCAAGACCTTCAGCTTCGTAGGCAGCGTCACTACCCACTAGGCTAACCGGTCGTCAAACGTCTATACTACATAATATATGTTATTTACAGAGCAAATAAAATGCTTTCATAACTGACTTGATGTTGTTTTAGCAACGTTTGCATACCTGTTTTAAATTTTATTTGAATATGACATGTAAAGCCTTACTAAAGGTAAACCACGTTACCTGGGTGAATTTTTGAAATACTTAAATTTTTTGCGTCATTTCCGTGACTAATTTTTTCATTTTTTATTTAAGCAAAATGACTACGGATTATGAAACATCCTTTAATTTAAACTTTAATGGTACATAAGGCACCATTTAGAAGTCAATAGTTTAGTAGCAAACAAGGGTTGAAATTTCTTGCGCCACGGAGATGACGCTCAGGACAGCGAAATGACGGTTGTGTTAGAAGAGTGTGAGTTGTTAATGGAATATAATATTTACCTTTACAATTTCTAAAGGATACGAAACACCTTTTGATTTTAATTTTAAAGGTACGGTACATAGGACACTAGTTAAAAGTCAATAGTTTAATAGCAAACAGGGATGGAAATTACTTGCGCCACCGAAATAACGCTCAGGACAACGAAATGAAGGTTGTGTTAGAAAAGTGTGAATTTTTAATGAAATAATTATTAACATATACGATTTCCATGGAATACAAAACACCTTTGAATTCTAATTTGAGAGGTACATAAGGCACCGGTTAAAAGTTAATACTTTAGTTGAAAATAGGGACCGACCTAAATTGCGCCACCGAAACGACGCTTAGGCCAGCGAAATAACGGCTGTATAGAAAAGTGTGAAAATTATAATGGAATATTATATTTATAAGTACGATTTGTTTATAAACCCACTATACATACATATTGAGACAGTCATTATCTTAATATAAATTATCTACTGTACTAAATATGTATCATTTTGTAAATAAAACAATAAAAAAACGCAAATTCCTTCAGAGCGGGCTCTCCACGCAAGCCAGAGGGCCAGCCGCCCACGCACTCCTAGCTAAGTGTCTTTAAAGCGAATCCGAGGGCCGAAGGCCCGAAGCGTCCCTTCAGAGTGCGCTCTCTACGCTAGACGGACAGAGGCCCAAAGGGCCAAAAAAAAACAATGAAATAAATTGACAACTTATTACTGGCGAATACGAAAGATTGTGTTACTTATGGTTAAAAATATATGGCCGACCACTGGTGCCTTTACCCTACAGGTTATGAAAACAGAATAAAAGCGAAATATTATTTAAATAATATTACCATGTGAGATTGCAATAACAAATAAGTACATAATCATTTTGTGATAAGTAAAGCTTTAACCGTCATTTCCGTGGCGTGTTCGTTATTTCCGTGGGCAGAAGGACAGCGAAATGACGCCAGCGAATGACGCCCATGAACCTTTTTTATTGTTACGGCTAAACGATACGCGCCAGTAATACATGATCTTAACATAAGCATAATAACAAAACGAGCTATCAAATGTAAAAAAATGATCTCAATTAAAGATGATCTACGTGCTTAAATAATAATCCATGGAAATGACTTCTTAGAGGACGAAAATACATCACGTGAGACACTACCTCGTAAACCACTTTTAAACGCGGAGCCGCACGTCCGCTCACTTCACAACCTAAGCACAACTGTTGCGTTGTTGACTCCTAACATTGCAAACATGGCGACAGTGCCTTCGGCTAACTAGATATCAGCAGGTATTTGCGCGAAGTCATTTACTGGCTAAACGTGTGACAGAGACAAATGGCCGTCCTTCTTTTAAATAAAACATCATTTAATCAAAACAATTATACGTCGTAATGCGTAATTTAATTGTCTTTCCAATGATGTAATACTTCTAAATAAGTTATTCAGAAATGATGTTGTGCTTACATTTGTTTGAAGGAATCGGCGAATGTGACAGGCCTCACAGACTTGCTGCGCGGTGTAATTTACACGTTAAACTTATTTTTTTTCTCGGTTTTGTTTGAAATAATGTTTATGTCCTTTTATGTCCTCGACGTGTAAAAAAATAAAATAAAGATAAGATGTGATAATAATCGTTTCAATGTTCAATCCAACAAAAAAAATAGGCAACTGGTAAATATCTGTGTTCAAATGTTAATGACAATTTTCGCCTCTCTACTAGATAATGTAATAGTTGCCTTAGTAGCAGCGATTAACCTGTTTCATAGGAAACATGTTATATTGTATACTTTTCACTCTAATCACTTCTAAGTAGAATGGTTTGTAAACATTTTTCTTTGTCACTTATAGATAACTTATAGGATAAGTAATTTTACAAATCCGGATTCACCTGACTTGTCAGTACAAACAGAGCATTGTAAAACAGGCACCCAGCCTCTAGCGCAGTAAATTGTCAAACTGAGGGACCCGAAGAGAATTACGTTAATTTACTAAAATGGCCATTCCTCCCGCCCATCCTTTTAACCCAATTTATATTGTAAACGGGCTTGCTTATACTAAGTGCGTTAGTTAAGTAGCCGAAGCGGCTTTCGGGATATAATCTCGTTCGTGTCAACGCCAAGAAGTACTGCAGGAACTTAAGACAGGAATTTGTCAAGAACCTTTGGAAGAATAAAGTTCGGTCCCATTGTGTAGAAAATTGAAACTAAAGCTGCTCAATTTTAACAATGAGGTAAAGTGACACGCAATTGATTGGACAATCAAAGAGAAATATTAGTTTCATCGAGTTGGGGGTGGACGTAACTGCGGGTAATCGAACTGAAGTCAACTGTTTTTAGCAAACTTTGTAGCTGTGAGTTGTAGCTACTGTATTTTTATGTTTCATCCTTATTGCTACGACGGGCTAATATTTTAGAGAAAATTACAATTATTAATAAAATGCATTATGCAATGCATTATAACAAAATGGCTGATGCAACACGATTACAGTGAGACAGAACTGCTCTTAACTGTTCTCCGCTAGGCACTCACTCACACACACACACACGCACACACAGACACACACACTGGCAGAACTAAAATTAAATTACTGTGGTTGACCCGTTTGTCAGCCCTGCACGAAGACATGTTAACTAGTATTGTAAGCTTGCTGCTACTGGGTCCTGTAACACAGGGAGTCCTAGCTCAGGACCTAATGACAATTGTATTCTGTGTAACGTGTTTTTGTGAAATAAATATTTCTTATTCTTATTACCTTGTTTCAAAATTGTGAGACCAAAATACTTACGAGATTGATAATTTAAACCTTTTGAAATAACTTTTAGCACCCAGACTAAAACACTGACTGAAATAACTAAATGCAAGTTCATATATGTATAGGGTATCCAATTTCAACGAACTGAAAGCGAGTAAATATCCTATCTACGAACGTAGCACCGCGTCCGGCAGCTGAAGGCCGGAGACAACGGTGTATTTAGTTCACGAAGTCGAATCACCGCTTTAACATTAGCCGACCGGCGACCAGTTTTGGGATCTATGTCGGATGGCATAATTTTTCATTGTTCGATTTTCGTGTTGCATAACAACTTTTCGCATACAAACCTTCGGCCTAATAATTGTTGTAATACAAGCTGTTGCCTGCGACTTCGTCCGCGCAGAACTTGTACCCGTCTTCTTACAAAAAATATTGTAATTGAATTATTGTGGGCGGAACCTTAACCCGTCGTATGCTTAGACACGGATCCGTGCCAAGCATTTGAACCTACAGTTTTCAATCTCAAGGTCATATTTTGATCAGCAATTTTTGACATCCGCATACGAGGGGTTAATTATCGCCGACCCAAACAAAGTTCTACCATTTTAAGGGATGATTTCCGAAATAAAAACTATCCTGTATCCTTCCAAGGGTCTCAAATGATCGCTACGAAAAAAAATATCTAAATCCGTTCAGGGATTAAGCGTAAAAGGTAACAGTGAAATGAGTTCATTACTTTAAATTGCAAAATTTCAATTGAAAACTCCGTTTTTACAAATTTAAAATATTGTATGACATCTGTTCAATACAAAAGCTGATTGACAGAGACAGCGGTGACAGACTACTTAATTCAAAATACAAAGAGTTTAGTCTTTTTTCTACTCCTGTACCGTTATCTGTCATTTATATAGGCTCTAGCTCAAATACAATGACACCGATAATAAGTCGTCGAAAAACTCTATGCTCTATGGTCCATAAACGCACTGTTTAGTGTACTTTTATGGTTCATACATTTTTCATAAAAGCACTGTTTACCAAGATGTCAAATCATGTAACTTTTTTTCAATCGGCCGCCACATTGCAGTGGTACAGTCAGCTGCAGAGAAAGGTAACCCCCCTGCATAGAAGTTTGGTATGCAAACTTCTATGCAGGGGGGGTCCTTTTCTCTGCAGCTGACTGTACCAACTTCATAAGCAAATTTTTCGAAATAAAAGCTTTATTATCAAACATTTGTAGAACATAAATTATTTACTAATAACTAAATGATAATGTATTATGTGTGTGTATACATATTTTACCAATTATTGGTAATTGGTATTATTTATAAATATAAACCGATCCGATTCGGTTCGGATCCGGATTCAGTTTGGTTCGGATGGCAAGTTCAAGAAAATTAAAAACAAAACAGACCATAAACAAGAGGTGTCAATGTGTCATATTTCTAATTTCCCACCAAAGTTCCAATTCAAAATGAAAAGACGAAATATGATAACTATTCGTTATTTATAACTTATTAAGATTTTATTCGTGTTTGTGAAGTGAAGAAAACTGTGTAGGTACGTTCCTTTTAAAATGGACGAAGAAGAAAATAACTGCACCGCTGAAGAAATTGCGTGAGTAGTTTAGAACTAACGGAAAAACTACTGCCTGAAAAGTCAAATGCTATTTATTTAGAATTAGTCGTAGAAAAAGTATTGTATGCAACGGTGTATAACTTGGTCTTAAAACGCTCGTGGCGTCTTTAATTGCGATGCTCGCCAAGGCTAGCATCGCAAGTCGCAACTCACGCCACTCGCGTTTTAAGACCCTACTTATACAACAGTTGCATAAAATACTATTACCATATCTGTTGTTATGACCATGCTTGAGTGCTCCAGAGCCATAACCATGGGCTCATACTCTGAGGCAACCCTTGAAGCATAATAGCAGCCAGAAATTCATCGTCAAGAGGTTTCTTTATGCTATGTGTATGTCCATCAAACTGTTCTAACTTAATCGAACATAAAGTACGTAAACACGTCAATCTTCTGTGTAAACCAGAGTCATCGTATGCCTTCCTTAAAGCATCCCAGACATCATGTGCAGTCTTCGCCTGCACAATGTGCGGATAACACGACCTGTCAACGCTTAAACACAGCCGCGCTCGAGCCTTCTCTTCTTTGCGGGCCTGCTCTACAGCGCTCTGACTAGTACTTGGTTCTGCGGGTTTATATTGTCCCGTAACACAGTGCCGTAAGTTCTCAAATATGAGAATATTCTGCATTTGGAATGCCCAGTCATGATAATTTGTCGTACCTTTCAGTTTCTTTATCGTAACTGCCGAGTTAGAATACTCACCCATATTTTGAACAAAATTATATTATTTTTACACAATATTCACATTGCCGTGATAAAGCACATTAACTATTAGAGTTTAAAGAAATAAGCAACACGAACTTTTCGCAATTTGTACATAAATAATATGGAAGTATAAGGTAGTAAAACAGTGTTTTTTCTGGCGCTTCGCCGGCCGCTGCCACGGCACGCTCGCTTCGCACGCTCGGCTCACGCGTTGTGGGTCGCGCTTCTACCTAACACTCCTCCTCGCTTCGCTCGTCGTCTTCCCTACACCGACCTGCCTTAAAGTGTATTTAAAACCACTTTGAACTAACCTTGCACCTTTCTATACATTCTTTTCGGGAAATAGGAATCGTAATATATCGTATAAAATCTATAATATCATAAATATACTTATGTACCAAGTTTGAATGCCTAATAATGGCCATTGCGGAAAATATTACCATGGTGTAGTTTATAGTATAGCGAGATACTTATAATCTACCTATAAGCCAGAGTAAACTTGGATCCTGTCTCCTAATAATTATTAAGATGTTTAATTAATTATAGAAAATACAAAATGAATGTGTTTTTTTTACTAAATTGCAGTTCATGATTTTTTGTTTCCGTACCTATTTTAGTACCTAAGTCTACTTAAATATTTTAGGCATTGCAATTTTAGTAATACCAGTATTAGGCCAGACATGTTTTATGCCATATAATAATAGGCGTAATAAGTTTTAACCAACTAGATTTTCGAGTATTTAGTATTAGGAGCAAAAAGAATTATAACAATCAACAATATTATACAAAACAAAGATTATGCTAAATGTAAAGTATACTATTCAAAGTTATGCCAAAAGTGTTCGGCCAAAAGATTTTAGGACAATCAATATTAGGCCAAGCAAAGGGTTTTGATCTGATCGTCGATTACGATCATCTTTATTTATGTAATTGTTATCGTACCTATTTAGTAGTTTTCAATACAGGTTAAATGTACCAGTAAAACACTACAGAATGTTCAGGAGTATGAGGTCACTAAAGGGGATTAAAAAATAAGTCATCCAAAGCAGATAATTGAGCCTTAATAAAATAAATTCTCTAGCATTTGCACAAAGGAGATTAGGAGATTTATTTACTTTATTGAATTTGTGCACATTCAAGGCCTTAATTTGGCAGCTTTGAATTTCATTTCAATTTGTTACCAATTTATTTTTAATATCATTGAATGAGGGTTATGCGCTTACGAAAAAGGCCTTTTTTACTAGCCCAGATGATCTGCCGATGAGTTACTGCGCCTCAGGTCAGTCCCGCATTTTTTAGTACTTTACCAGCCGCTTACTAATATCGCCCAGCTTCCCTTACTTGTTGGTATGCTGCTAGTACTCCATATTCGCAGTTGTATTGTTTTGTGTTGAAGCGGTGCGGTACGCATGTAGTACTGAATTTGTACCGCTCGCTTCCGTTCATCCAATGCCAAAACTACTCCCCATACCTAAATGAAGGCGCGCAGGAAGTATCTGTACTGACTTGACTGAACGTTAGCAGCCTAATTATACCGCACTGACTCCACACGGCCAAATGCAAAAGTAGTATTACACACACTTGGCTTGGTTCACGTGAAAAGGAGCATACGAACACGAACTCAGGCGATTCGCCTATATACAATCTACGAGAAAAAACATCTGAAATACGCCGTAAAATTGAGCCTTAGATTTCAAATTCTATTTAACGACACACTGGCTCGAAATAGCGGACGGTCAATATCGTATTCCATTAGTCGATAATCCATATTGAAGCAGTATTGAACATATTTTTGTTAAATATATTTTGGTGAAGCAAGCGGCCGCCCAATTTCAATTTCCGGTCTGTAATATCGCCGGCACGCCAACACCATCCGGCGGCTTCATCTGATATTACCATCTACCAAAATTGTTGTCATACCATTAGACATTCAACATTAGTCGGGCAGAATACACCCTATTGCATTAAAGCGGTTTCAAACTGTATAATGTAGTCGTTTGGGGAAAAATAGAGGGCTATCTATTTAGTAGTGTCACACCCGATTACGTATAATACAATTTTATAGGGTGGGGTTCTTTCAATGCTTACGTAGTCGATAAAAACTGTGATCCCGATCATCAGCTAGATTCAAAAATGTCAATCGGGGAATACGGGGTGGAGAGTTTAAAATGGTCAATAATGGTAGCCGGCTGAATCTCTTGTGACTGAATCGAAATTATTGATCTAGCTAGTGAGACGTTTACTAATTTTTTAAGTGATCTTATTTGACATTTGGAGCACACAAGTACACAGAAATATGATAATCCACAAATTAAAAAACCATTAAAAAAATCTCAATTACGAGTATTTTGAATCATTCAATACTGTGTACGAGAGAGATTTTGTAGGTACCCGATACTTTGATACATTAGGGCCAACACACAATTAGACGTTACGACGACGTGCAGTGGCACGCCCCTACCCGGCTTACCCCTAAGAGGGGTAATCACGTAACGTTTCAAACTCCCGTTAGGACAACTCAACTGCCATTTTTTCATGGAAAAACCGGCCAAGAGCGTGTCGGGCCTCGCTCAGTGTAGGGTTCCGTAGTTTTTGTAATTTTTTTCAGAAACTATTCAACCGATCAAGTTCAAAATAATTTTCCTAGAAAGTTTTTATAAAGTTCTACTTTTGAGATTTTTTTCATATTTTTAAAACTTATGGTTCAAAAGTTAGAGGGGGGGGACACATTTTTTTTTACTTCTGGAGCGATTATCTTCGAAAATATTAACATTATCAAAAAAAGATTTTAGCAAACCCCTATTCATTTTTAAATACCTATCCAACAATATATCACACGTTAGGGTTGAAATGAAAAAAAAAACACTCCCCACGTTACGTTTCGTAAATTGTTTTTTCACTTTTTATTTTACCACTTTATCGACGTGATTGATATACATATTAGTACCAAATTTCAGCTTTCTAGTGCTAACGTTTACTGAGATTATCCGCGGACGGACGGACAGACAAAGCGAAACTATAAGGGTACCTAGTCAACTACGGAACCCTAAAAAGTGACAATTAGGTCTAACTGACGCGCGTACAATGCGTTGCGTGATCGACCTGCAGATATACATAGTATACATACATACAATGAATAAGTATGACATGTGCATATTTACTCACAGAGTAGGTAGGATTTAATTCAGCACCAGTAACAATACACTGCCACTTTTTACTTAGTTTTACTTTTGATTATGCAACACCACTCTGTGATGAAGTAAACACATAATGCTATACGTACGTGGATTATAACGCCTTGCCTCGAAGATAGATTATCTGCAACTGTAGGACAAGTATTTGGCTCAATCAATTTGCAGTACTCAATCAGACTGGTACACTCGGCGCCAAACTTGTTGACCCGATTCTAGCTCATCAACACAAATTCCATTTAACTGTAAAGGCACAGACGGAATCGCAGTAACAGATTCTACGCCAGGGATGTTACTCCAGGCAAAATACGGTTTTGAAAAAAAAAGCCAGTTAACTTATCATTTTTTCGATATCTGAAATTTTGTCGGATTTTGTCGCTGGGTAACTATTTAATTGATAATATATCCGTTATACATAAAAAATAAGCTATTATAAATGATTTCCAAAATTGACATTTTTTCCATACAAGTTGTCAGTTCATTGCCTGGACTATGTTGCAAACCCGCAAACAACACTGCAAAAAACAATGTTGTTTGCGGATTGATACAATTGATGTTGGCTCAATGTTTTGAAATAATATGTTTAGAATTGTAACCAATGACGACCCGCATACGGTGATTTTATATTTGTATCATTTTGTAACTTGTTGACATGTACCTATGTCAATCATTCATTGTGTTTAAAATATTTGTTATTATAATTTTTATTTAATTATTTGTTATTGTTTTTAAAATTTAATGTAATTTGAAACTGACAATCACAATATAAATTCCTAAAATTGATTAAGTGTAATAGTTTTAAGTGAAATTGTATATTGTGAGATAAATAAATCATATAATATCATATCATACCCAACCAGCAAAATGGTCCTATAACTTAAACTTATATCCCAAACAGCTTGTATAAACGTCGTATTAAAGTGTTAGCTGTGGCAGCTTGTTGTGTAAAAGCGCTAGGCTATACCTTTTTGCTCTTTAAGCTTATAGAGCCAAACTGTCTTATTACCATTTGATGTAAAGGTTTACATCACCATTTTATAGAACTATTATGGGCAGGTACTATAGTTAGGCTGTGACATGACCGGTACAGAGCCATATTACTTTATAGGAGTGTTTTACATCGCCATTATGCAACTAAAGTAACCAAGAGTTTAATACAAATATTAAATAATCGATACCGAATACATTGCCTAAAGATCGACGAACGCTTCTTAGTAAAGAAATAACTATTACCATCGGGGAATACGCGACACGGCAGGCACAACTTAAGGTCTTTTAAATGCATTATTTGACTTTAAATTACAAAAAAATACTCAAGAGGCTTTACAAGTTTTAAAATGTTTTGAACTCAAATTATGACAAAAGTATTTTATATTATTTTCGATTGATTACCACTGTCTTCAAAGAGTGACGACTATTTTTATGTCATGGAAGGAACCCTAATTTGAACGATAATGGCGGCGAAAATCTTGTCATGGGTACTATAGTTAGCCGATAAGAGCGTCGGAGTTACTTCTTGGGTTGGTACATTTAATTATTAATGTATTAAAATAATTAATTGAATACTCAATAACGATGGCGCATTGAAAATCCTTCATAAAATGAATACTAGTCTAACAATAAAATTGCGTGCGCATGTCGTTTTGTATGACGACTGATTCATAAAACAAATCAAGTAAATAAATTCTTACTTACCGCTATAATATTTGTTTGGAGTCCTTTTTATTTTAGACACACATAAAACTCTTTTTTTTAACCAAGTAGCACTATCGCTGCACTAATGGACGTGAAATGAATACTAAAGGTAACACGAAGTCTAATTCAGTACAAAAAAGCACAATAGTTGCGTCACGGTGTCCCGTATATAATGAAATTGACATATGCGCCACCATTATATCCACTTTATAGGCCCATATCGTTCCGCTTGACACTACTATAGTTCCACTAAGTAACTACAGTACAAAAAAGCACTATAGAAGTGTCACGATATCCCGTATATCAACAAATTGACATATGCTTCACCATTACATCCATTCTATAGACCCAAATCGTTCTGCTTGACGCTGTTATAGTTCTACTATATCACAGAATGGAAATATAATTACGCTAAATCGGGGGTAGATATGTAGCAGTTCTTATGCCTCTTATAGCACTGATGACTGACACCAAATGGAGTTTACGATACGTTCTATGGACCTTTATACAACTAGTTTTTGCTGGTTGGATTTGCTGTTATACGAAAGTAGAATTGTGAAAAGTTGTTTGTAATTCACATTTAAGTTGAAAATATAAGTAGTATAGTGACTCCGAGAACGATATGAACACTCCGCCGGATATCGTAAATGCAGCCACGATTGCAACAAAGATATTTTACAGGTAGCACTATAGTAGCAATGCAGGTCATTTTCCTACGGCTTCTGAACCCATCTTAGAGTACTTATGATATGTGTGTAGATAAATTAGTGTATGCAACTGTACATAATTTAGCCTTAAAACACTCGTGTGATCCTATTATGAAACCACACTCGTGTTTTAAGGCCTCTGATTATGCATCAGTTGCATAAACTACTATTATAAGCAAGGCGCGCATTGCAGCAAATTGGTACCATTAAAACAAATTGGAATGCGAAATATGTGACTCACATTGCCCCTAAAATATGAATTATATGCATTTAGTTCATAATCTCTACAGGAAGCCGATGGATGCAAAAAATCCGCATCCGCCTCAATTATGCACGCTCTAGGAAAGGCGGGCCACAGAGCAGTCCTACTCGGAACTGTGAATGTTTCTTGTAGGTAGTATCGGTAAAAGTAGGTAAGGCATGGATTGACTCCTCTAGGAAGAACGGACCGTTACTTGATCGTACCTGTGTGGTGCTTCATAGCAAGAACAGATAAAGAAGGTCAAGCCGTCTCGTGCAGAGTCAGTCACATCAAGCTGGTCTAAGTTGACAGACATTCAGATGTTAGTACTCTAAGGGTAATGATACCATATTATATATGATAATACATGAACGCAGACATTCAGTACTCTATGGGTAATAATAAATGACAGGATAATACATACACGTCAAGTGCAAGTAGCCTGCTGGGACCCGAGCATTTTTGTCTTTTCTGGATAACTATTTGCCACAGCTACAGTGCACGTAGCACGTAGAACCGATGGCCGTTGGGGCGGAAAGGTTCTGGAGTGGTGACCATGTTCCGGAAGGCGCGGCGTGGGTCCCACCCCCACCAGGCCCCACCAGGTGAACTGATGACCTGGTAAAGGTCGCGTGAATCCGCTGGATGCGGGTGGCGCAGAACCGGTCACTGGAACTCTTGGAGGAGGCCTATGTCCAGCAGTGGACGTCTTTCGGCTGATATGATGATGATGATGACAGCTTCAGTGTGGTTCCTGGATCATATGCAAGAATTTCATTTCTAATTTGATTTTCTACAGCTGATTGTTAAGGACTGGTGTTTAGAATATCCATAATTTAACAATCCGGCGTAGATACGTGGATACTACAATGTCAAAATTAGGCTTTCCTTTGAACTTAACTTCGATATGCGTTGTTGTGAAATATTTTCCTCCTAATGTACGCCCTACGCCAGTAGTGCTACGCCGTAGGCCTTAGCTTCGTTTTCCGCAGTCAGTATTAAAAATCGCCCGCAGACAACACAGATATACCTAACTAGCTGTTGCCCGCGACTTCGTCCGCGTAAAACTTGTTACCGTCTTAGAAAAAAGATTGCTATTAAATTATTGTAGACGGAGCCTTAATTATCGCCGACCCTAACAAATTTCTACCATCTTAAGGGATGATTTCCGAGATAAAAACTATCATATATCCTTCCAAGGGTCACAAATGATGTACGGAAAATTTCATCGAAATCCGTTCAGGGATTAAGCGTAAAAGGTAACACAGTGCGATGAGTTCATTAGTTTAAATTGCTAAATTTAAATTGAAAAGTCCATTTTACAAATATGAATATCTTAAAAATCATCAACAGACGTTTCTGCTTAAATTGTATATTTTTTCATAATGTATTAAAGAAAGCTACATTACTGGAAATGTTTGCCTAAATCCATCCAGTACTTTTACTCACGTTAGTCCGGGCTACCTGTATAGTTTTGAAAGCAAACTTATCTAATGCTAAAAAAATGCTAACGTAGAACTTTCCATCTTCAACCGCGTTCCCTTTTAACGGCGTAAGAGAATAAATTATTTTTATTATCCAAAAAAACTTTTTAAATCAACAAACTAATCCGCAGGTTAAATGAAACATTACCTTTTTTTCGGTTCTGGGAGCATCGCAGTTCTAACCTAACCTAACCTACATTTCTGGTAGCTGTTCGGTTGTGTAAGGGTCTTGGTTCAACTTAACCTAACCTACTTTTCTGCTAGCAGTCAGATTATATGTATATTAACTAATAAATGGCTTATAATTCCCGGCAAACAACTTGAGCAAATGACCTTACCTCCGCAAAGGCGAATTGTACGTGCGAGCTGCCTTTTGTCTTGTTCTTCGTTCCGCATGTTCAAGTTGTTTGCCGGGAACTGTAAGTACCATATAGTATATGAATGACCTAAGAATTCCCTTGCTTCAAAAATACCCGCATACATTTTTCCAACCCTTTTTAACCTCCTTAGAGGAGGAATTTTAAGAAACGCTGCAATCAGTTTCCTAGTCTGTAACCAAAGCACATACTAAAGGCAAATATCCAACACCTTTTTAGGGGATGAATGTTTTTAACCCCCTTATGGAATCAATTTAAAAACATTGTAAATCAGAAGTAAAACAGAAGTTACACATCTCTTTCTTTAAAAATGTCTTGCTCTCCATACAAACTTTGAACCTCCTTAAACCCCTATAGGGGATGAATTTCAAAAAACTCTGAAATTCGTTTTGTAGTCTGTTAACATACAGGCTAAGACCGAAGTTACAAATGTCTTACTATAACATTTTCTTGGTCTCCATACCTATAAACCTTGAATCCCGTTTTAACCCCCTTAGGGGTAGAATTTTTCCAAAACGCTGAAAGAACTTTATTTATTCTGATAAGAAATCTTTATACGTTTTAAGTCTCCAGCTCAAAAAAGAGCATTTCTCATCCAAACCTTAGACCTCTTTTTAATCTCCTTAGGGGCGAAATTTTCTAAAACGCAGAAATTACTTTTTTTTTATTTTAATAAGTAATCTTTCTAGAAAGTGTCAAGTCTCTAGTTTAAAAAAAAGTGTTTCCTATACAAACCTTGCACTTCTTTTTAACCCCCTTTGGGGTGGAATATTCTAAAACGCTCAAAATCCTTTTTGTATTCTAATAAGTAATCTTTCTACCAAGTTTGAAGTCTCTAGCTCAAAAACTAAAGTTTCCTCTAAGTATATAAAATTTGTACCCCTATTTCACTCCCTTAGGGGTGGAATATTTTAAATCGCTGAAATTATTTTCCAGTATTTTAATAAATAATCTTTCTATAAAATTTTAAGGCTCTAGCTAAAAAGCAAAGGTTCCCTTGCACCATTTTTTAACCCCTTTAGGGGTGGAATTTTCTAACACGCTGACAGTCCTTTCTTTGTATTCTAATAAGTAATCTTTCTACAGTGTCAAGTTTCTAGCTCAAAAAATAAAGTTCCCTCCATACAAACCTTGCACCCCTTTTTAACCCCCTTAGGGGTGAAATTTTCTAAAACGCAGAAATAATTTTTTTTGTATTCTAATAAGTAATCTTTCTAGAAAGTTTCAAGTCTAGTTCTAAAAATAATGTTTTCCCCATAGAAACATTGCACCCCTATTTAACCCCCTTAGGGGTGAAATTTTCTAAAACGCTGAAAGTGTTTTTTGTGTTTTTTAATCAGTAATCTTTCTACAAAGTTTCAAGTCTCTAGCTCAAAAAAAAAAGTTTCCCCCATACAAACTTTGCACCCTACTAAACCCCTTTAGGGGAAGTATTTCCAAAAATCCCTTCTTATCTCTAGCCCACGTTATAAAAGTAACCTACTGTGCAAAAATCAACTCTCTAACATTAGTAGTTTCGGCTGTGCGTTGATGAGTCAGTCAGGACTTCTTCTTTTATATATATGTATAGATAGAAGATAGATGACCACGCTTAGTGTTTATGTACAAGCGTGAGCGTTTTCATACTCGCCTAACAGCTCAACAAGCTGACAAAGCCTCATCGACCAACGATTCCTTGTCAAGTAAAGGAGAGTCTTGCCTTATGATATAAAGAATAGCAAAAAAAGAGAGACAGTCAAATAGCACTCATACTCTCATAAATGGCCCAGTAATTTACACTTTGAGACGAGAGTCTTAAACATATCGAAGTTCTACAATGGTTTTACCAAACCGCTTAATTACATAATCTCTTCACGCAGCGGCAATCCAATTAGAATTTAATTAACCACGTCACAATCCTCATTTTCTGAAACTTCACTTACCAAAGCTAAATTGATAAAGGGTTCAGTGGCAAAATAATACGATGAAGATAAAAAAAACATTTCTGCGAGACAGAGCACAAAGGGCTGAGAGAAAATAATTGAGCGGCTAGCCCGCGGGGTTGCGGGTGAAGTTACGGTCCGTAGCGGCGGTTTGTCCCAATTTTATAAACCGCCTTTAGGTATTTTCTATCGCTATTCCACGATTGTTACGAGTATTGCTATTGTATTCTATTCGATAAACATACATGATGGAATTTACTCGCAAGCATTGTTAGCTTTTCTGGATTATTTTTTACCACAGCTAATAATAATAATAGTCACTTATTTTAATACATTCTGTTACATAATTAATAGTTGTTACCAGGGGTCCCTAAACTTGGCTACGCCTGTATCGTGGAGAATCAGTTAATTTTTAAACATGAGAAATAAGTTAATTTTTCAATGTGTAATATTTTTTCTTACACTTATACTTAGAAACTAACTTAAACATCAAAAATTGCTTCAGTCTCAGCATAGTTTAATGAATTAAGAAATTTAAAAATAAGGGTTTAAGCTTAATTTATACTTAATAATCTCAGGGCGCTGGATGGAGCCGCAGTTACAGGAGATGGCAGGGAAGTCTTTACACGGATGAGATTTGATAACGGGATTGAGGGATGGTTTCGATAAGGCGGTTTTGTAAAAGCAATTAGATTAGATTAGATTAGATTATTTATATCATGATAAAAAAATTACATTACAGATTTGCATACATGTCAAAAAAATAAGAATTATTGTCACGATCGTCAAAAACAGAGAAATATTAAGGCAATGTCAACAAATGTAAGAACACAATAACAAGGAAATAGAAGAAACAAACCAAAAGCAAAAGAACACAAATTTATCAACCTCTAGGTATCGTCATTTTTAACCGACTTCAAAAAAAAGGAGGAGGTTCTCAATTCGGCTGTTTTTTTTTTACAATCCATACTAATATTGCGCTTATTCTAAGTCTTTCACGGTGCGTGCTGTGAAGTTGTGGAATGGCTTGCCGTTGTCCTTTAGACAGTCCCAGTCTGTGGCATTACTCAAAGAAAAGTTGAAGAAGTTGTGGCTCTCCAACGACTTGTGATTTAATAGGATACTGTTTGTATATTGTGTAAAAATGTTTATTTGTATATATAGGTATATATATATATTTATATATATATATATAGTTATAGTTTGTGTATACTATTTATTTTTATTTGTACTTATATGTAGTATATATATGTATTAAGATTAATTTACTGTAGCGTCAAGGTAAATACGTCTGTACACGTGTTAGTTTGTCTATCTTGTTGTTCCTGATCTCAACTCAATTGCTCAAAGGTTAACTGGAAGAGATCCCTTACAGGGATAAGTTCGCCTTTGTACCGAATTAACTTTTTTTTGTCTGAATTTTTACCTGTGTCTTGTGTACAATAAAGTATTTACATACATACATACATAATATTATAAATGCGAAAGTGTGTCTGTCTGTCTGTCTGTCTGTCTGTTACCTCTTCACGCTTAAACCGCTGAACCGATTTGGATGAAATTTGGTATAGAGATAGTTTGACTCCTGGGAAAGGACATAGGATAGTTTTAATCCCGGAAATCATCCCCCAAGGGGATGAAGTGGGGGGTGAAAGTTTGTATGGAGCTACGATATAAACGACTTCCACGCGGACGGAGTCGCGGGCAGAAGCTAGTATTTAAATACGTGACACAATACATTTAAAATCAAAATTAAAAAAAAAAAAAACAATCATACTAAATAGGTAATAATAATAATTTAACATGTCAAGTCAAGGCTCGTAATACTCTTTAACTGAGTATAATGGATTTTCCAATAAAAGGTATTTAAGGCGGCGTCTAAATGCTTCGTCAGATGGTTCCTGTCTAAGATCAGCGGGCAGGCGCTCGTAGTAGGTAGGCCCAATGGCACACGGGTTCTTGCCTGCAAGTGCCATGCGACGGGGAACTGTTCTCAAACGCCCAGTGCGGCGGAGTGTTTTGTCAATCGCATTTACGGTACCTATCGAAAGAAGAAAGATTGTTCCATACGAAGATTATAATTTCGAATACATAGAGTGAGTAGTGCGTGATAATACCGTGCATTGGAAAGTAGCCTCTACACGAAGTCCTCGCTTTTGCCCCAATCATCGCACGTACGGCACGTTTCTGCATAAGTAGCACTCTGTTGGCATCCGTTGAGTTTCCCCAAATGCGAACCGTAGGACATCAGCGAATGGAAATGAGCAAAATAAACCTGCTTCATGGCATCGTCAGATATTAAAGGTTTTAACTTACGCAAAGCAGACTGCAATTAAATTTAGTTTTATTATTATTAAGGGTCAAAAGGTTGGCACAAAACTAGTCAGAAGCCATTTTCATGCCTTTTTCTGCAGCAGCAACTGTTTTTTCCAGCTCATATCATTAAACAGAATTACCGTGTCATCAGCGTAGCAAATTATTTCAGATTCTGGAATTTTCAGGTTTAGGATATCGTTTATGTAAATAATGAAAAGAGTGGATCCGAGTATACTTCCTTGCGGTACGCCCACCACTGTAGCCAGTTGACTCCTCCCAGACAGATAGCTCTCAAACCACAACAGCGGTACACCATGTATGCCTAACATCTGTAGTTTCCGTAGCAAAATTTGAAAGGACACAGTGTCAAAGGCTTTTGTCAGATCTAAGAAGACATACTTGCAGTTTTTATATAGATAGGAAGAAACAAGGTCGATAAGAAGTGAGATGGCGTCCGCGGTGGAAAGGTTCTGTCTAAAACCGAACCGTCCCTCAGATAGAAGACCTAATTTCTCCAGGTATTTGACTAAACGACTGTTTACCAGCTTTTCCAGAATTTTCGAAAAGCAGAGATATCGGCGTATAGTTTCCAGGAATATCTTTAGGACCATCTTTATGAATTGGAACAACCGCTGTATATCTATATTCCACTGCTCAGGAAAACAGCGCGAGCTGAGGCTTAAAATATAATTGGAAGTGATGGGCTCTTTAATAGTATTTTGACACATTTTATAAGTTTGTTATATATTAATCCCGTCCAGGCCTGGTGAACTGGCATCCTTCAGTTGCATGATGGATTCAATTTATTTACAGTCAGTAGGCTGCATGAAGAATCACTTGTCCGTGACACCACAGAATTGAATTTTGTTGACCAGGTTTTCTTCTGTTTCTCCTGTTTGTAATATAATGTTTTTGGCTAGTTTTGACCGACGATGAAAATAAACTCATGCAGTTATTTAATTACTCTTTGGGATACGGTGTGGAAATGAGTTCAACTGGTTGCGTGTTTGTTTATATTGCAAATATTTTTAACAACGGTCCACAGTTTCTTTGTATTGTGGTTATTGGCGGAGAGTTCCAGTTTTTCATGTTTATCTTTCAGCTGTTTTAAGAGATTGTTACAGAAGTTTTTGTACCTATTATAGGTTAATTGGACAACTACATCATTCGGAATCAGTTTTGATTTTAGGTGTAGCCTGTCGCGATGTTGTTCACAACGGATTAATCCGGGGGTCATCCAGGGTTTTAGTGTGAATTTAGAACAGGAATCTTTATTTGTTTCGAGTTTTTCACTACGGCGTTCTGTATTAGAGACATAAATTTACTTGTAGCGATGTTTCCATCAGATTCACCACATACTTTATGTCAGTCAGTAGATGAAAGCTTAGAGACACCTTCGTAATCAATTACTGTTTTTATACTTCGAGTGGGACAATGAATGAGACGAAATTTCGATAGCTGCGGCTTTGTGATCTGTTACGTTGAGGTCACAAACCAGACCAGCTACTTGTCGTTTAGTTCGGATAAATATATGGTCCAGACATGCTCCTTCCCACGTAGGTAGAGTGATCGCCAGTACAAGCCCATGTTCAGCCAGAAGACAAAGGTATTCTATTTCGTTTGTGCATTGCTTAGTAACGGAGATAGTGTTGATATTTATGTCGCCAGTGAGGATTAACTGATTGACATGCTTGAGCGTTATGATTGTGTTCTCTAGGTCACAAAGGAAATTTGTAGTATTTTTAAAAGATGGTGATCTGTACAAACCGAGTGTTGTAATTTGTTTTGGGATATCTATTAGCAAACAACACACCTCATCAAACAGTGGTTCTGCTATAGTTGCGTTCCAGAGGTCTTTAACATATACTACGACGCCGCCGTTCTGGTTTATGTTATGAGAGGTAAGATAACAAGAGTAGCCCGGTATTTGTCTTGTAATCTGCATTCGGTTAAAACAAGAACATCAAGTTAAGACTTTAAAGGTCGTTTTGGATTTCAAAACGATATTGCAAGACTCTGGGCTGTGTATTTCATGACAAGGTATATTTAAAACAGAATCTATATCATCTCCTACAACAGCACTATTCATTTTGGGAACAAAATATAAGATATGGTATGTCCAGTTGCATCGATTTTTCTCGACATGCCACTCGACTAACTTGCACTAACTTGAGTATCAGCGGTAAAGCTTTTCATTGGTTTAGGCGATTAGGAGATTTACAGAAAAAACAAGAGTATTATGAAGCAAACGTAGGAGTAGTCTCAGTACAAAGACAATCATACTAGTATGTATGTATGTAAGCACTTTATTGTACACAATAACAGGTTAAAGAATATACATGTCACAGAATAGATCAAAGACTAGTGTCCTACAAGGGAGCTTTCTGGGACCACTACTATTCCTTTTCTACATCAATGATTTTACCCAATGCGACAGTTCAAAGACCATTCTATTCGCAGATGAAAAAATATTGAAAATTCTTTAACAGACATAATAAACTGGATAATAACCTAAATATACAGGTCTTATATAAATACGGAAGAATATCTGGCAGGCCCTAAACTAGGCTGAGCCTGTATCTCGGGACCGAGCAGTACGCTATACAAATGAGAAAATCTTGTAAACATGTAAGGGTCGGCAATTCCGACTATACTCAAATACAGAATGCTATCTGTCTAAAATTTATATCTAAAATTGTGTGTGTATGTGTATGTGTATGTGCGTGTGTGTGTGTGTGTGTGTGTGTGTGTGTGTGCGTGTGTGTGTGTGTGTGTGTGTGCATGGCCATTGGCATGTTATAATTGAACGTCACTATCAGGAGTGAAAGACAGCTTCCGTGTCATTGTACGACATGGACGCAAACCATGTTTAATTGTTATAATTTTCTGTACTCTACCTACTGTGTGCTATAAATGTTGTTGTAAACTCGTAGATGCATATGTAAGCTGGGGCGCGCTTTTCTCAGACGGATTTATATGGTGGGAGGGGTACTTTAAAAAATCGTTTTCGCAGCAGCTGGGCATACTTGGGAAGATTACCAGCATAACCATTTGCTCGCCTTCAAAATATAGTTGTCTGACTCGCAGAATGTTGGATTCTCGATAAAGAGCGACAGTAGAAAATCGGAAAGGTTTTGCTTAGCACCTTGATCACAGCACGCTGGGCCCCCTCTGCCAGGAGCAGATGACTTTTGGCGGCACTGCCCCAAACTCCAACGCAATATTGTTGATTGATTGACACAGCGCCCTGTAGACAAGGTAAAGTACGTCCTTCGTAGAACAGTCGTGGAGTCACTTCGTTATCTACATAATTTTAAACCAAAATAAAACAAAGTATATGGAATTTACATCTTATAAAAAAATACATTTATCACTCAAAAGCCATATCTGGGGGCACGGTAGTGCCCCCGCCAAGTCGAGCAAAACAGCGGCACGGCCTTCTCGAAGCAGTTCAGGCCATTTTCGACCCCCCTAAAGCTTCGTTGTGGATAAAAATGAAGCCTATATTTCAAATTTCATTGAATTTGAACCAGTAGTAAGAATTATAACTAGTCAAAGTTTCTTAATATTGTCACTCACTGACTCAAAGCACTTCTAGCAGACATAGAAGCTTCAAATTTAGAAAACAATTAGTGTTTAGTGTATAATCAAGGGAAAACTAAAAAAAAAATGCAATTTCAGTCCAGTTTTCTAGATCCACCAACTGCATACATTATCCGATATATGCCTGAGACTTAGCTCTACGAAATATCTCACAACTTTTTACGGTGGAAGAGTTTCGAGACTTGGCCTCTTTTTTACATGGAATGTTTTTTATGGGATTATATATATTAGGTTAGTAGGAAGGTATTCACTTGTAACTATGTAAGTAAGTATGTTATGTTATCTTATATCTCTTATATCTCAAAAGTTACTAAGGAGCGGTGCAGGCTTGCCCAGTGTAGACTATAGCGACTGTCAAGTCTGTCCGCTATCAATCTCAGGATACTGTTCGTACTGACGAGCACTCTGCGGCGCGTCGCGGTGGCGCGCCTTCTCACTGTGGCGTGGAAATGGAAACCGTCTACTTGGGCGTCTGCGATTATGCCTGCAGGCGCGCGGCAGATGCAACAGCACCCTGAATGCGTTATTATAATAACTGAAACCGTAGCGTAGGGCCTACAGTTAGACTACAGGCTGCAAGTATACAGAGATGTACAGTACGCTCTAAAAAGCGTAACCTTAACCTGCGCTGTAGAACCTCTGAACCTATGTGATATCATATTCGCCCTTATCGCCAGCGCCCTACGTTTCAGTTCAATATCCGCGTCGTCGCGCATATTATCAGTAATTAGGTGACCCAGATATTTAACACAAGTAACCTGTTTAAGAACCATGCCGTTCAGATATAATGGAGGTACATACGAAGGACTCTTCGTCCCCGACTTAAACACCATAAGCTCGCTTTTAAGGGCGTTATATCTAAGGCCGTGTTTACTTGCGAATTTCTCACAAAAAGGTTTTGAACAATACCTCGAGGCCTCCCGGCGGGTACTTAGCAGCACCATATCGTCCGCATAGCTTATATTATTCAAGCATACACCGACAATATAAATAAATATGACAGCCGTCATGAATGCTGCGAAGTTCCTCGATGGCGGCCGGCGCGATGATGTACAGATTGAAGAGCTTAGGAGAAGTTCTCCCGCCCTGTTTCTTATAACTAATAGTTTACCAATGACAACGAAAGAACACATAGACCAAGTTTGCAAAGGAGTGCGCGTTTTGATGTGACAAAGGTCAAAGACAGACAGGCAACTACGGAACATTACACTGCGCGTGGTCCAACATGATCTCAATTATATTACAACGTAACGGACTAAGCTGGTTGACAGGTACATTTAATTAAAATGAAGATAGAATCGCGGTTGCGTTGCGGTATGTGATGTGACTTTGTCTGCAACAACCGGTCATACTTCAAAAAACGTGCTGAAATCATGCACAGGCAGACCAGACCACAAATTATGAATCTGTTGCATAAACCTCGTGCTCGTAAGGTGATGTACGGCAAATATGTGTTTAACATGTGTATAAAACTATTTAATATCTCACCTGACAAATAAAGTTACTACGGGGTAATTGACACAAGTTATCCACTTGGCTTCTAGACAAGTGTTTCTATAGCGTACAGAGTTACTTAAGGGACTACCCGAGGTTTTCATCGATTTTTGACAAGTTTTGAATCGTATCTCCTACTTTTCCACTACAGCTAGTATTATAAATCAAACGGCTATCGGTTCTTCAATCTTTTACTACATGTTGGTCCACCGGATTTTTAAACAAATGAATACTTAATTTTGTATGATTATTTTAAACATTGTCTAAAAAAACACTTATTTTGTATCTCTATAGACGTGAAAGATCTAACATATACGAAATCTACATATTTAAGTTCGTCTGTGACGTCTATAAACACTGGTCCAGGGTTTTTTTGACATCCGCATACGAGGGGTTAAACCACACAAAAGTTATGGCCAGAAAACCAGTTTTTTGGCCTAAAATTGTTCAACTTTGATGCCAAATATCTCGAAAACAATGAACTTTGAAGTTAATATGGGATTCTATATTGCTTAAAGCCGTTGTTGTTAATATAATAAGCTACAAAAAACATTAGAAAACTAAGAGATTCAGATCGAAGGTCATTGGCGTATGGGAGCCCCTTAAATCAAAGGTCACATGTAATTTGTAATTTTGACTCCGTGGTTATTGTGACATTTATTTTAATATAATTATTACTAATTTTGTGAATTCTATTATTTTGTTATTGTATTCTTTGCTTATTTATTCAAGTTGACATTATAATAATAATAATAATTCAGCCTATATACGTCCCACTGCTGGGTGAAGGCCTCCTCTCATGGATGAGAGCGAACGGGCAGTAGTCCCCACGCTTGCCCAATGCGGGTTGGGGACTTCACATACACCTTTGAATTTCTTCGTGGATGTATTGCAGATTTCCTCACGATGTTTTTCCTTCACCGAAAAGCTAACGGTAAATATCAAATGATATTCCGTACATAAGTTCCGAAAAACTCATTGGTACGAGCCGGGATTCGAACCCACGACCGCCGTTTGACAGCCGCATGCCTGAACCGCTGGGCTACCGTAGCTTTTTTTAAAGTTGACATATTGTAATAAATTATGTAATCTTATCGTAGCACTCGGAAATGTTTGCATACCTGCATGCAGGTTGAATAGGTACCTGGAACTGTATTATTCAGCCTGCATTATTTATAAGACCTATTTTTACCGACTGTAGGTATTCCAGCAAATAAACGATTTGATTGATTGATTGATTGATTGGTTTTTGTTGGATAAGGTGCGTTCGGAAATATTGATGACTGTACTAATAGAACGATAAAGTTTAAAACCAATATTTAGGATGATAATTGTTTTTAAGCAGCAGATATTGTTTAATCTTTTTTGTTATGTAGCTAATACCTACATCATGATCATGAGCCAAGTTTATTTTAATTAAGTTTTTCATGAAGTAATACAACAGCTACGGTAAATATTGGTTCCTGTATCAAACCTATGCAAAAATTAGAACCTAATTTGTTTTTCTATACAGCTGATTATTAAGGACTGGAGTTTAGAATATCCATAATCAAAATTCACCTAAATAAACGGCCACGCGGTGTAGATCGTTATAGCAAAAAAATCGGCACTATAGGTACATAGGTTTTTCATAATGAACAGACATTATTTAAGAAGCTTTTTACGGGAGAATCGTCCTCATTAGCCAACCCATTTTGTTAATTTGCTTCAATTTGTGCAGTTTCTTTAAAGTTAAATAAAGTTGAACTTCCTTTCGGCAAATGAATTAACTGGCGCAAGGTATAATTTGCTTAATGGGCTGCCTTTTACTGCCATTATTTAAAAGTTCAGAAATATAATTTCAATGAAATCAGAACGCGACAATGCCTTACTTAATCCACTTGATAAGTGAAGTAGAACATTGGAAAAGCGACATTTTAATGTAGCGATTTTAATGTAGCGATTGCTAGCATTTCTAGAATACTTTGTACCTAATATTAAATACGTCAATTAATGCATTCCATTTTCTTATTTTGTTACCGTTAGGTCAGTCCTTCTCCACGGACTCGCGCTTCAAGGGTCTATGGGATCCACTACGAGAAACAAATAAATATACATAAATAATAATAATCGGTAAAGGCTCGTTTAGTTAAATAACGAACCTGCCAAGAGATCCTGCCTACTGAAGCCAACCTATTACGAATTTGACCAACTAAGAATCCGTCAATATAAGAAACTGACCTACTACGAATCCAACTCACTAAGAATCCGACGAGGTAAAAATTCAACCGAATTGAGAACCTCCTCCTTTTTTTTTAAGTCGGTTAAAAATAGTGAGTAACTACGTATCCGGCAAAATAAAACGAGTTATTACGAATATGGCAATGTTCAAAACGAATATTACGAATCTAAAAAAGATACCTAATCTACTTCAGTTAAAGCCATATAGGTAAGACTGCTTAAAGTATTGAAACTTTCTCACTAAATCTATAGCCACAAAGTATCTAAAAGTACAAAATAATATCACTCTTTTATTACAATTTCGCTATTTGAAAGGTAAAAAAATCTAAAAGTAATTTCTTTGAGTCCCCCGGTCTCATTCGAATTCCCTTTATTCTCAAGGCAACTTTTTATTTAAATCCGTGGCTCGATTTAGGTCGAAACGTTCATTTCGCCATTTTGGACGTTGAATTTTAATCGGATCAGCCGGGTTGAATTATTAGGGAAACGCACCATTTGGTGCTACACTAATTCCTAAGAACTGTAATGGTGAAGTAGGTACCTACATAACAATTTTACATGCACACAGGAATCGGGAGTAGCAAAGCAATGTTTAAAATTATCAATTAATAGTCTCACGATGGTTATTTATTTATTTATCGTATGGCAATTTAGTGTAAACCGTGAGATCTTCGAAAAGACAGTACGGTTGCCAGGTTGTTGCACTTTTAGCACCACCCAGGGGTCACGTGTAGGGTAGCGGTGGGTAATTCCTACGGACGTGGTGCAACTTCGACCCCCGATGGTAATTACGCAAAACCAAAGGCAGGATGTACCTATTCATATTCTTACCTACTTAATATGTACTTCGAATGGTCGCAAGTGCGACGCGAAGAAAAGAAGATAAAGTATTGATGAAAACTCCGCAGTCCACTGGCATTTGACGTGGAAAACTAGCCTGACAGTCGTAAGTATAAACTTTAAAATTAGTTCACAAGACACGATAGCAGTTGCTAAATTGAAAAACTTTTTAAAATACCATGAAACAAGATGCGTTTTCTCGGTGGCTTTGAAACTAAAACGTTGAAGTGGCTAACTTGATAAGATAATAGATTAAAGTTCAAGATGAGTTGTGCTGAAACAGTAGCAATTTGTTAATAAAAGCAGTATAGATTGCATCCGACAAGCATAATTATGTAAAACTATCCCCGTCTTATTTTAGACAAACCTTGGGTCTGCTCTGCATTTTAATCCCAAGATTATTCCGTCATCAGTTTTTTGGTGAACGAATTGTAATGTGGGGTTGCAGGTATAAAATATCGTTTACTCAACTTTATGATGATGATCGAACATACGTTCCAATCCTCACACACACTATCAAAGAACATTTGTCCGAAACATCATAGTTCCAAAAACCATATGTTCCGCTTAATGTGTTTTTGTTTTTTTTTATAAAATACTAACCTAACCAAAACTATGTATTTATATATTCCATTAAATGATTTGCGTCCAAATTTTCGGTTAGCAGAAAGTAACGTTCGGAATTTAGAAATTTCGGAATAATGATGGTTTCGGACAAAATGACTTCGGAGTTTGTCTGTGTTCCAAATCCTTTCACTTGATTACTACATTTTCTCTCCAACAATGCTACAAATGCGTAATCGAGTAAATAGAAAATCATTGTAAAGTCGACAACATATTTGCACTAACTTAGAGTACTACAAGAATTGAAAGTTTTTACTTGTTCTTATTACTACTACTACTTTGCTGTTACTAGTTCTTTTAAACTGCGTTACCCGTTGTGATGGTGACAAAAAAGTTAAAATACTACATAATTATTATATCTAATGAAAATACAGCATCTATTTATTTTCAACAACAAGAAAATATAAACTTAGGCAATAAAGGAAAACAATAAAAAGATTATAAATAAAAAACTTGGCCCAGATCGGCGCCAGGCGGTAGGGTGCCCAGGAGGCTGGCGGCATTGCCACGTTGTATAGCTATGCTAATACGTCGGGCTAGGTAGGAGCCAGCCTTCTGGTCACCAGAAGCGTCGACGAGGCGCTTAGAAAGCGATTTAAAAAGTTTTAAAGCGCTAATGAAATGCTAAACTACTTCAGTTGGGACCGAATAATCTAAAAATCCAGTAGTAAAAGCTTGTAAATGAAATTCCTTCAATCCCATTTTCTATTCTAAACGGTAACCTTGGAACCGCGAGAAACGCAAAACCTATTCGGTTTACTGAGAAATATTTTCAATATCCTTTAAAGGCTGCTCGACTTCAAGTTGGTCTGCGTTGAACAAGTTTGAAGTATTGAAATCCTCCTTATGTGAGAGGATTAGGTATCGCTCTACCTCGTCGAAGTGAAACTTATACTTAGGACTTGGTGACGGTTCAGGGATTGCATTGAAATGGCTAACCCTATTTTAGTGTGAGTATTTATGCTGAAATGTAGTACGTCGAGAGAATTGTCTTCTTGTTTCGGAAATGACTAAAATAAATGTCAACATCTGGTCGCACTATCGGCGTTAGCCTATAACATGCGTTTTCCGATCTGTAGTGAAAACTGTTAAGAAGGTTGTTCAAAACGCCCTTAGGGGGTCTTTAATGCCTCACGATACGTGGGTCATACCACTTACAGCGTATTGCGTCAAGATGGGCAGTTAACAGTCAACAGTTAAAGTCAAGGGTCAAGTAGGTCTCCCAAGGGCTCCGTGGGGCCCGCCGAGCCCACCGCACGCCACGTGGAACTATTTCTCCTCGCAGACTCCAACTCACAAAATTCACCGATCGCGCCTAGCGCTCACACTAATATCTGAACCTCCAACTACACTCGCGGTCAAAGAAACCGGGTCAGTGACGAAAACCTCAATATTTTGTAAATCGTTGGTCGTATCTGCATGAAACTAACTCTGTTTTATAGAGAATTTAATATCCTTCTAAATCCAACCTTCAATGTTCTACGTAGTAACTGGAAAAAGGTTTAATTGAAAAAAAAAGACCAATTGGGTACTTATTTGAAATTGCGTTCGTTTTACTTTTGCTTGTTTTTAAGCAATTATTTTCAATCTGTCAAAGAACTACATATGATAAAAGGCTGTCATTGTTTTATTTTGTGGTCATTCTTGAATGTCTATCATGCCGCTAACACGAGATGAATGTACTCGTATCATCACTATGTTAGAAGAAGGAAGAAGTCAGAGAAGAACAGGTGTGTCACTTTCTACAGTGCAGCGAGTCCTCCAACGTTACCTACAAACTGGGCAGAACCTTAGAAGACCAGGAACCGGCAAAACAAGATGTACTACAGCTAGAGAAGATCGATTTATTGTTACAACCATGCTCCGAAATCGGCACCTCACAGCAGTTGAAGTGAAAAATCAGCTTTTAGAGACCCGAAGGGACGGCATCAGCGAGCGGACTGTCAGGCGGCGGCTCAAAGAAGCAAATTTGACCCCACATAGGCCGGCCAATGGCCCAAAACTTGAAAGAATACATCGAACAGCAAGACGACTTTATGCCCGCGATCACAGATACTGGGGTGACGAAGATTGGGCAAGAATTTTGTTTTCCGATGAATCCAGATTTATGCTCTATGCAAATGACGGGCGGCAAAGAGTTTACAGACGGCCTGGTGAACGTTTTATTCCAGCATGTTTTGAGGAAAAAGTGGCGTTCGGCGGTGGGTCAGTCATGGTTTGGGCTGGAATCTCTTCAGAGAGTCGCTCGGAGTTAGTTTTAATAGAAAATGGATCATTAACGAGTGCAAGATATGTAGAAGAGATTCTTAATGAGCATGTCGGCCCATACTTAATTAATATGGGTGGAAATTCTATGTTTATGCATGACAACGCCAGGCCACACACAGCTCAAATTGTCAGAGATTATTTTTTGGAGGTTGGTATCAACTGTATGAACTGGCCCTCGAGGAGTCCGGACTTAAATCCGATTGAGCATGTATGGGACGAGCTTGGGAGGCGTGTAAGAGCTCGAAACTAGGGCTCCCGCTACACGTGTTAACCCGCCCGCCCGAATACCCGTGTTCTTAAGCCCGCGGTGCTAAGCGCCCGTTCTACACGGACACGCCCGAACCCGCCCGGTCCGCGGGCGGGTACCCGGGTACCCGTGTACCCGTACACACGTACCCGCGGGTTCTAATTACACGCGGATTCGGACCGTCCGTGGCCGTTCGAGTTGAGGCAAATAGAATATAATTATTTCATTTTACTCTATTGGCATTAGCAACTCTATGGGTTTGGTGTGTATGATGTTGTTTTATATTAGGTATGTGACAAAAGAAAACATCGCAGGTAGTCCATGTTTACTCTATTGCGTCATAATCCTACTTATATTATAAATGCGAAAGTTGTTTAGATGTTTGTTACTCAATCACGCTTAAACGGCTCAACCGATTTGGATGAAATTTTGCACGAAGATTTTAGCCTGGATTAAAATATAGGATAGTTTTTCGAGAGAAGTCGCGGGCGGAAGCTAGTATTGTATAAACCTAGTATTTTATTTAATGATTGCCCAACAAAGGGCACGCAAACTGTTTAACTTTTATTAATAGCCGCTTAAAGATATGATAGCTTAACAAAAAGAGTAGGTAAGTAGAGTCAGCCAAGAAAGTGTTCTACCGCTTTTCGACTTTATTGCATGCAAAATAAGGTCCAAAAGTGGTAGACCACTTTCTTGGCTGGCTGACTACATGAGAACTATTTAATTTTAACGGAGCGCTTATTGTATTGTACAGTCGAGGAAATTTAATGTTTAGCACTTTTGATCCTTAACGTCATTCAAATAGAGTTGACATTTGCCAATCCTTCATTTACTTCGACCGTACATGCCATTATGATTCTAAATAAGGGACTGAATGTGGTATCGAAATTAAGGTTTTTAATTAACGGTACTTAATAAAGGTATTGCAAGGTATACGGTATTTAAACCGTACCTTTACTCACGAGGTTGAATATGAGCACCGAATAAAGGCACTGAATCAAAACGATACTTGCAACATTACTCTGCGTACGATACCTATATAAAGGATACAGTAATCATTTAAAAAGAAAGGTAGGAAAAAGATATTGTGACAATTTGCTACAGTTTCAAAGTTTACCGTTATCATTATATAATACAAGTACTCGAACAAAACGATATTGCGACAATTTGCTACTGCTTCAAAGTATAGCGTTATCATTTAAAAAAAAAGGTACTCGTACTAAACGATATTGCGACTATTTTGCTACTGCTTCAAAGTATACCGTTATCATTTTAAAATAAAGGTACCTACTCAAACAAAACGATACGTTAACTTTTACGTTACCGATTCAAAGTACGCCGTAATTATTTCGATATCGGATAACGGTAACGTAATTTAAGGGTATAGTATATCCGAAACTAGAGTAAATTCTATCAAATGAATGCAAGCAAAAAACGATTTTGTGCTCTCATGATAAAGTAGTTTTCTGCTTGCGTTTTTGACAGGATTTTATCTTACAATTTCGGGCCTACATCGTTGATGTAGTTTAAAGAGGTAAAAATAATTAGCAGTAATTGCAGCAACGAGATTATAATTTGGATAGGCATTGTCAGTGTCTTGCAACTTTTTTTGGATAAACCCAAAATTCTTAGCGGGTAAACTATTGTTAAACAAGTCGTTGAATTCCAAAGCAATATTAAGTTTTATGCGTTTGGGATAAAGTCGAAATTTCAACAAAAAATGAAAGCTAATTACTTACGTCTTAAGACTCCTGAGTTTCCTTTGTTTGTTTTGTTCGTCGCCTGTCGGCGAAAAGGGTTTTATGGCATTTACCATTTTAATTACTTTCAAATAGGCCCGAACTTCATCGTTCTAAAGCAGGTAATAATTCTTTATCTGTTATCTTCGCCGACCTGAGCTGTGGTGTTTTACCGCTGAACGGATATATTAGGGAGGTGGAAGGGGTCACACAATACTACATAGTTTTAGGTATGCAAAATTTAATAAATGCAGTATAGTTGTGTGATTTGCAAGTTGCAGAATATTATTTAGCAAGCAAATAAAGATTAATAAGAATGCCTGAGACTTGGCTCTACAAAATATCTAACAATTTTTTAAGGTAGAAGAGTCTTGAGACTTGGCCTCTTTTTTCCATGAAATGTTTTTTATGGGATATTACTATCATAGTACATTTGGTTTAGCTATTTACTATGCTCGCCTCATTACAATGATCTGCAATAAATATTTATACCTATGTTATTGTTCAACAGTTGTGATTAAAAAAAACGACATCATTTTGTTGCGATTTTCTTAGTTTTTTTTCTGTCAGATACTGAAGTGTTATATTTAATTTGTGATACTGAGAGTTCGTAAAGGCCCACACAATCTGAAATAAATGTGACCAATTCTTAATAGATACATGCTTTTTAATAACTGATTCCTTCTCTTTGTGAGGTTATAAATAAAAGGTCGTGCTAATCTCGTCATTATTTCTAACATCTAAAATAAGAGCTGGTAACTATTCTGGTTCAAAACCAAAACTAGATTAATGCTACTACATTATTGTTCACATTTTAAGCTCAAATAAAAATCTTAATTTTCAGTTACCAAGCAGGCATTGTATAAACACGGTATATTTCAAATTTCATTCAATTTGAATCAGTGGTTAAAGAATTACAACCAGTCAAAGTTTCTAAATTTTGTCACTCACATACACACTGACCGATCAACAAAAGCGCTAATTTAGAACAAAATTAGTGTTAAGTGTTTGAATCAAGGTAAAACTAAAATATTTTGCAAATTTCCGTCCAGATTTCTAGATACGCATAAATAACTTTGCCAGCCCATATAAATATATAGGATTACTAAGTTACATTTGCAGTGAGTGGAAGAAAAAATTAAAAAGCAAGAATGAGACTGCAATCATATAACACAAAAACCTACACAAAGAAGTGAGATGCCATAAAAAAAACATTCAATGTAAAAAAGAGGCCACGTCTCGAAATTCTTCCACCGTGTGACTTGGCAATCACACAATGCTGCATAGTTTTAGGTGTGCAAAAATCCATAAATGTAGTAAAGTTGTGTGATTACCAAGTGGCAGAATTTTATTTAGCTAGCAAATAAAGAAAAATAAGAATGCCTGAGACTTGTTACTACGAAATATCAAAGTCGACGACCGCTTTAGCCTAGTTGGTAGTGACGCTGCCTACGAAGCAAGAGGTCACGGGTTCGAATCCCGGTAAGGGCATTTATTTCTGTGATAAGCACGAATATTTGTTCCCGAGTCATGGATGTTTTCTAGGTATTTTAGTATTTATTTATCGATATAAGTATGTTTATCGTCGTCTCGTACAAGCTTTGCTTAGTTGGGGACTAGGTCAATTTGTGTAAGATTGTCTCCTTATATATTTATATTATATTTATCTCACACAACTTTTTAGGGTGGAAGAGTTTCGAGACTTGGCCTTTTTTTTTAAATGGAATGTTTTTTTAAGAGATAAAACTTACTAGCTTCTGCCCGCGACTCCATCCGCGTGGAACTCGTTTATATCCTATGTCCCTCCCCCAGACTCAAATCTCTATATCAAATTTTATCTAAATCGGTTCAGCGGTTTAAGCGTGAAGGGGTAACAGAAAGACACAGGCTTTCACATTTATAACAGTATGGATTCGTACTTTTTTTAAAATCTGAATTTGAGAAGGCGAACTTTACGTACTTTGTTATAATTTGTTACATTTATTAATCTGCTATTTTTATTCACAAAAAAAAGATGTTATATTTGCAAAGCTACGAACACTCATTTAGTACTTGTATGTACATTCTTAAAACTACGGGATAGTTCCTAGCTTCACACCTCAAGGACGGGTAGTACTACCCGCGTGTAATTAGCGCACGGGTACCCGTGTACACGTGTACACGTGTACACGGGTACCCGTGCGCTAATTACACGGATCCGTTCGGACCGGTCGCTTAAACCCGCGGGCGTGTTACACGGGCACGGGTACCCGACACGAATACACGAAACCCGGACACGACCGCGAGCCCTACTCGAAACCCCGCCCCAGCTACACTTAGAGACCTGAAACAGGCGTTAGTGGAAGAATGGGACAATATCCCGCAAGAACGCATAAAGAACTTAATAAACAGCATGCCGAATCGTCTAGAAGCTGTAAGAAGAGCCCGAGGAGGCAATACGAAGTATTAATTTTTATTTTTTGTGTTGTATGTGAAGTACCTACTGCTTATTTTTGTACGTAAAATTGGTTGATTTTTTGTTTCCTATGTAATTTTATTAAACAAAAGAATTACGATTCCACCATTTGATGTTATTTAATTCAGTATAAAATTATCTACAATATGCAGTTTAATTTATGTCCCTAGCTTTATTATTTTAGGAGATATTACAAATTTTCGTACTGACCCGGTTTCTTTGACCGCGAGTGTAGGTTTTCAAACTGATTTAACAATTACTTTAATAAATCTCTAACAGCCCCACGGCTCCCAACATTAGGTTATATTAAGAAGCCAGCATAACGCGTGGCACAAATCCCTCTAGACAAGTGTCATATTGACAGGTTGTCACTCATTTTACTTTTTAATCCTACTACTCACGGGTCCGTTCAAAGGTTCTTGGCACTTAGTGTTGCTAAGCATGTTATAGTAGATATTGTCATGTAAAAATTTTACTTGGAAAGACACTTACTTGGAGAGCACGATATAGAAACACGCCCGTATTTTTCGGAGGGGAATCGGTATGAACTGACTGATACCGTACCGTCTCCGCACCGCTAAATTCAGCACTGGCTTAGTTCCTTAAAATAAGTATTTCACAAAAGCGTACCAGTTAAAGTGAATGCACATAATCCAGATAAAATTCCTGCCCAAAACGTGGATTCCTTTTTTTCAATTTATCCTTTGCTCTAAATCGTGATTCCACGCTCTCGTAATTCAGCCTAAAAGCCTCGTTTACACGACCCTAGCTGCCGTTTGACTAACGTGCTCAAAGTGCAAATAAATCTTAATATATCAAACGGATAAATGGTTAGGAAATGTTTATAAACTTCGGGTAAACATTGTCTATATCAATTTAAAATCAATTAATGTTCATGTATTGTGATATTTTGAGTCACAGATGTAAGTCATCTAAAAAAAAAAAATACAGAGAAATTAAAACACATAGTTCAGAAGTGGATGACTAAATCTTGTTGACTAAAAGATAAATAGGTACCTAGATAATTGTTTTTTTTTTTTACACTGACGTTTATTTAAATCATCGAAATAAGTTAGAGTTCACAAATTGTGATAATACAATGAATCCTTATCCTACTTCGTTACAATATAATGTCGCAAAACGCGATAATCGTAAATTAAGTTAAGTAATTTTCTTAGTCTCAGTTCGTTTTTTTTCTAGCCCGTGAGCATTTAGCATTCGGGTATATATTTCTCTTTCGCTTGCGCACATGGTCTTATGCTAACATAAACGATTTTACCCGAACCCAAATACTTTTCTAAGAGCTCTATTTTGTATAACTATATTTTTTAATAGAAAAATAATGAAAGTAGTGGTATATAAATCAGGGATGTTGCAAACATTCGCATCCGCATCCGCAACCGCGGAATTTCCGCATAAATTTCAACATCCGCATCCGCATCCGCATCCGCATCCGCATCCGCAAAAATCGATGCGGAGTTTTTGCGGGTGCGGATGTAGTGCAACTTACGACAAGAAAGGAGCCCAAGCGGCGCTTACCACGCACATTTAATATATTTTCGTCATTAGTCAAAAAAACTTCTTTTCACACCTTTGATTCGGAAAAGTAAGTTTTGCTCCACGACGAGAGGGATCAAAATGCTCCTTTTCTGTTCAAGCTACTTTTTTAATTTATTCATTGGCATGTAGCATTTACCCAATGTGCCAATTGAACACAGATCTTGATAAAATAATCGATTGTAAATTCATCGTAACCGATTAAAAAATAACATATTTCAAGTTTTAACGTTTTATGAAATTTTATGAATTTTTCGTAATATTTAAAAATTAGTAATAAAAATTAAGAAAATTTGTTAAAAGTTGTTAAGTAACTTTAACAGCATCTTTTTTAAATTTAGGTAGTTTTAAAATAGTCGGTGTGAAAAATAGTATGTGTCACTCGAGGGCAAAATTATCTTCGTCTCGGGCGTTAACACTTGAATCCCTCACTACGCTCAGGATCCAACATTAGAATCCCTCGCGACGCTCAGGATTATATTGTAGGATCCCAAGCCACGTTCAGGATTCAATACACCACCCTCGCCATAAATATACTATTTTGCTCCCTTGTGAAGTTGTGACACAAGTAACTATTTCGTTTCTGTGACCAAGAGCAGACGCGTTTTTGATTAGTTCGCTATATTGTAATTTATTCTCAACGTGTTTGATGATTGCGTGATATCATAAAATGGACGTCGTTTATTTACGTTTTTTAATGCGGATGTGTGCCCCCAAATATCCACTCCGCATCCGCGGATGTCAAAAATATCGCATCCGCGGCATATGCCTGATGTAAATAAAGTCAATTTTTAAAATATGCCTACTAAACATCTGTGCTTTACCCGTGCAATCCAGCCTGACGCCATTTAAATTCCGTCGCGCACGGGACGCGGGCAACTAAGCCGAGAGAAAGGGTACAAAGCTTGTATAACCGATTCGTGTAAAATCGGTCAAGCAGCATCCCGGTTGGTGCAGTAATCCCGGGGAGCTTCCTTGTTCTGGGGATATATTCAGCTTAACCTATTGGATGGGATCGGTTTTGTAGTTCTAGCGTCTATGCGTGCCAAGCGTATCGTGGCAAATGTGTCAGAATAAGAACGAGAAACAGGTGATATTCAAGGTGAGGTTCAAGGTTTGTGATTTTTGTATTACTACTAACAAAAAAGCAATTTAAAAATAACAATAACAATTTCTTTATAATATTAATATACATTGAATATTGTGTAAGTATCTATTTACACAATATTCAATGTATACTAATATTATAAAGATGTCTGTAAGATTTGTAAGTTTGTATGTAATAATCTCTGAAATCGCATTGATCAGCAGGTCGATCACGTAACGCATTGTACGTACTACGCACGTTAGGTAGATCTAAATGACAATTTTTATATGGAAAAATGACAGTTGTATCTACACCTAACGCGCGTTCAACACGTTACGTGATTACCCCTCAGAGGCTCTAGTATAAGTTTTACCGGAACAAAACGTTACGACCGCGTTCGCGTTTAGCTGTCAAATCCCATACAAAATGAGAGTAAAACGCTATCCTAGAGCCTCTGATTTCAAACTTCCTTTCATGTACGTACAGAATGGACTTAATTAAATAGTCCTTTGCAATACGTGGGCGGAGTTGCGCGAGCAGCTTGTTATAATTTACGTTAAGGGGCTACCCGAGGTTTTCATCGATTTTTGACAAGTTTTGAATCGTATCTCCTACTTATGCACTACATATAGAATTTTAAATCAAACGGTTATCGGTTCTTCAATCTTTTATCTCAATTTTGGTTCACCGGATTTATAAACAAATTAATACTTAATTTTGTATGTTTTTTTTAAACATTGTCTAAAAAAACACTTATTTCGTATCTCTATTGACCTGAAAGATCTAACATTTACGAAATCTACATATTTGGGTTTGTCTGTGACGTCTCTAAAAACTGGTCCAGGGTTTTAATTTTAAACTAATTAACACAAAAGTTATGACCAGAAAACCAGTTTTTTGGCCTAATATTGTTCAACTTTGATGCCAAATATCTCGAAAACAATGAACTTTGAAGTAAATATGGGATACTATATTTCTTAAAGTTGTTTTTTAAATATAATAAGCTACAAAAAACATTAGAATACTAAGGGATTCAGGTCCAAGGTCATTGGCGTGTGGGAGCCCCTTAACGCCCTGAGATACTATTGGCGGTAAACGTAGAGATATGTAAAGAGTTACTTTAGTATGTATGTATGTATGACTGTATGTAAGCACTTTATTGTACACAATACAAATAATACAAATAATTGATTGATAAGAATGATAAGACATAATGTAGATCAGTTTTACTATAGACTAAGAGCTTTACAATAACACGTTATTGAATATACATGTCACACAATAGATCAAAGTACAAAGGCGAACGTATCCTAAACTAAACTAAACTTATATAAGGGATAGGTTAGGGAGGGAGGGGTTTAGTCATTGGAGCCTTAATTGGGTCATCAGTTTTGTATGATATTCGCACTATAATGCGTTTCACAGGCGTGTTCTAAAGCTCAGCGCGCGTCGAAGTGAGCGTATGAAAATTGACTTCGATTAAGACACAGTAAGTATATTAGCTAAAGCAGTATCTCAACTAGAGTCTCTTAAGACCTTTTTAGATCTGCGATTAACTAAAAAAATAGTTCTACGCAGCACATGCGCGGCACACGTGACTGATGCACCGCAAAAGTGCGCTTATTGTAGCGACGCGTGTCTGTGTGAATGCGTTAAATCGGAATATTGTATAGGTATTTTATTGGTTTAAAGCTATGCGTGCGATTCCATCTTTTATAAAAACGGACTTTATGCAATCGTGTAACCTATTAGTTATATTATAGTAGTCGTTTTTCTGGATCTGAACATCAAATAGTAAAACTACTAAATGGTTAAGCTATTGAAGGATTGCACCAAATCGTCTATAATCGTAAGCGGTGTTTGTTAAGATCTGAATGTATGTAAAGTTTGGCAAGTTTCTGTGGAACGACAGTAAGTTGGTGCCGTGGGTAGTTAGTACATTAAGATTGCTCCATAGATATGGAATTGGAAATAGGTACCACAGTCGACCCGGGCATACTTCGCCTTGAGTACCTACGCGTAGTAAGAGCCTTATCACACTTGCGATTTCCAAGCGTATTTTGTATGAAGGCGATCACGCAGCGTGTTCGCCGCGACTGATAATTGTATAGAAAACACGCTCGCAAATCGCAAGTGTGATAACGCTCTAAGCGGTAAGGCGGGATTCCACCAGTGTGCGGCACTGTGCGGCACAAGCATTTTTGTACTGAATTAGCTTGTGCCGCACAGTGCCGCACACTGGTGGAATCCCGCCTGTAAGCTAACTGCGAACTAGCGTTAGGGCATATCAACTTTCATATTCGTCTACAAAACCGTCGTCTGCCGCTGTTGTCTTACGAAAGATGCCCTTAAGGTGCCGGTAGACTTGAATGAGCATTCACTTGTAATGAGTATTCTAGCGAATGTTACATTAAAGGTAAGCTCACAAAAAAAACAGGAGTATTTTAGTGAGCATTAAGATCATTCGACAGTAAATGGCATTGTATGAGAAAAAAAATCGTTTTTTTTTTGCAGCGGCCAAGGATATTTTTCTAATTATCGTTTAGAGGACCTCTTAAACGTTAAACAATGTCGGAGCCGAGACATTTAAGTTTGAAGTTTTGTTTATACTTTTCAATATGATCTGTGAAAATATCCTCCCTCCCCCCTCCTATAATAGGTATAAACCTTTATTACTAACGAATTATGGAAATACTTCCGAAATAAATTATTTGATTTGATTTGATTTGATTGCAAATATCTCGGCTCCGATGCATTTTAGTGTATTACATTTCATAACAAAATATGTTTATTTTGAGTAGATCTATCATAATCTACCAGTTTTACGAATGGCCACTCATCTAAAAAAAATGACAACATTTTTATTTTGTCGAGCATCTACTATTAGAGCGTTAGCTAGAATGATTGTGAATATGTGCGTAGTGATTTTGACTCCATGCTTGGCTCTTTTTAACCGACTTCGAAAAAAAGGAGGAGGTTCTCAATTCGGTTGTATTTTTTTTTTTTTTTTTTTAATGTTGGTTACCTCAGAACTCCGTCATGGATGAGCCAATTCGTATTTTTTTTTTGTTTGTAAGTATATGCTCCTAGATGGGTCCGATTTTTTTCAAAAATTCAGTTACATGATGGGATCCGTGAGGAATTGAGGGGACTCCTCAATTATATTAGGCACGCGTGTAGTGATTTTCGTATTTTCTATTATAACTAGTGTATTTACAGTTAAACCCGGAAATCATAAATTTGGTGGAGTGGAATTGATGATGAAGACCACAGATGACTTATGGAATTCCTCAATTATTTACTTAAAAGTACAAAAGTATACAGATTCTGTTGAAATAGCAACTAATGAAGCGCCAAAAGTGATCCTTGTGGAATCGACGGAAGTCCTCAAATATTATCGGCACACATACAGCGATTCGGTTTTTTTTTTTTTTTCTTTTTCTCTAGTTCATGTGGTAAATTGGAAAAGAAATGTGGAAATGTTCTCGTGGCTTGGCGGAGTACTAAATTGAAGTCGGTTAAAACTTTGTTTTTAAAGTAAATTATCGTTGTTCCGTTCGACAAATTTTACAACGGCGAATGCTCGGTGTTCTGTCACATGTGAATACTGAAGTCTACCGGCACCTTTAAATTCATTAAAAGTACCAGAAATTTATTAAGAGTATTGCAGAAAACGGTACCGTAGGCGCCATCTAACTTCTCCTCACCTTACTATCATGACAGGTTCATATTTACGAAACCGAGCAGAAAGCGCTGCTTTGCCGAAGTTCCTTCAGGAACTTGTCTCGGTAGATGGCACTGTTCCTATAAAGGGAATTTCTTTACGGAAAGTTCCTGGATAACAATCAAGAAGGGTTTCATTAAGTTTTCTCCTGCAAGATTCAAAGATTATAGGTATGAATTAAGTACGAGTAACAATACCTAATATCAGGGTTCATTGGTGCCTCGTTAATATTAAGAGGTTATTTTACTATTAACGACTTCTAAACGGAGAGAGGAGATCCTTTTTGGGATTTTAGCATAATTTTATGACCATGAATTAAGACTTAACATGCTTGAATTGTGTGATGCTTTTTTTACCAATATAAACCTTCTGACTTGGTCTCCTGTCTTTACTTGTTCCCGTTCCTGAGACTTCTGAAGATGGTTCTCATCTGTGGAGCCTCACATGGTATGTTTTATAAAGAAACTTTAGGGTTATTTCCAGAACTTGGTCTTTTAGATCTCAATCTCTCTCTCATCTTTGGTCGGCGATCTCGCATATTCTTAAAATTTAAGTTGACTTCCATTTTACACAAATTTACAAAAATACATTTAACAATTATTTTTTTTGACATAAGGGTTCGTATGTCCAACAAATATCACTGGCCATTCAACAAGGTAATGATGCCGTTATTTTAGGCACGTTTGGTCCGGGTGAGTATCGGATTGTGATGTGAGCTGGTGGTAACGTTAAATACAGTTCACGAAACCTGCGGGTGGATTTACCTATAGGATATTATTATGATAGGATTTATTTGTAGATGATTGAGGAAGCATGTTGCGATATTTGCTATTTGGCTGTGTCGACAAAACCTGCGTTGTGGAAATGGTTTGTATTTATTTGTCACATTGATAATTTTTCATTACCAAGAAAGATAATAAAATTTACAGACCCGACTCTAGAAATAATTAAAATGTTGAAAGCTATTTGTTTGTAGGTAAGCACTAGGGTCGAAACACCAAAATAATTATGATTCCATAGATTTCGTTTCTCTCGATTTTCATCTTTATTATTTGCTTATGAACTTTTTACTGACTTCATAAATCGGAATTTTAGCGATACAGGATAACCATTTACTCAACCAAGTAGATTAATGATAATGTTACCTATGCAGTGATTATTGCAAATACATACAATTAGTTGCCACATTTACTATGATATCGCCCTAGTGTAATACAGAATCAAGTAAGCTTATTTCTGAATTAATTATAGGCCTATTATAAAAATTCGCAAAGATAGCTGATCGCTCAGTCCAACCAGCTGACTTTCGAATGACATCGACGCTTAGACCGGCTCGCGAGGCCGCCGAAGTTGATGCGTGCCTCGTGCTGTGAGCGGTGAAAATAGAAGTGTCGATGCCACTCTCTGTAAGGGTCTGCTTTATCCAGCGCCCTAGACTTTGCGATGAAGCTGACCTGTGTGGCTTCTTATACGTCAGAATAAGATGCTCCTCAGTATTTGATCGTAGAGGAGATGTTACTAAGACGTACTTTTGCAAAGCAGAAGCTGGGCAAATTCCTGGTCGAGAGCGGAAAAAAGGTAAATTTAAGATTGGCTGAGCTTTGCCAATTGACGAAGTTTTTATCAAATTTGTAATATTAATAACGATTCGATCTTCAAAGACTTTTATATTTGACATATTTATAAAAGATAACGTTTGCATTCTCTGCCCCGTTGTGAGAGCTAGCAACATGACTAACTTTTTGGACAACTGTTCTAAATTAACTGCATCATTATTCATGTTTTCTAAGTAATTCAGAACGTTAACGTCCCATGTACAAGTATAACGTGGAAATGTTGGTTTTAACCGAAAGATCCCTTTGAAAACCGTTTTAGACTTAAATTATCACTTATCCTATTTGAAGATATCAAAGAAATAGCCGACCGATGACTGTTTAAAGTACCATATGATGACCCCCTTTGAAAACAATTCGTAAGAAACTCTAATAGAAATGATATTTTAAAATCATAAAAATCAACATTTCTCTGGCAACAAAATTCCCACCACAACTTAAGGCTCGTCGTATACTGAATTCTTGTCTTCTCTGAAATGGATGAGATCATGACCTCAAAGCCGTTTCAGGTACGCATTGTCTACGAAACCCTTTCCGGATAACACACCCGCTACCAGGGAAAGATGGCGATGTAACGGGTGTGTTTGTCTGAAAGGAGAAGAAAGAAGATATTTACTAGGTGGAAATATTATAGTTTCTTTGACACATAGAGACATGTAAAGTGGGTACCACGGTTGAGATGGCCATTGCGGGACAATCACAATTCCTGTTGCTTTGTCTGAAACGATCTTTTTTAAGCTTCTTAAAATCAAAGAAAAGGGAAGGAATGCATAAAAATAAAATTGAGACCAATCAATTGTAAAAGCATCAATGTTATAGGCGAACGGATCTTTTTTCCAAGATATATACATAGAACACTTTGCATTTATGCGAGAAGCGAATAAATCTATGCGCGGTTCCCCAAAACGATGCCCTATTCTAGCGAATTCTTGCGAACTTAACTCCCATTCCGTGTCAATATTCAATTTTCTAGATTCGCTGTCGGCCTCCAACATTAAGTGAAGAACGAATGTAGGAATCAAAAATAAAAAAATTTCGTTCTTAACACCAATTCCAAATTTTCCTAGTAATTTTATTTAAACGTGGATACTGGACCCCACCCATTCTATTTATGTACGAAATTGCCGTTGTGTTATCCACACGCAAAAGGATATCACATTCTCTTTTATTATTAGCGTAGGTCATGAGTCCGAAATAGGCTGCTAACAGTTCCAGGTAATTTATATGATTGACACGTTCTGTGGCAGCCCAAAGGCCGCCAGTTTTGTTATTACCACATGCTGCACCCCAACCTGTTGTTGAGGCGTCAGTGTAGATTTCGAGCTCATAATGTTGATCTCTAATCGGATTAATGGCGACCTAAATGTTATTCTTCCACCATAGAAGATCATCATGTAAATTGTCTGCCACTTCCATGAATGAATCATAATTGTCATTATTATTGAGTAAAGCTAAATACTTAGCTCTTTCCAGAGACTTTGTATGAAGCCATCCATATACAATTGCTGGACACGCCACGGTAATGGAACCCAAAATACGAGCGAAATCACGAATACGCATCCTCTTCGATTTAAGTAAAGTACTTATTCGTTGCAAATTCGTTTGCCTTTTCGTGTCTGGTAATTGGATAGACATTTTCTTAGAATTTAACAAGAAGCCTAAAAATTTGCAAGTGGTTTGGGGTACCAGATTAGATTTTTCGTAGTTGATAACAAAACCTAGATTAGTCAAGCATTTAATGGTATTTTTTACGTTTTCTAGGCAATCTATTGCAGAGTTTCCTAAACACAGTATATCATCCAAATACCTAACTGAGAGTAATCCTTGGGATCTTAAGTATGCCGCAACAGGTTGTAAAATCTTTGTAAATATGAACGGGGCAGAACAGATTCCAAAAGGTACAGAAATAAATCCATATAAATTGTCTTCTAAATAAAACCATAAAAATTTTGTATGACTTTCATGTATAGGCACTAAAAAATATGCCTCCTTAAGATCTATATTAATCATGTGACAACCCGGAGACATCAGCTTAGTAGCTGTTCTTATATCCTTCATTTTAAACTGTTCTGTGTATATATACCTATTTAAATTCTTAATCGCTTACCATCAGGTGATCCGTCTGCTCGTTTGCCTCCTATATCATAAAAAAAAAAAAAAAAAAAAATTCAGAATAAATCGTTTACTGCCATCACTCTTTGGTATTAAAAAAATATCCGATATGAATTGATCTGCTACGGGATTACAGCGCCTTATAGCGTTTATTTGCATTAAGTGTTGTATTTCATTTTTCATATCCGCTAATTCATTCAAAGTGAACGAACGTCGTGGATATTCAATAAAATTCTGAACAGGTTTCACAATGAAAGGGATCTTATAACCTGACACAGCGGATAGTATGAAATCATCATCCGTAATCAATTTCCATTCATCAAGAAAATATTTTAAGCGCCCAGCATGTACCTGACACTGCGCAGTTAGGTCCGCCATTTGGTTGAGGAGCGCTGCGCTGGAGGAGGTGGTCGGCGTGTTGACGGCGGAGGTGGAGGCTGACGGCGACTCGGCGGAGGTGGCGGCGGCGGCGGAGCTGCTCGTCTCCGACCCGGGTACTGGTATGCTGGGGCCCACGTCGCTGCTCTCGGTCCACCGGATCGGTGTTGATACGTGTGGCCCCCCCGCTGATATCGCGTTCCTCGGGACGTCGATGGACCTCTTCCATTTAAATTAGAAGTCGTTGATGGTGGTTGAATTAATTGTCCTGTCTTTTTTATGCCGCGAGAGTCCTTCACCAACTCACCCAGTTTTTCTCCAAAAAGAAGGGTGTCTCTATTTCTGTTTTTGAAAGGTTCCGCTAAAGATTTATCTATTAGCGGCATAATAACTGAGCGGCGGGTATCGGTTTCAACATAATGTGAATCAGCTAACATCACGCCCGCATCATTCAGTGTCCGAATAATATCTGGGATATCCGGAGTTCGTTTCAAAAGGCCAGTCAGCGCCTTGCCCAGCGCTGAAAGCGCTTTGCCAAGCTGGTCCTGCTTAGCGAGCAGCCTTTTATCCCTCAGCTTGCATGCCTCAGCCAACATGGCTCCAATTTCCGGGTTTAGAGACGGGCCTTTGGCTAGGGTAACGTTTTTAGGAAACGAGTATTTTTTCAAAAGCTCTTCTTTCTTTTCTTTTTTAAGACCTTGCAACAAAATTTTTTAAATCTTGCCGCTACGTCGGCCTGCAAGTCATCGCCAAACTCAACGGGGTCCACTTCTACATTTCCCAGCTCTTGTAATAGACTAGGGTCAAAGTCATCTGCTGCCACTTTCTCCTTGCCATCACCACTTACCACGGAACACGGGCTGGTGCATGCTGTGGTATCAGTAATCTGACTAGTATCATCAAATACGATGTGCCTCCCGAATACTCGTCGTATTCGATATCGCGCTGTGGTTGTTCTTCGGTGTTGGTGACAGCTATTATATCATCCGATTCATTAGGTGTCTGGTAACCATCATATATAGCCTCATTGTACTCGGTATGTTCTGAAATCCGAGTGAAAAAATAAATGACTCGATAAATTATAATCGAGGGTAGGTACTTGCGTTGCCCAATGAATGAAATGGGTTTAAGAATAAAATAAAAAATATTATCCGAAGAATGCCACGGATATAAATAACGTATTTCCGATGAATGCAACGGTAATACTTCATTTTATAAAACCTATCACCCGATGAATGCAACGGGTTATAGAAAAAAGAAATCAAAATATCATCCGAAGAATACAACGGATATAAATAGCGTATTACCGATGAATGCAACGGAAATACTTAGTTTTTATAAAACATCACCTGACTAATGCCACGGGTTTTTATTTTTTATTTTTAATAATTCAAATATCATCCGAAGAATACAACGGATATAAATAGCGTATTTCCGATGAATGCAACGGAAATACTTATGGAAAACTATTCCAAAAAACACAAATCACCTCCGTATTGCACATCCTGCTGATTTGAAGCTATATTTTGTGAGTTTTCAGCACGCCGCTTACGTTTTGCTTCAATTTTTTGTTCGTACATTTTTAATTTTCGTATCCATCTTTCTTCTTGAGATTCACCATGCCGTCGCTTCGACATAATTTCTTTGTTTGACTTTATAAAGACTTTATTGCACTTGTGCGAACGCCGCGCGCGCACGGACAAGAATGACGTTAGCAGTTGGATGGCGGGGTTTGCCGGGTGGGTGGTGGTAGAGGGAGAAAGAAATGTTTTTTTTCTCTGTCTCTACTCTAAAACTTGTGCGATTAGGTTTGCGCGTAGCTAAGGCTACTGCTACATAGTAAATCATTAGATCTCGGAGGACGAAGACAGGATAATTCTTAAATAAAGTTATGTTATCAAATACTGGCAGCATTTATTTACATTCATCGCTGCTGAATATTTGTGTTTTATTTCCATTGTAGCCATCCGATTGTCTCTTTAACCATGCCATTAAAGTATAGTTCTTTATTTTAACGTTCTCTTTGTTGAGTATATCAATTGCTTTATTTGGCGCGGATGGGTGAAACAAGCCAGAATCACATTCTCTGACCAAATTATTAGCTTAATTTTCTTCCTTCCACTTAATGAATGACTCGTTTTTTAAATATCTGAAAATTAAGTTGAAGATATATTTATTCATAAATATCACAAACAAATTAAAGCCTTTCCACCCTTGATATCATTGCGGTTTTTTTTATTAAATACTTACTGCGTTTAATTATTTGCACTGACTTTTTTGCACGGCTGGCTGTTATGGTAAGACACGAATAAATTTTTTTAATGATAAAATTTATTTTATAACTAATGTTCATACTTTTAATTTGTAAACACAGTAAAATAATTCAGAATATCAACAATATTATGAACTAAACGCAGCATTCAAACTTTTCCGCACTAACCTTGTCGCTACTTTTTTTTATGTGCATCATGAGCTTCTTGGTTTCTTTAAGCCTGCATTACACTGGCGCGGCCTGACCGCGGCGGACATTAGTAAAATTGTCATTAGCTGTCAAATTTACTATTGTCCGCCACGCCAGCAGCACGCGCCAGTGTGTTGCAGGCCTTATACTGCCAACAGTGCTTACCTTTTTTTTATTTAGAAATAATTTGCAATCACTAATAATTGAAACAATTAGTCGTATGCATATTAAAAAGTATACTTCAAATAAAAATATTTTTGTATTAAAATAGCGTTCAAGATTATTAACTATCTTCCTTAACTATCCTTAGTTTTTCTATAGATCGGTGACGCATGATACGTAGAGGTAATAGGAATTACATAGATACTAACTGGACAAATATTGATTCCAAGTTTAAAATCTCGCTTTTTACTGGACACTTCTAATAAGTCTTCGGTATGTTCCACTTACTGCACGACGGCTAGCACGCGACGACGCGCGAGCTCTCTCGATTTTTCTCGCACTATCCGTCTTTCTCTTATTATAACACTTAGAACAAGAGTACGTCTTAGTACGTCGAGAGGAGTCTTAGTATAGTGCGATAAAGATCGAGAGTATGTCGCGGCCGTTCCATGCTAGACGTGTTGCTGCTGGTATTTGAGGTTTCTTTTTTTATTTGTGATTATAATATTATGTCGAGTGTCGACGCGCGAACAATATTTAAAACAAATACTGAAATATGTGTTATTTTTAGTAACATTGGTAAGTATTATACTTTGGCAAAAAACTAAAGGAATGTTAGAGACCATCATAAGATTCATAAGTGTGGTGTTTTGGACCAATAGTTTGTGTCAAGTGGTTGTTTATGGCGACGGATACACTTGTGGATCTGGATGTGTTCTCGATTGTGAAGCAAGCGGTAGAGACTCATAAATTGCATGATAATTGTTAACGTCTCAAAAGGATATTAGTCATGAATCATATTGTTAAAATAAGTTGAGACCATGAAAAAGATGGGACTTTATTGTTCATAGGGTCGCTTACGAACAATATTACAAATAATGGTATATAAAAAGGGTGGCACAGAGGCTAATATTTTCTTCATAACGCAATCGACGATGAGTAAATTTTATTTTGTTGAATTCATTAAATTCATTTTCAATGTACCAGAAGGTCGTGAAAGGCACGAGATCTGTGATTTTTTTTGTTAGAAACGTATTGGTTTTGCCATTTAGTTGTCTCCAATGGTTGCGCTCCGTCGCCTGGTGAAGTGCGGTGCTTACTGTGATCTCTAGTTGTTCGGATATCTAAACTGACTTCAGTCTGCATAAGTACATGTTAAAGATAGGATGTTTAGATGTTTCTTGCGTGATTGACGCTTAAACGGCTCAACCGATTTGGATGACATTTTGCACGAAGATAGTTTTTATCCAGGATCCACGAAGACGAAGTCGCGGGCGGAATCCACGAAGACGAATTCGCGGGCGGAAGCTAGTGGAAAATAAAAGTCATTTAACGTCGTATTATTTATTTCGTCTGTGTTCCAGCCGCCCGGTACAGATACGAGCGGCGTTTACTCGTTACCTTAAGTACACGTAGTAACGCTACTTTACCAAATGTCGAAATACTGATATTATCGGGAGCCAAGGCCCCGCAACACAAACGTTCAGCGGTCGTCGCTAAGAGAGACATTATAATCACTGATTATCTACAATGCATTTGATATAAATATTTTATTATATTACAAATAAATTTTCACTATTTAAAAACGACTTATAATTCTTTCTATAAATATTATTGAAAGATTTAATGAGTTAACGTTGAGTTTCATCACACATATCTAATCCGACATCTATAGCCCGTTCACAGTATCAATGATTTGTAGATAAGTATGGAATTAGCTAGCATTGGCCGGGTGTCCATAAAACGCAATTCCCTTTAGCTTGAATAGAATCCCCCGCTCTTGAAGAAAAACTAAGCCAAATGAACTCCTACTTACCTTCGGATATATTGACGCCACGCCACTGGCAGCTAGTTCATACAATTTAATCACCAGATAGATCGATGGTTATCGCGAGTAGATACAGTGAACGGAGTTTAGCCACATTGCTAATACAGTCATTTTTCTTAAACAACGGTCCCAAATAATATTACGCTACTACTTATAACTTTTTATTTTCTTTGAATTGTACCTGAGCAGAGCTAAGATATCATAAAATGATTTATATTTCTATTGGACATATAATTCAAAACATATTCTTTGTTTCTTCGGTCTTTAAACTACTTCTCTTTTCTAGTCCAATACAGATTTTTAATTCATGAAATCATATGTGAGCTATATATCTTTGTCCTTCATTTTATGGTTAAAAGTATTGCTATACCAACCCTATACAAATTGACTTCAACATTCAACAATCCCATTCCTTTCAGGTGATAAAGACTGATAGCATAAGAATGTCACTTTAAGAATTATTCTAATCTATAGTATACATAATAATAGCTCAAAAGGTGCACTGCGTATAAACACGAAAGACCACTCGCACGAAAACGCTTCGAACAATCGATATAGTGCCTATCCCATTGAAGCAACCAATATAGTGACATCGAACAATCAATATAGTGCCTATCCCATTGAAGCAACCAATATAGTGACATCGAACAATCAATATAGTGCCTATCCCATTGAAGCAACCAATATAGTGACATCGAACAATCAATATAGTGCCTATCCCATTGAAGCAACCAATATAGTGACATCGAACAATCAATATAGTGCCTATCCCATTGAAGCAACCAATATAGTGACATCGAACAATCAATATATTAATCGAATTTAAACTTTCGTGAGACATGTTGAAATAATACTAACAGTTACACGGTTTAACTCACGTATTCAATGTCACTACGGGCGACACATGTTTCGAACTCTTCGGGAGTTCTTCTTCAGGATGAGTGTTTTCGCGGCGGTGTCGCTTGTATCACTGCCCGCGCTCGCTCCGAACGCCGAGCGGCGCGTGACACACGCGCCGACAGCGTGGGGGGAGGGGGGCAGTCTAGCGCTGGAGTAGTTGTGTGACATCGAACAATCAATATAGTGCCTATCCCATTGAAGCAACCAATATAGTGACATCGAACAATCAATATAGTGCCTATCCCATCGAATCAATCTTTGAAATTATTAGTGAACCTTTTATTTAGGTCCTAAAACTACGCTCAGTTATCATCGTAGCTTCACCGCCTTTTAACCATATCATAAGTTTATATAATTTGGTGAAATATAATAATGGTTATAGTGAAATATGTTATAGTTATGTAGATATGACATACCCAGTGAATTATATGTGAATTATAAAATTAATAGAAAAATACAATACTAAAGCCTGTACTAAAACCCGTTAAACTATGTAAAGCAAGGAGTGTTATGACTCTTATTTATTTAACATCAGCATCAGTTAAGTTAGCTCATGTGCTCTTTCACCAAAACCAATACTAACCAAATTACATACCATTAGGTATTTACATTTCTTACGCATACTTGAACACATCAAATAAGTGTTGACCATTTTGTTTTTTCACATACCTAATGCGCTTTTTTCTTTCTCGCTAGCAGAAAAGTTGTCCCACGACAATTATTACTAACCAAGTGGACGCTCTGCAGGCCAAACAAGGAAAAAAATGCACATATAATGACTGTGCGCAGCGTCTATGTACGAGTTGCGTAGTTGGACTTTTGTGCTATTATTTAGTATCATAAAGTTATCTGTTGCTCTCAAAGCGACCGCCGCCCTGAAGCCGACTGAAGCTGTGCGCCGGAGTCACTACGCACTACTGCCGCCGCGGCGGCCGGCTACGGTCTGTCGAGCCACACTTCAAGCCAATCACAAATGTTAAAGCTACGTTTATCGTATAATTATTCATCAGTGCGTGTTGGTGGACGTTGGATACATGTTTGCACAATGATTGGCGGTTGTCTATTGTTTGTAACAGTCCATTTTGCAGCTTCAACAAGCTACATGTTTGTTAGGGCTCCTTTTGGACTTAGCAGGTATTTGTGGTAATGGATAAGGTATCATTAAAAACAAGTCGTTGTAATGCTATTGTGTAAGTTGATTTCATAATGTTGACGTTTAGTTGGGGAAACCTTAGTATTAATAATAACAGCTAGACTTTCCTGTAGATGAACGATATTGAAAATTCTAAATGATTCTTAACCACTTTTTTTAAATAATTAATATTCATCGCATATTATATGCAAATCACGTCCAATATCCAACAAAATGAACCGACGTTTAAAGAGTAAATATGACGGCTTTAATGTTATTTACAATCATGTCTACAGTATACAGAGATAGATAAACATTGGTATATTATTCGTACCATATTAATAATTATTGTAGTAGTTTAATCCGTGCACGAATTTCATATTACCTTCATTTCATAAAGAAGCCTGTTACAGCAAGTTTACATAGGCTCTAGTATAAGTTTTACCGAAACAAAACTTTACGATCGCGTTTGCGTTTTACCCTCAATTTGTATGGGATTTGACAGCTAAACGCGAACGCGGTCGTAACGTTTTGTTTCGGTAAAACTTATACTAGAGCCTCAGTTCTGGTTGGCTTCTTTACGTATTATTATACGTTACGTACATACAAAGCAGTGAACGTTATTTAATATTGACTGTCAGCTCAACATTGTCAGATCTATACAGTCCGTAGCTAAAACATGCACCCCATTATACGTAACCTAATGCTCTTATAAATATTATTGGCCGATTATATAGACTGTCAAGCGAATAGGCACTGCTAGTAGGCAGTACTTAACTGGCAAATCAATTCAAATGTTTCCCTTAAGCATTGGATGCTAGAACTACAATCTTCCCTGAATACTATCACCGCGAAACCCTGATCATTCAAGTCAGAATGTTAAGGATGAGGCCATCCAATATTTGAATTTAAATATGGTTGCAATTGACAGTAATTGAATAGATTTTATTATAGTTCAATATCGTTAACGACTTAAAAATATGTCGTTAAAGTGACATTCCCTGGAAGATCAAACGGTACAAAAACCGTACAAGTTTTCTGATCACGAAACCTCATCCTTAGCGATTGAAATTCGTGGACGAACATGTAAGAGCTACATTATTATTATAAGCGAGGTTCCAAAGTAACGATCATTATAAACGAGGGCCAGGTAAAAAAACAAGTATCAAAACGTTTTTGTGTCCCATATCAGTCGTGTTATTTGTGCAAATGGTTTATAAAACAGTTATCAACAACAAAATTTTGTCTTGAAGTGTTGCTCAAAAGTGTCTGGTAACCATGTAGCTTCCGACAGACATATAAACAAGTGTATACAATATTACGCTTTCTATCAAAAATGGACCAATCATGGCAGTGATGATTACTGGATCAGTGCAGTCATTGGTCGATTTCCCCCACTCTTATATGTCTAGCAGACGCTCCTTTATATAATTGAACTGAGATTCTATTTTCAAATACCGAATCTGTACCTACATCATGATGTATCGGTTGACCGCCTTATACAAATTGACGATGTGTGTTGTTGATTCTAAATACTAAAGCGATTTCGGAATTTGAACATAGCGCCTCTGATCTTGAGATTGCGACCGACCCCAAACCTTAATTATTCCTGTTCCCTCGCAGAAAAAGCGATCTGCGTAAATGTCTTCCTACCACTATGTATTATATTAAATGTTATTGTTATATGTCAATATTTGAGTATTTATTCATTTTTATCTTTGGCTTTATGATTAAACTCTGCATCGGGTAACTGAATATAGCGAAAATTTTATTTTTTGTTATAAATTGATCGCTCAATCTCCGAGGGGTATCCGCGTGTGGCTCGCAGCCCCTACCTACTCTGATATGGTCTCAGTCTCAAGACAGTCCGTACGTCTGATCTCTATGATACTCTCTCCCTACTCGAGCTACTGGAGTGTGCGCTCTGTCAACGTCGAGGGACAATACCTTTAATTTTCATTGACGCCGTTTGAATTAACTTGTCGCCAATAGCTTTCGATTTGGAATGGTCGTCGAGTCCCCGCCGAGAGCGCGCACAAGCCTCTGATATGTGGGATGATGTGTGTAGCGCCTCGGGCCGCCCGCCGTAGATCCGACCGAGGGTACAAAACTGGAGCGTACCTACATTTACGTATATAATTATATACAATGTACATTACAATACGATAAATACTATAGAGGCTACGGGGCGGAGCGTCGGCGGCCGGCGAGGCGTGTGCCTCGCGCGTCAGTGTACATTCTCACAATAATATACATCGTAACTCGTTCTATATATAACAAACACTACGAGCGCGCACCACGCTCGTTAAACAACATAATATACAGCAGAATCGTAGCACTCTTTCGATTCGATAAAAAAATTGACTAGAAAATCTCAATTCGCTATGAGCACTATGTGTGCGTGGATGAGGGAGGGGAGAAGATATCGGCGGCTCGCCACGCCTCCACCTCCTCCTCGGCGTCGTACTGCTGCAGGAACGGGTTGGTGGCACTGCAGTAGCGGGGGCTCAGCGCGCCGCCGCCGGCGCCCGAGTTCAGCGTCACCGCCAGCCCCGCCGACGTGCCCGGGATAGCGAACCGCGGGGAGTCCCGCGATCCCGGCTCGCGTCCCGGCGTCAGGTCCCGCGGAGTCAGATCCCGCGGAGTGCTGTCCCGGGGCGTGCTCGTGCGAGGCGAGTCTCGGGGCGAGGCCCGTGGCGAGTTCCTCGGGGAGGCTCGCGGCGAGGAGGCGCGGTCGGGCTGCCGCAGGATGGAGGACACGGAGCCGCCATGTTTTATGGTGTCCGCTGGGCTGTGGCTCCCGGAACTACTGCTGGGCGAACCGGGAGAGGAGACTGTCACCTGACGGGAGCGAGGAGGAGCGGGCAGAGGCCCGCGGAGAGGCGACTGCGGACGATATTGGCCGGCCCTGACTGATGAGAGAACCTATACGAAAATACATCTAGCTATCAATATTCATCATAGTATAATTCCTACTGTGATGAATATTGATGTCATCATAGTATACTGTCATTAGAAAATAATGATATTTTTAAAAGTTACTATAATTGTGCCAATGGATTTCGAATAAGGAAGAGTGAAGGTGCTTGTAAGAAGCTTAAAGCAAAAGCATTGAAATATATGAAATAGGTGAACCCTAAAATGTGAACCTTCTTGATGAAAGATAACTTTAGTTTGGTTATTTTCGTATAGAATTGATAAAGCTTTGTTATTATCAGTAGATAAAATCGTATGTACAGTACAACGTCCAAAGGTTCACTTGATCTTGTATCAGTGTAAAAAAACTATAAACATTGTCTCAAGGCGCACCTAAGCTCGATGGCATGATGTCAAATAAAGATCTGTAATAAGGAACAAACTTAGTTTTATTTTTTTTGGAAGGCGGTTTTAGTGCACATTTGTAGTGTCAACTCCGACAACCACGCCACTGAGAACTGGGCCGTTTTACGGAATGTTGTACCCACCACTTTTTTTCATATTTTGATAAGGTCTGATTTTTTCTACTCAGAATCGAAAGCACTTTTGAACCTAGTAGGGTTTAAAATGTTTCATAAAAGTTTCGGTTCTTCGTTCCGTTACCACCATACAAGCTAGAATGAAAACGGTAACGGAATGGAATAAAAAATCTTAGGGCACTTTTTTTCTTCTATAGTCGAGTGTATAACATTCCATAAATTGGCCCGACTATAGGGAGGATTTTACCCAGCTGAGGTTGGATTTTATTCAGGACTCGGCTGCTTTTGGGATCGGGCTTGGGCCCTTTAAGGTGGCGACTGACTTGTACCATTTCGGTGTAATGTATCGTTTACGGCGATCGTGTTACATTACAGTTACATTACAGCTACGCGGCGAACGCTCATCTTGAGCGCTCTGTTCATTTGTGCTCCATTCTTGCGGTGACTCGTGAATCTGTACTGACTTGTAATGTAACACTCAAAGGGATTCGCGTAAAAACCGACCGCCGAGTGGAGCACGCGGCGCTCGCGTTTTGCTCGGGTTGTATCGTGTTACATTACACCGAAAAGTTACAAATCAGTCGCCACCTTTAGCCACCGTTGGATCCGCTAGTTAGTGTGTGAATACGAACATGTGCGGGCGGCGAGCGGTCGGGCGCGGGCCGAGCCGAGAGAGCTGGCGGCGGAGATGCTGCTGATGCTGCCACTTGAGGCCGATATGGACTGACTGAGGGCGGAGCTCGGCCTGCCGAACAAGCATGATTCGTCACTTGACAACCAAAATTCATTACTTTACACTTTCAGTGTCAGCTCTGCTCGTAGATGCTTTCCTCTACGAAGCTCCTCGTGTTATCGGCTACGAGCGTAACGCCACGAAATCTTTGGTACTGAATGTGGAAGACTACCTTTTTTTTCCTTTTATTTATTAAAAAATATTCCTAGCATCAACTGGGAGGTTTAGGCAATAGTTCAGGCATCCAGCGTTCCTTGAATTACGTATGTTCTCCGTTGGTCAACTGGGCAAGTGCCCGGAGGGGTAAATGGGGAACTTTTCAAACGAGCGTTAGGACCACTCAACTGTCATTTTCCCATACAATTCAGCATTCTAACGTACGTTCGAACTAATCGCGATGGACCACCAGGGTAATGATTAAGCTACTAGTGGCGCGCCATTAAGTACCCTGGGGCCCTAATGCGTTAACGTTCTGCTAGAAAGTCTCTCACTACTCTTGAAATATCTCAGTATACTGATTTTGAACTGAAATACGATCATTGTTACTAAGTAGGTATTAGGTATAAAATGATTTTTGGTCGTCAAGCGATAGTTTGTACAAGTCTACTCAAGTATAACAGAACCACCAACCGTTTCCAGGTTGTACCGTGCCAGGTGCCATAATGTAGATAAAATATTAGACTTTTCACGCAAAAGATTTATGTTTCTGCTATTCCACGGTAAACATTGTGTGCTTAATTTAAGAATATGTACCTAATGAATATTCAAACTCTCAGTGTTTCATAAAATAAGCAGTAGTTCAGTAGGTAGTTCAATAAAAATAGGGTATATTTTTATACAAAACAATTTCGAGCAGGGTTGTTACCTATAAAGTAAATTCGCGGCAGTATTTTACACCGTGACAACTCTTCCTTTATTTCATTATGTAGTCAAATTTGAATGATTGTAGCGAAAACTACTATTTCACGCGATTTTCTATGGTTATCAGTAATTATGGTAGCCATAACGGACTCGTATTTCGTAGGCATATTATATATAGTACTAAATATAATGATATAATTGCTTGTTTGCTAATAGAAACAACGGTGTTGTGTGTCGTTATAGGTACCTCTACAATTTTATTTATGAATTAATTATAAATACTTAGCTACGTGCTTTAAAACGAGAGTGCAATAAATGAAATGACAACATATTAATAAAGGTATATTGTACGATCAGTATTAAAATTTGCTGCTGTACTTATGTAGTTAGTAATAGGTAGTAAGAGCGAATATTTGCGACAAAATAAAATTATTTTCGGCAACTTTTGATGCTGATTGTACTTGCTACAAAGTTTGACATTTCTTTGAGCACCAGAAAAGCTTGGTATATATGACCAAGATTTTCTTTTTATTATTACATTTAAGCACTTCAAATTGATACCATTCCAAATTGGAACAGTGTTGCATTTGTTTTGTTTCGATCGTTATAAAACAAAACCATCTCTACTTTATTTCTTATTACAAGTGATACCAATTACACGGTTAATTTTTCTTCTATGGCTGCGCTAGAGGTCAATTTTGGTCGGTTCCAAAGTGGTCTTAGTTTATTTGTATGAGTTACCTTGGGGGAGGATGAGTGAGGCCGCTTGCGACGCACTGACTCTGTTTCCACGCAGCCCGGTTGCTGGCTCGCCGCGCCGAACTGTCTACAAACATACATGCGTTAAGGTACCGCTTAGCCCGGCACACATTGTGTTCACTTGATTGTGTATTAGTGTAGCTATGTTTCAGTTCAGAAATGGTAGAAATAGTGCAGAGAAGGTTGTAAACGTCATATCTATGAGTAAAGGATAGAAAAGTTAGTAGGTATACATTCAGATCAAAGATTTCGTAGCGCTACGCTTGTAGCGGTTTTTTTGCTTTATAGAGGAGAGCGCCTGCGAGCAACGGCCCACCTAAGCAGGCTCCTGGCACCGAATGTGTTAAGGAATCTACCTTAACTAGAGTCCATCGATTTCTGAACAGAATTTGAGTAAAGCAAGTAATATTCTATAGGTATTAAACACTCTCCCGGTCCATCATATAAAAGGCAACGTGAAGACCCTTAAATACATTTGAAATGTATCCACAGATACATGGACTTACAACTGGATACACTGGACTGGGAATGTGTTACATGTTGTGCTAGTTCGGCATTTGAGTTGCAGATATAAAGGTTTGGTGCATGCATGTATTTGATGTAAATGTTCAACGAATTAATTTATCTACAGTGTGGCTCAATATTACAGTGCATAACAAACAAGTAATATGCGAAATGACATTACCTGAACGCTTAGGTGCCGGCCATATTTGGAGAAGACATTGGAGGACATGAATTGGTCTCTGGTAATCTAGATCCGTAGGCGGTTGAGAGTGGAGCATTAACGGAGGCGCCAGAGCCACCGCTAGATGCTGAGGGGACATTTTGTTTCTGTCTTGAGCTGCCACGACTAACGCCAAGTGGTCGAGTAGGAAGACCAGGGTGGCGCGCGCGGCGCGGGGCAAGCATTCTACTATCGAGGCCATCAGTCGCGCGTTGCCTTCTCGGTCGTCCGCTAGACACACTCCTGCATAATAAATCTTGCATTATTATATGTAGGTATTGTATTGAACCCGCTAAATAGATCACCCAAATCACTGCACTCTTGCAGCTTCATCTGCACTATGCATAAAGCGGGTGCTAGGAGTCTTTGGGAGAGTCATGGTCAGCGAAAATAGAACATAATGCCACGATTTACGGCAATACTGGTGATGATGAAATTGAACATTCCATGCAATCTCAAAAACCAAATTGGAGTGTTACTCTCTTCTATTCGTCTCCGAACTAACCTAGTGCATCGAGGGTCATCTGATACAAGCACCGGCTGAACAGCGGCTGCGGCAGCTCTCGCAGATAGTCCTTCAGCAGGCCCGTGATCACGTTGATGTCCGGGACCGAGTCCGGAGCCAGCTCCACCCCGCGTGCGTTCCTCTCGAACGACTCGCGGAGAATGCGCTTCTTGTTGGCTGAACCGCATAATCGGTAAAGGCCTGCAAGATTTTTTTTTTTTTTTACATTGCATTTTCATTACATTGCGGGGCTGCGGGCTACCGAAATACGAAGAATTCAATAAAAATCCGGCAATGTAATAATAGTCACATGCGAGTTGCTGCACCGTGTAAATGGCCCGTAAGTTATCGCCATCGTCTTCAAAAGAAAACCTCGATTATTTTCGGATCAGCGTATAAATTACAACGAAATACATTTTCTCCAGTCCATAAGGAGCCTGCACTAATTACGTCTGATGATGAGGTTTTATTCTCAAAGCTTCTTCGAGGTTAAAACATTGAGCCTTTTTTTTTGTGGATCAGGCGCTTTGGCATATTCTTAAACTTACAGATAAAAAGTGCCAATAGGGGTGTAGACACTAAATAAAATAATCAAAAATTTCATATTTTCTCGAAAAAGGATCAAAATGTAGTCAAATGCAATGCAAAAATCAACGCAAAAGGTTAAATAATCACGAAGTTATAGGTGTCCAAAGTTTTAAGAAGGGGTATGTTCTGTCCCTTTTTCGCAAAACGCAACTTCATATGAAACGATGACGCTGGAAGATTGTAACGCCACTAATAGACGGCAATGTGCCGTGCCCATCGTGTTCGGCGCCGCCGTCGACGCGTCTTCCCGGCAGCATCCCGTAACGTGACGTCACACAGTTTGCGTTTTCTCTCTCTAACAAGCAATATTAAAACGATTGTAGCTTCGTAATTCTTTGAGATATCTTAATGGGATTTTCGACACTAGGCATATTTTTTTGCCTACTTTCTTTTGGAGTAATAATAATTTTCGAGTCTACACCCCTATTGAGGAGTGAAGTCAATGAAAGCCCGTTCATAAACAAGATATCTCACCGATGATATCCAGTCCCCTCCGCTCGATCTCCTCGACGCACCGGCGCACGATGAGCGGCACGGGCGGCGCGTGTGCGGGCCGCGCCTCGCGCGCCACAACCGCGTCCAGCTCGGCGCCGAACAGCGGCGGCGGCGACAGGCGCGGCGCCGCTGGCCGTCGCCGGAACAACTCGTGCGGCTCCGTGTGGCGGACGCGCACGTATAAAGTGCCACGGGGCTCCATCTGTGGGGAAAGTTCTGTTTAGTTATCCGGTCGAGGACCGTTGCATCCAGAGCGTTCTGGGAACCCATGCAAGAGGCATAGGTATGTCCAGCAGTGACCGCAATTATGCGGAAGAAGAAGAAGTACAGGTGCTCGATAAACAGTCTAGTACACAAAAAGCTATCATCGTGTAGCATTCAATCTTACCGTGGCTCTACAAAGATCCTTTCCTATCATAACCCCACGACGACATCAACTATTCTAATAATAATAATAATAAGGAGCGCTTCTTTTGTCGCCTGACCAAAGTACTTAATAGTCTTTTGTCGGGCGGCAACAAGGTGCGCGCCGTCAACGCCTGAGTGATGCCCTTGCTTACTTACTCCTTTGGCGTACTCTGGATGCCCTGGACCGAAGAGTCCGAGTACTGCTTGCGCATCGCATGTTACACCCACGCTCAGCTCATCTGTTATGAGACTGTACATCTCGCGGAAGTGTGGAGGTCGCGGCTTTTTAAATGCCATAGACCTCCACAACCGCGAGGTGTGCAGTCTCAGGGATTATTTCCTAAACAACGAGTGTGGGATGCATCGCGACGTTGTAGCAGTAGACGGAAACTTCACCACGCTCTCCTTGGCAAACGAGAACTGGCGCAGACTTAAAGTAATGAGCGCCGAGGACCGCAGGGCGGTGTGGAGGAGCAAGGAGCTACACGGGCGGTTCTAGAAGGCCCTCACAGGGCCCGATGTAGATCTGCTCGCGTCGGTGAACTGGTTACGTTTCGGGGATCTCTTTGGGGAAACCGAAGGTTTTGTCTGTGCAATTGCGGACGAAGTTATCATGAGGAACAATTACAGGAGGTATATCCTGAAGGAGGGTACGGTCGACATTTGTCAGGCATGCCGCCGTCCCGGGGAGTCACTCAGGCATATTATCTCCGGTTGTGGTCATCTTGCTAACGCAAGTACTTGCACAGACATAACCTTTTAGCCAGAATTATTCACCAGCAACTTGGTCTGCTATACGGTCTTGTGGTCTCCGAAGTGCCTTACTATAAGTACACACCTGCGCCAGTTCTCGAAAATGGTCGTGCCACGCTCTATTGGGATCGATCTGTCATCACGGACAGGACTATTCTTGCCAATAGGCCTGATATCGTGCTGACAGATCGATTGAAACGCCAGCCAGTGCTCGTCGACATCACCATCCTCCATGACGAGAACCTCTTGAAGGCCGAGAAGGACAAAGCCAGCAAGTACGACGAGGTAACCGCCATGTGGGATGTTGATTGGACGATCATCGTCCCGATAGTCGTTTCGGCGAACGGTTTAATAGCGAAGAGTCTCGACCATCATCTCAAGAGCCTCTCGCTAGATGGCTGGATCAAGGGTCAGATACAGAAGGTGGTACTTTTGGATACAGCGCGGATAGTCAGGAGGTTCCTGTCTCTGTCGCCCTGACCGCCGGTGGCTTAGGCCCCGCCTCGCTGCCGGCTGCACCCTAGGTTAGGTTTTTTTAATGATTTTATGTTTTCAATGTATAGTTTTATATTTTACTTTTTATATAATTACTAACTGATGCCCACGGCTTCGCCCGCGTGGTTATAGGAAAATGTAACATATTGAATTTTCCCGTGGAAATTAGATGTTTTCCCGCTGGAAAAAGTACCCTATGTCACTCTCCATATTCTAAACTATCCCCATACAAAAAATCATCAATACGACGCTCCGTTGGGACGTGAAAGAAGGACAAACATACACACTTTCGCATTTATAATATTAGTAAGGATTGTGAAAACCTACCCTGAGAGAAAACGTAAATAAAGAGAATAATAATAATAATGTTTGTTTATTCATAAACCTTATTGCTAATGTTAACAATTTGTTTGCGTATTAAGACATAGTTGATACAATATTACGTGCAATATTTTGGATAAGAGATGAAAACACTTTGTCAACATATTCATATCATTCACATAAAATTCCAGAATGCAAATTTTACGGCAAGGACAAGCCCTGAATTGTCCCTGGCAAATTATAGTGCTTTTATAGGCATGGTGAGTAAATAGGCTTTATATTATAAGTCGTATTTTCCTGAAAATCTGTTCATACCTTAATAGCCAACTGATGATTCGGCGACCTCGCCAACAGATCAGGCAACGTTACAGCGCCGCGGTAGCACAGCTTGTGCCGGTGCTGGGGATCCCACGAGTACACCAACACGTCCAACTGCCGATTGTCTACCAGCTCCAGCTCAAACGACTCGTCCCAGTCGAACTGTAGCTCCCCGGTACGGACCTGTTGACAAATAAATTCTAGATTTGTAATCATTGCCTGTGAAGTAGTAAACTCAAACCGAACTAACAAATGTATCAACCTGATGATTGCTGAGATCGATGGAACGAATAAGTAAATAAATAAATAAATATTAGGGGACAATCTTACACAAATCGACGTAGTCCTTGTGTTATGGGTACTAGAGAACGATATATCATATATTTAATAGATAGAAATACTTAAATACCTACATAGAAAACATCCAAGACTCAGAAACAAATATTCATGCTCATCACACAAATATTTGTTCTTACCTTAAATATAGTGATAAAATGGAAATTGTGGTGAAAAGTACTTTCTTAACGGATTTTTGTTTGCCTAAATTGTGAATATTAGGGTAGAGGATAGAATAACTGGAGATCTATGTGTAATATACGAGTATATAAGTACTAATTAAATAATTCTGAAACAAAGACCGTCGGAAATGAACTAGGGACTCTACAACTAAAATAAACCGATAATTAATGATTTTGAAACAAATACCTTGACCCGGAAGCGACGTACCCTACAGTGTAACCACAGATGCAGTAGAATGATGACATCAAGCGGTAGCGGGATCTAACCGAATGCTAGTTGGTTCAGAGCAGAAATAATGGAGGCAATCTGCACCAAATGACTAAGAAATAACTCACCACAGTCCTCGCTTTATGCACCCGATCGCACTCGAGCACACAATACAAGTCCCTCGGCGCCACTGGCGGCTGGGCCAGCGCGAGCGGCCCCGACGGCGGCGAGCCGGGGGACGAGCCCGTGGGCGCCGGCCGCAGGTTCCGACCCGCCAGGAGGTGTACCCAGAGCATGCCCGATACGCCGCCTGAGAGACGGGATAGCCCAGTCATGGAGGCTGACAGCCCGCCCGAGCCTGGCTTCTCCACTTTGTATTTTAGGAACTCTGGAATATAATGTGTTGATAGGGTTATGAATTTATCTTCTGTGTTTAGATAGATATATATGTTACTGTCACTGTCTTTTTTCATTTAGTGCGTGTGTCGTTGCTCCCTACCGTGCCTTCACCGAGCTGGGTCCATTTCGTGACAAAATTTAGTGTTATTGTATTTTTATTTATTCTGTTAATTTTTATTTGTCACGAATAAAAGTTTGAATTTGAATTTGGATTTAATATACAAAGTTGTGTGCTCTACTATACAGTGTGTCTCTGACTTAGGGGCTTTAAATGCAAATGTCCATTACGGTCCTGAAACTAAACCACTTTTGTTCCGCAACTTTGTAAAATAACTATTATTTCTATCATTTATTCGTGTTTGAACTTTAACTGTACCATCAATGTATTGCAAACACGGCCTCATTATTTGACATCCATGACACTGACAAGTATGAAAACTAACTAATGGATGATGTACATTGAACATTTTATTTTATTTGTATGGAATAATGAAAATATAAAAAGAACGTATTTTTGAAAAGTTGTAGAGCAAAAGTAGTTCCGTTTAAGGAGCATAATTGACATTTGCATTTATAGCCCCAAAGTCAGAGACACGCTGTAGACTAGCCTTTTTCTGGTAAGCAATTGCCGCAAACTATGATGGTTTAAGAGTTGGTTGGTTGGTTGCTGGCGGTTCGTTGAAAGTTAATTATAAGCAGGAGTTGTTGTTGTTGAGTTGATGTTCTAGGAGCCTAACTTTGAAGCGATGCTATAATTTGAACCGTCCAAGCTAATAACAATTGAAGAACGAAAAACTCACCATTGGGATTTATATCTAGATGTCGATGATGTCTTGATCCAGGCGTGGGCACTGGACTCGGGTTCGGACAGTTGAACCTCGAGCCTAGTTCCAGCAGCTGGCGCACACGGCGCGCCGACGGGGACCCGCCTGCCGTCGGGCCGAGCTGCTGCGAGGAGAGCGAGCGGGCTGGCAGGTGCCGCGGCCGCTCCACTCGCCTACTCGCCAGGCCGAGGGAGGAGCCGAAACGACTGCCGCTTTCCATCTGAGAAAATCAAACCCCGTCAGTTTGTTGATAAATGGATGGCGGACAAAGGTGATGCGGACAAAGTTTTTCTAAATAACTTCTAAAGTGCTTGTGTGATTTTAAGGGTAAGTAGTGATCAGTTTTAAGCGGTTCTATTTTCATACGATAGGTTAATATTATTCACGCACGTGAAATGTATTATTATATTAAAAATATAATTATTTCACCATGATGATCAATTTTTTTTAAATTCGTTACACTTTCGTTACGAATACGTGTAATATTTGTGTTACGTGACGAAAACATGTGGTAAAGGCAAGTGCACACAGAAAATACGAACTTAAATGAGTTTTTAACAGATTGTACCTACGTACAGTAAGTACAGGGATCAGCACGAGATAGTTAAATCCAGATTATCCATATCCATACTGATATTATAAATGCGAAAATGTGTCTGTCTGTCTGTTTGTTACGTGTTTTAGTTCGTGAATTTAAATGTGGCGATCTGAATTCACGCCATAAGTAGTCTTAATACGATACTTAGGATTTAAAGACAAGTTTAGATTCAGCGACGACAACAACGATTAATAAGATCATCATAATCTCTGCATTGGTTCCGCGCTTTGGGCAGGGCAGTGACTTTAATTAAATGGTTTCGTGTACAATATTAATACGTTATAGCGCATTCGAAAATAGAGACAACTACTCGTTTTCATCAGTATTACGAGTTCGCACATCATTTTTGTTCCCATTGTGAACTGTTCGATTGATTTTGTGATGTTATAGATTTTGAATGACAGCCATTACTTTCATTAAGTATCTATTAGATCGTGTCGGTCGTTACTACTTACATTTTTGAGCGCGTCGTGTATGTTCTCAGCAGAGTAGTGCGTTGGCAGCCTCGGGCGCAGGGACTCGTACAGCGCGCTGGTTGACGGTGCTCGGGACAGCCACGCGCGGTATTCGTCCGAGGTGAACACTGACGAAGACGGTAAACCTATGGTGAGGCCCCAGTACAATACCTTACTTGGCTACGTACTACAGTCACTACTAGAGAAGCAGGTCTGAGCCAGGCTAGCACGAGACGTGAAAGTGGCTAAGTCGCGAAATATATCAAGTTTGTAATGAGGGCGGTGTTTTTTGATATATATGGCAACTGTCAATGTAGATGAAACGTTGGTAGTTTCAATGAAATACCGACCCCCACATCATACAGGTCAGGCTTTAAATAATGGTTTTTAAAAACAAAAGCTTTTGACCTGGTGCCTTGACTGTTTTTTTTTTGTCTATTTCAGAAAACCATATTTTAATGGAGCGGCTTTTCTAGATACAGTGAATCGTGATCTAGAAAAAAGTCTTTTGGGTTTTAAATGATACCCAAGCGTCCTTTTTGTAGCATAAAAATGCTAACCCGATTTTTTGTACATCACATGAACTTTAACAAGGTCATTTTTTAGCAAAATATTCCTGGTGTACAGGAACCGTTCTTTGGTGCCTACACGCACCGTTGGTCATAAATCATAATATTTCGAATGACTTAAATTAAAAGACTGGTTATTCTGTGCTTCGGAAAACAAGACAAGTTAACACGTTCGCAACCAAGAACCCGCCTAGCGGGCACTTGTAATGTTTGCTCAGATGCCGGCTGAGCCCGCTAGGCGGGCAGTAGTATGAACTTACACGCCTAGCGAATTCTGTCGGTTTCTGGTGAATTGTTCAATTTCTAGTTCGGTTGCGAACGTGTTAACATATATTACCTCTGGAAGAACGTAGATCTAAACGCGAAGACAATGGTTCTGGTTCATCCTGAAGTACGCTTCCTGCTCGCCTCGACAGCCCTAACCTGGTAAAGAAAGAAACGTATAAGTAAAAAACGATTAATCCTTAGGCTCATTAATTTTATTAATTTCTTAGATTAATAGTTAAGTAAGTAATTGTCATGTTCGTAATTTAATTTCTACTGATATAAAGCTTAAATTTTATTTTTATTTCTTTTGCTTACTCAACAATTACTATTGTATGACAATCAGCAATATTACCTCTGACCCGTGTTTCTAACATCCCTTGGTAACGAGTTGAACTTCGAACTAATATCTCTTCCCAGCGTGCTGCTCCGATATCCACTCAGTCCAGAGTAATAAGGCGTTCTAGTAGGAGCGGTAGCTTCCGTGTCCGACGAATAATCTAAACTTCGATTTCTTCTACTCGTTCCAAACTTCGTACTATACGAGGGTAGTCCTAAGCCAGTGGTTCCATAAGTCCCTCCAAGGGTGCCTAGACCAGATCCCGTCAAGGCTCCACCAAGGCCTGAACTCGTTAGGCCAGATCCGACTAAGCTTGACCCCGTCAGTCCGCTGAGGCCAGTGCTGGACAGACCAGACGGGAGCCCTGGGCCTCCGTAACTGGTCAAACCGCTGGTTACACCACTGCCTGGCAGTCCAGACGCTCCCATTCCTACACCGTATCTCTGGTTATATCTTGACAAACTTGCAGCTGAAACAATGTTTACAATTCAATGGCGTTTGCTGCTCGCCAGTAATTCTAAAAACTTTATGACAAAATGTATAGGGGCTTACCGCCAGTAGCGGTAGATGCTTTTAAGCTGGATCTTAACAGGGAATGTCGACCAAAGTCAGAGTGCGTCTCAGCTCTTGGTAATTGTTGTTCAGAACCGGATCTTGGAACTCTTGAGCTATATCGAGAACTGAAAAAAAAAACAATTAATGTATGAGTCTGTTATGGAATGGACAGAAAGCTCAGAGTTAGCCAACTCTGTGGAGAGATGCCTAGCTGGGCTGCCTATATTACTTTGCAGAACTTGGAGAGGATAATGTTTTCATTTACAGTCCCCGGGTATGAGAAATGAAGATAGAATAGAATAGAATAGAAATGTTTATTGCGTGTCACATTAAAGGTTACAGATGGTGAAAACAATAAAGGTATACATATGACGCCCTGCAAGGGCACTGCAAACATTTGAGAGGGCTAAAATTAATACAACCTATTATCCTTATTCATGAACGTCCATTAAACGTATTCCAGTTGAAATGCCGTAATGAGATGATGGCCCAAGGTCAGAAACTTGTGTTTCCTCAAACCCAACATTTACAAATCAAAACATTTTCCTCTCCACCTTTTGCAAGGCAAATCTCCCATTGAATAAGTAATTAACATTATTTTACCTTCCACTCTCAGATGGGTAGAAAGAGTGCACCTTCTCAGCGAGACTTTCCAATGTGTTAGGGTAGGATCGCTCGTAGGGCACGAAGTGTGTTGCCTGGGATTTGGGTTGTTCCGTGATAACCGGTGGTGGCGGGCGGTAACTGCAGACAGACAATAATAATTGAGCATGTTAACATAAATGTTATACTTGTATACGGGACTGTGATTAGTATTTGCCTAAGACACCACAAACAGAGGTAAAAGATATTTTATTCATATTTAACAATTTTGTTTGTTTTTTCTAGGCCTTTACCTTTTTCGTTTTTGTTTCAGGGTTCTAATCAATTTATCACTTCACACGTTCACTGCCAACGAATTCGTAGCGTTACGCTAGTAGTGGATGCGTAGAGGAATGCGGATACGAACAGAGCGCCCACTAGGCGCGGGTACCCACGTACATAGTACAGTCAGCGTCACATACTCTGTACTCTTAACAAATATCTGAACATGCACTCTATGGCTTTGACAATAAAGTCGTGTTCAGATGTTTGTGAACACCTTGGCTGCTCAGATGTATGTAACGGTGACTGTACAATGGGCATGGATTGGAAAATAAAACCTCACAACTTTAGAAAATCATAATCTCAATATTATAATCGTCACGTGTAATTTAGGTGTTTCATGGCCGGTTCACATTATTCCAGTAGCATTCCAGTCCAGCAATCCAATCCAGTGCTGGAATGCTACTGGAATAATGTGAACCGACACTGGAATGCACTGGAATGTACCCATTCCAGTGAGCATTCCAGTCCAGTGACTGGAGAGACCGTCAACTTTTCATTCCAGCTCACCCAATCTAGCGCCACTGGAATAGTGTAGACAGCCATTCCAGTCGCAATCCGATGTGTTACCAATCCAGCTACCCTTAAAAGACTGGAATAATGTAAACGATATGCTCCAGTCCAGCACTGGACTGGATTAGCCCGCTGGATCACTGGACTGGAATAATGTGAACCTTAAGCCGCGGCCTAGAAGCTAGCGGTCTCTGAGCGACGAGAGAATTAAACAAATGAGCGACCGAGCTGCTAACAGAGCACTTTAATACGCCAAATGTATAGAACATTGTCAAACCGTTTCCTTTCTAACTATATCTACAGGTCGATTCACAAGAGCTGGCGCGTAATGTCTATGAATTTAATGACAGTTTCATATATCTTCCGCGCCAGCTCTCGTGAATCGACCTGTACTTAGTAGCATAATCAAATGTCTCTAATGTACATGATCTTGACCGCCCAAGGTGAGTAATGTACTGTGTACCTCCAAGTGGAATGGTCAGAAGGCGGGCGCGAGTTGTAATACATGTCCAGTGCGTTGGAGTCGGGCGAGAGCGCGCCCAGCTGCAGCCGGCTGCGCTCCTCGCGCCCGTCCCCCACCGGCCGCACGCCGCCGCCGCCCGTCGCCGCCGAGCGCAGCGTGCCGTGGCTGTACGACCTGCAATAGGGTACTTGCGTCATGTTCATGTTAAACTTGATAACGTAGTGTTGCTTAATGGATAGTAAACAATCAAATTATTGTAATGAAGTTACAATACAATAAATTACAATAGTACATTGTTGTAAAGGCTAGCAAGTAGGAAATAGATGGACGAGTGGGTTCGAGGTCCGAGCCGCCAGGTGAGGACCTCGATGGAGACGAGTTCATCAATTGCACTTTTGGCCGAGACATTAGGTACATAGTGCTTTTCACGCCTACTGCGAGGAAATTGCAAATAATTATAATTATAAGTCAAAATTAAGTACCTAAATAAACGAATTTAAACTTTCGTGAGACATGTTCAAATAATACTAACAATTACACAGTTCAACTCACGTATTCAATGTCACTACGGGCGACATGTTTCGAACTCTTCGGGAGTTCTTCTTCACGATGAGTGTTTTCGCGGCGGTGTCGCTTTACGCGCCGCTCGGCGTTCGGAGCGGGCGCGGGCAGTGATACAAGCGACACCGCCGCGAAAACACTCATCCTGAAGAAGAACTCCCGAAGAGTTCGAAACATGTCGCCCGTAGTTACATTGGATACGTGAGTTGAACCGTGTAATTGTTAGTATTATTACCTAATTAAAGATCACAATATGAAACACCTTAGCGCGGCCCCGCTCGCCAGCGTGACGGGGACGGGGGCGGGGGGAGCTGTGATTGAGCGAATCGCTGTTCAAACTGTCCAACAATAACATTGTTGGACAGTTTGAACTCATAGTTGGCCTGTTCGTGCGATGTCCAACTAACTCCAGCTTTCAAGCCTATTTTCTGACCATCTTTTGCCACATTACCGAGCAGTGGCGTAAAAAATAGAATTAATACCATAAAAAGATATCCTGGACCTTAAAAGTTTAGAAAAATATGCATTTTTTATGTCCAAGAGTAAATTTAAAGCCACTAATAGAATCCTTACGCTTTTATATAAACATATTTGGACGACAGCTATGCTGTTTCGTTCGCGAAATACTGCGTTTAGACACGTTTAGAGTATTTCGCGACTGAAACAGCAATTTACTTGATTTTCCATACAACGATTAGTACAAATTGCAAAGTGCGACGTCATACTTTTACGTCCATTATTATGAATCGTTTGGGCTCCCGCCAGCGAGGTCCATCTCCCATTTATGTTCTGTAATTGTAGTTACATACAAACATTTGTTCCTCTCCAAAAACTGGTTCGAATGGAATCGTAAATAAATCTTAGGTCACAAGCCTATTAGTGAGCTCTTAATACCCTTGTTGATAATACGTCTGTCAAAATAGCACATTACTGCAAAGACCGCGAAAATTGGGATTGCTAGCCAAGTAAAGTTATATACTAATTAGATACAGATACGATACTACGACATGAGATGACATACCTAATGTTAAGAAATGTATTAGGTAGTTGTAATGGCATTCTGGCTTCGCCGCTGTCAAACGAGGCCAGAATGTTATGCAAACTATACTCTAAGGCACTGTAATAAACCTACCAATTTAGATATACATTACCTCTAAGAAAAATTAAATATTAAAATTATAATGTATATTGATCTCGCTAATGGGGTCGGCATAGTCACTGCGTGACAAAACCCTTTTTCTAAATAAATAAAGATTAAAAAAAAAAAACCATGCTAGCAATCCCTTTTCACGCCGAAGTATGTAACTTTACAATTATTTATCTTTATTGCACAAAAGGCGAATTAATCGTACAAAAGGCGGACTTAATGTTAGTGGTGTGGTGGTGCGTGTGGGCAACACAGTCAAATTGTGGGTAGGAACAACTTCGAACATAGACACGAAGCGACATTGCATGGTTGAGTTTTTTTTGTAATAAACTTTTTAGTCGACTGTTTTTTCTTGCAGTCATCCTACTGGTTGAGAGGGTTCCAAAGTAAAAATCAAACATCGTCTCGTCTAGATATCTCCAAAACATTTAACACTTACTGCGAGTACAGCCCATCGACTCGATCTCTGTCCCTCTCTCGTTCTCTCTCGTCGTCGTCCCGGCAGTCCCTCTTGAGGACCACGACCGGGGGCGGCTTGTGCTCCGAGCGAGGCAGAGACGGCGAGCCTGGACCCGATTTACCTATTGAAAGGAGTGAGATATCACACACCGTACGCATAATATAACTTGAAACAAGAAACAAGTTTCTGTTGCCGACAGTACTTTTCTGTATACCATCATCAACTACTCATTGAGACGATTCTAACGAGCCCAAACTCAACGGGGTTACGTCGGTGAAGTACTGAATTCCCATGGCCACCTTCCGTCTCCATCATCAGATCAGCTCGATGGTACCATAATATTAAATTGTCATACAAACTATACTTATACCCAAAAATTCAGCTCAATCGGTCACCGGGAAATGGGTCAAATTTAACTTGCTAGATTTGATTACAGACAGACAACGGGACAGGTGAAACTAAATAAAAGCTTGTAATAAATTAGGAAGATGATTCTCTCGAACCAACAGAAAAATCTTTGGTCCAAGATAATTTCGCTTAATTCGAGTTATTGGTTCAAGGATGTTGAGTATTAATAGATTTTAATGGAAACAGTTCATCACAAAATATCGTATTTCTCAATTCATCACGATACTCTTGTTAATAATTAAGTGGAGCTAACGTCAATCAAAATGAACCATCGTCGGTGAAAATGTTTCACGCGTAGAATATGACAATGCATAATCCAGTTGCTATGAAAGCATAACATTATTTTAATATGCGACCGAAAGAGTAAGGGTGCGGAGAAGTAGGTAGGTGCTTGATAGTGTAGAATTAACTTTTTGACTACACTTTTAAGCACTAACTTAAAATACACTCACGAGCAATAAAACGAATACACTTCGTTTTAGCTCTTGAGTGTATTGTTTTCAACGCACATGTATGTTTTATTTGCTCACCTTTCCTCTGCCTCGTACAGAGCAGCAGCCGCCGTGGTATCGACATGATGATGACCACGTCGTCCAGCGACATCCTCCTTACATCCACAAGGTTCACTGCGAGGATCTCATCCCCGACCTTGAGGCAGCCGCTGTTGTACACGGCCGACTCGAGAGCTATCCGGGATATGAACACGCCGTCTGTCCGCGCGCCTCCGTCGCCTTCCCGAATGTATAGACCCAAGGTTTGGCCTGGCCGCTTCACGATTTCCACTAGTTGAACTATGTGGCGGGCGTCCTGTATACGAGGAAAACTATTGGTTAATTTTGAATAGTGGAATGTACAGTCGAGGAAATTGAATGTTTAGCACTTTTGGACCTTAAAGTCATTCTAATAGAGTTGACATGTGCCAAACATTCAATTTCCTCGACCGTACATCATTTGATGAAATTAATCAAATTTGTTGAAGCAGAATAGTCCTGATTAGGTATTCCATATCGTTTTCATTGAGGGTTGGTCTAGTGATGTTCAAGAAACTGGCCAGCTAGCGTTCGTACTAAAATGCTTTAAATCAAATCGGCAAGCATGCTTGCAAGTAAAGAGGTACGATTTAAACACTACATAATAGGGACACGTGTACAGAGCGTAGCGTAAGACATAAAAGCAATCATGCTAGCTAGTCTGGTGTAGACATTTTGTTTCAGTTGGAATGATAAATATGATTAATATTGGCAAGATCAACTATATAAACCAACCACCACACTTATACAAGATGTCTGCTTGTTATTTATCAACTTACGTAAGTTCTAATAAGTTTATTGTATTCAATGTACCGTTATCTAGAAAAGTACTTATAACTTTTAATAACGTTATTATGCAACTTATGAAAACTAAACAATTGTATAACGTAATATGATGCTTTGACTTTTGCAAAAGTCAGCGTCGGCAAAGTTAGCAATAATGCTTAAGGCATACTTTTGTTGAATAAGTAGATTTACGTGCGTAACTTAAGATTTATTTAACTTGTGTCCGATACCCCTTATAATATACTAATAATGTTTAATCATTCGTTCTTAAATAGCTCCCTTACCTTAAACTAGAATAAAATTCTACAAAATGTCATTTCCGAAAACCTAAACTTCCAATTCAATCTATTATTGGATTGATCTATCCAATCGAGCCCCCAATCTATCTCTCGCATTCAAATAGGCGTACAATCAGCCACAGACGCGGCCGCAGAAAAGCGAGTACCTCGACAACGCCAGGATATTCACTACAACTTCACCTCACGCCAGTAAAACCAGTTTAAGTCAGACCTTCGTTTACACGCTGTTATTACGAGTCCCAGCGTCAAGATAGGTGTGAGAGGTAAGGTGACGTTGTGAATAGCAGCTGGTCTAGATTGCGTTCGCAGTGGAGTCACATTCCCGGTATCTAGGGCACCGTCGGGAACAATAAGGTTCACTAGAGTAGCGTTCTTTCTCGGGGTTCGGTGCTAGGTTACGAGTCGGGTAATCGGGTCAATGGAGGGTGGTGTTTTTAGGTTATAATCTCTGAACGAACGTGTAAGGAAAACCTGCTTTAATCAGGGTGGGCAAGGATTGACGATGTGTAGGAATAACATTACTTACACGACGCTTACGTTTCCATAATCAAGATAAGATTGTCATTCGTTATTTGACAGAAAGAGTCGGAAAGATGGTAAAGATGTCTTAAAAGTTTTAGTGTCAATTTGACCTAACTGAAATAGAGTTTATTTAGTACGAGATTAGCCCATACAATTCTGACGAATAATCTCAGCTCTCAGATTAACCCTCAATACCTGTTTGGTCAAACCGACCTTAACTATAAAATAAAGAGAAATAAAGCACCAACGGAGTCCTCGAGCTCTCTCGATTTTTCTCGCACTATCCGTCTCTTTGTTAGAACACTTAAGAGATATAGTGCGAGAAAAAACGAGAGTATGTCGCGGCCGTCGCATGATAGACGTGCTGTACGGGCTCTCAAAAAGCGTATATAATCTTGTTTATTTAATGCAATAAGTACTATTTAAGTTGATTTAGTTATTTTCCCCGTTTTGGCATTATTTAAAAAAATACACAAGTTTACCTGTAATGAGAAGAATTTCTTGGCGGCATCAATATTGTTCCGGCCAACTTGCCTTATTTCTAGTATTCGAACGATCATCTCACCGCGGCGCTCCACCGCCTGAAACAGAATTTGGTATACATTATTTAACAATATTGTTTTAACCTTGTTTATGGGCGGGCGACGGAGATGTCAGTCGAGAGTGAAATCGCTCACGCCTAAACAGTTATTCATCAACATAATATTACATATGTGGTGATGTGAAATCATTCTCCAATGTGTGCTATGCACCGCTCAACTCTCTGCTTGTCCATGATCGTGACTTACATTTTAATATCCGAAATCATTAAATTATCTTTAAGTTTCCGCACTTACTTCTTAATTTCAATAGATTATTAAAAGTCGACTTAGAATTAAATCTTAAATATACTATTAGCGTTAAGGAGAACAGTTTAAACCAGCTTCTTTAATAGAAATTCATTTTCGTTAAGGTGACTTGTTATATGTTTAAACTAATAGCCACCTTCGGGTTTTATCAAACTTGTTTCTTATAATATATCTCTAAATCACGACGCACGGGTCGTTCTTGGTAGATTTAATTACAGGGAGTTAATCTAAGGGTTACATTGTAATCTAATTATATATTAATATACTTTGTGCTAATTCTAACACGTTAGCTGCTGTGGACTCAGGTGCAAAATTGGGATGCGAAATGTATATCTCAAATTAAATTTTGTGGAGATAATCCTACACAACTTGACCTAGTCCCAAACTAAGCAAAGCTTGTACTGTGGGTACTATGTGACGATATACATACTTATATTCATAGAAAATATCCATGACTCCGGAACAAATATTCGTGCTCACCACACAAACATATGCCCTTATAACGCCGAACCCTAACCTAACCCAACTATATAGGCTAAGGCGGTCGTCAATTGACTCTTAGACAGAGTCCGTGACATTTGGAACTAATTGAATACTTGAAAAATACTAACCTCGAGCGCCGCGGCCGTGGTCGCGTCGTGGTCATTCTCGACCATCTCAATCTGCCTGAATATTTCATTGCTAACCCCTGACACCTGAAATGTGAGGAACGGGCTTTATAATCGCATTATATTACGAAGTCGTAGAGGTGTAGAGGGTGCTACGGCGTAGCAAAGACTCGTAGCAGAGACGTTTACGTCAGTAAGTATTCCGTTTTAAAATTTCACCCACTTAACACATTCACTGCCAAGAATGCGTTGATTCATTTAACTGTCAACTTTTTCTTAAAAATACGCGCGTAGCTGATGCCGTGGTTTCTCCGTCTTTTAGTGACAAATAGTTACCAACAAAGAACTCGCCTGCTGGGGTTTCGTCGTAGTAGCTAGTGGTAACCGTTATTTTAATATAAATATAAATAGTATACACAGTTATTGGGGGACAGCCTTATACTTCAAGCAGTCGCCCTTTTAGCGCTTGGCCTCAGGGCTGTACTTACTTAACCTTTTGCAGTGAAAAAAACCAACACAATGCAGATTTATACATCTAAAAATATATTGCAGCTTTTATTCGCGTAAACTTCGCAAGTAACAAAACGTGTCTAACATATTCAGGGATAGCAACTACACGCTCAGGTGCATTGCTGCGCAACATAAATCTCTACAGTAATTTGCACTTTTAAATTATAGTCTGAAAGTACATTTTAAAAGCTGAAATGGTGCTTAGAGCTTTATTCAAGTCAGGGTCTACTAGACACTATTCTGTTGAATTTATGCGTCAAACTTTTTGGAAGAACCAAAGAATAATATTTATGATCAGATTATAATTCTTTCAATCTGTTTCAATAAAAACTACCTGTATATATAATTTGTGTAAGTGTAAGATATTTTGTTCCTACTTAGAATAGAAAAATACGAAAGAAGCACCATGAGTGTAGACTTTGAATAAAAACGTCACGGTCTACACCCCAAGACACAAATTGACTCGAAACTTCGCCTTTCTATATGAACACATTGTTACGAGACACGATTTGTCGAGACAGATTGTCCTCAAGAGTCATAATTTTAAACTTAGATCATTCCTATCACAAGAAACGTACATTTTGTGTTTGGTCATGCATGATGATCGTATTTAGATGTAGTAGGTACTTTGCTCCCTTATTAACCCCCGACGCAAAGAGAGGGGTGTTATAAGTTTAACGTGTCTGTGTATCTGTGTATCTGTCTCACAGATACACAGACATAAAAAAAATAAAAAAATGGAGTCGTTTGGGAGCTACGATACCACTATCGTTGCGGTTTTTTTTGTGTCATAGATAATTTTATCCAGAGTGTTCTTATGCATGTTTTATGAAAATCTGTTCAGCCGTTTTTAAGATATTGGACTTTGAAATGAAAATTTCGGTGGTTTTTCAACTTTTCTAAGTTGTAGTTATAATTTGAGTCAAATAAGGTACCTTTCTAAAGTCGGGCTGCAGCACACAGGGCGGCGCATGGTTGGCGCGCGGCGGCTGCGGCAGCCCGGGCGGCGCGCGGCCCGGCGACGCCGTCAGGTCCGGCGCCGCGCGGCCGTTCTCCTGCGGACAAAATCAAATTATTAGATTTTTTTTAACAAACCGGTTTTCAGCTTAGTTTCGAGGCGCCGCAGGTTCATGGTCTTCTCTCCCTCTCACTGAGCATAAAGGTCACAGCTCATTAGACCCACCCGGCGCCTGACCCGCACCGCCTCGCCTCGAGCGGTTAGTAATCTTTATACGGAGTTGATGTAGTGAGCGCATGCCCGTCCGCTCACTACATCAACTCCGTAATCAGTACATTTACGAGGCGAGGCAGTGCGGGTCGGGCGCCGGGTGGCTCTAATGAGCTGTGACCTTAAGCGTTAGCGAAATGGAAGTGCGTGCGGATATCATGTTTTTTAATTTTAATTTTTTGGCTGTTTAAACAAATAAAAAAGTAATCACCGAGTTCTCTCAAACATGATATTGCCGATTTTTAGAAACAATTTTAATTCAGCAATTTTTAGCTTTTGTGTATAATTTGTTGCGAATACTTTAAGTGTATTTTAGACCTATGTTCGTGATTTTTTCCTGTCGAGCGAAAATTGCTTAATCATGTTTCGAATCACCGATCTCGCTGCAGAAAAGCCTCATGATTAATATTCGTATTTTTAGGGTTCCGTACCCAAAGGGTAAAAACGAATACGAATACGAACTTCCCCTATTACTAAGACTTCGCTGTCCGTCTGTCTGTCTGTCACCAGGCTGTATCTGAAGAACCGCGATAGCTAGATAGTTGAAATTTTCACAGATTATGTATTTCTGTTGCCGCTATAACAACAAATACTAAAAACAAAATAAAATACATGTTTGAGAGGGCCTCCCATACAACAAACTTTTTTTTTTACTATTTTTATAGATAATGGTACGGAACCCTTCGTGCGCGAGTTCGACTCGCACTTGGCCGGTTTTTTGAAAACAAATTATTATAAAGTTTCAAAAACTCTCTTCGCTTAACTTCGCTGAACCTACGGCGCCTTAAGGACGAGAGCTATTATACTCCAGGCAAAATACGGTTCAAAAACATTAATTTATAATAGCGTTTTTTTTGTTGATTTCATTTGAAAATGTTATTCTAAGATGATTTAGTAAAGAATCCGACAAACTTTCCACCCGGAAGTAATTATGTAGATTTAAATGAAGCATGCATTATCTTTTTTTGTACGATTTATCTTGAATATTATAGAGCAAATGTAAATGAACCAAAATAAACACAAAAACATTTATTAATATTTTTACTGACTTTTCAGAAGCCAGTTAACTTATCATTTTTTCGATGTCTGAAATCTTGTCGGATTTTGTCGCTGGGTAACTATTTCATTGATAATATATCCGTTACACATAAAAAATAAGCTATTATAAATTATTTCCAAAATGGTCATTTTTTCCATACAAGTTGTCAGTTCATTGCCTGGACTATTATTAGATGATCGGTGTACGTACACTTAGATACGAAAATGTTATCTGGAAACCAGCAGGTCGATCACGCAACGCATCATACTCCTACGTTCGTGGCACGCACGTTAGGTAGATCTAAATGTCAATTTTAAATGGAACAATTACAGCTGAATTGTCCTAAAGTGCGTTTAATAAGTTACTGGACTTCATACAAAACTATGTATGACCAATATGCTTTCGTAAAATAATACCAACGTAAATGTCAAGATAAACAGCTGTTCGACCATCCAAAACTATAGTTTGTTATAGATTTATTTCTTACTAGCTTCCGCCCGCGATTTCGTCTGTGTGGGTGCACCCGGGATAAAAACTATCTTCGTGCAAAATGTCATCCAAATCCGTTTCGCATTTATAATATTAGTAGGATTCCATTTTGACTAAACCGAGAGAACGGCGCGCTTTTGTATCGGAGGTTAAGATTCATTTCGGATAGGCGAGTCAACGGTGGAGGTACGTATGGTATCCGGCAGATAAAAATTTATCTAACCCGGTCATTATAAAGCCTCAGAGTAGTAACTTGCAGGCACTACAGATTTTGAAATGTAGGTATTTTTATGTACAGACGTATTGACAACCTTGAATAAAGTAAAATTGAATCTTACGTCAATGTAATAAAGACTTTGACAGAGAAGACCTTTTCACGCTTATAATTCATTTATCGACACAAACTCGTGTCTGTCACAAACAAGGGTTTGATTGAAAATGTTCTGTTTGAGTCTCCATAAAGTAATAAGATGAGATACGAGATGGTTTGCGATATTGAGAAAGATATTAATAAATAAGTATCAACGAGAATGTATGAAGAATATTTAAGTGAGTGAAACAAGAGCGATTTGGCAGAATCGTAGTAAGTGGAAATATACTATCTCTGCGTCATTTATTATTAGGAACAAATTATTATCGTTTCTTAACTTTTGTAATTAAATAGCTGAACAATTATGTATTACGAGATCTGATATTGGGTGTAGTTAAACTAAATGGTGTAGTGGGGCAGAGTGCTCGAACAAATTGTCGTAAATGTGGACACGCAGGACAAAAGAACAATTTTTTTTTTCATGCCCTTTTAGGTACTTATTTAGACACTAAGTTTGTGTTTATACGTTGTTTAGAACTCGAGGTATTAATGATATACGTATAATTAAACATTGCCGCCATAAAATTAAAGATGACCGACGGAGGACTTGGTTCCTATCAAAAACTTGAATCTATGGACCTAACTACCTGGAAAAAATTTGGTGCTTTTTTCCAGCGTGTCCACATTATCACCTGAAACTGCTCTACTAGTGCGCTCTATGGACAGTACGAGTATGAACATTACATGTGTTATATTTGAAAAAGTAGGGTACATAAAAAAACAAAGAGATATTTATTCATGAGTTGCGTTCTCTTAGAATGGATTTATGTTCACGTAGAAGTGACGAGGACAATGAGGGAACACGATGGTTTTACATGATGACCTATTTGGCTGGGTGACCACAACCTCACAACCATACTCTCCTGATGGAATATCTTGCGAATTGATTTGCCAAGAGGGTGAAGACTGTGCGATATCTAATTATATACGTCGGTGGCAAACAAGCTTACGGCCCACCTGATGGTAAGTGGTTACCGTAGCCTATAGACGCTTGCAACTCCAGGGGTGTTACATGCGCGTTGCCGACCCTTTAAGAATTTATACACTCCTTTTTTGAAGAACCCCATACTGTAGTCCCTCGGGAATACCTCGGCAGGGAGATTATTCCACAACCGGAGCGTCCGAGGGAGAAAATTTCTCTGAAACCGTACGTTTGTTTGTATATTGATGGAAATTATCATAATTATATTAAACTACGGTTGGAAGTAGCAAGAAATAAGTTGAGTTAATCTCTAGTATTAAATCACATAAGTGGAGAGTTCGAAGATTAATTCAAGTTCGTTCGTCCGAGAGTAAATGAAAAGTTGCCAATCGGATTCTTATTTGCTTCAACAGCAAATTACTTAAATGCAGTACGTATATCATGCAGGGTCTAAACTAGCAATTTAATTATTCTTGCACTGCTAATACGGATAAGAACTGGTGACATCATCAGTCTGTGTAAATTAGTGTGAGCCATTTTGCGGTCGCCAGTGATTTCTGATTTTAACTCTCTTTTTCCTATTTCGTTGTGCCATAATTATAGTATCTCCCGTACAGACCTTGGATCCCTCTAAAAACTGATTCATCATGAAAAAAAAACATACTTAGTGGCAGTACTCGCAGGCAACTAAGCTTCAACGGTCAAGTCTAAAAATACGCTGTTGTCCACGTTAATCCCCTAGCCTGATCCCCCAGGGGAAAAAAAGGTTAGGTTGTTAGTTGAACTGCGACCCTACAGCGCGCGAGCCGAGCGAGCGAAGCGAGCGTGACGCGGTAGCGTCCGGCGAAGCGCCATAACCGAACATTATCATTTTTTACTAGTTGAATATAAAATAATTGCCGCTAATTCCCCTGGGGGATCAGGCTAGGGGATTAACGTGGATAACGTGAAAAATACCTATACGATTTTTAATTTTATTCCCCAGGCATAAGTTTGAAACTGTTTGTTGTTATTAGACAGGACTGTACTACAACACGTCTCTTTATTTTAACCCTTTAAGGCATAGTGTTGCCAAATGTCTACAAAGCATTAGACAGCTCACAGATTAAAAAATAAAGCTTTACGTTCTTGAACGCACCTTTATACCAAAGGTCAAGTAGTAGTCTTGGGAAAGAATAACTGGCAACACTAAAATCTGCGCACGTTTTTTATTTATTTTTCCTAGATCATATGAATGATCAATGAACTAAACAAAAACATTTTTTTATACAAAATAGAAATAACCATGCATTTTAGGGTTAAGAAACGCGCTGGCAACCCCCAATTATAAATAAATGTACTTACCTATACCTATATTCATATACAATACAGAACTTTCCCACTTAATAATGTCGTGTCAAAGCGAAAAAGTCCTAATTAGTAAGATTAACTCCGCTTACGGAAGTCCGTGCCGGGTGCATGAAAACTTTTTAAGGATTCCGTGATTATCAATATGTGTATATTCAAGAAGGTAATAAGAATTATGCTGCATATTTTAACGGTGTAAATTAACCCTCTATGACATACTAAAATTAATGGTTAATAGAGTTTTTTTTTTTTGACGACATAAATTAATTTAAAATTTTAACAATTTCCTTACTCACTAAACATGAGATGCTTAACTTGAACTTTCACTCTGCTAATTACTATGAATGATTATTATAAGGATGCATTCTTCCGGTTGAAGAACGGAACTCTGGAAATGAGCTCATCATTGTCTAAGATATAGTACGGTAGCTGGAAAAACTCCGGAAGACGCAATCGTGACATGTTTAAAAATGGAGCCGTTATTTTAAATAATTCAACGCACGGCCTAGTTTCGTATTTACGTTCAGGATTTTATGGCCCATAATCCGTTCCTTCGACTCGAGAGCATTTTGTTTCTCCGCGAATGCGTTAGGAATTTGGCGGTCGATGGGAGCGGGGGTGAGGGGGGCTGGGCCCTGACCTAGTTCCCCGCCCCGGTCGCGTACACACGGGGTCACTGTACTGCAGTTGCAAGGCTCGACCACCGCAGAGGTGACTAGACTATCCCACAACGTGAATAGTCTCGTGGCTAACCCGTACAGTTCACCATTGTTGATTCATATCGTGAAATTAAGCCCCATTTGTGGTCGGCACAGGAAAGGTCGGGGTTAAATCAATAAAGATATTTACATTATTTTAATTAATTACAGCCTTTATAGATTAATTTGGAGTAACTTGAATGTTTACTGTTTACGAAAGCAATTAATTAATTAAAATCATACCGCCAATTGTTACGCATATTTACATTGTAGATTCATTCGGCCAGAAACGCGCCCACTGTGCACGTAACGGAAAACAGACAACAAAAAATCCGTTCCATGACTTGTATGTTGGACTGGACTTATTCAACCTTTTCTGTTTACAAAGCAATTACGTGACCCTCCCCGTGTAATGAACAGCCACATGTGCATTCTGAAATAGCACATTAGACCGTCACCGCTCATTCTAAATTAAGACTTACTGCGGTGCGGAAAGACACACATTCGAATAAGTCCTGATTAAAACACAGTTTTATTGTTACCAGGACGTCACAGCAATTGGAACACAGGGTACTGTTGTTCGTCACGCTATATCTCCGACATAGATTGCAATCGGGAAATGCACTCTGTAATGGTAAATTGTAACCGTGATACTTGAAACGTGCAGTCGTAAATAGGTACAATTCTCATCATAAATATTTGTATTAACGTAGGTAGGTACGTGATCGATGATAGAAGTATTTAAAAGTAAGTGTAAGTATATATTAACTGACTCAGCTAAATTGCAGTATTGATCATTAGAGAAAAACAAAACCGCATACTGCCCAATTGGCAATTAAAACTGGTACCTACTAAATCGTTAAAACATAAATAAATAAATATTAGGGGACAATCTTACACAAATCGCCCTAGTCCCATAGTAAGCTCATAAGGCTTGTGTTATGGGTACTAGACGACGATATATATAATAGATAGAAATACTTAAATACATAGAAAACATCCATGACTCAGAAACAAATATTCATGCTCATCACACAAATATTTGCCCTTACCGGGATTCGAACCCAGGACCTTCAGCTTCGTAGGCAGCGTCACTACCCACTAGGCTAACCGGTCGTCAAACATACTTCGTAACTTTGTTAAATTCATTCAAATACAATATTTAGAGAGTACACTTTTTTCTCCTATAAGATTCGAAAGTTCTCTCGATTCTGAGTAGCAAAAACCAAATATATCAAATTTAAAAAAAAAGTCGAGTGTACAAAAAAGTCGAGTGTACAACTTTCCGTAAAATGACCCACCTATTTAATTTACTTCACGTCAACATTCATCGTACTGTCAATAGAAAATAACATGACGATAACTACACTTCCTGAAAAAATATGTAACTTATGTAAAGAACTGACTCCACTTTCGCTTCACGTCAATAGAATCCATTAATTCGCAGGTACAAACAGTCCAGCCCTTCCTACGGCTCGAAGGAAATAACAGAAATTATCGGTAGACCACTCTGTATAGCTAGCGATCCGCTAGGTTGCGGGAATGTTCCGTCGCTACCACGCTTGGCATTCGACTCGACGGAAAATTTCATACTTTTAGTACAAAAAAGCACAGAATATTGCTTTACCTAATCCTGTCTGACACTCTAACAATTCGCTCGCTTACTTTTATCCAACAATTTAATTCGATTTTATTCTCCATATTCCCTCCACCACCTACCCGCGTGTAAATTACGTTTCGCCTAAATGGAGTCTATATTCGGAATACAATTACCGTGCAAAGGTTCTTCGTCAGAGAGTCAGGCCATTAAAATTGGTAATATACCTACTCGTTACACATATAACTTCAGTAAAAGGTAGAGAAGCTCTACTCGTTGTATAATCTACATAAGCATCTAATAATCAAAAATGCCCGTATTGGAAATACCATTGCTGTAATGGATTGCTGCTCTTCAAAAGTATAAATATTTATGTGTTGCCTCTCCTCTGAGTGTCAGTGATGCATTTTAATGAATAGGACACCAGTGTTAATTAATTAATCAAAGGTATGTATGCTTTACGAGTAAATAATCATCATGAATTAGGTATTATCATTTCCTCCGAATTTTCTCCGATAGTTAAATTTTTTGGCTATTTTAATTTCCTTCTTTACTTAAAATAGAACAATTATTAAACAGCTAATTTCCCTATAGCGTACTGTGAAAATTTCCACCCGATCAGCTCCGAAATAACATTGCAAACGCGCACTCGGATGAAGTCAAATAGACCGCGAAAACATCAAAGGAAATTAAATAAGAAATAATTTTAGAGTACGTCTTCCTGCGGAAGACTTCAATGAACTCTTCTTGAGCAACCCTACACAAAGGAGTTTTTATAAGCAAGTATCCTTATAAATGATCTTGAACAATAATTAACTTCCCGTTAAGCTTGTCAGGGCATGCAATGACGGAGAAAAATTAAAAAGTGCTTCTTGCTGCTTTTATTCAGATAATTAGGCTAGTGGTGGAATTATTGAAAAGCTAGGCATTCGGTATTGCTTACAGTTGACGTACAAATGAAAATCCGTATCGAAATGATACTCGATTTTGGTTTAATAGAGCTAACGTCAACTGTAAGTATTGCAACTTAAAGTATCGTTACGGAGGTCGTGCCGCCCCGCGCCTCGTGCGACCCACGCGGTCGGCGGTCCGAGACGACAAGCGTACCAACTGAAAGGTGCTAGGGCAGTTAATGTGCTGTACTATAAATTCTATAAAGCAGAGGGCATGTAAAACAAACTTACGCAGTCACAATAAAAATACGGCGAAATCATGTCATAACATGTTTTAGAGACAAACGCGAAGACGAATCGAACTACTTTAAAGATTTAAAAACATTTTAAAGAACTATTTTAAATACAAACTAATCCAAGACTGAGCAAGACGCTTCAGGGCGGCATACACCGGCTGCCGGGTCGATGGGCATGGTCCGTACTCCTAATCGATAGCGCCGTACTACCGCCTCAATGGAATGCGCGCGCCGGTGGCCTTACGTAACGCGCAACACCAACACCTGTTGCTTAGTACTACCCCCCACTTATAACCTAGCTAAATCAAAAAGATTCCGGCCAGTTTTACAAGCGCTTACGTTTGGGGAGACTAGATTTGGTCGGTTGTTCGGTGTCAATGCACCACAGCAACCTTCGCTGCACTCAAGGGTGCATAGTAGTGTAGAAAAACGATAATGATCTTCATTAGCGTATTGGACGGTTATAATGAAGGGATGTGTATTGTTATTCTGAGGCGATTTACATGTGAATATGCATATCATCTGTGATTTAGAAGACATGAGGTATCTGCAACCTGACGTTTCGATCATACAAAAATTGCTACTTCGACGCCTACTCCTTCCTTCTAAATTATATGTAACGGATTATTTCAGAATTTTCTATATAACTAGACTCGCTATGTGTCTTTGCTTGAGCAATCTACGTCTCTAGGTAAGATTTAGTACTTTATGTTTTTTCTGATTCTTTCTTAAAACCAATAATCAGGTGGAATAAGTAATAAGAGCATACGTATATGCCTTATAAATTATTAAATAGTAGCCGTTTTATGATCAAAGCGTCGTTACATGAATATCAAAAAAACAAATATTCCGACGAATGGATAGAACTTCTGAATAAAGGACAAGGATTGAGGATCTTGGTATTAAAAATCAATTGAGTTGATTTTTATTATTTGGGAAAGACGCTACTACTTATGACGATGTCACCCCTAATATTACAAAATCACAATCTCTTCGCTTACTACCAAACTTTTCCGCTGTCATTCTGCAAACTGCTACTAAATAATTACCTACCTAAGGAAACGCTATTACCCAAACCGGCCCAGATGGTTTAATAAATCAAATTTTATGGTGCCTAATATCTGTAAAATTGCCAGCCTCGATTATGATCTCATTCCAGGCATAAAAATGAGGGCAAGTACTTAAATTTTAAACTAAATTCGAACATCAGTATACTCGTACTCGTACCGTAAACATCCGCTTTTAACTTTTAATCGCCTTAGAAATTATTCCAATATTTCACTCAATTTGAACAACAAACTCTGTCTAAGTTTTATTACAACTATTCTTTGCATTTGAAACTGTTTTAATTAAACCTTGCAATAATCCGGCGTCCCATTAATCATTTCCGACGAAACCCTTTTGCAGACCCTAACCTACATTCATAAACTTGTTACCAATATATATCACTAAAGATAGGTACTTGAATGGTCAGCAACAAAAGTTCCTACGCAAAAGATCTGCCTGTTACTCCATTTTCGTAAGAATAAGGTTTAATTTAGCTAGTTCTGCCGTTGACTTTAACTGTAGATACTTGTTATGTATCTATCAAATTGTAGGTTCGAAATTTAACGAGTAGCTATTAAGGCATAGCCACAGTGATTGTCAGTCGACCTCCAAGTAACATGACCTTTAGTTAAGTAGGTGATAGTATACAAAATTGACATTTACAACCCGCCGACTAATCAATGGACATGGTGAACTTTTACTGAAACGATTTAGGTTATTGTTTGATATGTTTTTTTAAAGTATGTCCGAAAACGTTTCAGTTACGACTGCTTGAGAAACGAAACGTATAGCTATAGGGCGTACGATTAGACATAGATATAATTTATTGGTAATAAGGTAGTAGTAAAGTAGGTAGTATTACAGGTCATTGTTTACAATTGTACATTAATTTGTAGATTATATTAATAAGGTCATTCATTACATTATATACACATATTACACATATTATTATATAAACATTGATACATATAATGTAATGAAATGTGATATTATTATAACATTTCAAATAACTATAAAAAAAAAACCTTAATACTATAAAAACATTGCTCAATAAGCCATTTTTTTAACCTCCTGGATCCCCCGGACTCACTTGAGGACATTTTTAAAATCTGCAGTCAAACGTCATTCCGTTTTAACAAGTTTAGACGCATAGAACGTTTCCAAACGAAACTGTCAACTTGAAAAATAAACACCAAGTCACAATCAGCGATCAGTTTTGCGAGGGGAAAGCTCCATGATTTTTTAACTAATTTTCCGACATCAAGAGATGTAAACGATATGATACAGAGAAAGAATATAACGGAAAAATAACCCATCTTCGTCTGTAGCCCCCGACAGGATTCGAACCTGCGAACTTTCTATTAACGCTAGACTGCTCTACCAACTGATATGGTCTAATATTTAATTAAATAATTTGTTTCGTGATTAAGGGTATCAAGAGATGTAAGTACTTATCAGTTTTGGCACAATCGATATCTCCAGGATCCAGGAGGTTAATTTAGAAGAAAATAGCTTCCGCGATGCTGTCTGGCAAGTTATTAGAAAAGATAGGACCCGCGACGTGGATTGTCTTTGCTATCTTGGTGAGCTTATGCGGAATTGCTATACGTTTTTTCACACCTTTCATTCGGAAAAGTAAGTTTTGCCCCACGACGAGAGGGATCAAAATGCTACTTTTCTGTTCAAGCTACTTTTTTAATGTAGTTATTCATAGGCATGTAGCATTTACGCAATGGTGCCAATTGAACACAAAATTTAATAAAATTATCGATTGTAATTTAATCGTAATCGATTAAAAACGAACATATTTTCAAGATTTAATTTTAACAACGTTACTTAAATGAAAATTTATGAATTTTTCATAATATTTAAAAATTTGACAGAAATAAAAATTAAGAAAATTTGTTAAAACTTGTTAGGTAATTTTAGCAGCATGTTTTTTAAATTTCTTTATAGTCGGTGTGAAAAATAGTGTATAACTCGGTAGCAAAATTATCTTCGTCTCGGGCGTTAACACTTGTATCCCTCACTACGCTCAGGGTTCAATACACCGCCCTTGCCGTAAATATACTATTTTGCTCCCTTGTGACACAAATAACTATTACGAATTTCGAGTGACCCAAGCAAATTAGGCTTGAGATCGCAAAGCATGCCTTGCTTAGTTTCCCGCATACTGCACTGATTAGCGCCTCCCATGTAAGGCTCTGGTCCAGCTGGAAGCCCCGAAATATAGTAGTCGCAACTTGACAGATTGCGGTACCTTGATTACAGACCGATTAACGTTAAATATGGCGTCGGCAGCTGTCACATGATATAAATTTGTCAAACATTCCATACATTCAGATTTTAACGAACACCGCTTACGATTACAGACGTGCGTGGGTTGCCTTAGTTTGTATTTTATACTGAGCCTAGCTTCTGCCCGTGACTCCGTCCCCGTGAAACACGTTTATATCGAAGCTCCATACAAACTTTCATCCCCCATTACACCCCCTCAGGAGATGATTTCTGGGATAAAAACTATCCTATTTCCTGCCCCGGCACTCAAACTATCTCTATCTATACAAAATGTTATATAAATCGGTTCAGACAGACACACTTTCGCATTTTTAATATTACTAGCTTCCGCCCGCTACTTCATCTGCGTGGACCCGGGATAAAAACTATCCTATACAAACATAAAAATCTCGCATTTTTTATATTAGTAGGATTATATTTATATTTAAAATTTACGGGTTGTATTTTCCAAAACGCAAAAAGATTATTTTTTGTTTTCTGATAACAAAGCTCAAATAAAGAGTTTCTGCCATACAAACTTTACCATATTTAACCCGCTTAGGGGGGTTTTTCCAAAACCCTAAAATTATTTTTTGTTGTTTTGTAATAAGGAGTTCATACACAAAGTTTGAAGTTTCTCACTTAAAATTTTACTCCATCCCCATACAAACTTTCAACCCCCTTTTTACCCCCTTTTAAGAGGGTGGAGTATTTGAAAAATCCCGTCTTAGTGGGTACTTGCGTTATGTAAACTACCTATTGTGAAAAAAACAGCTTTCTGGGTTCAACGGTTTGGGCTGGGCGTTGATTTAAGTCAGTCAGTCAGTCAGTCAGTGAGTCAGGACTTTTACGTTTATATATATATAGAAGAATGCCATCATTTATTGCACATAAAATGGTTATACAGGTGGTATTAAAATAAAATAAGGTATGATTATTTAAATACGTTATCAATTTTTGAATAAATACTCATAGTTACGTCGTAATCTTGAATGAAAAAGGAAGCATTTTGCAAAATACGCTCGTCTGTAGGTGTAAGGATATTAAAAGCGACTACAAAATATTTTCTACCTGCTCCACTCATAAAAAGCAAAACTTAATATCTTATTAAAAATGTACATTGTTTGTAAATTTTCGATTAGAAACAAAGGCGAAGATGGTATTACTCGTATATAAAAACAATACAAACCATAATATGGATTCTAATCCGACGATCCTGTCTCGGCAGACCGAAACAAAATATTACTACATCAAAGTAATTTAAAATGCAATCCCCGTCTATCCATGAAAGAACTCTTAACAAATAGGATTATTGTAATACTGCAGAGTACAGTCAGCCTGGTAATGGCGCAATATGGACGCCAAGGCTAACGTCTAGACGGCGACAGCGGAGCGGCAACCATTATTAACTTGTCATTCACGGGATGACGTCGCCATATTGATATTTGCGGTGCACTTGTATTTGCAGATGACGTCGTAGGTATGTGGTTCGATGACGTCATTATTGAGACTACTAGCAAACTAGAGAAGTAAGTAAATAGCTGAAGTAAACCCATTTTATTCAATTGCCTATAAATATAACAATATTTTTGTATGTTTTTAGGGTTCCGTATTAATTATATTTTATAGGTATAGAGCCTGATGTGTCCCCCTGGAGGACAAAGGCCTCCCCCCTCTTCTTCCCCTGCTCTCGGTTTTGAGCTTCATCTGACCAGTCCTTAAAAAGGAGTACGTGTGTTACGTTTCTTTCACTTTTTATCAAAAAATATTGTATTACTAGGGTCATTTCGCCGGTTAGCGACCACCTAATTTAATGTGCCGGTGGGCGACGACTTAAGCTGAGTTGGTGAACTGAAAGGATATTTTCTCGGTTTTTTAGTAGATTTCTATTCTAAAACAACAAACAAATGCATGTACAAGTAATTGTCTCAATAGGGTGTGTAGAATTGATGTTATCTTCAATAGAAAAAACCTTCTCCTTCAGGTGGTCGCTAACCGAAGGTGGTCGCGTAACCAGCGAAATGACCCTACTTATTCTTTAACTTTGGTTCTTTGCATTTACAAAAGGGGACATCCCTCTTATTAGTCTCTCTCATTCTACGACGTCACATTTTGTTAGTTGAATACCGACCAATATACCAATCCTGTTTACTTTCAAGTGTGCACAACCACAACTAAGTACAAATTAAAAAAACTGACTTGATATTTTGCACAGTTATAAATTATGTAGACAACGAATTTTATTAATTAGGTACGGATTGGAATTTTCTGGTTCAAAACCCTCAAATCTAGATTAATTTCAACTTTATTTTAGGGCTTAAAGTAAGACAGACGGCCCCGATCCCTAATTAAGCGTTCGTTTGTTTAGTTGAAGTTAATCTCAACCCAGCTCAAACCCGATCAAATAAGGACTCGCAAAGTCGAACCAAAGTGCGATCAATAATACTCTTTCGAGAGGTGAAGCCTCGTGCGAGTGACAGAGGCCTATTTAATTTGTCAAGGTACCTAGTTGTAGAGTGGATAAAATAATTAACTCATAATTTATGTAGACTTTGCGACTGTTGGTCGAATGGTCGACTGAATGGCCAAAAAATCCAAGTACATAATTATCGAACCTGCTCGCATTTCACAATTCGGTTGAGAAATGCGACCTGTAGAGGAAAATAGCCAGACAGCCCGACGAAAGCATGCCCAAGCAGAAATGGAGAAATTCGTACGCTTCGCTCTTTCAATGATTATTAGAATATAGATCATTTAGGATTGAGATAAAGTCGACATCAAAATTTTCCTACTGGTAATTTGATTGGGTGTAATTCATGGTCCCGACTACAGACTCTCAAAATGCATCTATGTAGTACCTATAATGAGTCAACGATCTTGGCCGGTGTAGCATTCCGTGACTCCGGTCGAGACTGTGACTTACACGCCATTTAACTACATATATTTAATGGGTGTATTGTATGTGTCGCCCATCAGGATGATTCACAGTATACCGTCAGTGGTACCTGGGCCGACGCCGGGACATATAACTCGACAAAATATAGTGTTCGGCACAGTCACATCTTCAACACTTCCGTTTAATTATTGAAATTTTGTTTCCTTCGCGATTTTGTCGGGTGTCCCCGAATCCCCGCCAGCGCATGGGCGAATGTAGGTAGTCGGCGACCGAGCGACCGAGCAAAAATTAAACAAATAAAAAACGCTTGTCGAGAAGACTACTCCTAACTGTGACATATTTGTCAGTGCTAGATCATATTTATTTAGTTGCATATTTATATTATACCTACTATTTTTGTACAATAAAATAACCTTCGCTATGACTCGTAAGCAATCTTAATAATAATCAAAGTAAATAAAGAGAAATACATGCAAAGACATACAAATACATACGTAATACACTATCTAGGCAACATCTTCCGTGAACTAAATTGCCATATACCGTGTTATATGACAAGAAAGATGTATAACTCTGTAAGGGTAGTATTATTCGATTTTCGTAAAAAAAGTCTAGCTTTTTGTCTCGTAGGTACTTAATTTAAACTGAACGTATTCTTATTTGCATATAACAAGAGCCAGGCAGATTGTTGCCTTACTCTGCGTACGTATCTCGAAATAATCCCATTGTTTTAAAGGCAAAAAGAAAATATAAATGCCAAGTATGCCTATGCCTTACATGTATACTTCATTTTTTTGGCAGGGTAAATGTTCCATTGTTTGGATCTTTGATTCCTAATTGAGAAAATGTCAAGCTCTCGGGCGATTACCGTACATACACCTTTTTTATGTTGGGGAAATGCCTTAATTTACGCATCCCGCCCGCCACGAGGTGGGGGGCAGGGCGGGTATGACGGATTAACCGCGGCAGGAGCCTTGGACTGCCTTCTAAAAACTCAAGTAACCCAACGACATCCACACTGAGATATGATCTAGTTCTGTAAAAAGAAGCGATAGTTGATGGCGCCATTTCTACGGGTTAGTTAGGCGCTTGTTCATGACTCACACGATGTATTAATTTTATTTTAGGACGCGTTCAATACAAGACAGTGATTCATTTTACTAGGAATAAAAGGGTTTTAACTGCATTTTTTCGTTAGTGGAAGTTAATTTTTAGTTACATTTACAGAACGTTACAACAACAACCAAAAGGCACATCTAAAAGGCACATCCCGCACCACTAAAATACTTGAAATGAGAAACGAATGAGTACCTTAACGACGATGTCGCCCTCTTTCATACAACAAAATATAATGTAAAATAGGACGCACGAATATAATGTAATAGTACATTGTGGTACACGGGAGGTACGTTGATAATTACATCAGAGGCGGAATTGTTTACGCGAACCACAGGTGAGCGTGATAAGAGACCCGAGGATGTAATTATCAAAGCTCACGCGTTTCATACGACGTTTTTCAACACATTTTGCGAGGAAAAAATCCTTTTCATAAGATGCAAATTTTATAGGCCTGCCAAGCTATTTTCTTTACTCAATAAAATTATCACTTTTCTAGTCACCACGAGCCAACATTTTTGATAATAACCAAACACGCATTAACAATGTTTACAAATATTTGTGAAATAACCTATAATGGCGCGCAACAGTGTTTTTTCATGAAGTTTGCGCAGTGCGCGCGCATGTGTTAAGCCAGACAGCCAGACTTAGATGAAATCTCTAAACAGCCAATACAAAATAAAATAAATATTTTCGTTTTAAATTGTTATCTTTATTAATTCATGTAAAATGTTATCAAAAGTGTATAGTTTTACTAAAATATACGTTTCCATATCATAACCAAAAAGAAATAGTCAATCAATTAACAAAAAGGATTTAATTTGTTTAGTCGAGTAAGAATCCATTTGCCGAAAATAAAAAAAAAGCTATACATTCTGTACAACCCGGTTAATTTAAGAATGCACCGTGTTCATGCATATATCTTGCTGCAAGGTGCCAACGTGACTTAATCGGCATATAACCATAACACACAAGTGTCGTAATGTTATAAAACACGCGTGTTTAATATCCAGGATTATGGGCCTAAAACCGACATTATAAGAGATACGTTACGAGCAAATGTGTTGAAAAAGATAGAATAGATAATTATATGGAATAAGATTAAAGCCTTTATAAAGCTTAGATATTAAATAGTAGCCACTATTCTCCCTGGTGAATATTCCTTTTATGTAAGCTGTAAAAAAATATCGAAAATCTGAATTAACAAAAAAACTATATAAACTATATAAGTAATTGAACCTGTTCATAAAATTTCACGAGAATCAGTTGAGAAATGCGACCATAAACCTACTTACTCGTAGGAGAGCGGACACTTGAAATAATTTTGGCCGAAGCAGAAGCAACTTCGTTCGCGTCGCTCCCTCGTTCAAAAAATAGCAGGAACAAAATTACAGTTACTACCCAGTCATAAATAGTTAAGATTTCCGATCTCTTTAAGTGCCTACCCACTTCACGCGAACTGTCTCTTAAACTAAATACCTTAAATATTCAAAATGTTGCCATTAAGGCCACTTTACTTACGTTTCACGTCGATGCCATTACAAAGTTTCAAGGAGACTTTGGTACATCTTTTGCGGGAAATTCAGACGCTGGTAGCGTTTAAAAGGGTTGGTACTGATCTCGTATATTTTATCGTCATTGAGCTTTTACAGATAAAATATAGATTATTGCCAATTGGTAAGAGGATGGAGCTTATGGGGGTAAAAGAGTACCTATCAGGTAACATTTTATGTAGATCATCAATGTGTTATGTATGATGTTTATGAAAAATCCTCTAATTTATTAAAAAAGTACAGTCCACTACAAAAAAACACATATAATGTACATCCAAATTGATCTGACAAATTAGACAGATCTTAGATACGCTTATATACGACTACCACGATACCACTATAAGTATAAAAAGGAGTGTATTAAAAAAAATACATATTAATGAAATGTACATTTATGAATAAATTATCTGAATTAGAAAATCATTCAAGGCTCAATACACAACAACCCCAATCAATCAAATGTGCAAAAAATTGATACATCTTTTTGCAGTTGACTGCACACTCTAGACCCACGTGAAAGCAGATCAATATGTACGGAAATTCTATACAAAATATTCGTAACCGCTTTCATTGTTCTAGACAATACTATATAGGTTTGTTTAATGGCATTAGCTACGAAGCTTACGGTTTCTATGATACTGTTTAATAGCATTGCAGGTTTGAAAGAATGAATGGAATGGGTGAATATTGCGAACCATGTAGGTACTTTTCTCAACATGAAACGTCAGAATGTAATATACACGTGGAATGAGGATATATAGAGGAACTTACACACACATACACACATGAGTGACAAAGATATAAATAGACAATATCACAAGTGGGAACGAGATACAGTTACATATAGGTCGTATACAGTATTTTTTTGTTTGTCACCTTTTTGTCAGTTGTTGTTTGTACTGAAACTGACTTAACTAAAGTGTATATGATATATCAAGGAGGTATTAAGTCTGATCCTTCTCAATTTAGTCAGCTTACTTTACTATCGTCCCTTTTGAACATTCGCTAGGCCTCCGTCTATTTAGTCCTCTATCTACGAAAATACACAAAACGTAAATTATTATTTTTAAATAAGTTCTAATTAAATTGAGGTATATTCTCATATAAATGTCAACATTATGCATTCTGTGAAAGCGCTTACTCTACAAATCTCGAGCTTACTTATCCTACCTACGCGTTGAAAAAAGGTTTTATGGCATTGTGGGCGGTAAACTAGAATAGAATATCCCGAAAAATACATGTATGCATGATCTTATATTATCCTACCATGACGTAACTACAGGTGGCTCCATTAAATAAACAATTACAAAGACAACAACCATAGGGAAGATGCAATATTTCCATTTTTGCTTTCAATTGAAAGAATCGCATGTAGAATAGACCATGAAATTATAAAAAAATTAAAATACTATAATTTAAGGTCAAAAATTCCTGTTACAAACTGACAATTTAAACTTTCGCGCCTAAACGGATCTACAGTTCCTGTGATGTCACTCATGTTTGTCACTCGCCATATTTGTTTGTCCGTGGTTCGTCCCTAGATATCATAGAGTTGCCTATGTTTTGACTTTTGACAGGAGTGACGTCACCAGACGCTGACTGTTGGATTGAATCACGTTCCGTTTCACATTACTGAAACGCCAGCTAGCCAAGCCAGCTGAATAAGCTTGAGCGCCTCCAAAATCTTTCTATTAGATTCATATTTGGCTTGCGCAAGTATGACCACGTTTCCTTCTTTCGTTCTCAGCTCAAGTGGCTTCCTGTTCGTCTCCGTAGGGATTCTCACATTTTATCCTTGCTTTACAGTATACTTTTTGTTCCCTCAACTCCTCCGTATCTCAAAGAGCTTTTTAATCACCTCACTTCCATCAGATCTTCACATAATCATCTTCTCGCTCCACCGCCTTCATCCACCAAGTTCTATAACAAATCATTCACCTTTCAGGCTGTCCGGCTGTGGAATGCTTTGCCGTTGCATAAAAGATGTGCAAAATCTCTTCAAATTTTTAAAAATCCTTTGAAACAATATTAGGTACTTGTCGCTGCCTTAAGTTGCCTTGTTGTCCTGTAATATATGTATTTATATAATTGTATTATAGTTTGTATGTATGTATCTATGTATTTATACTATACTTATTTATGAAAGTGTGTATTTGAGTGTGTAGTCAAGCTTTTCTTGATTTATTCCTACCTCTTCTTGAAAATTTCCTGCTACCCAAAGGTTGTCTGGAAGAGATCGCTCTAAAGCGATAAGGCCGCCTGTTGTTACTTTTATTTATTGATTATACTTTTGTAACATGTTTTTCTTATGTTGTGGTGCAATAAAGAATATTATTATTATTGTTACTACTTCAAATCGTAATCATTGTTTGAAATTAGTATGAACTAAAGTAAAAATGTTTCAGTTGCTATTATTTTATGTTTTTTCAACATTTTAGTCACAAAATAATGGTAAATATTATAGCTGCATCTTCCTTATTGTGTACGTGAACATACCAGAATGCGCATTGGCAAGAAAAATATAAAATTAGCTTTACTTACATATTATGAGAAGGTATCGTAACCCAGCGGCGAAAATGATATAATTAAGAACATTAATATTAGTGGTCATCATTATGAATCTTTAAACATTTACACTATCCTAGATTGTATACAATAGCATTTCTTCCTATTCGCAATTTCTTCACAATAGTTATTATCAATTTATATAAATATATATACAATGAACTATAGTGACAAAACAAGTTTCGCATAACAAAGAGCGTACCTTAACTACCTACGACTGGCGAGAAAACTCTAAACATCTAAAAAGCTTGTCTATAGCTTTTAGATCACTCAACGTGAAACAGTGTTCACGGCTTTGTAATAAAGATCACGTCGCGTCGTAGGGCCTTAATGACGTCACAGTTCATTAAGGCCACCCCCGCCCGATCGAAGCTATTCACAACCAGTCTCGACTCACCTCAATACTCGCTCTCAGTATATCTTGACCAAGAGATCCGTAACAACTCCGCGTGATCGAAGAAGATACTTAAAATGGTTCGCTTCAGGCGTGCGAACGGCGTTGTGAATGTCTATGTCGCCAGACTTCTCACGCCTACTTTTGCCTTACACGCGGTCGGCGACAGATTTAATGGTGTGAAAATCACTGGGTTTTGATCGTTGATCAGATTTTCAGACTTGTTATGCCGCACATACTAGTAGAGGCTCATCGTAGTACAGGATACGTTTATAATTAGGGGAAATGCATTTAGACATAATGAATATCATTAATTTTATCAAATATATTAAGGTCTGATGGACTCCCCACATCGTACTGTGGCTATACAAAATGGTGATAGTACCAATGATAAGCTATGGTGCCATAGTATGGTGGCCGCGCACCCAAACCACGAGTGCAATTACCAAAATCCAGAAAACACAAAGACTAGCATGTGTTGCGGCTACAGGTTGTATGAGAACAACCCCAACAGCAGCACTAAAAATCATGCTAGGACTCCTACCTTTACACATGCATATACAAAAGGAAGCGGCTGCGACGGCAATACGCCTAAAAAGCCTCAACCTATGGACGAAACTAAACACACCCCACACAAAGATCCACAACAGACTGATCACAAGCCTCCCCATCATGGAGGCTTCAATCGACAAAATACCAAGAACTCCAGTCTTCAGGAAAGACTATGGTATCTCACTAACGGAAGACTCGAGAGAGGGGCTAAACCAAACAGACCTTAGAATATTTACAGATGGGTCAACAACAAGCACGGGAACGGGATGTGGTGTGTTCTCAGAGGATTTTAACATACACTGGGTGAACATAACACGGTATTCCAGGCTGAATGCGTAGGGATAATTGAAGCCTGCAATGCCTTAAAGAGACGCCAAGTCGAGAAAACAAACATACGGATACTCTTAGACAGTAAATCGGTACTACAAGCACTGAGCAGTGACAGCATCACATCAAGCTTGATGTACGAATGCCACCAAAACCTCACAGAGGTGAGCGCAGATAAAAATAATGTTACTATACAATGGATCAAGGGGCACAGTGGCTCAAGAGAAAACGATGCAGCAGACACCAAGGCACTCACAAACTTTCTGGAGGAGCTGGGGTGGTTAGAGCGCTACCTCACCGATTCACGCAAAATAGGCACACTGGATGTCGACTTGCGGAGAACGCCCAGTATAACTAACTAAGGTCTGATGGATAAAGTATCCTTAAAATTCAAAGTAAAGGCTCAAATACTCTATTTAAGGTACGTTGTTTGAGTAGGAATTATCACGTATAAGGTGGCCACAGTGATCAAACTGACACCTTTGTTGCCACTTCGTATTTTAATGAAATAGAGGTGAAAAACGGGATGTGAAATTAGAATCAGGGTGCGAAACATTCCTAGGCACGTTTACCTTAATGCCTATAAGTAACAACGATCATAAAAAGTACCTACGTTCTCTAAGCTCTAGTGCAGTCATCCATGCGGCATCTCGATCTAAACGAGGCTTATTAGCTGTGATGAATGGACCACTAAGACGCAAATCAAACTCAAACTCAAACATTTATTCATGACAAAGTCAGGTTAAAAAAAACACATTTGGCTTTGTCACTAGCTTTGTTGCTAGCTAGCTTTACAGCCAGCGCTAGTTTTCCGCAGGGTCCATTCGGTGAGAGCACGGTGAGTGACAACGACAGATGTACAAATGACATACAAGCGATGAAATCTAAAAACAAAAAAAATAACAAGGAACTATTATATAACTAAAATACAAACATAAAAATACACAAAAAAGGTTATTTTTTTTAAATATAGCATAATAATGGTTTGTTGGCCTGCGAAAAGTTGCATCCCAACAAACCACTACGTGTGTCATCTATGCAAATCAATGCTAGTACTGAATCATAGTGGTAACTCGATCATAAGGGTTCCTGTGCCTTGTTCAGTTACATACAACTTGGCGGTTGAACAAGTTCTGTAGAACCTAATTAACTTTCTGTTCAAGCTGGTAGGTTTCTTGTGAAACTTATTTATAGTTTTCCCCACAGTGCTGTATTTTCTAAACAGCCTGAAATGCAGCTGCAGTACGAATCATATATTTTACGGAGAAATTGTAGCAATTAGTTGTGGTGCCTTGGACTTTACTGGTAGCAAAATATGGTATTAGCTTGAATGGTTTCTTATAACTTACAGAATTTATGTCGGGTAATAGGTTTGGGATACTTTAACACCTTCACTGCCTGGAACCCGCCTAGTGGGCGCCTACGCCGTAGTCGATTTCCGCTACATACGAGGGAAAACCGCGGGGTCGGCTACGAGCGTAGCACGTAGCGATTCTTGGCAGTGAAAGTGTTAAAACTAATAATAACATTTAACACTAATACCTATAAACCCTGTCATATCTTTATTTTATGATTATTAACTTGTCCCAAATATATGTTTCGCTTACAACTAAAACACTATTGATAGATTCGATTAAACCTCTATTTGGATATCATATTCTTGTAACAACATTAAGTGTTCATCAAATATTAAGGGCAAGTTGCATCAATCACAGTTTACAGTATGTTGATTTAAACTTTCACGAGTCTCACACATTATTCTTATGTTGTGGTGCAATAAAGAATATTATTATTATTATTTTTACTAAACGGCGACTCAGAGAGATAAATAAATAAGTTCACTATACGAGATTAAGGACCGGTTGATAAAAATAATGCAAATACAGGCCAGTAAACGTTAAATATGGCGCCGACTGTCAAACATTCCAGACAATTAGATTATAACGGACATAAATTAGGATTACTGACGCTTTAGAACAACCGCTCCTAAATGCACGCAAGTGCGAGGTGTAAACAATTGAAGCCGTAAGACCGTATCGCTGTACTATAATCCCCGTGGATGCTAATATCACTAAGTGACACGTGCATCGCTCCCGACGAGTACTGTCCAGACAAAGAGCCGGGAAACAAAACGAGGCTCACGCTCTGACGCCAGCGAGACGTGAGTTCTGAGCGATTGCAAAATCCTCGGTACAACTAACCAAGCGTCAACGCAGATACTTAACACATTCACTCGGTTTTATAAAGATCCGTTAGACCTTAGATATGTCAAAAAATGTTGTGAGTTACTAAAATGTGATTTGACATTTAGTCTAACGCATCTTTATAAAACTGGGCCATCATTTTTGTAGTGGATTTTCTGTCATGTAGCGTAAACTGACTGCGAGTGGAGACTTTCCGCCACCGAACGGGTTCTTGGCAGCGATAATGTGTCCCACTTATTTAATTAATGTAAGTATCTTTGGTTAGTAACTTTTGTCAAACCGGGGTCGCCGACATAGCTCAGAGAGTGAGCAGACTTAACCCTTAAATGCATGATTTTTTGTATAACTTTTTAATAAATTGAAATAGATGTGTCATGTTGTATAGATTGAGGGAAAAATAAAGAAAAAAATCATAGTATTTAAAAAAACATATACAATTTACGATGCATATATACATCATTATGCATTTAAGGGTTAAGTGGCAATGGGCGGGGCACAATCAGTCACTGTAAGGAGCTATAATTCGTTTTGTGTTGTGTTTCGATATCTGTGTTTGGAAGAAAGAGACAAAACACATTTTAGATATTATAGAATTGTTAAGTTTAAAAAAAAAGCGGGAATAATAATTTGCTATTAATACACAGGGTAATGCGCTTACGCAAGACGGAACACATACACCAAGTAGATTCACATCATTCGTCATTTCAATATGTCAAAAACGCATTCGAGAATTCAGCCTCTACACTCATTCCCATACCCACCACCCTCCTCCCATCTGCGTTCACATCTGTCTCCTTTGAGCAGTGCCTAATGAGAAGCGCCGAGACCTAAAATTTGGCGCCAACTCGAACTCTCAAGCACTCTGGAGCGTCGAGAGCCGGAGCGACTGGAGTCGCAACTGGGGCACGGGACACTTGCATTAAAATCAAACGAATTCAAACTTTATCTGATCGCAAGAGAAGCGACAGAGCACGCAATAAATAAAAGTGACGATCCATACTCGCTCAGTGCCAAATGGCGGTATTGATAGAATTTTTACGATTCTATTTTTAAGAGTCACTTTTATGTCGCCTGTAACCCGATTGTTCGATTGCAAAGGATATCGGCGGATATACTTTTGAGGAAGGAACGTCTTGGAACAGCGTGGAAGTTAAAGTAGCGCGCTTAAGTCCTGATCGAAACTTGAAAGCGACTTTTAAATGTCGTCGTATCTTAACTCATAAAATTACTCGACTTTAGCGCAGCGGGTAAGAAGAGCCCGATTTGTTTACTATTATATAACCATAATTATTGTGTTAACTTGTTGTTTAAATATTGTCAAACTTTCACAATTTTAACGGACCCTATGAAGCTCAATAAGGCTTGTATTACGGATACTAGACGAGAATACATTAAAAACGTAGAAAATATTCAAGACTCGGAAAAGAACTATAATTCTTGTTAATCGCTATTATATATTATATATATATATTATATATTTTTATGTATATTTGCCCTTACCGGATTTTGAACCCAAGACTGCTTCGCAGCCAGCTCTCCTATCCACAGATAACATTATTTTTATAACTATTCCATCCATGAATGCTGGCTTGATGAGATTATAATTAGAATGGCATGCATATATATCCTTTTGATCAGTGTTTTTCAATCTTATTCATGCTGCGACCCCCTTAATACAAACTAAAATATTTCGCGACCCCACCCTACGCTGTTCACTTTAAAAATATAGTATATATGAGTAGCCGCGACCCCCTTTAGAACGCCCGACCCACAGTTTAAAAACACTGCTTTTGATGAATTTGAGGCGCTCGTAAATCGTAGGCCGTCTACGCGTCTGTAGCAGTCATAGTGTGCTACGTGTTATTCGTACCACACTAATATTATTATGGCGTCCAGTAGTAGAAGTGCTACGCCGTAGCAAGTAAGGGCTGGTTGCATCGGCCGCATACACATTCATTGCCCAGAATCACTACGCGCTACGCTCGTAGCCGATCCCGTGGTTTTCCTCGTATGTAGCGGAAAGCGACTACGACGGTCTGACGCATATGTGTCGTCATGGGCCCTGAATGGGTTAACAGATAGAGTAACTTTCAATATGGCGCCGGCAGCTGTCAGCCCAAACAGAACTGTCAAACTTCCCATGCAACGGGAATTTAACGAATGTTATTTACAATCTATTATTACCAAATGTTTGAAACAACCCGCACAACAATTAATCTCAGATTTTAAAGTAATCACTAAAGTATCGTATTTATAGCTGCATAAACTAATTGAAAAAAAAACTTCTGTAGTGGTTAGAAATCAATTACCTGCTTCGTTATCATCGTTCTGATCTAAAACTCTTTCACGCAGACATGGGAATTCTCGCAATTATAAGTCGATTTGTGGGACCGGCGTCCTTTGATAACCCGCGAACGTAATAGTCAATTGAAAGGGAATTAACAATATGTATAATGAGAGTTAGTTAGTAGTAATATTAACTGTTTTCTTATGATGATGTAAACGTGCCAATGCTTGAAACTAATGCATTACTTAGCACTTACATTACCTATCCTACTAATATTATAAATGCAAATGTTTAGATGTTTGGATGTTTGTTACTCATTCACGCTTAAACGGCTCAACCGATTTGGATGCAATTTCGCACATAGATAGTTTATAGCCTAGATTAAAAATAGAATAGTTTTTATACCGGGTCCACGCAGACGAAGTCGCGGGCGGAAGCTAGTAAGATAATAATTCACGAATGCTCAACTGAGTCGCGACACTAGCCTTAGATCACCTGTAATAATGACCTAGATTGATAGTGTATCGCGTTTGCATTTCTGCAACCGCTGTGTGTTCTTAGAATTACAATATATTGTTACAATATATACGATGATTTTTAATTCATGAGCAGGAGTACATTTTTCTAATTCAGTAATTGATACCAAACACGATTAACTCGAAGTTACCTAAAACAAACGTTCTTTTTTTTCTGAGTTAAACTGAATAAGAAATCACTTTATAACTCAAAATCATTGTGATCCTAACGGTAGTGTGCGAAAATTTGACGTATGTGTGTTTGACGTATCTACTTAACTTCAAGAAATGTAGGGTGACCAATTCAGCGGATATTAGTGTTAATATTATCATTAAATATAATTAACTAAACGGTGGTTTAATTGCATGAGACCTCATCCATTGAAATCCGTTTTGGCTGTTTATCAATATTTTTCGACTCCTGATCACGGGATCAAAAATCATCGTATACCTACATTCAATATATTTTAAATCCAAATGATGAAAACTTGTGTTAAGAATTATTTAAAATTATACACTTTCACTGCCAGGAACCCGCCTAGCGGGTGCCAACGCCGTAGTAGCTTTTAGCTACATAGGGGGAAAACCACGAGATCGTAACCATTCTGGGCAGTGAATGTGTTAAGATTGGTATAATCTACACATGTGCCATCATGGTATTAAAGAGTTTATATTGGTGATAGGTTGCATTGATAAAATCGTGTGAATACACGCAGCCGTCGAGCATAGGTATACTTACCAATAAAAACAAAACTACCAGTCATTAGTGATCGACAATTGGCAACTTGTTCACATACCACAGACATTTTTTTATATAATGTTGAACCCCCGACACAAACGGGATTGTTATAAGTTTAACATGTGCATATGTGACTGTCTATTGCAATAAATAAAAATAAAAATGTTTTAATTCAGACCAGCGATCCATATTATATATTGATTTAAACTTTAACGATTCTCACACATTATTTATACTAAACGGGACTTAATCGCGTATAATTAACTTATTTATTTACCTCACTGAGGTCTCCCGACGTTTCGGATGTTTTTTTTTTATTATTATTTTTTTATTTATTTATCAAAAGTACAAAACAATTAACAATGTTATGTTACTCGCCAAACTGCGATAACAGTTGCAACATCCATGGTCACGGGACAACTCCCGTATTAGTATTAATAATGTGATCCATATTATGTTAGTGACAAAATGACATATGCTAGCTATGTTAGTAACAATAGTAATAATGAAAACAAAAACAAAACAAAAAGTACACAACAGATGGATTCAATCATTATAGTCATCGTGGGAGCAAATAGCCATTGTTTTTGGCCTCAGCTACTTGGTCCCACCGATAACCACTTCGAGCCAGTACTTGGTGAGCTAACATCCTCAGCATGCTGTTGCTGCTACCACGCACCCGTCGTAGCAGTGAGGCTATTCTTTTTCGTATGATGGCGAAAAAGTCAGCCGCATTGTTGCTCCCAAACCGAAAAACCGAATTGAGAGCGGTGTATCAGGGTGATGTGTAATGCCTGGGTGAATAATAGTTGTGTCCCTCTATTTAAAAAACTAAACATTTTGCCTCTGCCATGTTTGTACATACGGGATATATGTATGTTTGTCAAAGAACATCCCGAATACTTCAAATTACGGAGTGAAGTCATAGAGAGACGAACAAGACCACATCTTATGTCCCTTCTGTACAAACCTCGCAGTCACAAGGACATATACAAAAGAAATGTATTTAATACAACTATAACTATTTTTAATAATTTACCAAATGATTTAAAAACATTATCGGGGAACATATTTAGACATAAATTGACGAAATGGCTGATGGATAAATGTTTTTACAGTGTAAGGGAATATCTAAATTATAAAAATCTACTGACATCTTACTGACTGATTGTATCTTATTATTATCATTATTTTTAATTCAGTGACATCTATCAATATTGTATTCTAGCGTAATTTATTAAGTATTTGTACACATGCTTGCATGTTGAATACAAGGACATTTTATACTGTAAAACCTTTTATAACTGTATTCTGACAAATAAAAACTTCTGATTCTGATTCTGATTCTGATTCTGTTCTTTTTAATCAATCATTCATTTTTGACGACCGGTTAGTCTAGTGGGTAGTGACGCTGCCTACGAAGCTGAAGGTCCTGGGTTCGAATCCCGGTAAGGGCAAATATTTGTGTGATGAGCATGAATATTTGTTTCTGCTGAGTCATGGATGTATTCTATGTATTTAAGTATTAATATGTATTAAATATATCGTCGTCTAGTACCCATAACACAAGCCTTATTGAGCTTACTATGGGACTAGGTCGATTTGTGTAAGATTGTCCCCTAATATTTATTTATTTATTTAATCATAATGCAGTCTCTACAGTGTTCGACAATCATTTCAATAGGTAACAAAGTATTGAATATGTCTATCCGTGCCTCATGCTCCCACTCACGCATAATCAATTATGTAAGAGTGGGAGCATGACGCAACTTATTTTTAACATTAGGTTTCCTTTCAATATCAGTACGCCTACAACAAAACGCCCACGTAGCATTGTAATCTGACTCTAATCGGTGGTTAGTCGGTATCTTTTCGGTACAAGAAAACGTTTTAACTCTCCTCTAGTATATAATAATCTCCGACAATGAGTTATTCTAATGGACCACATTGTTTGAAATAAATCACAAAGAAAACTGAAACATCAGGTTTTCAGGCGAAAGCTTTTGTCAAAATGAGAGACAAGACAAAAGAATTTTAAAGCCTTTCGTTTAAAGCCTAAAAAAAGCTTTAGAATAGATTTTTGTTTTGCAAATTGAACAAGGCTGTGATTGGCTAAGTCTTTGTTCTGTTTTTTTTTTTATCTTTACAAATTGGGTCCCGTGGTTCTAAAAAACTCCTTCTCTTAGACATGACGATATGCCAACGCGTCTGGTGGAACAAAGGAGTCTTGACCATAAAAAGGTCAATTTTGTTTCGACGTCTCGTTCATGGCTGAGGCTGTATAAAGTTGATACACCTTCAGGTGCCATACGTTTGTTTGTTGCCGACGTGGTATTCAAATAAACACAATTCACATGAGGTCTTGAGTAATTATAATAACGCCAGTGGGAACTAAAGTAATCAAGTTCTGTATTTGGACTTGTGCCAGCCATATGGCTCCCATCACACAGTTCCACGGGCTTGTTACGTGCGTAGGTAGGTACAGTCGAGTTCTCCAATATATGTACACTTTTTTACCAACTCGAATGCGGCCGCTAACAATTAGTATGCAAACGCGTTCGATTAGGTAAAAAAGTGTACATATATTTATGAACTCGACTGTACTTGCCTTACAAAATTCACTTTGATTTTATTCACAACAATTAACTCATACATTTTTGTATATTTCATCGTCTCCAAATATAAAAAAAACATTAAAAATTAAAAAAAAACATAATTTTTATTTTAATATTATACTTTATGTCATTTTATTTCGAACTGGATGCCAGTGGGAAGTGAGGCGATAGGCAGCAGTTTAAACATTTGATCTAGTGCAATCTATCAGAGCACCGCACGCTCGTCGACCCGCTCCCCGCTGGCGTCCAGACCGCGGACTGCGCAGAATCTGACGACGCCTCACATGTATGTTATACGTTCGCAACCAAGAACCCGCCTGGTAGGCACTCGTAATGTATTCTCATATGCTCAGCCCGCTATTCTGTCGGTTTCTGGTGTATTGTTCCACTTTTAGTCCGGTTGCGAAAGTGTAAAAAATCATCAAGCCGTATAGACTGCAGCCCGTGAGATCGAATTATTGCTGACCTATTGTCCACATACCTACATACATACGCTCAAACAACATAACCCTCCTTCTGAGGTAGTTGCGTAAATACATCAAGGTTAGTATTTTTGTTTTTATCACACAAAAGCTGCAGGGATCCACTCACTGTAGTTATCAGAAGCCAAACTCGCCAGTTTTTAAAGCAGCGTTGACGTCATCGCAAAAGTGCACAACATTATCGGGTTACCACTATCATAATTTGGCACTTCCGTTCGCTAAGAGGTGATAAAAGAGCTGTACTGAACCATACATAGCACAATTTACTAATTCACTAACGTTATGAAGGAGCAAACCTACTTAAAACATGGAATCCCTTCGGTCTGTCACTGAGACTGTTTGACATAGTTTCTGTTTAAGACACTGTCGTAAAACACGCCTCCGTTCAAGAGAAAATATATTTATGTCTTTCGCGCACGAGAAAGAGAGATGCAACACTATGGAAATATTGCAGATTTGATATATGAAGCAAAAAGTCATCGAGCTTAAAGCAAAGAGCCAGGCGATGTACGGATTTCGATCCGACCCATTTCACGCGGAGCGTTACGGGCGCCTTTCGCTACACATTAACACTTTCACTGCCAGGAACCCGCCTTGTGGGCCTACACCGGAGTCGCTTTTGCATTACATACAGGGTAAACCAGGGATCTGCTACGAGCGTAGCGCGTAGCGATTCTTGGCAGTTGGAGAGCTTAAGCTGCTACGGACTATGGCGTAGCTCTAAGAAAGTAAAGCGATGGTGAATAAGTTAAATAGATATAGCCAAAATTACGGTCTATATCGGAACTATCGGAACCGTATACTCAACAATGGACGATCGTTATGTAAATAAACAATTAGCAATTTAAAACGTATACACGTGTATCGCTATAAATAAATTCACTCACTATAAATACAGAAACACTCACATAACCAAACTGTCACGTTTAAAAGTTTAAAAGCAACCCAAAACACGTCGCTAAAAATACCTAGCATTTAACGTGGTGGCACGTTAATGTGCACAATAATAGTCGTCTAACGAGATTGTGCGATGGATGCTGCGGGCGGAGTATAATAGACTCGGAAAGTGCATTATATGAATATATTTATATAGTACCGTAGGTATTCCGTTATTGTTCCGCCATTCATGAAATATCTCGCAAACTTAGAAGTGGGACCCGGTTTACGAGTATCATATCTGTGCACTGTTATAGTACATAATTATAGACGTACAAATGTATTGACGTAATTATGTGTTTATGCAGTTCTGTTCCCTAACTTGGAGCTGAATAATATCGTTCTGAGGTATTTTACAAGCATTTATTTAAGTTGCACTATTTGTATTAAGTATGTTGGTAAATGATTATGATGCAAGTTATTCTTGTTGTGTCAACCATGATAAGACGACAATATAGAGATTTGTAGGTACATTAAGAGTTTCAAATTCGAATATTTCGGAAAACGGAATTTTATTTATTTTTATACCCATCATTACACACCCACTATATGTAGGTAAGGGAGGGGTAATTTCCGGAACCACTTATCCGTTTTCAAAGATTCTTTCACCATCAACGTCGCGGACTTAAAATCTCTTCTAATTGTGTTTGAACAATCAAACTGTTGCGGGTAAATCACCAATCCGTGATTTTATTCAGTCACATTAGGCCGACCATTATAACAGGGTTTGCGGTGGCAAACTTCACTCAATTTGGTAACTTGGATCCTCGCTAGTTATGTCAACAATGCTAGACCCAAATTACAGGCAACTATGTGCCAACAAAGCCACTACAGGAAGTTTATACGGCGGAGCGAATATTGTAATTTCGTAATTTCGTTTAGGCAGAAAGTAGAGATGCGGAGCGCTCTTTGAAGCGTTGAATATTTCAAGTAATTACGCGGTATAAGTTTGCTGTCACTTCGAATACAGGACATACATTTTATTCCCACCAATCCGAAGGTATTTAAAGTATGACAGACAGCCCTCACACATTACTATTCTAAAGCTAAAGCTTAAAGTTAGGTGGAAACACAGTTATGGGCCATATCTTAGTCATTTATAGTAGTTTATGCAACTAATTTGACGACCGCTTTAGCCTAGTTGGTTCACTACCAACGAAGCAAGAGGTCCCGTGTTCGAATCCCGGTAAGGGCATTTATTTATGTGATGAGCACGAATATTTGTTCCTGAGTCATGGATGTTTTCTATGTATTTAAGTATTTATTTATCTATATAATTATGTTTATCGTCGTCTAGTACCCATAGTACAAGCTTTGCTTAGTTTGGGACTAGGGCGATTTGTGTAAGATTGTCCCCTAATATTTATTTATTTATTATTATTAATACGTAATAGAGGCCAGAAAACACGAGTTTAACAATTGAATCACACGAGTCTTTTAAGCCCTAATTATGTACAGTTGCATACACTACTTTATCTACACACATAATAATATCATAAGTAGGTACTCTAAGATGGGTTCAGAAGCCGTAGGAAAATGACCTGCATTGCCTAGTGCTACTCGTACCTGTAAAATAGCTAAAGACTACAGATGTTTTTCAAAAATGCAATAAAATATAAAGGGGACGATAATATTTATTATAGGTTTAAAATATTATTTGTTAGTTTTTAGAGTTCATTTTTTGTGTCGGGGGGTTTTTAAATTTTTAAATTTTACTTTTATTTTTTTCTTTCTTTCTTTAAACAGCAAGAAACACACATTTCTGTTCACGACTTAGGATTCATCCTGTGAACTAATACAGAAACAAATTATTTTTTTCAACTAAAATGTTAATCACAAACAGCTTTTCACAATTCAACTTTCGTAACAGGTCAAAATTTACGTTTCGTATCGATAACTGTTAATATCTACGGATACTAGAATAGAGACCCGCTTGAGTTTTGACAGGTGTTCTAAATTTATACTCATAACCTTACAAAAATCGATACTGTAATAACATTAAAGTATTGATTTTACCTACTACAAGAAAGTTCTCGTAGTAAAATTCGTTTTTGTACTCGTCGATTAAAATCTGTGTATTAAGATTTCGTAGAGAATACTGCAACATCACTCTTTTCATCGTTGAATAGTCTATGTTACTTCCGAAACAACCGAAATAACTTTTTTATACTCGTCGACCTTAATGTTTGAATTAACTTCGTACACCAAACTTAAATCACATACTTTTTACTATGGAGCTGCCAACTCAACATTTCATAACTGTTGAGACAACTAAAATGAAATTGACCAATCACGTGGCGCCTTTACTGAACTATAATGTATTTGACCAATAGGACGCCGTCATGAGAAAGTCAAAAGATAATAGACATCAACGCACAAAAAAGAAAAAGCCGTTGGTTGCTTCGGGGCCCAACTTGAGAAGAAATGTAAGAAAAAAAAAAAAAAAAACTACAACATTACGGACGCCGGTGGTGTGATGTGATAACTTTTCTTTTCAAAACTAAACTTAAAAAGTTCAAATAAAAACTAAGAAATGGGTCGTGACAGTGACGAAACATCTTTAACTCCTCAAGAAATAACTACTATGGCAGAGGAAGCCACACTTACCTTGCTACCTGAAAATTCAAAGAGCCTTTACAATAGTAGAACTAGACAATATAGTAGGTACTTACGATATTTCGTTTTCTTATACATATATAAACTCGTATTAATGACTTAAATTATTAACTTTAATGAACTCGTACTAAAAGTATTTTTCAGAATAGTGTCCATAATCAAGCTTTTTAATCTCGTACCTTACTTAGGCTACTCAGCAAGCTTCGTGGCTTAAACACGTTAGTCCACTAAAAAGCTCTCTATTATAAAACGATTGTGAAAAATACTATTTAATAATGCTGGTGATTTTCTAAGGTTTGGGAACGCATTTTAGAGCACTAATGATATGTGCATAGATAGATACAATAATTAAGAACGTAGAAAAGTTTAAAAACCCCGACATTTTCATTTCAAAGTTCAATATCTAAAAACCGAACCAATTTTGATGAAGCTTAGCTAAGAATCGGGGCCTTTTCTTCGAACTTTTTACGTCCGAATTTCACTTGCCAACCAACTTTTCGCCGATGATTAACTTTGACAACTAACTAATGGCACATTTTTGTATGACAACGTTTCATATGGTAGAATTATTTTAAAGTCGATTATTGTAATGACTTAAAATGTTTGGGATACCTATCATTTGGCCAATCTTTCAGTTGGTCAAAAAACTATTAACAACAGTTCCCTTTTCTAACATCAGGTAACTTTTTACTTCAAAGAACAAGACAGCATTCACTTTTATTCAACGTTATTAATCAATACTGTGTGTGTCTGTGTGTGTGTGTGTACGAGCGAAGCGAGGAGAAGTGTGTCAGAACTGTGACGTGACTGTGTGCGTCTCACGAGATATAGGTAATAACAATATATATAATTTCATATAATATACATAACGTATAACAATCATATAACACATAGTATATTTTCGTATAAGGATTATAATAGGATATAGTAGAAGATTAGGTTAGGGCAGCCAGGAAATGGGGGCTTTGCAGTAAAAAGACAACAAATAATAGTGGTATTATTTGTAGGTTAGTTTAGGGTTAGCTTGTGTCCCTTGGAGCGGAAATAAGCAACCCGCGAAGCGGGGTGACGTCGACACGCTGGCGGTTAGGTTAGGTTAAAAAAAATTGGCGTGCGTTTGTTTTCAAAAAAAAAACCACATACATAGGAACATTCCACCAAGCAACAGTCCAAAAGTAATTATGTAAACACTTTCGCCAATGATGCAATTCATTCAGGTACCTTCATTGTCATAAAAACAAGTTAGCGGTTGCGCTTACCCACATAAATATGGTACATAGTTACTTAATGAAACCTTATTAAATAAAACATTTGGTAAGCGTTATACCACGAAATGTATATTACTCGAACTAAATCTTAAAATCTTATGAGAAATAAATGTCTTAAACCATAAACCATTCTGTTACTTGAAAGGTGGCATTTTGTAAAATGACTTTATAAAAAAATTACCAAGCATACAATTGGTAACCGTGAGGTTTGGAAATAAAACGAAATATTTTGATAAGTTGACACATGATCATTCCGCGATACAATTTTTGGCAATAAATAGGAGTAAGTACCCTAAGAACCATCTCCATCACGTCAGCTTTTGGACAGAAAAACCGCATTAAAATCGGTAGATTCGTTTAGGAGTAACGCGCGTCAAACTTATACCACCCCTCTTTTTGCGTCGGCGGTTAAATACTTTTGTGACACATCAATAAAAAAATCCGTCTCGATGGACCTTACAATAATATATGTATTTCTCGTCCAATACTTTAACGTGTACCACTGAACTGGAAATTAATATTATCGTAATCATTTCTGCCTGCTGCGTATTTTGTGTCACCTCGACAACGATGTGCAAAGCTGAAATACCTACAAGCAAGCAATAGCTTAAAAACATATTTGAGCTAAAATAACAAATTTATACATGTCTTTCATTGTTTCTATTGGAAATTAAATCGATGAGAAAATAGATTTATTTTTCTTTCAATACTATTTATGGAATGATATTCTTTAATTTAAACGTAGTTATTAAAACTGCATAAACTGGTTTCAGTTTGAGTAAGTATTTTAGAATAGAATAGAATAGTAGTTTATTGCCACACAACAAAACATAAAAACATACCAAACGGAAAATTAAAGACTAAATCTAGTATATCTGAAAATCATTTATCAAAAAAGACTTAAAATATTACTAAACAATAATAGTCTCTTATCAAAGACGCAAATCCGTTTAAGTTTATTGAAAGAAGAGGACATCTATAGGAAAGGCTATAATCAGAGACATGAAGGATATTATGACATGCCGCCGATGTAACATTTTTCATCTCGAATCGGGCCCCACTGATTATCTATTGTAGTACAGTCGAGTTCTCCAATAACCTTTCAAAAATATCTACACATGTGTCTTATAGCAGTATCAATAAAGTCTCTGTATAGATATTTTTGAAAGGTTGTCTGTGTCGATATTGGAAAACTCGACTGTACAAAGTCCATAGTCATAGCAAGCTTTATGTAGTTTTTTTACTTATGTTTGTTTATTGAACCATATTGGCTCATATTTATTATTTATTTATTATTTATTATTAACAATATATTTACACGGCATTACAGACAAGCCAATACACCGAGAAATTAAACATTACAAAATAATAGTATACTCGTACAAAAAACATATTCATTATGGACAACATCTAGGCGACATTAAACACAAGTACTGGACAGTCTATCATCCATCGACTCACAAAACCTTAGACATTCACGGCACACATATAATGAATTCGTTATGCCTCACGAAGACGGTCGAAGCCCCGCCCTCCGTGTTCCATTTTAGAGCACAAAGCGGACTATCAATGGATAATACGGCCTATTTTTACTGACCACTCGTGCACTCTACACTAATGATATTTTTATCGGTAACCTAATTTTATGGTTATTCTGATGCATATGGGCCTCAAAGGCGTGAAATCTACTTTTAGTTAGCGCGTTGTACGAGTGGCAAACAAGTTCAATGTGTTTTTATTTTTATATAACGACGGTGGTTAACAAGCATACGACCTGTTTAGTGCTATATACCTAGTGGATTTTTATGCAAATACTAGCTTTTGCCCTAGTCCATTTGATTTCTTCTGGAGAAAATTTTAGTAGTCATAAGAACTTTTTTATCCTGGATAGTATATCAAATGTGCCACCTGTTCGCCGCCGGCAAGTTACACTTGCCAGGCTTGCGGTCGTGTATGCCGCTCCCGCATTGGCTTACACAGCCATGGAAGACGTTGTCTCCCTTCTTGACACTGCTTGTATAGTCTGTAATAGACTTAAAGGCCATTGATGATGATGATTGATGATATCAAAATACAACCAGTTTTCATTCTGACATTTGACACTGACTAATAAAGTTTAGTAGATATGTATGGGCATACTTGTCCATCATTTAATAGATAGTAATTGATTGACACTTCGAGTCTAGTCGTGTTTCCGAGTTTGACCGATGAAAAAACCCGAAGAAAATTCGGTACTATCTGTATCTATTTCAGTTGCTTATGCACGGTGACACCTATCATTTGGCTGACAATTTATAACCTCGAAACGCAAAAGATGACGTAAGTTGTACACCAACAGCTGTCACCACACCAATCAATTTAAATTAGGGTGAGTTGCACTAAATTGTCTGTAATCGTAAGCGTTTTTTAGGCACTATAGTTTTCAGAATGGATAGTTGTAGTGTATGTATCTTATCTAGGTATGTTTTATATGTGCTTCCATATGTGCTAATACTGTAGTTAGTTATAGAGTCAGCAAGTGATAAATACATCACCCTCAAGGTGGTGCACGTGGGATTTTAAATTTTAGAATTGACAACCTTGCTAGTATGGCTCTTAATTTCTTACATATTCCATCAATGTGGTTTTTCCAATTAAATCTACTGTCAATGATCATTCCAAGGTGTGTTCAGGAACTAGGTCGAGTTTTGAGCAGCTACAGACCCCATCAGTACTCCCCAGATGCATGCAAACGTGATCGTGAGCTATCAGATATGGTGTAACTGGCCTCTTTTTATGTGCAGATGTTATATGCATTAGCTTGGTCTTTTTGGCGTTGATGGCCAGCCCAACATCATGATGCATAAATTTCATGTGTATGTACCTATGTAACAATGTAATCAAAGCTGGCGAATAGATTTTCACTCGCTTCCATTATTCGTATTGACTTGAAACTTGCCACTATGTAAGTATAATAAAGATGACAATACACTAATTGATACCATTACGTTGAATCAGAACCCTTCAATTCCTTAATGTAAGGCTCGTACAAAAATTATATACAAGAATGTTTTTTTAACGAAAATCTCATTACATCCTACTAATATTTTAAATGCTAAAGTTTGGATGTTTGTTTCTCAATCACGCTTAAACGGCTCAACCAATTTTGATGAAATTTTGCACGAACATAGTTTATAGCCTGGATTAAAATATAGGATCGTTTTTTAACCCGGGTCCATGCAGATGAAGTCGCAGGCGGAAGCTAGTTATAATATAAGACTAATCGTTTCTGAGTAAAACCGCTAGGATGGTTGCTGACTAAATTCTTGACCAGTAGTTAGCCTGGTTAATCGGTAGTAGTTAAAAAGTTCCGTTGTGACACAAAAATTAGCCATACAATTCTATGGTTAATTCTTGTCACAAGGGATTTTTGAACTACGACCGATTAACCAGGGTAATTACTGGCCAAGAATTTGGTCCGCACCCAAAGTTAAAATCCCAATGTTTGACATGTTTCTATGGAATTACAGTTACCGGCGCCATATTTAACGTTGATCAGTGTGTATCGTAAGTTGGTGCAACCTGTTTAGTACACTTAGGTATCCCTACTTTATCTGTTGGTCAGACTTGGGATTGCGGCGTTGGTAAGTAGTTCTGCGCAAGCGCATCATATGTCAAAATTAAAACCACGCCTTCTTCATCCATACTAGCCTAATACTAATATTATAAATGCGAAAGTACTAATATTATAAATGCGAAAGTGTGTGTGTTTGTATGTTTGTCCTTCTTAAACGTCGCAACGGAGCGTCGTATTGATGTGATTTTTTGTATGGAGATAGTTTACAAGCTGGAGAGTGACATAGGCTACTTTTTCCAGCGGGAAAACATCTAATTCCTACGGGAAAATTCAATTCTTTTCGGCGTTTAGATTAAGGGTGGATCGCACCAAACTATCTGTGACGTAAGCGGTGTTCGTCAAAATCTGTTTGTATGGAAAGTTCGACCAGTTTCTATGGAGTGACAGCTGCCGGTGTCATATTTAACATTGATCGGTCTGTAATCGTAATTTGGTGCAACCCGCCCCTTAGCACGTTCCTTAGAACGGTTGTTTCATACCATCTAATCGTGAGTTACGTCCGTTAGAATCCGTTTATATGGGAAATTTGAACAGTTATCTATGGGATGACAACTGCCGCCAATATATTATGTGAACAAATAAACTAAACTTCTAAATATTAACCGGCCCGTTAAACCATCCTAAATATATTATAGGATTTAATGACAATATTACCTAATTAAACAGAATCTTTCCATTGCGGACAGTGAACTTTGTAGCCTATTTTGGCCTGTTTAATTTATAAATTAAACTTCAACTACAACGCGTTGCCAATTTTGATGAACAGTAATTGACTTAGATCAAGAAAATAATACTACGTCAAAACAGGCTACAAAATTCACTGTCCGCAATGGAAAGATTCTGTTTAATTAAGTAATATTGTCATGAAATTCTCGTAGTAATCGTACTATATAATATTAGTAACGGCATTCGTTCTCAAATTAATATTAAAAGTAATAAAACCTTCGTTAACGGCTATTTTAGTTTAGTAATACAGAAATGGGTTATATTCGTTCAAATAAATTATCTAGTATATACTCTTATCTTTCTCTTTCGCAAGCTTTTTTTGACGGACCGTATCGTTTGTGTCGTTTTATCTAACATATCATTTATTTCAGTTTTTAAAACGAAGTTATAATTCACGACGTCTATTTTTGTCTTATATGGCAACTCTTGAGACAAGATGGCGAAAGATGCTTCTAATTCCGAAATAACCTACTTACACCCCATTATCGAATCAACACTAACAGCTTTCAAAATTTTGATTTTCTATCAAATGGTGACTTAAACACATACTAAAACTTTCCACTGATGCTATAAATGCAATTAAAAACCTTCGTTTCGGCGTTTTTCAATGGAAGTTGTCTGTTTTATCTATGCAGTTATATCTACGAGTTTATACTACTAGAAAAGCACATATAACGTGAATCACTAATCGTAGCCCGCAGAGGCATGGAACTTCATCGATTGACTACCATGCACCACGTTCACGTGACCCATCCGGCCGTACTGCCACCATATCTTTGGATTCTATTTGAACTTGTGGACATCAAAAACTTAGCATGGCAGTTGAATTTGACGCTTCTCCAGCACATCGGGGCATGATGCCAAGAACGGTGGAACGGGAGGATCCACGAGTTAGAAGCGATATCTGGGGTCGTCGAACGGGTAGAAGCGGCGGCGTCCGGGCCGGGAGGGGCGACGGTTTCGGCGCGCGCTATCGATCGTATCGCATACCTTCCGTCGGCCGCAGCACAGCATCCTCCGAGCGCGCGACTGTCCGCCCGGCGAAGACTTCAACCTGGTAAGTTTTCGCCACTGCATGGGTGCTGTTAGCGCGGCGGGTGCCGGCGCGGCCGCGGGCCCGGGGACTCGCGCATCGCGGCCGGGACGCGGGCGGAGCGCGCGAGCCTTCCTCGCGGAGTGGCCGCGGGCCGCCCGCGCGTGCGCGCCAGCCGCCACCGCCCTCTAACACCACCCTCCTACTCCCTTTGCGATTAATAATTCCGGCTACGCTGCCAGTGCGTATGTGGGTTAGTTTTTTGGCGATCGATGCCGCTATTTGGTGCGAGCCGCTTCCGGTCGCTAGACCGTCGGTGCACCCGAGACGAAGGCAGACGACCTATTAATTGGCTGTCCGGCGATAAGCTTCCCGGTATACACTTCAATGTAGGACTAAATGCAGGGATTATACTGAAGTGGCATGTCAGATTAGATGTTAAAACGACTTACGGGTTAGGTTAGGTATACGGGTTTATCTGTCTTGACATGTTGATAATCAAATGATATGGGACGTGTTGCACGCTCGCATCCACTTTTCCACAATCACCGAGCCTAACGTATCAGAAAAAGTACACACAACACTTCGCATATCTATTATGATATCACAATGTAGAATGTCATAGCTCCGAGAGATCGGATGGCGTTTGGAGAATTCTACGAGCGTTCAAACCGCCGTCAGTCCCCCTTAGCATTATTGTCAAAGTTCTTGCAGATTTGGATCCCTTATCCCAAAAAGTTTTATAAATAAATAAGATAAATTTGGGGACAATCTGACACAAATCGACCTAGTCCCAAACTAAGCAAAGCTTGTATTATGGGTACTAAACGACGACAAACATGCTTATACCAGATAAATAAATACTTAAATACATAGAAAACATCCACACAAACAAAACAAACACAAACAAAACAACACACACACAGAAACAAATATTCGTTCTCATCACACAAATAAATGCCCTTACCGGGATTCGAACCCAGGACCTCTTGCTTCGTAGGCAGGGTCACTACCAACTAGGCTAAAGCGGTCGTCGTCATAAATAAAGAAATAATTGTGTTATGGGTACTAGACGACGATATATATAATGGATGTATTTATGTAGTCCTGGACTTGTTAAAAATATGTAGGTACCTGAACATGACATGCTAGTTTGCCGGTACATTGTCAATAAAGCGACCAGGGGACTGACGACGGTTGGAACGCTCGTTGAATCACGCGTTTACTGCTAAGGTGGAGGAGGTATACATCAAGTCAAACTACACTACAGTATACCTAAGATAATAGATTTTTAACAGTAATGTTTACTCAGCAGAAACGTCCGCTAACAAAATACTAAAAATCGATCAATGTGGAAAAAAATGAAATTTTTAAATTTTCCACTTTGATCGAAATGCTCTTGTATGCCGATGTCAAAAAAAAAACAACAAAAGTATGACCTTGAAGTTCAAGTTGTAAAATCGAACCGTTCTGGACAGATCCCGCACAAGGCATACGAAAGGTTAATAGATTTTTGTTTCCTGAAAACCTAAAATTCTATTTTGTCAGCTATATTTTACACATACTACAAAGAACTGAATTTAAAAATCTGCTCCCGCCTAATCATCGAGCTTGCTCTTTAAAATTCACGCGAATGTTTATAACCCTAATTATCGTTAAGAGCATAATTATCAAAATGTGTTTAGACCTAATACGCTTCATTTTCGGACGGTCTCAGAGACCGGAGGATAACCACACGTAGAACCGACTTGAGGGAACCTCTTTGAGATCGTCCCGTCAGTTTTCTACTCAGATTAATGGAATTTCAACGACCTCTGCAGTAAAAAGACAAAATCGTTAGCTCGAAACTTTCAGACGCTGCATCCATCACCCGCCCAATGGCTACAATCAAGAGTGATCTATTTTGTACGAAATTAACACTTAACTTAATTATATTTTAGTCAAATTTACAAAGGCTGTCGTGCTTTTAATAGCCGGTTTTTAAATGTCAAATGAAAAGACTAAAACGCGTTAGTTTAGTTAGTGGTATAGATTGGGGAATCAAACCCAACAGCAGGTTAAGATTTTGTGACTTCGGATATCAAGCATAAAAATCAGGCCTGTAAGTTTCGTATAAGTAGTTCAATAAAATTGTTTTTTTTTTCACAAAAAATACAAAACAAATATATTCCAAGAGTTTATAACAAAATGTCGTATGTCTCGCAATTGTTTATTATCATATAGCCTAGGACCGCAGCTACAATAACAATCACTATATAGAAAGTAATACGTAGGTATCATTTACAGAACCAACTACCTACATAATTGTAGTGACGACATGTCGAGTATCAACGACGCTTTCTGTCCCGACCTCTACTCTACCCATTCATGTCACGCGCATAAAGAATTTGATCAAGGGTTGTAGTCTTGCGAAAAGCATGCCAGCTCCATGAAGGTCAAATGCCCACTCAGCAGACATGCACATGCATGACATTTGGTTCCAGGGTCACGATTCCAGCAGTGCCAAGAATCGCTACGGTATCCCGCGGTTTTCCCCGTATGTTGCGGAAAGCGCCTACGGGGTAGGCACCCGATAGTTGAGTTCCCGGCACTGAATGTGTTAAATTTAATGCAATGCCTCTAATCTAAGTCTAATTTTGAGAAATGAGAGCGGGAATATCTGTTTGACATGACGGGAACATGACATTTGCTCGAAAATATTAAATAACCAGTCGAAAATATTAAATAACAATCGAATGCTCTAATTCGGTTTTATACGCCCATTTGTTTTTGTAGTTTTCAACGCAACGATTATATTTATTTGGAATTTATTCGTCGAGCTAACGATCTTCGACTTTGTAGCATTTCGACAGTCCGTAGTCGAGACTACAACTCACACCCCGCGCAAATTCCTTGTTTATGGACAGGCGACGCGTGTGGGGTATGCTACGCGAGCTGTCAGACGTGTATGGAAACCCTCACGCCTTAACAGCCACACACCTAAGCAATGCCATATAGTTTTTGTGACTCCTGACACGCCACTAAACGCTTCACTTGTCCATTAACGCGGAACGCGGCCTAACGTGTCAGGATCAGGATGAGCGTTAAGTCTAATAGAAGTTTTGGTTAAGTAACATAAAGTTGGTCGAGATTATAAGCTCTTTTATGAAAGCTTTCATATCCCATTAAAGTACTCAGTTAAGGACGCTAATGTATAATGACAATGGCTCTTCATTTAAATAAGGTCTTCTATTTTCGTCTTACTTTGAGAAACATTTCCAATATTAAAATATGATAAAAATTTCAGTATTACGAAAAAACATTGCTTAGGTATATTCACATATTTTCGTGATTAAACTAAAGTGTTTTTGTTATATTACCGTCCCACGATTAAAAAAGAACCGACTTTAATTTTAGTATATTTACTTAGTACCTACTTAATATACCGGACGGGCAGCATATTCGCAGTTCTGAATAACAAGGAAAACTAAAAATGTACACTTTAAAATAGATCACAGCACATGACTAACATTTACTGATTCCAACCACTAAAATAAACAAACATCACGAAGAATCCGACTAATACGACAAAGACCTTAATTTGGAAATGGCGTGGCCCGTCGTGGACCGACCGGATTGATTGGGGCAATTCCCAAAATTATATTTATTTCCACCGTCTCATCGCGACGCGGCGAAACGATTTCATGCCCGGACTGTAGTGGATGGAAACTACACACATGAGCACAAAAACGTGTACACACTTTTTTGAATTTCTATACAACGTGTATCTGTTTTCTCTGCTATTGAGTGTAGGTGGGAATACAGCATGTGTTCGACGTTTCTAGTTAAAAATCATTGTTGAAGGCTGTTGTTCACTCGGAGACAACTACCGGAGGTTTAAAAACAGTCGACATCATCTTTACTTAACTTTCTCAGGCCAATTTTATATCATAACTAGCCTTTTCCCGCGATTATGTCTGCGTGGAACTCGTTTATATCGTAGCTCCATAAACCTTCTTAAGGGATGATTTCCGGAATAAAAAATATCATATGTTTTTCCACAGAACTCAAACTATCTCCATACCTTATTTTATCTCAATCGACTCAGCGGTTTAAGCGTGAAGAGGTAACAGACAGACAGACAGACACACTTTCGCATTTATAATAATATGGATGTTTTGCGCTCCTTTTCTAACTCTTAAGCTGGAAGCGCGTGGAAACGTGCACGCAAAGCACATTGATTTGACATTGGGGTGTGATACGTAGTCTCTGATCGACCCACAGATTTTAAAACCGTCATCCAGTTCCAGTGCTAGAAGATCGAAGGCTCCTCCTATTCATGCCACATTCCAATTTTAATCAAAAAATATCAGATTATTAACGTTTTACGCTGTCACTGTGTTTATTTTTCGATATCATACATAATTTAATATCAAACTTCTGTAGTCAAATGTGATGGGTAACAGAAGAGGTTATGTTATGTTACCAAAAAGTGATGATTGTATACAACACTGGCAGCCCGCGTATTGTAAATAAAAAATAGCCTATAACCATTCAGAAAGTCCATTCTAAAAATAAAAAATAGCCTATAACCATTCAGAAAGTCCATTCTAAAAATAAAAAATAGCCTCCTATAACCATTCAGAAAGTCCATTCTAAAAACAAAAAATAGCCTATAACCATTCAGAAAGTCCATTCTAAAAATAAAAAATAGCCTATAACCATTCAGAAAGTCCATTCTAAAAATAAAAAATAGCCGCCTATAACCATTCAGAAAGTCCATTCTAAAAACAAAAAATAGCCTATAACCATTCAGAAAGTCCATTCTAAAAATAAAAAATAGCCTATTACCATTCGGAAAGTCCATTCTAAAAATAAAAAATAGCCTATAACCATTCAGAAAGTCCATTCGAAAAATAAAAAACTAGCCTATAACCATTCAGAAAGTCCATTGGTGAAAGAATTTTGAAATCGGATAAGCGGTTCCTGATATTACCTAAAATATATAAACTTACAAAGCTACAATCTCACAGACTTTTCCACTAGTATAGATAGCGATCTTTTCTTTAACATTCATCAATACTTCTGAATTGACAGAGCTCTAAAATGTTTTCTATCTTTTCGTAGCTATAAGCGTCCATTCGTAGCAATCCGTAGCGTATTAAATTGAGTTCACGAATCTTTGATTTAATTTCAGGGACTTTATTTGATCGTACAATTTATTTAACAGGAGTAAACATCTTGCCGTTATTCTATAGAAAATATATATGGCCAGAGCAGGGAAAAGGGGCGAGGAAAAATTCATTTTCTATCCGATACTATCAGATATCAAACTAATTTTGCCTGCTATTGCCTTGTAAAAAAAAATTAGGATTTTGGGTTTGTATTAGGAATTGCTTGATATTATCGAGGTATAAAAATATCACAAATACCTACTTGATTCAAAATTGTATCATAAAACCTTGCTCGATGAATTAAGAAAAACACCCGCCCAAGTGTCAGTCGGACCACGCGCAGTGAAGTGAAGGGTTCCTTAGTTGCCTGTTTGTCTTTGTTACATCGACACGCGCGCGCCAACTAAATGCTGCGGTTGCGTCTGCCGTACGAAAGTTGGCCTTTCCAAGAACATTTTTAAGCAAAATTAGGACTGAAAGGCCCAATGTCACGCAAACGGATCACTGTGTTGAATTAAAAACCCCCCGACAAAAAATAAACTCTTAAAAGTAACAAATAATATTTTAAACCTCTTATAATTATTATCGTCACATATAATGTAAAATCAAATATTTTTATTTTCTAAACGTCGTCGCGTCGGGGGACTGTCGGGCTACTCGGGGATACTTTTTAGCCAAGATGTAGAATTTGTAGAGCGTGGCTGGTAGTGGTAGAGTTACGCCGTGTGGAGAGCTTGGCGTTAGTCGCGATCTGATATCTTTTTCACGCTGAAAGCTGTATGAGCTACGGAGTCTTGGCATCACTTTACAATGTAATGTTTTTAGTGGGATAATTTATTCTCTAACACCGTCAAATGGGGACGGCGGATGGACATGAAAAGTTCTACGACGTCTTTTAGCATTAATAATTTAGCAATTTAAACTAATGAACTCATCGCACTGTTGCCTTTTACGCTAATCCCTGAACGGATTTAGATGAAATTTTTCGTACAGACGTCCCTTAAAATGGTAGAAATTTGTTTGGGTCGGCAATAATTAAGGTTCCGACTACAATAATTGAATAGCAATTATTTTTCTAAGACGGTAACAAGTTCTACGCGGACGAAGTCGCGGGCAACAGCTTTTTTTTTTTTTTTTTTTTATCCAAAATGAAAAACTTAAAACTACTTACTTACATTTTGTTTTTAAACAGCGAGCGAAAACCGCGCACGGTTTATCTGCCGCCATTGTCGCTCGTTAACATGTTGGGTTATAGAATTAAAGAAAAAATAACGTGTGGAAGGAGGTAGATCTATTTTCCCTGAGTTGTTTGTGATCAACTCGGGCGCGCACTTGTGCTTGGTAACAACATTGTTTTAATAATGTACTTGCACTTATGTTTATTATTATATATGTTTTGACTTACATCGTTAGGCCATGAGTTTAGCGTATAGGGTAACATTTTCATATTCTTTTTCCATATGTATTATTGTAAGATGATAATACATATTTAGGTAGATTAATATTTCTTAATTTTTGTGATCTTGATCTAATTTTGAGGTTAGGTACGTTTGCGATTTCATCACACACTAACATCATTTTAAACTTATCATACACATTAATTATTTTACAGTACTCGAATAGTTTTGTTTCGTCGTTTTTATGCATTTTCCTTATTGAATTAGGTACAATTGTTTTTACTAGACTTAACTGTATCTTGTATATGTTATCTAGGTAGGTTTTATAAGTTCGGCCATAGCTGCTTAGGCTGTAGCTAATAATTGACTCGGCTAGTGACATATATAACTAATATAACATTCTGCGGGTACTAACGGGTATTTTGTATTTTAAAAGGGATAATTTGGACAGTATGGATCTTAGCTTATTGCAAACATAGTTTATGTGTGGACCCCAGTTAAATGTGTTATCTATAATAAGGCCAAGGTAAGTATGTTTGTCCACGTGCACTAGAGGTTCGCACTCGCACATTCCCGTTGTTACGTGGTGAAGGCACTGGTGTTTGTGCGCTATGATTCTAGGTGTTATGTAGTGTTTTTTATGAGCGGAGTGTATATTCATAACTTTAGTTTTGTCGTAGTTGATGACTAAACCTACGTCGTGGGCCCATGCACACAATAAGTTGAATTTTTTTTGTAGAACGGTTTCCGCCGTTTTTATATCCGAGTGGGCTGCCACGAGGCAGGTATCGTCTGCAAATTGGTATACTGAACCTTCAGAAAATATGTTACACATGTCATTTACGTATAAGAGATATTCGGTCGGTGAGAAAATCGAGCCCTGCGCTGTGCCTCTTTCTGTGGGGATTTTGTTACTATAGGTGTTATCAATCTTAACAGATGTGAAGCGGTTTGTATGTTAGTTTTTTATAAAATCTAAGAAAGGACCCCGTATACCATTTTGTATGAGCTTAATATAAAGGGTTTTGTACCGTAGTGTGTCGAAAGCTTTACTGAAATCAATAAATAGGGCAAGTACATGTTTTTTGTCATTTAGGTAAGCTAGTTGATTTATATACCAATACCAAACTACAGCTTTCTAGTAGTAAGAGGCACTGAGCTAAGTAAGCCTCAGACGGAAAGACGGACATGGCGAAACTATAAGGGTTCCTTGTTGCCTGTGGAACCCCAAAAAGGCAGTTAGCAACAGCATTTGTTACTTATATAATTGAACACTCCAAGCAAGGTCTGTACCATTCGTTATCTTGATGACACAGTTGATTGACTGACTAGACAATTGTGTTGTTACTAAAATATCGATCGAGAACTATTAACACATGCATATGTGTAACAGCCGTCAATGCTATAACGTAATTCTTCTCTACTAAAGCATTATGTTTTATTGTTACTAGACAACTGATTGTTACAAAACCAGTTCCAGTGCTAGAAGATCGAAGGCTCCTCCTATTCATGCCACATTCCAATTTTAATCAAAAAATATCAGATTATTAACGTTTTACGCTGTCACTGTGTTTATTTTTCGATATCATACATAATTTAATATCAAACTTCTGTAGTCAAATGTGATGGGTAACAGAAGAGGTTATGTTATGTTACCAAAAAGTGATGATTGTATACAACACTTGCAGCCCGCGTATTGTAAATAAAAAATAGCCTATAACCATTCAGAAAGTCCATTCTAAAAATAAAAAATAGCCTATAACCATTCAGAAAGTCCATTCTAAAAATAAAAAATAGCCTCCTATAACCATTCAGAAAGTCCATTCTAAAAACAAAAAATAGCCTATAACCATTCAGAAAGTCCATTCTAAAAATAAAAAATAGCCTATAACCATTCAGAAAGTCCATTCTAAAAATAAAAAATAGCCGCCTATAACCATTCAGAAAGTCCATTCTAAAAACAAAAAATAGCCTATAACCATTCAGAAAGTCCATTCTAAAAATAAAAAATAGCCTATTACCATTCGGAAAGTCCATTCTAAAAATAAAAAATAGCCTATAACCATTCAGAAAGTCTATTCGAAAAATAAAAAACTAGCCTATAACCATTCAGAAAGTCCATTGGTGAAAGAATTTTGAAATCGGATAAGCGGTTCCTGATATTACCTAAAATATATAAACTTACAAAGCTACAATCTCACAGACTTTTCCACTAGTATAGATAGCGATCTTTTCTTTAAGGGGCTACCCGAGGTTTTCATCGATTTTTGACAAGTTTTGAATCGTATCTACTACTTTTGCACTACAGATAGAATCATAAATCAAACGGCTATCGGTTCTTCAATCTTTTATCTCCATTTTGACAGACCGGATTTTGAAACAAATTAATACTTAATTTTGTATGATTTTTTTAAACATTGTCTAAAAAAACACTTATTTCGCATCTCTATTGACGTGAAAGATCTAACATATACGAAATCTACAAATTTGGGTTCGTCTATGACGTCTCTAAAAACTGGCAGAGGGTTTTAATTTTAAACCAATTAACACAAAAGTTATGGCCAGAAAACCAGTTTTTTGGCCTAAAATTGTTCAACTTTGATGCCAAATATCTCGAAAACAATGAAGTTTGAAGTAAATATGGGATACTATATTGCTTAAAGCCGTTGTTGTTAATATAATAAGCTACAAAGAACATTAGAAAACTAAGGGATTCAGATCGAAGGTCATTGGCGTATGGGAGCCTCTTAACATTCATCAATACTTCTGAATTGACAGAGCTCTAAAATGTTTTCTATCTTTTCGTAGCTATAAGCGTCCACTGGTGTTTGTGCGCTATGATTCTAGGTGTTATGTAGTGTTTTTTATGAGCGGAGTGTATATTCATAACTTTAGTTTTGTCGTAGTTGATGACTAAACCTACGTCGTGGGCCCATGCACACAATAAGTTGAATTTTTTTTGTAGAACGGTTTCCGCCGTTTTTATATCCGAGTGGGCTGCCACGAGGCAGGTATCATCTGCAAATTGGTATACTGAACCTTCAGAAAATATGTTACACATGTCATTTACGTATAAGAGATATTCGGTCGGTGAGAAAATCGAGCCCTGCGCTGTGCCTCTTTCTGTGGGGATTTTGTTACTATAGGTGTTATCAATCTTAACAGATGTGAAGCGGTTTGTATGTTAGTTTTTTATAAAATCTAAGAAAGGACCCCGTATACCATTTTGTATGAGCTTAATATAAAGGGTTTTGTACCGTAGTGTGTCGAAAGCTTTACTGAAATCAATAAATAGGGCAAGTACATGTTTTTTGTCATTTAGGTAAGCTAGTTGATTTATATACCAATACCAAACTACAGCTTTCTAGTAGTAAGAGGCACTGAGCTAAGTAAGCCTCAGACGGACAGACGGACATGGCGAAACTATAAGGGTTCCTTGTTGCCTGTGGAACCCCAAAAAGGCAGTTAGCAACAGCATTTGTTACTTATATAATTGAACACTCCAAGCAAGGTCTGTACCATTCGTTATCTTGATGACACAGTTGATTGACTGACTAGACAATTGTGTTGTTACTAAAATATCGATCGAGAACTATTAACACATGCATATGTGTAACAGCCGTCAATGCTATAACGTAATTCTTCTCTACTAAAGCATTATGTTTTATTGTTACTAGACAACTGATTGTTACAAAACTTATAAACTGATTGCTTAAAAATTAAATCGGCGGTATACCGCTTAATTTATTGTGCTAGATTGAAATCAGCTTTGATTGCGATATAGTACCCACTCTGTATTTTATAGTTGTGGTTATAGGTTCATATTTTAAATCAATCCTGTGAAGCATTAGACGAAATTATACCAACAAGCCCATGTAGCATTTTATTACCTTAGCTCTCAAATATTTGGTAGCACTAACTTAGGTTAATAATAATAACAATTTTTAACCAACGATTATTTATAAACAATTGTTGGTTAACTAACAAACTATTGATCATAAATATTTGTTTTAATATACCTATAACTTTTAATGGTTACTAACAAGATAACATCATTCTGAAATAAATAATTTTAATTTAGAATAAGTTTTTTTCCGAAAACAATGATAATTATACACATATATATTTTTTCAGGTCATAGCTGTCTTTGTAGGCAATTTGTACCCAGTCGTGGGGCAGTGAATTGTGAATTTGTGAATCGATAAATACATGAGATATTGAAAAGACTCAAACGAATCAAGAAGTTGCAATGGCCTCCTGCGTCCTCTTGTTTTAATAGTCAGTCATTAATATTCACAATAGGTACTCACCTAGAACTACGAGTACCTATATATTAATTAATGATTTGTATTCGATTTACCAACAATACACCCATACAAAACAACGTACCTACTCTCGTAAATAATGTTGTTGGGCTGAGCGACATAATTTTAGATTTATGACTTCTGAAATAACCAAACTTATTATGTATTCTTAAACTTTTTCCAAGTTGTTGTTAGGCTAAATAGGTAGTACCTACTGTTTAATCGCAGTTGTCAGGCAAGCAAGCAATTTGCCTGGTTCCGGGGTATTACGGTTATGCAATGCTGCCATCGTTATTTGATGGGGAAATTTCAATTTAGCTTGTGGTCATTCGGCATAATGGGATCTAAGCTACGAGTAATGAAGTAATTATTTTGTTTGAACATGGCATCTTACTTCGTAAGTATTTTTAGAAGTTTATTTGACGACCGGTTAGCCTAGTGGGTAATGACGCTGCCTACGAAGCTGAAGGTCCTGGGTTCGAATCCCGGTAAGGGCAAATATTTGTGTGATGAGCATGAATATTTGTTTCTGAGTCATGGAAGTTTTCTATGTATTTAAGTATTTATATCTATTATATATATCGTCGTCTAGTACCCATAACACAAGCCTTAATGAGCTTACTATGGGACTAGGTCGATTTGTGTAAGATTGTCCCCTGATATATATTATTTATTATTATTAATATTGAATGTACAATTTTCTTGTCCTAAAATAGGCCATAGCATGGTCATAGTAACACGAGATGGTTAATTTCAAGAACGAAGTGAGTGAGAATTGTTTGAGGGGTAGCATGGCTACACACTCTACATTTCACTTTGTGTCAAAATATGTGGTTATATAGCCACAACGAATAATTAATTCCACGGCGAAAATATTGTTTAATTTGGCGGCATGGTTATTTTTATGAGCTGCTTTGACATTGACAGAGATACAAAATATAAATACAACTATTTAAGGCACGACCAAACGTCCGAGCGCAGCGGACTGCATACGTGCTTTATCTTATTGCTCATGCCCCGTATGAAGTCTGAAGCCTTTAAAAAAGATTCACAAATAGGGACTGCAAAACACCTAATGTGCTTGATAACAAATACAAGTTTTATAAAGAGTTAAATTAGTTAAACAGGTATACGTACCAAATTGTCAATGTCTTTTTTTTTTTATAAAAGACCGACCGTCCAGTGATTGACTCTAGTCTCATCTGATGGTAAACGACGAAAGAGCCTAAGATGAAGCTCACTAAGACTCACTGTGCGAATCGTGGACGATCCCAAACTTACAAGCGATATCGAACCGATGAGTCTGGAGAGACTTCGCCTGCTTGTGCGTGTTCTATCGCTTGTATAACGGGATGTGCTCCGAAGAACTGTTCGACATGATGCCTACGGCTGCTTTTTACCACCGGCGCTCACCCGTCGGCAGGGCATTCATCCTCACACCCTGGCACCTAAATGGTCGCGTACTGTAGGGTTTCAGATAAACTTCCTCCCTCTCGGACGCTCCGGTTGTGGAATGAGCTCCCTGCCGAGGTTTTCCCGAGGGACTACAGTATGCGGTTCGGGAAACAAGCGTACGGCCCGCCTGATGGTAAGCGGACACCGCAGCCTATAGATGCATGCAACTCTAAAGTCCAAAGGAGTAACATGGGCGTTGCCGACCCTTGATATGTTTGAGAATTCGCCGAGTGTATAAATTCTTTAAGGGTCGGCAACGCGCATGTTACACCCCTGGAGTTGACTCCGGGAGTGCCTGCAGAAGTGAAAACTCAATAACACTGTAACAGTTTTTCGATCAGGTCACGTGACATCTTACGGTGTCACCCTAAAAATGAATTTGACGCAAATTTATAAACAATTATCAATTATTTAGGCGGACGGCCCGCGGGCGCGTTGGGTGCGACGGGCCCAACGCGCCGCCGCGGCGCAACGGTGCCGGTGTCCGGCGCGCCGACGGGCGGCGGCAAACACAATACCAATTTGTTTTTGCTATTGCGAAATATTTTTCGAAGCTTTATATCTTTAGGAATAACGTCTAAATTTGAACTATTCGAATTTCTGTCTGCTGTGCGACGGCGGTGGCGACCAAAATATCAATTTGTTTTTGCCGTTGGTAAATATTTTTTTAAGCTTTATCTCTTTAGGAATAACGCCCAAATTCGAAATATTCAAATTTTCTCAATAGCAAAACGGTGAAGGACTCGTTGGTATTATTACAAATTTATTTGCAGAATATGCTATTGCAAAAAGTGTTTAACGGCTTTATACCCTTACGAATAGCGATCAGTTTTGAATGAAGTTGAATCGGCTAGCAGCAAAAAGTGACCTCCTTCACATCTGACGTCACAAAACTCTGTCGCGTATTTAACAAATTTTCCCCATCCCAAAAAGTGCTCAGCGCCGCTAAAGAAGTTTTCACTTCAAAAAATGCATTCGCTCCCCACGCCTGGTCGTTCGGTGATGGACAGAGATATCCTCCAATAGCTATAGACCCTATAAGTGATTTAGTTCCATTTAAAGGTCACCGCAGTTGGTGGTAGGGGCGGGAGTTCCTGCATACACTCTCAAAAATGTATCCGATAAAACACTGATAACTAGGCAAGCTACTCGCCGTCGGTGTTCGAGACTCTGTAGTTTACTTAATGGTGGAGTCGTTACCAAATAGTCTGTGAGCTCAGCACTCAACTGAATCCAAGGCCGCTAACTGATACTTGGCGGAACCGTCCCATAGGTGGCAGCAATATTCCATGTACGAGCAAACCTGAGGCGGATACAGGGTGAGAAGCAAATTGGATTTGCCCCAATCGGCCTGCACGGACTCCAGGGCCAAGTTTGTCCGACCCACCATCCTCCCTGCAAAATAACTCTCCGTGACGGTGATGTCATCTGCATACCGAAACATTCCGGGCTTAAGCAGATCGTTAATATGCAGCAGGAAAAAAGTCGCGGAACCGAACCCTGAGGGACCCCGGCATATTAATAGCCAAAAGATCAGACGAGCACCAGTCAACGACAACACGAATAGATCAGTTTCTTGGAGATCGGATCCAAGAGCACAGACCAGAGGAAATCCCATACACGGTAAGCTTTCCAATAAGACTGTCGTGCCAAACCCTATCAAATGCCTAAGAAATGTCAAGAGACGCGGCGATTGCCTCACTGTGTCTCTCAACAGCCTAGCCCCAAAAGGTGACGAGTGGCATAAATGAGAAGGTCCTATTTCGGCGAAATCCGAACTGCCGGTCACTAAGGAGATCGTTACCTTCCAGATATGCCAGGAGCTTGTTGCTCAATACACGCTCCATAATTTTACAGAGTATGGAGGTGATTGCGACAGGCCGATAGTTGGTAGGGTCAGCACGACTACCCGTTTTGGGCACAGGCTACACATTAGCAAACTTCCACGACTCAGGAACTAGACCCGTTTTCAGGGAAAGACGAAACAGGCATGTCAAGACAGGAGACAATTCAGGTGCACAAGTTTTAAGAACAATCGCCGGAATCCCGTCACAACCACTAGCTTTGTTCATGTCAAGGCAACGCAGCACCTTCAACACCTCCCGTTGGTGTATTTTAATATCGGGCATTGAAGCCCTAAAAATAGGTAAAAATGGAGGTATAGACGTGCCTGCCTCAAGAGGCGAGTTTTCCGCAAAAAGAAAGACAAATGAGTTTGCCTTCTTCACCTTGTGTGCTAATGACCGGTGGCAGTGAAGAGTGGCAGAATTTCGATTCTACGGATTTCGCCAGGGACCAAAACGCATTACTCCCTGACGGGTACGATTCTAGTTTGGCCCCAATCTGACTAACGTGGAGAAATCAAACTTTCTGCATAACCTTCTTGCTTAACTTGGCAACTTTGGTGAACGACTGTTTCTTTGCGCGTACATTCGGATCTTTGCGAATCTTTACGTCAGCCCACAATAATAAGCCGAGTGCAGCACATCAGTAACAGCATTCGGGCAGGTCGACGGATCATCACTAAGGACCGTATCGAAAATTATGGAAACAAGTATTATGGTGTAATGTGCGTAAAAACTTTTATTACAAAAAAAAAAACTAAAATAATGCGATTCTTAAATCTTCAAACGATGTAATAATAGTGTCAATTTTTTTATTTATTGCCTCCCTTTGCTAGTTTTCTGACTTTACTTTTAATATTCTTCATTAACTTCTGGACAGCAACTGTACTGAAGGATTTTTGGGTACGAATCCAGTCTTTTTTGAATTGCTCGATGTTATCAGTTGGTTTGGCATGTTTTCTTAACCTTGCCTTCATCAGAGCCCAAAATCTCTCGATTGGTCTAATTTCAGGGCAATTTGGGGGGATTATGCATTTTCGCAACAAATTCAACGTTATTCTCTCTATACCAGTCCAGTACATGGCGAGCATAGTGACACGCAGCTAAATCAGGCCAGAACAATGCACGGCCACTGTGCTTACGAATGAGTGGCAGCACTCGCTTTTGAAGGCATTCCTTCCTGTAAATATCGGAATTTAAATTGCCCTTTACGAAGAACGGAGACGTTTTCATGCCGCATTGACAAATAGCTTGCCAAACCATCACTTTTTGGCCAAACTTTTCGCAAAAAATAGCTTTGTCTTCTTTAGGGACCTTTGCTCCTCTCTCTACTGTATAAAACTGCGGCCCAGGCAATGTTTTGTAGTCAAGTTTGACATAAGTTTCATCGTCCATGATGATGCATTGGTCATTTTTACTTAAATTTTGGTCGTATAACTTCCGAGCCCTAGTTTTGACGGAAGACTCTTGGGTTTTGCTGCGTTTCGGTTGTTTTTGCTTTTTATATGTTACCAACAAGTTCCGCTCCTTGGCACGCTGGACCATGCCTATAGTAGTATGGCATTTTTTCGCACAATCCCGAATGGATATGTCTTTTTTCCGGGAAAACTGTTCGCATATCTTCTTGTCCAAATTAGGACGCAAAGGGCCGCGTTTTCTGCCACGACCAGGCAAATCTTTTAAAGTATGATTCGTGCCGAATCGTTTGATGGTATTATAAACCGCTTTCAGGCTAACTGCTTCCTCTGCAGCTATCTTTCTCATAGACATACCCGATCCCGTGCAGTATTTGGTCACAATTGAAAGTCGTTTTTTATCTGATAAACCCTTCATCTTGGAAATTAGAAGAATTGTGTTATTTTTTATATTAAATTCCAATAATTGAATATATACCTGTCACATTGACATATGAAAGAAAATTCTAAATATTGCAACCTCTTTTTTTTACCCTTACAAACTTGTTTCCATAATTTTCGATACGGTCCTTAGTGGTGTGTATATTGTATTGTGATTGGTGAATTTAATATGGTGAAGTATTTTGATTGGTCAAATTAAACTGTTTTGTAAATCATGAATATTTAGACTAGAATATACTTAACACACATTTCGAGCATGTGAACTATGAGAAGTGAAATAGTATTTTTCACAATCGTGTTATAATAGAGAGCTTTTTAGTCGAGTACCGTGTTTAGGCGACGAAGCTTGCTGAGAGGCCTAAGTAAGGTACGAGATTAAAAAGCTTGATTATGACACTATTGTGAACAATACTTTTTGTACGAGTTCATTAAAATTAATAATTTAAGTAATTAATACGAGTATATAAGAAAACTAAATATCGTAAGTAGGAACTATATTGTCTAGTTCGACTATTGTAAAGGCTCTTTGACTTTTCAGGTAGCAAGGTAAGTGTGGCTTCCTCTGCCATATTAGTTATTTCTTGAGGAGTTAAAGATGTTTCGTCACGGTCACTACTCATTTTCTTAGTTTTTATTTTAACTTTTTAAGTTTAACTTTGAAAAGAAAAGTTATCACATCACACCACCGGCGTCCGTAATGCTGCAGTACTGTGCTGTGATTGTCTAAATACTAGCCAATCACAAAGCGTAGTTTTTTTTTAATTGTATGCCCTGGATACAGCAGCAAGTTCAAGTAGATTTTTGACAGATAACGCGACGCTGCTACGTTCTGAAATGCCATAGATTGGCAATCTTATATCGGATCGAGTCTCCTTAAACAAGGACACATTATTGAAATATGAAGTTCTATTTTCAATTTTTTTTCGGTTGTCTAGGCGTATCGAAATAATTATTTCGATTGTCCATAGAGCATAAACTTTTTCATCAGAATAAAAGTATTCCATTGCGTTATGGATTGCGAGGTTCTCTCTTCATCGAGTCGACGAGTATAAAATAGTACATTGTGATACAAGTGAGGTATGTTGATAATTACACCAGAGGCGGAATTATCACGCGAGCCGCAGGTGAGCGTGATAAGAGAGCCGAGGATGCAATTATCAAAGCTCACGCGTTTCATAAGACGTTTTTCAACACATTTTGCGAGGAAAAAATCCTTTTCATAAGATGAAAATTTTACTGGCCTGCCAAGTTATTTTCTTTACTTAAGGACGATTTAAAGATTTTAGGTCTACGTTGGTGTCCTACTGAAGACCAGTTCGCTATAACTGTAAATTTAACAGGTTTTTACTAACATGTTGTATACATCGCCAAGAATTTCCAGTGGCGTCCATTCTATTTATCACTTGTCTAGTCACCACTGTAGGGTATGCAGCTAATTGTAATATGTCGGGTAGACGAATAAAGTCAGTTAGTGTCCAGCCTGCGTTTTATTGTACTCTCCATTGGCGCAGCCGAGTTAAATAATTATATTAACGAGTATTTACGTGTCGTTGTGGATTTAAGTGTCTAAATACGAATGTTTAGTGTCACGGGTAATACGGTTTAAGTGGATTACCAAGATGCCGATTGGTAAAATCGAAGCATTCGATCTTAATTCTAAACAATGGCCGGCTTACGTACGACGTGTGAATCAGTTTATTTTGTTAAACGGAATTAAAGACGAGTTAAAAGTGCCGACTTTGATTACCGTAGTAGGCGAAGCGACTTATTCGTTAATGTGTGACCTATGTGCTCCAGCTCATCCGGAATCGCAAAAATTTGACGCCCTAGTCAAATTAGTGTCGGATCATTTGGAACCGCAGCGGTCAGAGATCGCCGAACGCCATATTTATCGCCAACAAAGGCAACAACCCGGTGAATCGCTGACCGAATTTCTACAAAATTTGAAACATCTCGCAGCGACTTGCAATTTCACCGGGAGATTGGAGGAAGAGTTGCGAGATCAGTTCGTCTCCGGCATGGCAAGCGAGGCGATGAGATCGCGGATATTTGCGGAGAAAAATATTAAGTACAACAAGGCAGTGGACCTAGCTCTGGCCCTGGAGGCCGCTGAGAAGCATGCGGTCGTGAGCGCGACCGGCGGGAGCTCGGCGGTGACGAGTGCAATCGGCGGCGGCGCTGGCGGGGCGGGCGAGGGCCTGCACGCCGTGAGCGCGCGCCGCGGCGGAGCCAGGCCGCGCGGGCCGGCCGGGGGTGCGGAGCGCGGCGGCGGCGGCGGCGCGAGGGCATCCGGCGGCGGCGGCGGCGCCTCGGGCTCGGCGGGCGATGGCACGGCGTGTTGGCGGTGCGGTAAATGGCATCGAGCGAATAAGTGTCGGTTTGTGAACTATAATTGCGATCAATGCAATCAACGCGGCCATTTAAAGGCGATGTGCCCTAAAAGTGATCGGCGTAACAGTGAAAAGTGGCAGCATTACTTGAGTGATGATTCGGAAGACGAGTTCTACAATATTGAGGTGCCATCTAGAGGTAACGAACCATATTTTGTTAATATTGAAGTTAATGGCATCAATTTAGAATGTGAAATTGACACTGGCAGCCGAATATCGGCCATAAATGAACAATGCTATGAGCAATTGTTTAAAGATAAGAAGTTGCATGCAGATAACTTAATCCTCCGCAGTTATTCTGGCTCACGAATTGAACCTCTGGGGTTCCTCTCTGTTGAGATTCATTTTAAAGGTACGAGAGTAAACAATCAATGTCTTTATGTAATTAAAGGTGGTGGCAGACCGTTGTTAGGCCGAGATTGGCTCAGGGCTCTGCACATCAAAGAGATTAAAGTAAATCAGATAGTAGAGGATCAGTTCGTGAGACAATTGTGTAAGGAATACCCGGAAGTGTTTACTGATAAATTGGGTACATGTAAAAAAACACTTAACTTAGAAGTAACGGACTGCGAAGGTGTGTACATGCGGGCGCGGCCGGTGCCGCTGGCGTTGCGCGCGCGCGTGGAGCGCGAGCTCGCGCGGCTCGAGCGCGACGGCACCATTTACAAGGTCAATCATTCGGATTTTGGAACCCCCATTGTGCCTGTTGTTAAAACGAGTGGCGAGCTTAGGTTGTGCGGCGACTATAAAATAACGATTAATCCAAAACTGAAGCGTGATTATTATCCTTTACCGCGTATTGAGGAATTATTTGCCAATTTGAGTAATGGACAGGAATTTACGAAAATCGACCTTAGGCATGCGTACGAACAGGTGATTTTAACAGAAAATTCGCAACGTTTTACTACGATAACCACGCATATGGGTACATTTTCTTATCGTCGCACCCCTTATGGCTTGTCATGCGTGCCAGAGAAATTTCAGAAGTTAATGGAAGAGACTTTGCGGGGGGTGCCAGGGACTGTGGTTTTTCTAGACGACATTTGCGTCACGGGGCCGGACCGTCACGCACACCTTCGCAATCTCAGATTGGTACTCGAGAGACTTAGGCAGATGGGGTTAACGGTGAAACTGGATAAATGTAGATTTCTGCAGGAAAAAGTACATTATCTGGGGTTTATCATAGACAAGAACGGTTTACATCCTGACCCGGCTAAACTTGAAGCCCTTACCTGTCTGCCGAGTCCCACGGATGTCACTCAGTTAAAGAGCTTTTTAGGATTATTGAACTATTATGGCAAATTTATACCTAATCTTAGTACACTGTTACACCCATTACACGCGCTTTTAAAAAAGAATGTCAAGTGGTCTTGGGATGGCAATTGTGAAATCGCTTTTGGAAACGCAAAGACGGCGCTGGTCAGAGACTGCGTTCTGGCGCATTATGAGGAGGGGCGGGCGCTGGTGCTGTCGGTGGACAGCAGCGCGTACGGCGCGGGCGCCATCCTGGCGCACCGGTATGCCGACGGCAGCGAGCGGCCCGTCAGCTGCGCCTCGCGCACGCTGAATGACGCAGAAAAAAATTACAGCCAACTCGATAAAGAGGCTTTAGCCATCTTTTATGGGGTAACTAAGCACCACCAATATTTGTTTGGTAGGCCGTTCATACTCCGCACAGATCACAAACCGCTCATGTACATATTTGGGGACAAAAAAGGTATTCCTCAGACGGCGGCTAGTCGGCTGCAGCGATGGGCTGCGCGGCTGGCGGGCTACGACTACAAAATCGAATTTGTCAGGTCCGCGGACAACGGTCCGGCGGATAGTCTTTCAAGGCTTCCATTGTCACACGAGCATCGCCCCGCCTCAAACACGCCATGTTATAGCATGTTAGAAACTATGCCGATTAATTTTAGGAATGTGGCAAAAGAAACAAAAAACGATCCTTTGTTATGTAGGATACTAGGCTACATTATGTTTGGTTGGCCATTGTCTCCTAGCAGTGAGGAAGAAAAAGCATTCTTTAGTCGCAAGGAGGAACTTTACACGGAGCTGGGTTGTATTTTGTTTAAATATCGAATCGTTATCCCCACTACACTCCGGGAGAAGGTATTGAAAGAAATACACGTCGGACATATAGGGATGAATAAAATGAAAAACCTAGCGCGAAACTACGTGTACTGGCCTAAGTTAGATGCTGATATCGAGGCGACAGGGCGCGCGTGCGCAGCGTGTCGCGCGGTGCGCGACGCGCCCCCGCGCGCGCCCCTACACCCGTGGGAGTTCCCCTTGCACCCGTGGAGGCGTATACATGCCGATTTTTTTGATTGTGCCAGTAAGCGTTTTTTAATCATGATTGACGCTCATTCAAAATGGGTGGAAGTTTTGTTAATGTCAGGAACTACGGCGAAATTAACAATTAAAGCATTCCGCTCTGTATTTGCAAGGTTCGGCTTGCCCTCGCAGCTAGTGACAGACAATGGCCCTCCATTTTCTTCGGACGAATTTAAGTTATATTGTGAAAAGAATTCAATAAGGCACACCACATCGGCGCCGTACAGGCCGCAGGGTAATGGAGAAGCCGAAAACGCAGTAAAGACGGTAAAAAAAGCCGTCAAACGAGCAATTATTGAAGGGGAGGACATTTTTGACGCCCTGAACAGGTTCTTATTTCAATATAGAAACTGCGAGCATGCTACCACGGGTGTGGCGCCAGCCGTGGCGCTGCTCGGCAGGCGGCTGCGCGGGCGCCTGGACGCGCTGCGCCCCGACCCCGCGGCCGCGGCGCACGAGGCGCAGCGCGGCCAGCAAGAGGCCGGTGGCGGCCGGTATAGGCAATTTTGCGTAGGGCAGCCAGTTTTAGCGCGAGATTACACACAAAAAGGTAACAAATGGTCGGAAGGTCAAATAGCGGCAACCACGGGTCCCGTATCGTACAAAGTCGACGTGGGTAATGGTTCCGTTTGGCGCCGGCATCAAGATCAAATTATACCTTTAGGAAAGTCACATCGGTATTCTTTATCGCGGGCGAATATGTTGCCTACGGACTTAGAGCCGGACGAGCCGGGTGGCGCGGGTGCGCGGTCAACGGCGGAGGTGGCTGACGCTCCCGCGGCAATCAGTAAGAAGGGGATGGTCGCTGACTCCGCTAAGTCGGACACCGAGTCAGAGCACGAGTACGGGGACGCGGTTGATAGCTCGGAACAGGGGGAGAACGTCGAGCATTCCGCGGTACCGTCAGCAGCCTCCGCTCGCGATATCCGGGCCCACGAGAGGGCCATAAAAAAACAGCTACTAAATGAGTAGTACGTAAAAGTATGAGTAAACAGAGTTAAGTAGTTTTTAATGATAATTGTAAGTAGTTTTTTTTTTCTTTCGTTCGCGATAAGACGCAAATTCGCGTCTTAGAATTGTATGCTTTTTTTTTGTATTTCTTTTTGGAAATTACACTCTTTTAGGGCAATGGTATGGGTTACTATCCCACAGCAAAGCAATGTTACGAAGGTGGATAGGAAAAAGTTACCAAATGGGCTGTTCTTACCTATAACTACTATTCACTTTAATCACGTTATCGTTCATTAAAGACTTGTATAATACCTACGCGCCTAAATGAATTAAACATTATGATGCGTCCCATTTGGGGAGAGGATGTGTTGGAGGTGGATGTACGATAAGTTTAATTCATACAAATAATGAAGTAGAACATATTACAACTTAAATGAAAGTTGCCTGTTTAAACTGTTGATGTACTATGTCCGAATTTGGTGGTGGGATGTGTAGGGTATGCAGCTAATTGTAATATGTCGGGTAGACGAATAAAGTCAGTTAGTGTCCAGCCTGCGTTTTATTGTACTCTCCAACCACGAGTCAACATTTTTGTTAATAACCAAACACACATTAAGAATGTTTACAAATATCTGTGAAATAACCTATAATGGCGCGCAACAGTTTTTTTTCGTGAAGATTGCGCAGTGCGCGCGCATTAGATGAAATCTCTTGTTGGGGCTTCGATTTTAAGTGGACTTTCATAGGTTTCAAAACACGTTCGTTGGTCCTTTCCCTAAATCTTGTTGCGAGCGTCGGCGGTAGGTATACCTTGAAAGCACGTTTCACACTCAAAGAAAACCAAAAACAACTCACCTAACTTCAGCGTTTCGGGAAATCCAGGAAAACATGCACAATACACGGCACAGCAGTCACCATTATCACCAACAGAAAGTTTTAGAAGGAAAGCGGCGCGGGAGTAGAAAATTAGATGCACACGGTACGGCCATATTGTTCCAACTGACTTTTTACAGCTAGTGATGCGCTAGCCGTAAGCAGAGGCATAGTGATGCCCCTAGTGCATTTGAAACCGACTTGCATCAGTTTCAGCGAGAGTGTCTAGGTATTCAATAAGTAATGAAAAATGCTTTCATCGGCCTAAACATACCCCCCGCCTAGAAGGGCAAAGATCTCTTTGTTCTTCTACAGAACAAAGAAAGCGGGACAACAATTAAATAAATGCGAAAAGATAAAAAAAAATACAATAAAGGGAAAATCAAATTATGGTTGATGTGACAGCCTTGAATAAGGCGACACTATTAAACTATAATAAGTAAGCAAAGATTATTGAAGTGGTAACGGAGAAACCTTTACCACGGGTCTTTTATAAATGCCTGAATTCGTGCGTACGGCAACCACGCGGATGATACCATCTTTACCCGGGAAAACATCTTCGATCACACCTAGTGGCCATTTCAAAGGAGGAACGTTGTCTACATTTAGTAAAACTACCGTCCCTTTGGTTACAGGTTTGGTCAGAGTATTCCATTTTTGTCGCATTTGAAGCGTATGCAAATATTCCGTTTTCCATCGCTTCCAAAACGATTGAATAATTTTGTCTATCAGATATTTACGTTTTACTAAACTGATAGGTAGGGTTGACACTTCGGCGTTATGTAAAGAGTTTAATGGCGCGAGGGTTAAAAAATCCGAGGGAGTAAGAGCAGTCGGCTCTGATGGATCAGCATTTAATAGAGTCAACGGACGCGAGTTTAAAACTGCTTCTATTTGCGTTAAAACAGTCAACATTTCTTCGTACGTTAATAGTTAGTCACCGATTACACGTTTTAAATGTAGTTTTATACTACGTATATTAGACTCCCACGATCCACCGAAATGTGGAGCACTTGGCGGGTTAAATTTCCAGCTGATGCCTTGTTCAAGGGTCTCAGCGGAAAGCGCGGTTTTATACTCGTTTGAATTTAGAAGTTGGGTCAAATCATCAAAATAAGATTTTGCTCCAATAAAATTGGTTCCATTATCGGAATATAAACTTAAACAAGTGCCTCTGCGCGACACAAACCGTTTAAACGCGTTAATAAAGGCGGGTGTACTCAAATCCACCGCTAACTCAATATGAGTACAGCGAGTCGCGAGACAGACAAACAAACAGATATAAGCTTTCTGCTGACGTGCGCCTCTATAACGACTTAATAGAAAAGGAATAGGGCCCGCGAAATCTACGCCAGTATTCAAAAAGGGCTTCGCTTCGATGACGCGGCAGATGGGCAAATCAGCCATGAATGGAGAATCTACTTTAGGAGAAGCGGTATAACAGCGATTGCACAACTGAAACCGTTTACGAACTATGTTTCTACCGGAGAGTATCCAATATCTTTGGCGTAACAGAGACATAAGCAAATTGGGCCCGGCATGTAAAAACCTTTTGTGATAAGCGTCAATTATTAAGTTCACGACGTGGTCGTTGTTTGGAAGTAAAATCGGGTGTTTAGCGAAATAGTCTAACTCAGACTTATCGAGCCGACCACCTACCAGAAGTAAGTTATTTTTGAAAATTGGACAAAGTTGTCTCATGCGTTTAGATGGGGGTTTATTCTTTAAAATATTGTCCTTGTCTTCCGCGAAATGCACCGACTGAACTGAAGCAAGAACTGCCTCTTCAGCGGCTTGTAAATCAGGGGGCATAATGCGACCTGACTGAGGTAGCCTTTTAACAAAGCGTAGCACGTAAACTATCACACGAAGCAATTTACTCCACGAAGAGAAACGAGTAGCGAGTTCATACAAGAACGGTTTATTAGCTTCTGTCGTTAAGTATGCTTGGGCATTAGCCTTTACTTCTGGTGGGTCGTCTTGTCCGTCAAAGACAAAGTGGTCAAGAGGCCACTGCGAGATCGGTAGCTTGGTCCAAGAGGGACCGTGGAGCCAAAGCGGATGCTCAATTAGCTGACTGGGGGTGAGACCACGTGACAAGCAGTCGCACGGGTTCTCTTTGCCCGAGACATGGAAAAACTTAGATGCGGGTAAGTAATCATTAATTTGCGCGATACGATTACTAACAAAAACATTAAAGCGATGCGGAGAGGAACATATCCACTGTAAAGTGACACTTGAGTCCGTAAATGCAAAAATGTTCGAAATCCTGCATCGATCTGATATATTATCAGAGACATAGCGCATAAGTTTAGCAAGGAGCAAGCTTGCACATAATTCTAACCGCGCGAGAGTTAGAACTTTCACGGGTGCTACCTTTGACTTGGCACACACAATATTCACTATATTATGAGGCAGCCCAGGATGCGACACGCAAAGATAAACAACGCCTCCGTACGCAACCATACTTGCGTCAGAAAAACCTACCAACGTCAATTCGCAGTCGTCCGAATTGATGCCGAGGTGGCGCGGAAATTTAAGATTCTGTAAAAGCGGAAGTTCAGCTTTGAACTTTAACCATTGAGTGCAAATCTCCAGGGGAGGGCTTTCGTCCCAATCTAGCTTCAGTAACCAGAGGGTTTTAATAAGTAACTTCGCGTACAAAATTATCGGCGCGGCAATACCTACTATATCCCACAGCTTGGCAACTGTAGATAGAATTGTACGTTTCGTAACAACGTTATGCGGGTCTAAATTTACAGTTATAGCGAACTGGTCTTCAGTAGGACACCAACGTAGACCTAAAATCTTTAAATCGTCCTTATCGGAGATGTCGACCGTGGCAGACAATCGATTTTGTTCTGGCACGTGTTCTAGTAACGCGCGTGAATTACTTGAAAATTTAACCAGGTCTAGACCAGCCTTCAGAAAAAGGTTAATTAAATCGCGGGAGAGATTAATAGCGGTGGACTCATCCATAACGGAAGTAGCTAAGTCGTCCATATATAAATCGCGGGACACTGCAGCGGCTGCGGCGGGAAAATATTTTCCTTCGTCCTTTACAAGTTGCTTGATCGTGCGCATTGCCAAATAAGGACTGCACTTAAGACCGAAGCAAACGCGGTTAAATTCGTAAAGCTGCGGTTCATCCTCATGAGAAAAGCGGTAGATGATGCGAAGAAAGCGGTGGCATTCCGGAGAAACTAAAATTCTCAAAAACATTTGTCGGATATCAGAAGTTATTGCGATCGGAAATAACCGAAAATGAAATATTATTGCGAGCAAATCTGATTGCAGATTAGGTCCAGCGTATAAACAGTCATTGAGAGACAAGTTAGACGTAGTCGCGGCGCTAGCATCTAGACATAGACGGACCTTTGTAGTTAGTTTATCGTCACGAACTACAGGGTGACTAGGTATAATGTAAGAAGTGGAATTATTATCCAAGTCCTTCACCAAGGAAATATATTCTTGTTTTAAGTAATCGCGAATAATCTCATCATATTGTTTATGAAGGATATTATTTTGTTTAAACCTTCTCTCTAGGGCGTTATACCTACGCGTCGCGGTCGGAAGTGAATCGCCTAGTTCTCGCGCGTCGCGGTAAAACGGTAAAGGCACGATATAGCGACCAAGAGAGTCTCGTGTCGTTTGTTGTGTATAAATGTCTTCACACGCCTTATCGCCGGCGGAAAGATGTTTGCGGATCGGTACCTCTTCGACTTCCCAAAATTTGGAAAGCAGAGCGTCTACGTTTGTAGTAGTCGTAAAAAACGTGTTAAGTTTAGATGCCCTAGGTCCTAAGATAGCTGCGGAACCTGAAATTATATAGCCGAACACCGTATCGATAGCATCAGGGCAACCGGATGGCCCTATAATGCGGTCAGTTTTCAATATGCATTTAATAAAATCTTCGGCGCCTAGAAGCAAATCAATTTTGCCCGGCAGGTACCAATTTTTGTCACTAAACGAAATATTTTTCAAGTATTCGAGAGCTTCGGTATCTATTTGACCTTCAGGCAGATTGCCGGAGATTTTATCAATAATTAACGCTTGCACATCAAACTTGAAAGTAGGATCGAATTGCGAAAACAAAGTTAAATTCGTTGTACCCTTAATCGGCTGAGAGCTTTCTCCTATTCCATGAACCAAGGTATTCTTGTCGTCAGGCGTGACGTCAAACCCTAAATTACGTAAGCACCGTGAGCTTAAGAAATGATTTTGCGAACCTAAATCAACTAAAATTCGAATATCGCGGCGATTACCGTACGCGTCTAACACCTGTGCCATCGCGGTACCCAGTAAAACCGTTTTGCGAGAATCTCGTTTAGTAGTAGCAGCGCCAGCAAAGCCTACCGGCATATTATTATTATTGCGCTGTTCATGCGCGGCTGCAGCGGGCGAGTCTGCGAGCGCGCAGGGCGCAGCGGGCGCGGACGGCGGCGTGTATTCGCGCGGCACGAAAGCGGTTGGTCGCGGCTGAGAATGCATCTGAGCATCAGGTTGATATTGATTGCGGCATAACTGGCTATGATGAGCCTTGTTACAGAATTTACAAGTCGAAGTTGACTTGCACAAGGAAAACGTGTGACGAACACTTAAACAGTTAACGCAACCGTTACATTTTTTAACTACGTTATATTTCTCAATAGGCGACAACTTTAAAAATCGTTCGCATTGGTACAATTGAATGTGTTTATTGCTATTGCAATAACAACAAACTTGTCCTGAAGACTGGCTGTTGCTAACGAGAAACGTTTGCATATTATTTTGCGTGCGCTTATTTGCGACCGACTCAGAGCGCGAGTCGCGCCCGTACGAAGCATGCTGCGAGACAACAGCTGATGATGACGTCATAGTGCGCTGCAATATTTTCGCATGATTGCGAACAAAATGAACGAATTCGTCGTAATTCGGAAATACAGTTTTACTACTGAGAGACATTTCGAATGCTCTGGAGGTCTCTGTATCCATTTTGCGCAATGCTAAATGTACAAATATAAAATCGGCTAAATCTTTGATGTTTAGCTGACGTAGTGCGGACACCGACGTCGAAAATTGATCGATCAAACTGTCCAAGCTAGTCGCATTAGGTTTACCTGCTAAAGGCTTCAAATTAATGATGTTTTCTAAATATGAAATAGCGATCGCGCGACTATCCTCATATTTTTGCACTAAGGCGTCATACAAAATTTTATAATTGTCTGAGTTAGGAGTAATACCTACACAAATGCTCTGAGCTTTGCCTTTTAGCTTTGATATTAAATATTGAATGCGTTGAGCGTCACATAACGCAGTGTTATGATGAACTGTCGTTGGAAACGATTCTATAAACAATGGAAATGCCTGTATGTCTCCGTGAAAATCGGGAATTTGTATGTCCGGAAGTTTGAAGACCGGCTTCGCGGGTTCTTGAACATTAGTCGAATCGCTTAACTTTTTATATGCGGCGTTAATTGCATAGTACATATCATCGAATGCCCATAACGTTTCGAAGTTTGGTTTAAATTCCTTCATCAACTTTAAAGCAGTTGAATTTATTTCATCGAGCAGTGTAATAAATTCGTCGCGTAAACTCGTTACATTTTCGGCTTGCATTAAAAACAAACTAGTTTTGTCTCGTCGTGTTTTCGGAATGGAATCGTAAATACTTTGAATGCGCGCAAAGTAAGAATCACGTTTAGATTCTAATAAAGTTAATTTATTTTCATCCTCCATTTTTATTGCGATTATTCAAAAATGGAACACTTATAACCACAGAAAATACGAAAGTTCGTCAATTTAATATTGGAACGACTTTGAACAGAATAAGAACAATGGCCGTGATCATAAGTGCGAGCGAGACGAAGTATAGGTATTAGCGAACCAAGGCGCAACGTAAAATGGTCGCGTAGTATTCCTACCGTACACAGAATTCAAATATATAGGCGTATAGGTTAACTTTATATGGAAAGTTATGGAAAAATGCGGGGTTGTTAATAAAATCTTATTAGAAACAAATAAGAATGCGGTAAAACCCAAGCCACAATGGCTTATAGGTATGAAATTGTGATGAATTTAGGAGATGTAATGCGATAAATTACGTTAAGATGGCGGAGCGTTGGTGCACAACGTAACGAAAAAATATGATTTAAGGGAAATTTCTACAGAACATGCGGTTCGACGGATCAAAATATGTTGGGGCTTCGATTTTAAGTGGACTTTCATAGGTTTCAAAACACGTTCGTTGGTCCTTTCCCTAAATCTTGTTGCGAGCGTCGGCGGTAGGTATACCTTGAAAGCACGTTTCACACTCAAAGAAAACCAAAAACAACTCACCTAACTTCAGCGTTTCGGGAAATCCAGGAAAACATGCACAATACACGGCACAGCAGTCACCATTATCACCAACAGAAAGTTTTAGAAGGAAAGCGGCGCGGGAGTAGAAAATTAGATGCACACGGTACGGCCATATTGTTCCAACTGACTTTTTACAGCTAGTGATGCGCTAGCCGTAAGCAGAGGCATAGTGATGCCCCTAGTGCATTTGAAACCGACTTGCATCAGTTTCAGCGAGAGTGTCTAGGTATTCAATAAGTAATGAAAAATGCTTTCATCGGCCTAAACATCTCTAAACAGCCAATACAAAATAAAATAAATATATATTCGTTTTAAAATGTTATCTTTATTAATTCATGTAAAATGTTATCAAAAGTGAATTGTTTTACTAAATTAAACGTTTATATATCATATCCAAAAAGATATAGTCAATTAATTTACAAAAAGGATTTAATTTGTTTAGTCGAGTAAGAATCCATTTGCCGAGAATTAAAAAAAAAGCTGTACAATCTGTACAACCCGGTTAATTTAGGAATGCACCGTGTGCATGCATACATCTTGCTGCAAGGTGCCAACGTGACTTAATCGGGATATAACCATAACACACAAGTGTCGTAATGTTATAAAACACGCGTGTTTAATAGCCAGGATTATGAGCCTAAAAGCGACACAATAAGAAGTACGTTACGAGCAATTGTGTTGAAAATCAACGCAATCTAGTTATACACCAATGTGTTTCGCGCGTTCGTTGTGATACGTTTAGCTCCCAAACAAAAACTGGAATGCGCGAAGTGTAAGTTCCTGATCGTCGTCCTTACAGATACATTGAGAAAGGTTTTCCCCGTCAGTCTTTCTGATATTGACATAAAATTGAATTTTACCTGGCCTGTACAAGAGGGATTTTTCAGTATCAACGAGGGCTTTTTGAAACGATGTAAGTACGCCAAGTAGCACTGAAGCACATATATTCTAGGTCCCAGGTTTAACACCAAAAAGTTCGAATATACAATTTACGATTGCAATTTCTATCTCTATTCGCTCTTGCATTAGTCGGCCGATAGAGATAAAGATTAGAATTCTCAGCCCTGATCCAGGAGAGAACTGAACATATTTTTTCTTGCAAACAATCCTTCTTTATGTTGCTGTGGCTATTTAATGAACACAGACTCAATTATTAATCAATCAACCCCTAAGGCTCCAGCCAGGCCTGTGAGAGGCCTAAGGCCGGATTCGATCAAACAGGAATAACGATTTAATCTGAGGTCAAATGCTAAAATGGAATAAACACAATTCCATTTTCTCGTTCCAGTCGGATTGGCACAATAAAACAAAAGTAAAATACTCGTACTTTTCGCAAGATTGTATTTTTTATTTTACATGTCATGTGTCGTGAGCGCTTACGGTCGAGTACGCAGGAGTATTTACAACGCTTCTTTATAACTCGCCTACTTAATTACGACCTCAGATTACGTATAGTTTAATAGTTTAGTATAATCTCTAGGGCAAGTTATATATCAGAAAAGTCTGGACAGGCTGTGATTCATACAGAACGCCTGCGAGCCCAAACCGTGTCAACCACCACTTGTGATCCGCTTAGAGCCGAGACATGCCATTAAATACGTAAATGTTTTCTCCACAGTGCCATGACTTCTTCAGGAACCTAATTGCTACACATTTAACCCTTACGTTTTCAGAGTAAAATGGATCGAAGTTTAAAGTGAATTCACTTTAAACTTTGATCCATTTTACTCGGCTTTCTGACTAAGTACGCATTGATATGATATTGATGTGACATTTAATTTATGCCTCGGGCTTGCTTCCCCGAACGCCAATCCTGACGTATCCTGGACGTCTCAGTACAAAAAATGTCGATGGCTAACGAAGTAATGACGAGTGCCTAAGGCCTGAATCACACTGGCGCGGCCTACGGTGGCAGTCGATAGTAAATTTGACATTGTAATGACAGAACGTCATATCATTTGGTCAATCTCTGTTCGAAATTCAGAACCTAATGTAACATTTTAATAGTTGATGAACGCATAACACTGGGTCCACAAACACGACAGTAGTCGTTGCATAGCGCTGCGCAACGTAAGTCCCTCCGATTTGGGTTATCCATAGGTCACCGATTTTGCTGCGCAGCGCTCCACCATTGTTGCGTTATACTGACGTTACGCAGCACGCTGCAAAACGACTATTGTCGTTGCGTGTAGACCCATACTAGCACAACGTACTAAGTTGTATATGTATATGTATGAATAATAAATCAAATCGATCGGCTGAGGCGTTTCATTATTCCCCGGTGTCTCAAAGGGGTGGAAAGTTCTAAAATTAGATGTACGACGTACGAGCCCCGCCAATGGGTTGGTGTTAAAGAATAAGTAGCCTTAAAAGTACGACGGTTGTTTGACGTCGTGTTGTGATTTACCGCACAGTGTATTACCTAAACTACCTAAATCTATGTATTTCAAGGCATCGTAATTTGGGTTATGAATAAATAAAGCAATCATATGAATAAATGAACCAAGGTAGGATAGCCCTCCGAATCGCTAAACTTAAGTGGCAGTGGGCGGGGGCACATAGCACGTAGAACCGATGGCCGTTTGGGCGGAAATGTTCTCGTGTGGCGACTAAAAGTCGCGGGAGTCCGCTGGATGCGGGTGGCGCAGAACCGGTCACTGGCACTCTTTGGGGAAGGACTATGTCCAGCAGTGGACATCTTTTGGGTGATGATGATGTATAAATAAAAGATTAATGAAACGTCTTTGAGGTCGAATATTGTTCGACTTGTTTCGAATCAACACATGGTCCTTAATCGTGAGCACTCGCGATGCTGGCGCGACTAGCACATCGATCAAAGACGTGAGTGACCAGTTTCATTATATTTTAATATGTCTGAGACTCACGGGAGTTTTCTATATGAAATAAATAAAAGATTGTGAATAAAATAATGCAGTGGTCATTCATGATACACAAGGGGGAAAATAGGAACATATATTACGCAATATGAACACAGGTATATACACCCCTGACTGTCTATCTGTATCGTGCCAGCGCGTGCCCTCGAGTAATGTCTATAAGCATCTTCGACCCGTTCTCCCGGGCATGGCTAACGCTTCCGTGTCTTTGCAGCAGAACTGCTGGCTGGATGAATCACCCGAACCGGAACGGAACGGAACTGATATATTACGCAATGTGAACACATAATTGTATTGTGTTTCATCTGCCGAGCTAACATGTCAGACAGAACGAGCGCGTGAACAATATTGAAATCAAATTGAAATGCGAAATATTTGTCTCACAATCATCCTACTAATATTATAAATGCGAAAGTTTGGATGTTTAGATGTTTGGTTGTTTGTTACTCAAACACGCTTAAACGGCTCAACCGATTTGGATGAAACTTTGCATGAAGATAGTTTATAGCCCAGATTAAAATATAGGATAGTTTTTATCCCGGGCCCACGCAGACGAAGTCGCGGGCGGAAGCTAGTATGTTTTATAAAAAGAAGTTTATTTTCATTCGCGTTTAATCGAACTAGCAAGCGAAGCCAAGTTGTATGCTTCAACTTGGTCCAAAACTCGTTCGTACCTATGTCCAGATGTCCCGTTGTTCGGCTGATTTCCTCTGCGGGGCGCATTTCTAAACCGTGAAATTTTGTGACCTTCCTCAATAATTACATAGAATATTTTTGTTGGTATTTTTTGTTAAATTTAGTTATTAGTCTCGCGATTTTACAGCGAACAGAGCCACTAGTAAATAAGTATGTTGACACCTACCCAGAAAAATAAACTACATCATGCCAATCCTCACATTTTCTAACCTATTGAATAGACTTTGATACCTACATCCAATTCGTGTAAGTATTCAATTTACCAGATACTGAGAAAAAGGTACGATAACCCATTTGCTGTTTGGCAAGGAGTCAATACACCCGGCCAACTAGAGTACAGACTAAACTAGGTAGACCCACAGAGACGCAGTAGGAACCTCGTGGCGCGTGAGCAGGATCCAGCTATGCAAACGAATGAGATCGAATTATAGCGTTCTCCTTCTAACGCATAGCTGCATCCTGCTCACGCGCCAACGTTGGCCCAATGTGTACAGCCGGCATTACATAAACGTACAAACGCCAACACTGTTAACTGACGATCCTGTATTTATATAGAACCTTATTACAATGTAAATAAAGTGCACGGATGGTCAGTTAGCTGTGTTGTCGATAGTACCTAGTTAGTTCTTACCAATAAGACTGACAATTCATTAAAATTGCTTCCATACCTACTGTAGTTTTCGATTCCTCTCAATGCAACCACTTGCGTAAAAACTAGAGAAAATAAACACTTGGTATTTAAATTACCGTTCCGTACTTCAATAGTAAAAAACGGAACCCTTATAGGATCACTTTGTTATCCGTCTGACTGTCAATTTATCTCGGGAACGCGTGGAGGTATCGAGTTGAAATTAAAACCATACTTAGTCCCTTGAAGCTGTAAAAAAATCAAACTTCTAAGTTAACGTAAAAAACCAGCCACGTGCGTGTCAGGCCACGCGCAGCGTAGGGTTCCGTAGTTGCCTGTCTGTCTAAGACTTACATCGACGTGCGGTGCGGTTGCGTCGGCCGAATTTGTCCGAAAATTGGCCTTTGCAAGTACACAATATTAAGTTGGTCGACTATTACTCGGTAACTGCTTATAAATAAATAAATAAAACATTTATTTCAGGCAACTAAGGCCCATAGTTACAAATACCTTATGCCTTCTTGGCCGTGATAGTTTTCCTTTTAAATTCATTATATGTACTACTACCACGAATTGTTTCACATCCCCAGTAGTAGCCATTTAGCCGGCAGGGGGGGGGGGACACATGACTCGAACTAAAATTAGGGCTTTAAAGCCCAATATCTCGCAAACGAAGCACTAATTCGAAAAATAGTTTTATAAAACCCATAATATTTTTAAACGAGCTATCCAGCGATACCCCACATCATGGGTTTAACTATAATAAAAAAATAGGGGAGGTACCCTAAAAAAAATTTTTTTTCAAGATTTTATTGCACTGTTTTATCGGCGTGATTGATTTATATACCCATGCCAAATCGCAGTTTTCTATTAGTAATGGTTACTTAGCTAAGCCGAAGACGGACGGACAGACGGGCATGGCGAGACTATTAGGGTTCCTTGTTGACTTTGTCACCTGGGGAATTGCCTGTGCTCGGCTAAAGCTCAAAAAAAGAGCTGCAATCACCAGGGACATGTGAAAATGGAAAAAAATACACAAATGTGTTAAAACAAATGGAATCGATGCACAAGTTATGGGAAGCTAGGTTAGTATAATTTATGACAAACTTTATTTCCTATAGGTATACCTATGTTGTATTTCCAGTTATCTCCTATACATAACTATGAAGGTATGTATTTCTATTAATCTGGGTAATCCCTAAGTTTATTTGCTCAGCTTAAAGCTTGGGTCGTATACGGATTCTTTTCACGAATTAATCAGATTATATTTCCTATCTAATTGTGTTAGTACCTAAGTTATAGTACCAGAAAGTAGCTTTCAAAAGCAATTAAATTGGAACGGTCTTTAATATTATTTAATCTATCTTTCCAGGGAACTGCTAAATGGCAGAGACTCTCCTATAATAAAAACTAAGTTTCACCGACCTTCAGCTCGAGGAAGTTGTTGATTACCGGGCGCGCACTGGAGAGAGCCTCCGTGCTGCGACTCGCCGGTTCCAAAGTGAAGAGCAAGATGGATAATGATGCCCTCTTCAAACAAAGAACAATTCGATCTCTAACTTGATCTTCAACTGGATCTTCATACTGATCATCAAATAGATTATGATCTTGATCTTGACCTTGATCTTCTTCTTCCCGTCTCACTGAAAATGATTAAATTGAATTCATTAGTCACCTTGTACTACAAGCTGACATGAAATCCTACCCAAAGGTGCAAATTTATCTTACCAATAGTGAACTATAACTTTCTTAGTTCATATTGTGAAATCTCCCACCTTGCTGAAATCCTCTCTGAAAAGACCATGAGACCAGATTAACCATCTAATTCCTCGTGTTTCGCGCCACGCGGAATTACACTCAAACCTTCAGAATGAATACTCACGGTTTTCCTCCGTTGCAGGACACCGGTACGGAATCAGCTCCCAAATGAAGACCTCCCATGGGTCAGAAATCAACCTCCTGCAAGGCTGCTACTGTGTCGGCCGCAAAATCAAAATGGACCCTTCCCGCATCTTGGAAAGCCACCTGGCCTCAGACCTTATCTCTAGTATTGCAGTGAAATAAATTTTACATCCCTGAATAATATTATTTTATTTTATCTCAACTAATTGAAACTTGGTAATGAAAAGTTGTATGAAACTAAATGTGTAATTCTTTGTAATTGTCCTCTAGTTTAGAATTAGACATTATTTCCAAAATTGCATTCTTTAAGTTTACTAACAAAACCTATACAGGGTGGAATCTTGTACGTGATCCAAAATAGCAAAATGTGAATCTATCCATGATTCTGAGCAACTTTTATTATGGGACCAACTTTGTGTTATGCCAAAAAAATCCAACTATTTCATTAACTCTGCTCATTTTAGACTGACAAGAATGTATGAACAGGTGTGTTTTTTTTGGCATAACACAAAGTTGGTCCCATAATAAAAGTTGCTCAGAATCATGGATAGATTCACATTTTGCTATTTTGGATCACGTACAAGATTCCACCCTGTATATTTAATTAATTGTTGCATTGCTAAACAAGTAGAATTTACACAATTTTTTCCTTAAAAATTAGCTTTTCCCCTAAGCTACACAGACCACAGGTTCAATACAACACTTTTTCTGCTTTATAAATATTAAATTAAAATGTCACTCCGTGACAACTTCGGAACCCTAAAAAAGATACGACCGACCGCTTATGATGCAAAAGACCTATATTTAGTTTCGACACTTTAAAGGGAATTATAATTTATAGGATACTTTCCGATGACTTAGAACTATGAAATTTGGTAAATAATATATTGTTTTATTATTATCCAGACAGACAGACAGACAGACACACTTTCGCATACAGGGAAAAATCAGAAAACTATACATTTGTACCCGGAACGGGAACACTCGGTGGGCGAGTCCGACTCGCACATGTCTGGTTTTTTATTGACACGTTACGCACGTTTGACACGACATCTTGTTATCATTAAACTCTTTAATTGCGCCACCGTAGCGTGGCGCTACGATACGCATTTTCATTGGTCGATAGGAACGCGTCCGGAAGGTTTCAAAAACGTAGGTATGTCATAGCATAGTATGTCATGCGGGGAGCCGTTTTCACTGGTCCAGAGTTCTCTTGGATGCCTAATCATGAACAGATTGGTTTAACCTCCCCTCCCCACAGTACATAAATACCGCCTGTGAGGAATACTTGGTGAGTGGTTAAAACTACTGTGCTATCGGCTGATGACTTTTTCATAAATCGTTGTCCTGTCATCATCACTCGATACACTCCCCGTATCGAGTGATGATGATTAGAGTCGATTCCCGAAAACTACGGTCTGTTCTGAGGGACACGCTTATTTATGCCTTCCGCGCACGAGAAAAAGAGATGCAATGCAACACTCTTTGGGAATGACTTTTTTGGTAACGATGAATACCTAAATTAGTGAAGTTTTATTCATATTTCATTAAGTGAGAGTTTAGAGGAGGTAAAATACCATTATATACCCTTAATTGTGTCTTGAAATAATGTATTGTTCATGGCTTTTTATAGATAAAATGTTAAGCAGTCATGTCGCCGTTTGACATAACAGCTAGATGTTTCATAAAACAGCGCTGTTTTCTAATACAGCGGGTTGACGATCAGGCGGATTGAATACCGCTGAATGAAAATACGCTGGATGTGGATTGTCAAAGGCCTCCGTTAGGTACGACGACGAGCGAAGCAAGGAGGAGTGTTAGGCAGAACTGCGACTACAGCGCGCGAGCCGAGCGAGCGAAGCGAGCGTGCGGCGGTAGCGGCCGGCGAAGCGCCAGAACCGAACATGTTTTAGGGTCGCAGTTCTGGTTAACACTCCTCCTCGCTTCGCTCGTCGCCGTACCTAACGGAGGCCTTTGACAATCCCGCTAATCGTCCACCCACCGCAATACAAAACGGACCTGTTTTGTAAAACAGCTAGCTGTAATGTAATTAATGTAATACGGCGGATTGCCGCTATATTGTAGAACGTATCGTAATGACAATTCCGCTAATATTGTCTTGAGTTCCGCCGAACACCAGAATCCATAGCCATTTTTGACGTTTTAATTTGAATTATAAACTCAGAAACTCATTGTTTTGTCCATGGCATATTTATACTGTTCTACATATATATTGAGGTTCATTGATTCCTTGATTGCACGTGAAAAGGTCAATTTTAAAGTCACTTAAGGTCAATTTTAAAGTTACTTGTAAGTAGGTACATACATATTTATCACGTTTTCTTTGTTTGAATAATTGTTTATTGTAGGTACATTTTAGTGACGAACTTTCTGTAATCGACGCCATTGTTGTTGTTACCTATGTCAGATAGCGCCGCGAGTATTATAAATGGGAACAAAAAATATCCAAAGCAGCGGATATTTAATGACTCGCTGTATTACAATACCGCTAGTAGTACTCGTATTGAAGAACGATTAGCGCCGAACACATTCTCATTATTCAATTAGCCTAATCGTCAACCCGCCGTATTACAAAATAGCGCTGTTTTGTGAAAAAGCTAGCTGTTATGTAAAACGAGGGATTATCCTATTACTAGCTTCTGCCCGCGACTCCGTCCGCGTGGAAATCGTTTATATCGCAGCTCCATACAAACTTCAACCCCCCATTTCATCCCCTTAGGGGGTGATTTCCAGGATGAAAACTATCCTATGTCCTTCCCCGGGATTCAAACTATCTCCATACCAAATTTCATCGCAATCGATTCAGCGGTTTAAGCGTGAAGAGGTAACAGACAGACACACTTTCGCATTTATAATATTAAGTATGTAAGTATGGATATGGATTCCAGTGCGACATATCGATTAAATCAGACAAATAATCACATAGTCAAGAATCACATTCTTATCTAAAAATCAGTCCTTAATGTTTCCTAATCTAATCAGAACAACTTTTCAAAGAACGCGACACTTTCCAATTTCCGCCCGAGCGTGCGAAATACTATTATATATGTAGCGCCATGCAACGCGAAAGGGTTAAAAGCTGTTCAAAACGTAATCCAAATAAACGCCTTAGAAATTCCTATACACGCCCATACTTACGTTGAGTGCTCGAGTGTTAAACACACAATCCCGAGTTGACAAATTCAACGCAACTTTGGTTTGCTTAGGACCCGTATCGTCCAACTTTGCTGTCAGTCTATCGAAGTTTCAGTAATGTTGAACACTGTGCACATCTCTAATATTATGGTGAAATGTTAGATAGATACTGTAATGCTAAATCATTGTTTTACGTTGCTTTTCTAGATAGCAGTCCGGCCTACTTTTCTAGACAGCAGTTCGGCTTACTTTTCTAGACAGCAATTCGGCTTACTTTTCTAGACAGCAGTTCGGCTTACTATTCTAGACAGCAGTCCGGCTTATTTTTCTGGACAGCACTTCGGCTTACTTTTTGCTAGAGTACGGCAGAGCCGAAAGGAAGGCATATGATTTTAGCCGTCTAGGTATGTTTTTATAATTACGTGTGTTCCACCGTAGCGTTTAATGACGTGACAAGCGATTCGAAATTATGCTCCGGGGAAACATAGGCTTACCTTATGTATAAAAAAAAAACCTTTTTTTCAGTTACTTTACCGTAGCCGGGTTAGATTTTTTAGTGTTCCGTACCAAAATTGGTCCAACGGAACACTTATGCGATCACTCGGAGGCTGTCCGTCTGTCACAGCCAGTTTTCTTGAAGACCGTTTGACATAGGAAGCTGAAATTTGGTATAGGTATAGAAATGTATGGCCTAATTACATAAATAAAGTCAAAAAGGTGTAAACCCCAATAAAGGGGGCAGTTTGAGGGGTAATAAGGGGTTTCGCATTTTTTTTTTTGGATTGTAAAGAACGTGTATCATTCGGAAGCTCGTAAAATTTTGAGACGGTACATACACATTTTGAGTTATTATTACGATAGCTCTTACTAGTGTAAAATATGACCAAAGTAACTTTTTTTCATACAGTGCTGTCCCCATCTCTATTTCAAAAACTATAGCCAACTAAGACTTGGAAATACACATGCATAACGGAAATTGTGAGTAGATTGCGGGAAAATTATCAACATGACGCTAGCTTTAATAGTTTAAATTATATTTACACATTAAAGTAAATAAGATCGGTATAGCGTCTCATTTTACGCTGGAACTTCAGTATAGCGTGCCCGGTGACGTACATTGCACTTCGCAGTCTGATAAATGAATATTGATATCATGATAATTGTATGTCGTGTTGTTTCCTGTTTCCAATTTGTTCCGACCGAAACCGAAAAATACCCTATGTCAAGTAATTAGACAACGCAGGTCTGGTGTTTTCAACAATTACCCACGATCCAGTTAAAGTCTGACCTTCGATTCGGTGTAGTTGTTGCGGATCTGGGAGTAAATATATACTAGAGGTGTGTGGTAGTTTAGAGATAGATTGTGAATAGTTTATATTTCCGTATTTCCCAATTAATCCGACGAATAAATTGCATCTAGTAAAAATAAGATTTATTGTTATCATAATCTATACCAATTCAAATAAAGAACTCCGTACTTTATGAATGTTTGTTTTTAGTATTCCATATTTAAAGCTGATACATAGACCAATGGTTAATAAACCAAATATAGGCGTCATAGTTTTCACATTATTTAGTGTTTCCATATTCAGTTTTGTGCAATTTTTTTGTATGTATAAGTGCGCGTGAGCGTGTGCTAAACTTATTTGGCTTGGTTGAACACCGGCTTCACTAGGTTTTTCGTAATGCTCTGTCTATCTTTTTTCTTGGTCTGAGGTTATCGCTCGCGGATTTGACAAATTTAAAGTTATTAACACAACACATTAAAGTAAAGTAAGTAACTAGCCCTTAAACAACACACAACAATAAGTGGCAGTGGGCGGGGCACATTGCACGTAGAACCGATAATGACCATTGGGGCGTAAAGGTTCTCGAGTGACGACCACGTACCGGAAGGCGCAGCGTGGGTAGACCCCATACAAGGTGGACCGATGACCTGGCCCCGTATCATGGTCGGCCTTATCACGCAATAAGTGACAAGATAAGAGCGTCGTCTCGTTCTATAGAACGGTGTCAGCCAGTGACGGACGCTCTATCTTGTCACTTATAGCGTGATAAGGCAGAGCATGATACAGGGCCTGGTAAAGGTCGCGGGAGTCCGCTGGATGCGGGTGGCGCAGAACTGGCCATTGTGGCACTCTTTGGGGGAGGCCTATGTCTTTCGGCTAATATAATGATGACGTATCAATGTCGATGAATATTTTGGATTTTGTATTTAAACGAGTCAGTTGAGAATTAAAAAAAAATCTTCTTATATGCGGTTTTATTTGGGCTACTAAAACACACAAATAATACTATACTTAATAATGGCTTCAGATTTCAACAATACAAGCAGCTTTTGGTGTTCTATATTTTAACAGTTCTACATATCGTTGACTCTATTTGGTTAAAATCTAGAAACAAAATATCATCAAAGTACGAGGTTCTTTATTTGATTTAAAATTGGAATACCGAGCTGTAGTGGTGAATCGTATTGTTGCCTTGTCCCATTCAAGTTTGAGAGCTTGCTGCGAAAAATTTGAACCCGACACCTAAAAAAAGGCGAGGACCTAAAACATTAAAATGACTCGTTTTTCGTATGAACTGGGAAATGAATACATTGAATTGCTTCAAAATCAGGAGATATAACTGAATGTACGGTACACTAATTGCTGAGTTCTGACTCACACTTGGACGATTTTTTTAACTTTGTACGCTTGTTTCAAAGGCGCTCAATTATCATAAAACACTGCGCAACTGAGACATCTACACAAAATATGAAGGCTGCCACTTAACAACGGTTCCCACTAGATGGCGTTGCATAAACGAAGTCCCACATATTTCGGATTATGCTGAAATCTCATTTAAAAACACAAAGCTATTTAGTGAAACTGCTAACAGTGACCATTGTGTGGTCTGAGATGGATAAATCTAATGAGATAGGATGGTATGCTACAGCATAGGTGCGTTTACCACTTTAGATCCTTACATACATACCTACGTAATTCATACGCCTTTATTCTCAAAAAGGGTAGGCAGAGCACATTGTTCCAGCGTCACTTTTAGCATAAATGTGGGTACAAAAGATCGACTAAATGTGATATCGCAGTGATAGATTGCTAGCCCATCGCCCACAACACACTTGAACCATGCTCCCTTAGTAGTTTAGATCCTTAAGGACTAATTAGTACACAAATAATAGAGTCGAAGAGTGATAGAGACCACTTTCTTTGCTTAGGTACTGCTACTTCCCCTCTCCTATATATGTACTCGTAATAATACGACGTAATAGAACAAAATGGTAATAGGACGGTCTGGGGATATTACAGAAACGAATACCTACTGAACTGACGTACCTAAATAAATAAATAAATATTAGGGGACAATCTTACACAAATCGACCTAGTCCCAAACTAAGCAAAGCTTGTACTATGGGTACTAGACGACGATAAACATACTTATATAGACAAATATTCGTGCTCATCACACAAATAAATGCCCTTACCGGGATTCGAACCCAGGACCTCTTGCTTCGTAGGCAGGGTCACTACCAACAAGGCTAAAGCGGTCGCCATGCCCATGGTCCACCTACTTACCTATTAATATCGAATTTGAACCATAACATTGTTCGTAGTCGACGTCGTTGGCGTAGTCTCTCTCACCTACACTAAAACTGAGCCAAACGTGTGTGAAAAAGAGAACGTTATTCAATAGACACGATTTGAATCGAATCTGATTTGGTTTGAGTGGAATGAGCTTCCTGCCGAGGTTTTCCCGAGTTTACATTATGGGGTTCTTCGAAAAAGAGTTTAGGTACTTATACATTCTTAAAGGGTCGTTAACGCACCTGGGTTGCACGCGTCCGTAGGCTACGATAACCACTTACCATCAGGTGGCCCTAAGCTTGTTTGCCACCGAAGTGGTATAAAAAAACGAAATACTTCAGTCTTGCGTTCCTGAATTGAGACTAGTAAATTATTATGAAAATAAGTTTCTGTCAAAATTTTCATTATTGGTACAAGCTTTTATTGCCGCCTGTACTTTTCTGTATACCATCAACTATATTGGTACTCATTGAGACGATTCTAACGAGCCCAAACTCAACGGGGTTACGTCGGTTCAGTACTGAATTCCCATGACCACCTAATGTCTCCATCATCAGATCAGCTCGATGGTACCTAACTACCATAATATTGAATTGTCATCCAAACTTTACCCAAAATCTCAGCTCAATCGGATAACGGCAAGTGACAAAAATGGATTGTAAATTGTGACGAACAACTTACTACGTACATACATACGAACAGTGCAAGAAAAAAAAAATTGCACAAACAAGGTTGACCTTGCGGAGTAACCCATTAAACTATTTAGATAAACCTTCCATTGTTTATGTCTGCCCCAATCCAAATTAATCGTTAATTTCGATAACCTCATCTGCAAATAGCGTCATACTGTGAATACTGTGATTACTCATTTGCCTGACGCTTGTTATAATATTCATGAACCGACCACGCATATGTATTCCAAACTAGACTTTATTTTCAAGGTAGTAAGAGCGCTATGAAGACGCATGAATCTCAAAACTATACATGGTCGGTACTAATAAGTATCGTACTTATTGAATAGGATGTTGAGAAGATCGTCATTCACTTGTTTGTAACGATGAGGTGTGTATTGGTTTTCGTGGTTTGTGGCCTGTGGTATGCAGCTTTAGCAGCACCGGCAGAGTCTACAAGCGAAGGTGTGTACATGGGTAATTTAATGCTATTATTCGGAAACCTTTTTGGTTGAGTGCCCATGCGTTAAGAGTCCTTACGCCCACATAAGCAGAAGCGGGAGCGTGTTTTGCAAAATGCTTCCTTTTTCATTCAAGATTACGACGTAACTATTAGTATTTATTCAAAAACTGATAACGTAATTAAATAATCATTTCTTAACCTCTTAATAATTTTTAAAAAATAAATTTCGGCGCGCGGCATCTGTGGAGCGTGATTTATACGTCTTTTAAAAAAAAATACATTTACGGCATCGTAGGTCCTATAGTTATGATTATTTTTTTATGGGTTAACATATGGGTCATGGGTCAAAATAAAAGTACAATTTGCGGTAAAAAAATATAATGTAATCCTGTTTTCACCAAAAAAATTAGAAAAAACTCGGAAGGTGTTTTATCAACTTTTTAAAATGAATCTTTGATTTTCAATCATGTCAGCCCCTCGTAAAAGATCTGGTGATGTGAATTGTAATCATTCATGTACCTAATGATTCTTGTTTACTGCAAAATTGAGAATCGAAACGACACTTCTCCCTGCAAAATTATTTAAGTACGTTATCAGTTTTTGAATAAATACTAATAGTTACGTCGTAATCTTGAAGGAAAAAGCCAGCATTTTGCAAAATACGCTCGTTTTAGGCGTAAGGACCCTACGTTCTATCACTATCACTACTTACATAGTATATTAAAACAAAGTTGCTTCCCGCTGTCGGTCCCTATATACGCCTAGATCTTTAAAACTACGCAACGGATTTTGATGCGGTTTTTTTAAATAGTGATTCAAGAGGAAGGTTTATATATGTATAATATAGTACCCGAGCGAAGCCGGGGCGGGTCGCTAGTTATTAATAAGAACCTAAGTCAAAATATGTTTGGATAGGATATAGTATTTACTTTAACGCCCTAGGGCAATATTTGTTTGTTGGTGTTGTTTATTTATTACTTTGTTATATTGAAATGAAATATATAAATCGATCAAGTGCGAGTCGGACTTATACAAGGGCTCTGCACCATAAACGTAAATCCGAGAAAACAACCCGATTCAGCTTACTTAACTATATATATTTTTTGTTATTTAAGCGTCAATAGTAATGCAAATACTGTAAATTTCTAGTGTTTACCTACATATGACAGTAGGTACGGTTCAAAAGACTGCGACAGACAAATACAGACCGCGGGCCCTTTGTTTTATTTTTCGTAAGGAATACCAAAAATGTTATAGGTACTTATCCCTGTATACGAAACTTTTCCCTAATAAGGTTGTCTCACAAAAGTGACCACATGGCGCAAGCATTTAGCAACTCGAAGTTTTTTTTTCTTCAATTAGTATAACTACCTAATTAGTAAAACAAACCGGCCTATAATACAACGGTCACGAGCTGGTTAGATCATAGCCAGTAAAATAACTCGACGCAATTATGTAGGAAGCGGATGTATTTCCCCGACCATCATTTCCACGTTAGGTAAGTATATAGGTATTTTTTTTTTAATTTTATTGCACAGTAACAAGTTAGATATATGTACAAAAGGGGAAATAAATGCCATAAGACATTCTGTACCAGTACCAGTCAACATTCATTTATTTAGGTTGGATAGAATTATTTCCAAATGTGGCGTCTATTTTAAAACGTGACCTGCAACAGGTCTGGTAATTTCTGTAAGTACCTAAGTCGACGCAACGCACAATTTTGTATGAGAACGTTCACAAGACGCCGGTAGTGTGGGGGGGCCCTAAGTACCAGGTACAATTTTCTTTTCACTTAGGCGGATAATAGAATGGTCACGAGCTGGTCAGATCATAGCCAGTAAAATAACTCGACGCAAATATGTACGAAGCGGATGGATTTCCTCGACCTAGCTTTCCGAGGACATCATTTCCACGTTTAGGTATACCTAAACGTGGATTTGTTAAATTCATAGATTGGTCTTGGTGGCATATTTTTAAAAGCCCGATAATAGCAAACACGCAAAAGGCCTGCTTGGTGGTAAGCGGACACCCTAGCCTATGGGCGCTTGTAACTCCAGCCCCCCTATTCTGTAACTTGTTTTAAGTTTACCTCGACGCTCACCTACAAATATATCTTGACAACGCGATGCGTAGTAAGTAACTAAGCGTAGGTAGAGGTCTATTTCGTGACGGGTGACCGGCGGGGTAAACCGCATTAGCGCGTAGCGAATAACAGCCCGGGCTGTTATTCGGAACGCGCTAATGAGCCTCGTCTCACCCGTCACGCCTAACGAAACTTGACCTTTGATTACGCTGAGTATTACGTAGGTACCTACTACGAATCGCGTGTAAGTAAAGTAGTCGTAGGTAGGTACATCGGTTAATGCTGTGTTTTTCAAACTGTGGGTCGCGACACCCAGGGGGTCGCGTAGCCTTTTAAAGGAGCTCGCAGCTCGCTCCTCGTAGGTATAGATTGAAAAACATTTCAACCGTTGAAAAACATTTAACCCCTAGGGAAAATATACTTTTTTTTTTTTTATTATTTGCCACAACTGATTTAGTATGAAGTTGTGGCACATAAACCATTACCCGTCCAAATGAAGTAGGTTGTTCATGGCAAGTCATCAGCTATTTTATTTTATTTTATTTTATTTGGGATGCTTACTGCCTATAACATGCCGTATACACTAATTACTTAATTTAATAACTAAAAGCAAATTACAAGCTTCCACATATATAATGCTACGTGACATCATGTTTACAAAAATCTTGATATTATATGATTTTGATCTCACACTATGTAGTAGGTCAGCAGAACAGTAAACAGTAATAAATAACACAGTTTTGTAACGGGGATCGTTAGCTACCTATTGAAAATAATATGTTTAACAGAGTTAACCTTACTATAAGATAGAACCACACTGGGCACATCATTAAGTTCGTTGAATAACTTAGTGGTTCGAGGAAAGAAACATTTTTTACGAATGTTTGTGCGTGAACGAGGGATGCGAAACAAGGGTCTTCTCCGCAGTTGAGAGGCCGGTATGTAAAACTGTAATTTACTCAGCAGATCTGGAGAATCAACAGTAGGTACCTACCTTGAGCAATTTTCATCAATAAACTGACATCATTAGCTAATCGTCTTTTCAAAAGGGGGACAAGGTGGAGTTTTTTGCATGATACTTGGTAACTGTTATTAGCAAGCTTAAACTTATAGGACAGGAATCTAACAAATTTCTTTTATATTTTTTCGATATTGTCTGCATACGTTTTGAAAAACGGATTCCATAACTGCGAAGCCTATTCAAGTTGAGAGAGTTTAAGACCAGTTCTTAATTTAACTGCATAGGAGCCTTTCCGTCCCTCACTGTGGCATTACGTACAGCCTGTCCAGATTATTATAGGTTCATGCGCAAATAGGAATGCTAATACTATAGACATTAAAATCGACCAATCAGGAAACAGAATTCATTTCAAACATTAGGTGTTTTTTATTCCCTAATTCACAGTAATTTAAAAAATAAACGCCTCTGACCGACTATAGCCGCGACCAAACGTTCAAGCATGGTTGACTGCATACATGACATAAGCTATGAAGATTGAGCGGGATAGACTGCTGTCTATCTCGCCCTATCGTATGCCCCGCGTATGCTGTCCGCCGCGCTCGGCCGTTTAGCAGACGGTCAGAGGCGTTTATTCGTAGTGTGAATATTTTGTATGTGTCAAAGCAATTTATTAAAAAGAATGGCGCTAAATTGAACAAGCTTTTCGCCATGGTATAATTGTTGGGAGCCAATAATGCACGGCCCAATAATGTACAGCCTGATAATCCATGTACAGTATGGACGCGGATTATTGGGCTGTACATTATTTTGGCCGTGCATTATTATGGCTGTACACGTACATTAACCGGCACCTAATTGTTGATAGTGGATGGATAATCTTTGTTTTTACTATTTTCTCGCAGTCGAAGTGAAAAGTAGAGTGTATAATTCTGGCCTAAAAGCCATATTACCCCTCGAACTATTTCCCCTCACTTCGTTCGGGAAAATATCCATCTCGTGTTGATATAGCTTACCTTTAGACCCTTGTCATACAATCTACTATTGTGAATCAGTCAGTGATTCAGCGCGTATTGTGTGTGAAAATGCATATGCATATTAGTCAGCCGTCTAAGGAAATCCAACACTCGCCTAAACCTACACTAAAAGAATCGGACGAAACGATAAACGTATTATAATAACAATACCTGTAAATTCATCATGATTTTACGCCGCCACTTTTTCCAAGATTTTACTAGGTACTGCAATGCAACATGGTCTGATTATGGAGCCGGTGCAGTGGCCTGCCCACTAACGCCTTTGCCACCACTCTTCCTCATCTCAATGTTTTTCTTGGTTGCCTCCTCAATAACAGCTTCGAAACCCAGGGTCCGATCGGCTCTTGATCACTTACCTATCACAAATAATAGGCATGATCATCTTTTTTGAAAATTTGTTGCACGACAAAAGTTACATTTGAGACTCGGAGTCAAACATTCCTATAGAGTACCTACTTACATAACCTACTGGAAACAGCCAATATACATTTGTGGCGTCTGGAACGCCACTCATTCTCCCAGGCAGAAAATCCTATGAAAATCCCCGTGTGGTGTCGGGTTAGAATTTCGAGAAAAAGTCGACTAAGGGAGCAGGGTTGGAGTGTGTTGTGGGCGATGGGCTAGCAACCTATCACTGCAATATCACATTTTGTCGATCTTTTAAACCCACATTTATGCTAAAAGTGGCGCTGGAACATAAGTTTCACGTGCTCTGCCTACCCCTTTTGGGAATGAAGGCGTGAATGTATGTATGTACGTAAATCTAGCGTTACATTTTTGTATAATGGCCACACTGCTTATGAAGGCTGGGGCCACTGATTGGTGGATACAGCCGCAAGCCCGTTCCGTTCACTTTGAACGGAACCAAAGAGAATATAACCACTACGTTTTAAGAGGCTCCCATACGCCAATGACCTTCGATCTGAATCCCTTAGTTTTCTAATGTTTTTTGTAGCTTATTATATTAACAACAACGGCTTTAAGCAATATAGTATCCCATATTTACTTCAAACTTCATTGTTTTCGAGATATTTGGCATCAAAGTTGAACAATTTTAGGCCAAAAAACTGGTTTTCTGGCCATAACTTTTGTGTTAAAAATTAAAACCCTCTGCCACTTTTTAGAGACGTCATAGACGAACCCAAATTTGTAGATTTCGTATATGTTAGATCTTTCACGTCAATAGAGATGCGAAATAAGTGTTTTTTTAGACAATGTTTAAAAAAATCATACAAAATTAAGTAGGTATTAATTTGTTTCAAAATCCGGTCTGTCAAAATGGAGATAAAAGATTGAAGAACCGATAGCCGTTTGATTTATGATTCTATCTGTAGTGCAAAAGTAGTAGATACGATTCAAAACTTGTCAAAAATCGATGAAAACCTCGGGTAGCCCCTTAAGAGGCGGAACTTCATACATTGTTTTAGGATCATAGATATATATAGTTTAGGATTCTCTTATGTCTACCTACTACCAACGTAAAGAAAAGATGAGTGCACTTTATTGCCTTGCAATAAGGTGCAAAAGTTCTGTTTTGTTAGGTTGGCTAAGATGCATTAACTATCCCGTACATTTTATCATTCTAGAGTTTCCAATGGCTGAACGGAACGAAGGCATGAAGACAATATAAAAACGCTTGCCGAGCTGAACTCACCCCTCACCCTCTTTTTTTCTTATCATATCATGCTGCCTGCGCTTGATACATATCCGCTGTTACTCTACTGTGCATTCCACCTCTATGTTATACCTATACTGAATCTCATAGCCATTGTGTGCATTAAGAGGCTGACAAAACCTAATTTGGTAAAATTGATGTTATTTAAGCAGTTTTTTAAGAAACTATTTCTTCTAGCACATCAAATAAAATATATGTTAATATTCACCATATTTCAAATACCGTGGACGGGCTCGACATAATTGGACGAAATCGGCTCGATAGAAAATAATTGCAAAGATTGGTCTTAAAATCACATTAAACGGTTCTATGTCTTTATTTTTTGACGTATGGGTCTGCAATTAAAAACATGAAGTCAACATATTCATACCTAAACCGCTAACGAGTCATATTTCACAAATAATCCACCCTTTTTTTATTTCAATATGTTGAACCATTATCTTTAAAAACCGGGCCGCCCAGTAACACTCGCTCTCGTTTACTCCGATACAAATAGACAGTGTGCGCGCTATCAAAAATCCTCAAGGGCATTTTGGTGTTGACAGCGTCTTAAAACACTTGAGTAATCCTTTCTGCGTTTGATCATCACCACCATCATCCCAGCAACCACTAAACATTGATAGGAATCGATGAAGGTGTCTTTAGGTGCAGTTGCTACACATAAGTAAGTAGGTACAAGAGTTTGTTGTACCTAACGTTGCGATCAATCGGTGTGTCCGTCCGTCACAGCCAGTTTTCTCGAAGATCGTTGATATAGGAGGCTGAAATTCGGTACAGATATAGGAATTTGCGCCCTAAACACATAAATAAAGTCAAAAAAGAGTAAACCCAAACTAAAGGGGCAGTTTTAGGGGTAATAAGGGGTCAAGCAACTTGGTTATTTCTAATGGTGAGCTCAATATATTCCTCAACATCCCCTGACTATAGCCCTGTTTCTTCCAGCTCCCGTGCACTGCCCACCAGACGAATACCACCCAGGCGGCCCCGGCTGCGGACTGGAGCCCTCCTGCCCACCTCGGACCTTCCACAGTGCCACGTGGCACGCCAGCACCGAATGCATATGCTGGTGCAACCCTGGCCTATATAGAGAATGGGAAACCAAAAAGTGTATACCAAAATGCTAACTGTTGAATTTAAGATGTCATGGATTCGTTAGGTACTGCTATTGATCTCTAAATATATAGATACACGAGGCCCCTATTTCACCATCTACAGCTGCAGTGAAACGTTTCCTCGTACGTACAAACCCCCTTGCAGGGTCAGCACTAGCCAGCGCAGGAACGTGACGTTTCTCGGATGGCCAGTGCTGGCTCGACCAGTGTAGGCGGTCGCTGGACAGCACCGTTACTTTTTTTTTGAAGTGAAAACTTTTTAGCGGCGCTGAGCACTTTTTGGGATGGGGAAAAATTGTTAAATACGCGACAGAGTTTTGTGACGTCAGATGTCAGAGTGTGAAGGTCACTTTTTGCTGCTAGCCGATTCGACTTCATTCAAAACTGAACGCTATTCGTAAGAGTATAAAGCCGTTAAACACTTTTTGCAATAGCATATTCTGCAAATAAATTTGTAATAATACCAACGCGTCCTTCACCGTTTTGCTATTGAGAAAATTCGAATAGTTCGAATTTGGGCGTTATTCCTAAAGAGATAAAGCTTAGAAAAATCAACGGCAAAAATAAATTGATATTGTGGTTGCCGCCGCCCGTCGGCGCGCCGGACCCCGGCACCGTTGCGCCGCGGCGGCGAGTTGGGCCCGTAGCACCCAACGCGCCCGCGGCCCGTCCGCCTAAATAATTGATAAGTAATTGTTTATAAATTTGCGTCAAATTCATTTTTAGGGTGACACCGTAAGATGTCACGTGACCTGATTGAAAAACTGTTACAGTGTTATTGAGTTTTCACTTCTGCCGGCACTCCCGGAGTGCAACCCGGTCTTTTTTTTTTAAGGATCACCAACAGCGGCAACAACAAACACAAGCACTTAATATAAAAAAAAACATTCGTCCTGTATCGGTGTAAACTGTCATGGTGTATGTCCAACTCCTGCTCTGAATTGTTGCTCAGTTTATTGTATAGACGGGGCACCGGCGAGCGAGAGCCTAGTTTGGTGCGACAGAGTCGTATGCTAAATAGTGGACAAGGTTATCGCGGAACGCGGGTGGCTACTTTGAGCGCACTTTTTAAGTAAACTTATCAACCGAGTAATGTATAGTCAGCAGCAGAAGTAGCTACGCAAAATAACACGCTCAATATTATCTAGGCAGTCTCAGCATCTTATCCTCTTGGCATTAGAGTCGTGTGTAGGTCATTTTGATCACTTGACCCGCTTAGCTACTATTGCTGCTGACTACACGTTGAATTGTCATAGTCAGGTGACAGTTGTCAGTTTAGTGAAATAGCGACCTGGAGTGCGATATTTGAATCTCACTGGTGATATCAAAGTCACCGGTGACTAAAATTATCACCGATGACTTTTATGTCACCATTTTCCAAGAGCCGTATTTTTGAAAGTCACACCCTGTTTACCAACATGCAGAAATTTTACAATGTCAGTCAGAGACAATCTTCCTGTTACGTTCCTTTTTACGCAGATGTTATAGTGTTGTCCTTGATACCGGTCATGTCTGTCTGTCTGTATGTCTGTCCGTCCGTATGTCACAGGCATTTTACTCGAAAACTATAACGTGTATTTGAATAAAATTTTGAGGATAGGTGTATTTTGTTAGCCGCTACATAGTTTTGTAATGAAATTACTAAAAAAAAATTTTTTTAGGGGGCTCTACATACATTAAACTGAAAGTCAAAAATTTTTTTTTCATTGCAAGCCCTCGTGTGGCACATCAATCGACAGGCCTTTCAAAATAAATATAAGGTTTCTCAGCAATTTTTTTGATTAAGTGAATAGAGTCGGAGATAATCGCCCCGAAAGTCAGTAAAATTGTGTCCCCCCACCCCTCTAATTTTTGAACCGTGTATTTTAAAAATATGAAAAAAATATTGGACATAGGGCTTATTAAATTAATTCAGCGAAAATTGTTTTGAACAAGATTGGTTCAAAGGTTTTTGAGATACTTCTAAAAAACTGCCTTCCTTAAAGAAAAGGACGTAAGTGCCATAAGATTTCAGTAACGATACGACCTTATTAATAGGCACGGAACCCTCGTTGTGCTTGGTCCGACACGCACTTGGCCGCTTTTTTTTAAATGAGTATAATAATGACACTTAATAAAAATAAAAAAATAAAATTATTTATTTTCTGACTTACAGTCCATAGTTGTTAGTATTAAGTTACAGGCTATGTTATGTACAGTACTTACACTAAACTACATAAATGAAATTACACGGCCGATCTACCGAACTGCATGATTGTGAACCTGCAATTCTATATATCGTCCCAAAACAACTGAGTCAAACCTCTCGACTATCATTACGACTTAATACGCAGTTCATAACAGCTAACGACCTCTATGTATACGTTGAGATAAAAATGTAATTAAAAAGTGACTAGACATGTTCTTTCCGTGTGCCCTTCATGTATCTATTGTGACGTAGCTGATGCTCGATTCCGCGGCCGGCTAAGTAGGGTCATTTCGCCAGTTAGCGACCACCTAATTTCATGTGCCGGTTGGCGACTACTTAGCCGAGTGAACTGAAAGGATATTTTCTCGGTTTTTTAGTAGATTTCTATTCTAAAACAACAAAAAATGCATGTACAATTAATTGTCTCAATAGGGTCTGTAGAATTGATGTTATCTTCAATAGAAAAAACCTTCTCCTTCAGGTGGTTGCTAACCAAAGGTGGTCATGTAACCAGCGTAATGACCCTAGTCAAGTTACTAGCTCGTACATTTTCGCAGCTACATAATATAATTAAGTATGTTAGTTTTAAGGTTTATTTGATGGGCCCATGTTGCCTAATTTAGACTATAAATTACATTTGATTTGTTTTTACTGCATCTTACTTTGACGACCGCTTTAGCCTAGTTGATAGTGACCCTGCCTACGAAGCAAGATGTCCCGGTAACGGACTAATATTTTTTCCTGAGTCATGGATGTTTTCTATGTATTTAAGTATTTATATCTTTATATAAGTATGTTTATCGTCGTGTAGTACCCATAGTACAAGCTTTGCTTAGTTTGGGACTAGGTCGATTTGTGTAAGATTGTCTGCAAATATTTATATTATTTATTTTTATTTTCTTACCTAAGTAGGCTAGACAGCTTGCATTAGCTACATGAAGTATTGAGTGCCCTCTCCTTCATCATATTTGTGACAACCATGTATATATTTTTTGAATGCCATAATAAAAATACTTGTAAATGTATTAAATTTAAAGTAGCGTGACTAATGTTAACAACAGTCAGTGCAGAACTGGACATGGATGGCCATGTTAACATTCAACACTGCAAAAAAAGTTTTCCAAAACTTACAATGATAATATGTAAAATTAAACAATCACGGAATTTGGTTGTGGATTAAAAGTGTCTATTTAATAAATACATATTTTAAACTAAGGACTTTTTATATTTTTCTGTAGAAAGTGCCACAACCGATTATTGTTTTTATATCATCCTTTTCAACAGTGTTTCGTCATTTATTTGCAAGGTTTGTTTTAAAAGACATTAGATTTATTAAACATGATCATAAAAGAGGATATACAGAATATTTTACTTATTGACTAGCTTGCCGTAGGTGTTCCCAAGGGTCCTGCAGCATTGAAGGGTGTAGATATGCATCAATATTGTTCTTATCTCTGCCAAAACTCATGTTACTACTGTCACTCTGTAACAGAAAAAACAACTTAGAAAAGTTGAAAAACTCCCGACACTTTCATTTCAAAGTCCAATATCTCAAAAACGGCTGAACAGATTATCATGAAACATGGCTAAGAACACTCGGGATAAAATTATCTATCACACAAAAAAAACTGCATTCAAATCGGTCTATCCGTTTGGGAGCTACAATACCACAGACAGATACACAGATACATTAAACTTATATAACACCCCTCTCTGCGTCGGGGGTTAAAAATCAGTGTGATTATTGATTGTTGATGTACTGGTACTGTTAATTTAATGGTACAAGGCAACAGTACCTCTTACACCAAAAGCAGCATTGTCACTAACATGGACAACAGGTTGTTTGTAAAGTCATCAAATATATGTTACACTCGTGCACCTTATTGCTTGGCAAAGAATTTATACATATATTTGACATCGACTTTACTATAAGGACTTGTTCAGCGCAACATGGATGACCGCGATGGATGCTAAAATAAATTATGCCATTTTCTGTGTTCAGTCTGATGCAGAGATCTCAGCATTGCAAACATGCATTTTACAATCTGGCATGTCATGAACATCCTCATATTGCACCGCAGTAATAGGGAATGGTAAGACAGCTACGCATGCAGAAAATCTTATTTCCTGGCCAGGAGGTGCCGTAACATTTTGTAGTACATAGCACACAAATCAAAGGTTAAAATTTTTAAAAATTGGCAACGTTAACTTACACCAAAACTGCTATTTCTTTGAGAATTGTTGCCCCATCTGTTGTTATGCCCATTCCCTCTTCTGTTACTATTTTGGTATCTGTTATTTTGATGTCTCGGTTGACTTTGAGTTTGTCTCCTGTCTTGCCATTTACCCTGCACAGGCGTACTCTGATTGAAAGGTATGAAATCGTCAGACATAATCTATAATTATGAACTATTCAAAACGAATATTACAATTTATGGAAATTGGAAACCAAACACAAACACGAAGTACACAATTCACAAAATACAAACGACAATGCCTTGTCTCGCCTCACTGACACTGACAGTGACGGGTGACAGTAAATAAAATGCGTAAAGTCGCATACACACCGGGTCAACAAACGCCATCAGACAAGAGCAGCAGCAGCAAGCAGAGATCCTACCGCGAAGCGAAAATGAACTTCGTTCGTGTATGTGTATGTATGTCATATGTACCGTTTAGGCTGCACCAGTGTTTTTAAACAGATATCTATTTGTTTATTTAAAAAAAATGCGTGGTACAGGTCATAGAGAAATATATATAATTATACGTGCAGGTGACTTGGCTTAAGTTTGATAAGTATGTATTTTTACCCAAAAAGAATATAACCACTGTTTACCAACCAGTGTCACCCAACTAGGAACAAAAAGAAGAATGACATCCATTTGCTCAAATTCAGATCAAATCTGATAAGTGACAAGTTTTCTATCTGTGCTTCTATCATGGCGGACCAACGGTGGACACATGCTATCTCTTACTTCCGTTCTTTCTCTTTCTGTCATTCTTTCATTGTGGCCATGAACCTATAATTTAGTATGGACAGGCTATGGTAATAATAATACCACGTGCGAGCGAGCTGGTAGCATACAAATCTCGATAAGTGTGACAGACAGAGATATATCATTCGTTATCCTTGTCATAGTTCCACTTTTTTTCTATTTGGCACAACAGTTGTGGCATACAATGCTGTCAATGCTCGCGCGTGGCTGCATACGAATCCGAAATATTCAATATTATTGTGAATAAAATAGTGTCCTAAAAGTAATTTACGCACGATAAGGTATCTCGTGTTCCGTCTGTGCCAAGAAAATGGTTAATTGTTGCGTGCTTGGCTGTAAAAGCCGGTCGGAACAATGTGATGAAAATATAACCTTTCACACGTAAGTAGAACATCTTTCACTTTTCTGTATACGCAATACGTAAAAATAGCATGGTAAAATTACATTACGCTCAAAATCTTGTAAAATTTGACGATTACAATAGAAATAACATCATTGTTTACATTGTACAAGAAAATATTTGTTGACAAATTATCCGCCCAAATTACGTAGATTGTTTATGGTAAGCTGCGAGAGGTGTTAGAATGTCTTCTCGATTTAGCTTCTTTGCAATCATTTTAGGGATACCAGCCAATACAACTTAAAAATACCCGATTTCTCGGGTTATTTATACTCTAACAAAATTCTCGTACTTGTTATTACATAACATTCGTATATAATGGATGGGATATATTCTTATATACGTATATTTACTCTGTACTCATAGTAAAGATAAGCTTTTATGTAGCGAGTAATCTCGGACTGTTCATCCGATTTCAAAAATTCTTTCATCTGGCTTTATTTAATCCTGCATCTGCGCCTCCGCTTGTTAGACCAGCGGTTGAACAAAAATGGGTTATTACAACATTAAAGTTTTTTCTTTTTTGATATGTCGTTGGAGGCATGTTAAATAATACTTATGTAAAAAGTTAGAAAATTTTAGGTGGAGCTTTAGGCTATATTGAAATATTTTAGTTTTTGCCAATAACTATTTCAATATAGAATTAGAGTTTCAAAAAACTGTAACATATCCAATAACACTTTAATTTATATACGATATTCTGTTTTTAGAAATCTGGGACTTCTGCATCCTGGTGAACGTAAAAATGCAAATAATTTTGTAAATAAAGAATTAGAGTAGCTGATATTGCAAAGTTACGATATTGTCGATCCACTTAACATACTGGAAAAAAGTTAGAAATGTAGACAATCGGCTTGTCTAGATATTGATTTCCGGTTAAACAGTATAGCCAATATTGAATTAAAGTTTGTAGAGTTAATAGTAAACGATCATGACAATGATATCAGTTACCAAACAAAAGTTAAGAAAAATAAACTTACGGCGACACTAAATATTGATACCTAAGTACTCCGTGCGTAAATGAATACATTTAAAAAGCGCGGCATGTATGCGCGCGCCGCGCTGTGCGCTGTGGCAGCAGGCAGCGATCAACGCAACGGTAGAGGAGTGCCCTTGATTGCGTCCACGATCCATAAAAAAATCCACAAAGAATAAATATCAATGGCAAAACACATGTTATTTTGTTATACGTACGTTAATGGAAATACAAAGAAGAAATGTATCCTTATTTATTACCAACTATACTAGGGATTGCCCGCGGTTTCGTCGAACTGGTTATCGCGTTATACACATAATTTAAAAATATTTTAGGGACCCCTTATACAAATGACCACTTTTCCATGTCTTGTTACTCCTTTAAGCCAGCTGCATAAATACCTACTAACAAATAACCTACATATATTTTTTTGCGACGTGGTCAGCAGTAAGCTATAGTTAAACTCAATTTACCTTAGATGAAATTGTATATTTAGGATGTAGGGTAATTTCACCGGTTAGCGACCACCTAATTTAGTGTGCCGGTTTGCGACCACTCGGGAGTAATAAATGGTGAACCGAGAGAATATTTTCTCGTTTTTTAAGTAGATTCCTGCCTAATATCTGCTTTAAAAATTGCGTAAGTACGTACCGAGGCATTTTTACAGCCTGCTTAAATGTTATTATATCTTTAATTGAAAAAAAAAACCTAGTCCTTAAGGTGGTCGTTAACCGAAGTTGGTCACGTAACCGGCGTAATGACCGTATAATATGGTGGGGTAAGTATAATACATGACGGCGAAGGTTCTCTATTGGATCGCATAAAATCATTTGGAATAATATAATAACGCATAATTTTTTATAGCCGAATTTGCGTTAAGCCTAATCATGTTATGGCATAAATTTTTAGGCATAAAATTAAAAAGAATAAACGTAAATAGCATAATCATCACAAAGACTAACATCAGATAGCATAAATACAAAAAGACATAATAATTACTTGGCATTATTACAAAACGCGTAAAAATTGTGTAATAAAAAATAAAATCATGCATTACACAAAGCAATGAAAGCATAATGCACGGCCCAATAATGTACAGCCTGATAATCCATGTACATTGGGACGGTCATCTGTGCGGACTATTTAATAATCTCCAGCGAGTCGACGCCACCCCGTGTCTATTTCTGGTCTGAGGAACACAAGTGAACCCTAACCTAACCGACCTAAGACAGAGTTCGCTTATGACAAGCCATTTTTATCCGCCCTGATAATGCACGACCCAATAATCCGCGTCCACGAAAAGTGTAAATGCATGCTAACAACGAAACTATGTTTTCTTTATTTAGAAAACAGAAATTATGCTTCAAAACAGATATGATAAATAATTATTAGCCCATACAATAGTATGCATAATGAGTATTAGTCGAATACAAATTAGTCCAAGTAAAATTATTCTAAATCCATAGTATGCCAAACAAAGTAGTACGCCAAAGTATTATTATGCGACAGTATTATTATGCCAATAGAAATTATGACAAATCAATTATGCGAAACTATATTAGTCTAAAAAAAAATATGCCAATGAAGGGGATCCCGACGGCGAATAGGACTGGATAAGATATGACAATAGGAACCAGGATAAACAGAAATAATAAAAATAGTTGTGAATATAGCTCGTATATTTTTATTACAATAACAGTCAAAAAAAATAATTGTAACTTTTTTCACATTATAATATAACTGACAGAGAACTTTTATTAATACAGTATAATCTAGATTATTCGAAGTGTCAAAGAATAAAATTTTCAGTCGAAATATTATAAATTTTCGACGTTAAGTCCTTTATAAAGTCGGTACTTATTGTTTTATATTAAATTCAGTATGGATGGATAACACAATAGTAAAAAATTACAAAAAAATACAACCATTTACGACAACATTATAATAAAATTGCAAGTAGGTATTGTATAAGTATTAATCATTCATATTTGTTTACACCTAATGACAATTCTAAGTGAACTTCTGCGACTTATCATTATTCTGTGCAGCTTTTTTCACAAAATAACTAAAATAATTAAAAGACGGAACTTTTTTTTCATTATTATTAAAACTGAACTCTTATTTTTACAGTCTAATCTCGCTTCTTCGAAGTGCAATAGAATAAAGTCTTCAATTCTAATCTTACAACTTTCTAGTAGTAAGGGTGACTGAGCTAAGCCGCAGACGGACATACGGACATGGCGAAACTATAAGGGTTCCTTGTTGCCTACGCAAACCTGAAAAGGCTACTGGCGATTTTTTTTTTATTCTGATCGAAAAAACACCGCACACCTAGTATGGAAAAAAAGAACTGAATATTTTGAATAAAAAAAAACTATTTTGTGTATTTAAGTATGTTTAAAAATAATGAAGGTACAAAAACTTTTTAAGTAAGGATTAATTTTTCAATAAAATATATTTTGTGAAAACTGTTAACTGAACCAGAATTGAACTTCATAGTAAAATGTAAAAGAAAAAAAAAAAGTGGTTAGATTCTTCCTACTTTTACCAGTAAGATTTTTTTTCAAGTTGTTTTTGAAACGATTCTTATGACATACATTATTTTCATTTCAATCTGACCACTTTTTTTTTCTCCATACATTTTACTATACAGCTCAAATCTGGGTCACCATTCACATTTATTTTCCTCAAAATGTAAAGGTACTCACTTTTTTTGAAATAATACACATTAATACACAAAATAGTCTTTTCAACAAAATTTTCAACTTTTTTTTCATCCTAGGGAGCGTTGTCCTTTAAAACTTCGTTAGCAGACGTTTCTGCTTAGTAAATCTTTAATTGTCTCGAATATTCCTAACAAGTAGGGTAAATCGTCAATAACTGGCCACTTCATACTATCTATATCTATTCTATTATACGTGAATAGAGTTAATTTTTAGTATGAGGGGGCCGATTATTCAAGGGTGGCCAGTTATAGGAGATTTACCTTACTACAAATAATATACATACATACATACAAATGTACATCACGCCTATTTCCCGGAGGGATAGGCAGAGATCACGGATTTCCACTTGCTACGATCTTGACAAACCTTTCTTGCTTCATTCACTATCATTACATTCTGCATACAAATAATATTTGTAATCAAAGAATATATTTCTCACTGTTTTGGTTTAAATTATGCTCTACTTTCTAAGTTTTCTTTAATCAGGTACTACTCGTATTAGAGCAGAAACGGCCTATTTTAAGTGTTAACGTAAATTGGAATGTTTAATTTAATAACGTTGGGTCAATACGCCGCCCCGGTTACGCGACCAGCTTCAGTTAGCGACCACGTGAAAGACAACGTATTTTTTTTTCAATTAAATATACCTAATAAAATGACATTACAACGCACTCTAAATAAACCGTGCCCCGCATGTATTATTTAAAGTAATTTTTAAACAGGAATCTATTGAAGAAGTATTTAAGGACCGTAGTATTTGGCGTTCCTTAGTCTCTGCCTACCCCAATGGGATACGGGCGTGAGTATATGTATGTATGTATGCAATCTATTGAAAAAACTGAAAGGATATATTGTCGTTTTTTGCGGTAGATTCCTGACACCAATTGAAATGAGTGGTCGCAAACCGGAACCATAAATTAGGTGGTCGCTAACCGGCGATATTACCCTGCAACATCATTCCTCATCGTCACTAGGCTGTGCTACTGGTGCCTGCATCTCCATTCTTCTTTTGTGCGCCGATATAGCCTTCGAATCAATGTATAGTAATCTACACAACGACGTTTTTTAATACAGTTGCGAAAAAATAAGAAAAACAACAAGTAAGGAATTCGAAACTTTTATATTATTAATTCTGTAACGTCATTGTAATACAGTTGAAAAATGATGAAGTTCAAAAATAATTTTATTTAGTACAGCTCTATCTTATTTATTTTTTATTGACATAATAATTAATGGTACAATTTGTACGATTATTGAGTGGGAAAAGTGAAAAGCACTAGTTCGTGAAAATCAACTTTCCGCACGCTAAACAGCTACGTAAAAGTAGAACTTTTTGAGCAAATGTATTAAAAATTGCATCTAATATGTGCACGGTAAACAAACAAATGAATGATTTGAAAGTCAACAGCAGCGCTTGCGCGGTAATGCGGGGAGGGCGGGGCGAGGTATCGCTCGCTAGGTCGGCTACGATCGGCCCCCGCGCGCCGCCGTTGAAGGGCCAGCGCGGCGTAGTTATGAATTTCGCGCCATTTTAAATAAATTATACTATTATTAATGCAAGCAATACACAGAATTTTCTTACTTTTCATAATATGGTTGCATATATTATTTTATAGTATTAGACTTATTTTTACAGACTCTAATTCAATATTAGATCTTACAGGACAAAAAACGCATATTACTTTTATAGCATGTATCCTATTCTTCTACATTTTTAGCTTTGTCTATTAACTTAAGAAATTAGAGATATTGTTGAGGATTTTTAAACTTTAATTCAATATCGACAAAGTAATAACCTAATTCTGGTTTAACAAAGAAGCTGCGTAAAAAAAGTTCTACAAACTTAATAACATATAGCGTCATACATATTATAAACGATGAAGCTAAAACTTTGCACTTTAATTCAATATTCACAAATTATAAGTAAAAATATATAAATACCTAATTTATACCTAACGCTCGTTCTAACTTTTCATCATATATTGCAAATATACTTAAAAATATGTCCGATGTCATATAAGCATCACTTTTCCATCTTTAGAATTATCAAAACTTTTAGGGCTAAAATCCGGTCCCACTATTGATCTATTGTGTTCTTTCTACTACGCGGGTGGAGAGGAGACGCGTGGACAGCTAGTAATAAGTAAAGACGATCGACGGTTTAGAATGAATCATAATTTTCTATAAGCCCTTTGCTTGAAAAATTTTATGTAAAATAATATGTTTTTTTTTCTAGGTTTCCACTAAATGAGGATGCGCGTGCGCGTAGTATTTGGGTTAAGGCTACATATATATATATTTGTGATCGCATTCTCGAAAACAGATCTTACGATTTTGATGGCATTTGCAGTATAGGGGTTTATGGGGGCGAAAAATCTATCTCATCATCATATCAGCCGAAATGGCCGGTCCTGCGCCATCCGCATCCAGCGGACTCCCGCGACCTTTGCCAGGTCATCAGTCAACCTTGTAGGGGGCCTCCCACGCTGTGCCTCATAAAAAACATCGATCTAGCTAGGTCTCATATCTGGGAAAAATCGTTCTCAGCATATTTTTACCCGAGCAGAGCTCTTTATCATTAATCTGTAATAATTTGAATATTTGAATAGTAAATGTTTTTTAATATGGTTGTGTCTCATTTCGGTATTTAGTGTCATTATTTTTCCCGCCTTAAGCCAGCATCGCGGTCAATAGTAAATTTTACAGCTAATGACAAGTTTACCATTGATCGCCGCGGCCAGGCCGCGCCAGTCTGTGAGAGACGTTAAGCCTCTCACAGACAGGCGCGGCCTGCGGTGGCGGTCAATAGTAAATTTGACACTAATTGTCAAGTTTACTATGAACCGCCACCGCAGGCCGCGCCAGTGTGATTCAGGCTTTATAATAATTAAGTAGATCAGCACGGCTATCACAGGACGCCCCGCGAGCTGTGTCGCGGCGAGGTAGACTGTCCGTCTCTTTCTAGTTAGAACAATTAGAAAGAGACGGATAGTCTACCTCGCCGCAACACAGCTCGCGGGCGTCCTGTCATAACTGTGCTGATAAGAAACTACCAGGTAAGCCGCTTGCACAAGGACTATTAATTACCTACATGTCATGTTCTGTTACTTAGAATCATATTTCATGTTATTAAGCTGAATATTACTAGTGGTTGCGAACAGAGCGCCTGCTAGGCAGTGAATGTGTGTAAAGCTTCAGTAAAAACTACTTACAATAAAAGCGCATTATTTAAAATAAACATATGGAAGCGATGGGGTAATTTTTAGTTACATGGCCACCCCACGGGAATCATCTACTTTGTTGCCGTCCCTCATTGTGGCGACACTTACGTCGCCTCTGTAGGTATATACTCTAAGATTGTGGCATTTGGATGACTACCATTGGTTACCATGGATATTGTAACTTCAGGAGGAAACCTGTGTGTCAAACAACCAATATATTGTAGTCTTTGCAACCAATGTTTTTGACGAATACATTTAAAACACGTACTTAATTATTTTCAAATGTATATGTATAAGATTCTCGTCATCAACCAGTTTAAAGCCAGCATAATAGATACCAAGAACTTTAGGTACCTACACACAAGTTTGTTTAACCTATAATGTTATAACGAAATATGTAAGTACGAAATGTGGAGCGTAAACATTGATTTACTTTTGAAAATCAACGGCACATGGATAATACAAGCGGGAGCTGTCTTATAACAAGAAGAATTATTATGGAAATACATTGGGACTGCTTACGAAGTTAAAAAAGACAGTATCGACAAATTGGTGAAGTTTTGTAAACATACATTTAATATACCTACTCCTAAATACTTTTTATTATTTCTAAATGGGCGTGAAATAAACTGACATAAAACATTTGTTATTCTTTTACTGTTTTGTTAGTCGATATAGTACAATAATTTGCTCTTCATGCAATGGACCTGACCATAATTTTGTGTCAGTGCATCTGGAAAGGAGATGTCGTGACTAGGTACCTAGTCACGACATCTAGTTACCGAGTTACATGAGTTTTTGTGGAAGCTGGTGAAAAAGTGCCAAAATGGGTTTGTGTTATCATTGGGTTATTTACATCCTAAGGAACACGTGTGTACAAGAATATCAGTAAAATTATGTTTTGTTAGTATATTTCTCCGACTATAAAGTTTAGTAGTCAGGGTACCTTGTCACGCCATGTCTTAAAAGCGTTTAAATTTTGAATAATTTTGTCAATATTTCCATCGCGGGTAGTCAACTACCTCTTTCTAAGATAAGGTATAGGATCGGTCTATAGAAAATAATTTTTTGAACAAAAAAAAATACTTAATGTTTTTTTAATATTGATTGAAAGACTGATAAATCATAAATTAGGTGCAGTTATGTAGGTACACAATTGAGTTATTTTTTCTAGTTACTCCATTTATGTAAGATAATGACTTAGCGTGACAAGGTACCCAGTTTAGTAAAATGCTAAACTTGATGTCTTACACGACTAAAACAGAAGTTTTTATAAATAAAAATACATTGATTTCCGCTATAATTATCCTAATAACATTTTGTTACAGATATTTCTTGCATTATAGGTACTAAAATAGTGATCTTCGAGTTTAAGTTACTAAAGTTTAGTAAATGTCGTGACAAGGTACCCTAGTTACGTTTCCATACAAAAGTTTCGACTGAGTCACTAAACTTTATTGTTAAAAAAAACTGCTTTAACACCATTTCTATTATACCATTGTGGTACACCACGCTAAATACCATTTGATCTTGTGATATAGCATGAATATACAAATGATTTTGTTGGTTTTTAATATTATAAATTATAAGTGATCTTTTTTGTAACTGTTAAAAATGCGGTAATTATTAAATTTCTTTATGATTATGGAGTTTTCTTTCATTCAATTGTCCCAAAATGCCATAGAATATGTAACTATGATGAGAAACTAACAGTTTTAATCTCGTTATTTTATGAATTGGGTATAATTAACACTTTCGAGTTTCATCCACCCTGGCATGTTCTACCTAAGAAATCAGAATAATTCTTTAACATTGAAAGATTATGATTATACCCTTCACTATGTAACTTCGAAGTAGAAGTGTGTTTTTTGCCACTATAAACTTTAAATGCAATTTTCTCAACTTGTGCATTTCGGAAGTCGAAAATTCAAAAAATTATATAAAAATTGTGGTTCCACCTACAATCATTATTCTTTTTTGTATTGATAGCAAATTGAATCTACTTTTTGGAACTATGCATAACTTAATGAAACAAGGTACCTTTCCAGATGTTGATAACGTTGCGTACTAATATTATCGACATCTATAATGTTAAGTACTACATCCCTAATCCCTTTCGTGCATTTATGTTGGTACGACTTACTTCCGTATTGGACTTTTTAATGTGGTATGGCAAAATCATCAATTGAGTTATCATGTAAAATCAAATGGCAATGTCACTGTCATCAAAAACTTAGTTCGAAGTCCCGTCTCTTAGAACGTAGTGGTTATATTCTCTTTGACGCAGGCAGCATTCCCGCGTTGATTTGCGATTGCAAGTCTTTGCGCGAGGGTCGCCTATTGCCTCCCTCAAGCGTAAGTGGAATGTTTTTTTTTGTCATTATCTTAGTTTAGTCAAGGGAAACTGTTATTTTTGTCAGTGAATAATGCTACTTATCAAAAATTCGGATCTGGTCTGCACCAGGTTTTAGGATCAGAATTTCCATACGTAATAATAATACAAACCGTTCCATATATATTATGCTGGTGTATACGTAACTTAAGTTTGTCGTAGCGTTCTTCATGCGCTGTTTGAGATGTTGGTAAAGACACCGTTTTAATATATATATAGCAACACAATGAACTGAAGACAGAGACACTTGTCAAATGTAAATTATATAGTCGATTCGATTTGTCTTTCTGTGAAGCACATAATTTATTTAAGTTTTATTATTCTGATCAAACAATAATCTGCGTACGATGGTATTGTGAATTTCGAGTATCTAGTTAGATAAATATTGTGACGGCACAGGATGTGGGTGCCGACTAAATCTCCTAAATTAGCAGTTGGTAAGACAAACCTTTTATGTATTCAGTCGGCAATATAATACATCCTGTCCGGAATTGCAGCGGAAACGAAAAAAATATATGTGTATTATTGATGTTCATACAAATAGATGAGATGTGGTCTCTTACTTGTTGACATTTACAGTCCTAAGTTGTGTGACGGTTAGAACAAGTGATTACAATCATCCTTGAGTGAAGTCCTGTTTACATTGTAAAAATCATAATGTTTCATACAGCGCGCTAATTTATTTTTATATCCGGGCATTGAACTCCAATTCACAGCCCTGGAAAACACTTCTGTAGCTTTCAACTAATATTGAACATAGTAACTTGTTTTTAATTCTCTATGTTACAGAAAATAATTTGTGCAAATTGATGTATTTTAATTTCACGTCACCAGGTGTTTTAATTTGATGGGGTTCTTGTGACTAGATAATTCATGTTTAATATTAGTACTTAACACCTAATGTTGTTTCATACATAAATTTAATTTTCATAGTCACAATTTGCCATTATACATTTTGCAATAAACCCATATAATCACATATATCCAGGATTCAGTTTGGTGGTTGTGTTGCACAGCCTCCTGAAGGTGCAGCCCACTAATAGTATTTTTAAAGTTAAAGTGATAGAAGTCTTTGATATTAGATTAATTATTCAAAAAGTGTTCAACATGAATGTTGTCTCTCTCTCTTTTACATGTTATCATATTTACTCTTGATAATACTTTGGCAAAAGCCTCCTCCAACATTATTTGTATGTCTCCATCAATTACATGTCATGTCCTGGTTTTCCCAGCTCCTTGGACAACTACGTCCATCCATCTCTTTACCATCATTGTAACGTTATTATTTTTTTCTCGTTTCGTCTCTAGGGTGTTGATAAAATAAAATTTGCACCAATTTACCATACAGCTAGATGGAGGAATTGGAGCAAAATAATTTTCCTAGTGTGACTCCATTTATCTTTTCCTCTCATCATAAGTCACATTTACTTCCATTTTAGTTTCTTGATCTTTACCATGCAATACAAATGTTCTTGATTGCTCACCATAATGTAAAAGAAAAGATAATTTGATTAAACTTACTCAATGGTAGAAAAAACGCCTTATCACTAAAAAGCGATCTCTTCCAGAGGGCGTAGCATGGTTGCCATTTTATCACTGTGGATGTGAGATCCGTCACGTTCCGACAAGTATGCAAGTGCAAGAGTGACAGATGTCTTATCCACAATGATAAGTGATATGGCAACCATGCTACGCCCACAGACAACCTTTGGGTAGTGAAGTTGACGCATTGAAATTTTTAATTTTATTGAGTACCTACATAGCCTAGTTATTTTTTGTTTTTCTCTGTAACGGCCTGTACCAGGACATTCCGACATAGTAGGAAATGAAAAAGCAGATGAACTTGCAAGGAAGGGCGCAGACACAACCCTGGTCGGCCCAGAACCGTTCTGTGGTATCACAAAACGGAAAGCATATTCTCTGCTAAACAACACAGAAAAATCAGAGGCAATAAAGTTGTGGAAGTTCGCCAAAGGACAAAAACATGCTAAAGCCTTGATCAAAGGGTACAATAATAAACTGTCTAAAGAGCTATTACAACTCAAAAGACACAAAACCTGCGCAGTGACAAGAATTCTGACAGGACATTGCAAATTAAACAAGCACCTGTTTCAAATGGGTATGACACAGGACGCAACTTGCAGGTTCTGCCAGGAGGCAGAGGAAACAGCAATGCACATTCTCTGCTCCTGCGGACCACTCATGCACAAAAGAAGTATCTACCTAGGGCGGCACATCGTGCCCCCAGAAGAGATACAACATATCACCGCCCAAAGAATCTGGAATTTCTTAGAGGCAACGGGTCTTAACGGTGAAATCTAAAACAAAGGGCTGCCACAATAGATCACTTGCTGGTCGAAGCGACATATAAAGGCCCACAATAACACACAATAATAATAATAATAACGGCCTGGCCACAACGTCCAAAGAGAATATAACCACTATGTTTTAAGAGGCTGAACTTCATACATTGTTTTAAGATTATCTTGTGTCTACTAGAAACATAAAGAAAATATTGCAAATATAATATATAGAGTTTATATTAGGTCCATGTATTCTTTGTTTTGTTAGGTTGGCTGCAATGGGACTTCGTCCCCGTACATTTTTTCATTATAAGCGAGTTTCCAAAGGCTGACGACTTCGTGGACGGGCCGTAAGCCTACCACCCTTCTCTCCATCAAGTGTTGCTTGCCTAGCGGTTTTTGGGTGATAGTACTTTGAAGCCCCTTGATATTTATAGTTAATGGAAGTAATCAAAACAAGTATATATCTATACTATACTTAGTGCACCACCAATGGCAGCTTGTATAAATATTTGAAATCCGTAATAGTATGTCACTGGTATTTATTTTAAACGATTATTTAAGCATGTGTGGTATAATTGTAGGATCTTACAAAAAGCCTTATAACCATTGGTCTGTAGGGCGCCCAGATCTGGCTTTTTTAGTTTGAACCTTAAGTAGCACCTGACTTAAGATTACAAGCTGAAAAACCCATCTGGGCACCCCACAGACGAATGGATATTATATAAAAGTATCTTACATGTTTATCACCTTTTTGTCTATTATTGCAGCCGTTTACAACTGGAAGGGAGATGTCCGGTCTGGCTTACCTTTGGAGATTGGAGAGACTGTGCAGATACTAGAGGAACACTCAGGTAATTATTCATCTCAGCAAGTCCACGCAGCACGAGAAAAGGCGCGACAAAGTACATAGTATTTATGTGCGACGCGGTTTCTCGTTTGTCGCACACTTGTGCGCTAGCCATACTGTGTTTTAACTACCTAACACATTTAATTGGGAGTAAGTAAATAGTAACGAGAAAGTGATAAAGCATGTTTACTTGTGTCTGCTGTCAAACACACAAAGAACTCGATAAGCAAACACTTAGAAACATGGTGTTTGTGGTTGATTGCAAATTTCCATGTACGGAAATTGTACATTTACAGGCTTGCAGTACTTTTCTCAATTTTAGACAAAATTAATCTCAAATATTTGATTCATCTGTATCGAGGCTGGCAGTTGAAAAATTACAGTCAAATGTCAGTTTTATTTATTGACATCACGATACATGTTTGACAAGCCCTATGTGGTCCATATAACGCCTATGCCTGGAAAAGGGTTAAACATTTCAATATTTTTTGCATTGCAAAGTTAAATTAAAAGTTTAGTTTTTGCATTGCAAAGTTAAATTAAATGTTTAAGAAGTCAATTTAATCCGATCAGGGGCGGTCCTTTTTGTTAGTTTAAGTTATGACGTACTATCGAGGAAGCCTGTTGCGGATTCTTTCATGTACCTAATCATATATCCTTATGTCTTAAATAAATATACATCTTACTCGAACCGGATTGAAGTTACTTTCCATGTCTGTAATTATTTTTTTTATTCGAATAGCAATTCCATTAAGCCATCTTGGTCGTTGGGATACATCATGCAAGTGCTTAACATCTCGAATACATTTCCAGGATGGTGCCGTGGCTTCAGCACAAAGGACAGGTCGGCATGGGGTATCTTTCCCCTCTGCGTGGTGTCCGTACGGCCCTGCACGGTCAAGGGCTCCGGGCCGACGGCTACAGCGGAGCTGAAGGACGACCCGCTTGTGCGGGAGATTGCTGTGGTACTGAGGGAATGGGCGAGGCTTTGGAAGAAACTTTATGTGGTAAGAAATGGTTTGGCGGTACAGTCGACTACAAAGATAAGTATGTTTTTTAATGTTACAAAGTTATGTATGTATATCTTATTACCATGGTAGTAAAGTCTATGTATACATATTTTTGTAACATCGTATGGATACATCTCTTTGTAGTCGACTGTACAATAAAGGGACACATGTACGGGGACAAATCCGACAAAATAGTACACTGAATATTCAAAGTAGACTTTCTTGGTGCGTTAAGATAGTCCTGAAATAGAAGTGGAGTTCTACTGTTTTAAACCTTTGAACGCCATTCTCCACTTACGAAAGTGTCAGCTACATATACGCCAACTATATTTTCATAAGGGAGTGAATATGAACCTTAGTTGAAAGCATGAAGGTGACTTTCTCAGCGTACGCGATAACACCGTCTTCTTGGCGCCGTGGGCACAACAACACCCAACACATAGGCGTTCTTGGCGTTCAAAGAGTCCACTTGTCTTTCATGACATTTCGGTCATGAATCATGATATTAGTGAGATACTGACGCGCAACAATCGCAACAAAGTAGTATCACGAGCTTTTATTCACGGATTAAATATGAACATGCAAAAATTTGAATTTGTATATACCTATTCGATGCCATGATTTATTAGAAGTAAAACAGAACCTTAATTATCAAAAAAAAACATGAACTTCATGAATACAAAATCTCTCAAACCTTTCGGTTATAAAATAGGAAAATTAAAAGTATATCTTTTGATAAACCTACCTACTTTCGCTGCAGAAAGTATTTAAAAAATGCTCTTTTATCTTATTCTCCTTGAACTTGGCCTTTGGCTCCTAAGGTTATCACAACATTTAACCCTTTGAGCCACTAGCATCCGACACAAATGATACGTCCCTCACGTCTCAGCATTACTCGTCATACTCATCAACCACTCGCATTTTGGCGCGAAATTACGATGGTCTTTTGTTACCTACCTCCTTATGTACAGTTTTTTTACTAAATATTACGTAAGAACTAAAATAAGTTCATTTGATCTGTCGACAACCTTCACGCACATCATTACCTCGTGTTGTTTATGGCATAAATATGACAATCAAGGTTATCTCTAGGTTATACATACATTTGGCTATACCTACTATTTTTGTGCACTGTGTAGATTTTCAAGTCTTCAACTCGACACCGAAATTGTCAACTAAGCCTCTATATATACATATTCATTCATGACTTTAGCATGTGATTATGGCTGACAAAGATGAACAAAAGATAAGAGTTGCTAAATACTATTTGCATATTCTAGTAGGCAGCTCATTAGTTCATGACATCTGTTCTTCCGAAACATACCGCGACGGTAAGAGGTTGATTTTCAAAGATACGTTTTACATAGCCATATAATAAAATTATGATGACGCAATCAGAGTTACTATTAGATTAGCTTTGAATAGATTATATATTATTCATAGAGAAAATGATGTATATTTAACTCCTAAAGATTCCCATTTATTTTTAGACAAGCCTATAGTTATATGCTCTATTTAAACTCGTGTAACTTTTTTGGTCCGGGTTGCCCCTCGTAAATTTTCACGCGCCCCCACTGGGATTTACAAAAAATTATAAAGATTTGCCATCGTATTAGGTTGAAAATAAGTTTCTGTCAAAAAAATATTTTTTGGTACAAGCTTTTATTGCCAACTGTACTTTTCTGTATACCATCATCAACTACTCATTGAGACGATTCTAACGAACCCAAACTCAACGGGGTTACGTCGGTTAAGTACTGAATTCCCATGGCCACCTTCTGTCTCCATCATCAGATCAGCTCGATAGTACCATAATTCAACTCATCCAAACTATACTTATACCCAAAATTTCAGCTCAATCGGTCACCGGGAAGTGGGTCAAATTTAACTCGCAAGATTTGTCCCATACTAACAGGGCAAGTTAAATAGAAGCTTGTTAAAAAAAGAACGTATTCTGCTGTCTTAATTTGCTTCAGTAAGCTGATTGAGATGAGACAGCAGCATAAATACGAAGTGGTCCGTCAAAATGCGATAGCAAACTATTATGTCACACATCTGTAAATGTACCGGGAATGTGCAAACCATAATGAGGTCTTATCTAACCATTATCTCGGTGGATAAGACACTTTACAGTATGTGGCCCTGGCCTTAGGGGGCTGACAATAGTTAACATTAATGCGACTTCATGGTCATGTTATAATAGCTATTAAGTAGGTACTGCCTATGTATGTGAAGTCCCCAATCCGCACTGAACGAGTTAGGATTTTAATTATATTCCCCTTTATCCATATGGGGAGTACTGTGCCCCACAGTGGAAATTATATAGCATCCATATAGATAGGGTATGATGACTATACAGTTATCCTATGAATGAAAAAAAAACAGTAAGTTTCCATTATGATATTTTATAGCAGGCTCAGTATCTATAAAATGTCATAATGGCAACTTCCTGTTTTTTCTCAATCATAATTAGTCATTTTAAGTTATTCTGTTTCTTTGTTCTAGTATGAGTCACGAATTGTAACTGAACAGAAATGTAGTTCTCAGATCATTAGCTTGCAGAATGCTATAAAAGTTACCGTGAGCCAATCTAGATGGCGCTACACAACTCTGTTCTGAGGATTCTTAAAAAGGCAATGTTAATTTCTTTAGTTTTACCTGAAGAGCTAGCAAGACCTTCTCCTACGAGGGGCGTCTGAAAAGTTCTAAGCCTAAGGTATTTCGAGGTTATATATGCGTTTATGATACTGGCCACTAGAAAGGCCATTTAAAAACAAATTATTAAAAAATAACATGTCACGTTTTTATTATTCTGTTTCGAGATATTCAACGGAAAAGTACATCATGTGTGAATTACCAACGAATTTTACGAAAATTGAGCATCGTGCTGTAATTAAATTCCTTACAAAAAATGACAAATCACCGCAGTGTATTTTTGAGGAAATGGCTATTATTTACGGTGATTCTGGGCCTTCTTATGCCACAGTCAAAAAGTGGAGTCGCTTATTTAAACTCGGACCGGAATCGATCGAAGACGACCCCCGCTCAGGGCGGCCAATATCGGTAGTGACCGAAGAAAACGTAGCAAAAGTCAAAAAGCTGGTATTAGAAGATAGAAGAATGAAGGTTTGGCAAATAGCTGAGGTCTTAGGTATTAGTAAAGAAAGAGTCGGAGAAATTTTACATGAACATTTGTACATGAGTAAAGTCAGTGCTCGTTGGGTACCGAAAATGCTAACGGCCTTCGATAAAGTACGTCGTGTGGAAACTTCTCGGGCGTTTTTAGAATTGTGCGAAGATGATTTAGATGAAGTTTGTTCCCGAATAGTCACTGTTGATGAAACATGGATCAGACAGTATGATCCGGAGTTTAAATCTGAGTCGATGCAGTGGATTGATAGGGTGAAAGGCCGCCGAAGAAATTTAAAGTGCAAAAGTCGGCCTCTAAGTTAATGGCTACGGTATTTTGGGACTGTGATGGCATTCTTTTAATCGATTATTTAGAAAAAGGCTCTACGATAAACGGAATTTATTATGCAAATCTAATAAGACAGGTGCGACAAGCCATAGTTGAGAAAAGGCGGGGTAAACTAAGGAAAGGCATTTTGTTTTTGCAAGACAACGCACCCGTTCACACCGCTAATGTTGCGAGGCGTGCTCTGAAGGAAGTTGGTTTTGAGGAAATTGACCACCCACCCTACAGCCCAGATCTAGCCCCAAGCGATTATTTTCTATTCAATAATTTGAAGAAAGAGTTGAGGGGAAAGCGATTTAGAAGTGACGAAGAGATGAAGGCGGCTGTACAGGAGCATTTTGAAGGGCAAAATAAAGATTATTTTTTTAATGGCCTAAAAGCACTGTATAAAAAATGTAAAAAATGCATTGATTTAGGAGGAGACTATATTGAAAAATAAACACGAGTTCATTTTTGTAAATTGTTTTTTTCTATCTTAGGCTTAGAACTTTTCAGACGCCCCTCGTAGCTCCAAAAGCAGATACTTCTATTAAAATTATCTATAAATAAAAATGAGACAGTAAATCTTCTACACTAGTAGGACTAAACTTTCTTCTGACATAAAATTACTCCAGACCCCGTATCATGGTCGGCCTTATCACGCGATAAGTGACAAGATAGGAGCGTCGTCTCGTTCTATCGAACGATGTCAGCCAATGACGGACGCTCTATCCTGTCACTTATCGTGTGATAAGGCCGACCATGATACGGGGTCTGGTCGTCGATACACCAAGTTCAATATTAACTTAACTTTTTTTGAATAACCTATATTGTATCCCACGTTTGGGCAAAGGCCATTTCTCTGCCTCTCGTCTCGGTCCAGTGCAATTCTTTGTTAAAAAAATAACACTATTGACGATTCTACAGGAACGCGAAACCTACCGGTTCAGTGCCGTCGCGAAGGTCATGAGGGAGCTCCTCAGCGGCCGACGAGCGCTTTTAGCCGGCACTCTAACTCAGGACCAGACAAGAGCGTTGCGGCTGAAACTCGTCGCTAAACTCGACTGGGGGAACCGGTAAGTGATTCATACTGATATACATAGGGGGAAATGGACCAACTTGCTGGCCGATCAACGTTAAATATGGCGCTGGCGGCTGTCATTCCATAGAAACTTGTCAAACTTTCCATACATTCAGATTCTAACGAATAGCGCTTGCGATTACAATGCGCGCCACATAAGTTTGCGTCTGTGAAGATAGCTACTACGAGGGCTGCCTTTTAAGTTGTGTCGTTTGGAAAAACTAAAGACAATTTAAGTGTTAAATGGTATTTATTGTTTTTCAAAGTAATCACCGTGATATGTAATACACTTTTTCATTCGATTGAACCAGTTTTCGAAACACTTATTCCAGTCCGAAGTCGGGGTCTCCAAAATGGCCGTTTTGTATGCCTCAACCGCTTCTTCAGGCGTCTGGTACCGTTGACCACGAAGTCGTTGCTTGATTTTTGGAAAAGTAAAAAAATCGTTAGGGCTTAAGTCTGAACTGTACGGCGGGTGTTCCAGAATTTCGACGTTTTGCTCTTTTAAAAACGCAATAGTTTGCCGGGCGGTGTGCGAGCTCGCATTATCGTGGTGCAGTCTTATACGACGTCTTGGGTTATTTTTTCGAAACTCGCCGATGACTTCTGGTAAACAGACAGTGGTATACCAGTCAGCATTAACCGTTTTACGATCCTCGAGCACGATGGTGGCAACGTGGCCACTTTTCGCCACAAACGTGGCGACCATTTTTTTCGAAGTGCTCCGTGAGCGTATTACTTTGGTCGGTTTTGGCTCATCTTGGAACACCCAAACAGTCGACTGCTGTTTAGAATCGGGATCGTAGGCATATATCCAAGATTCGTCACCACTGATAATGTCGTAAACATGTTTCGAGTTTCCTCGGTTGAATTGTCGCAGAGTTTTGCGACACCATCGAACGCGAGCCGTTTTTTGGTCTTCACTGAGTAAATGTGGTATCCAGCGTGAGATCAACTTTATTACGCCTAAGTGATCATGCAAAATACTGTGAACACTGGTCCCTGAAATACTTAAGGAAGCTTCTATCTCACGGTATGTCGCATGGCGATCTTCGATGATCAGTTGCCGTACAGCATCAATGTTCTCCTGGGTTACGGCTGTTTTTGGTCGACCTTCACGATGTCTATCACCAAGACTAGAGCAACCACGTTGAAATTCTAAATACCAGCGTTCCACAGTCCGAAGGCATGGTGCTTTATCATTGAAAACCGTAGTCAACTCTTCGAAGCACTGAAGTCGCGTTAAGCCCCTTTTGAAGTTGTAAAAAATTATCGCACGTAAATTTTCCTTCGAAATTTCCATTTTCACAACTGACTTGTCAACTTTGAACGAACGCTGTACTAAAACGGTTGGGCCGATTTCGAATCATTCTTTTGTTTTCGAATTCTAAATTCAAATATTTTAACGTGACACTAGTTCTTTTTTATGCAATCACGGGAGGTTTGCAAACGACAGAACTTAAAAGGCAGCCCTCGTAGTAGCTACGCAGAGTTGTCAACTAAACTTATGTGGCGCGTATTGTACAGACGGATTGGTGCAACCCATCCATAGAAAAAAGATACGGTGACTCGACGCAATTTGCGTTTGCGAGATGTTAGCGGACGCTTGCGCGGCAGTGGCACCATTCGTCTTTTGTTATTTTTCTTGTTGTTCATCGCAGCCGTGACTCATCGCGACAACTTCGCTTTCGCCTTAGGAATAATTGTGTCCAAGGTACTTTATGAAAATAAAAATATTTTATTAGGTTTAACAATACAGGAACGCATAAGCTTGGGACCTCCTTTTAAGTAACCATATAACTGTGTCAGGAGGACCCGCTCTTCCACAATATAATTATATTTTAATGTATTCATATCTTAATAATTATATATGTAATAAACTGATCAACTCTTTTAAGTAGCGGTGGTCAACAGATGTCATAGCGAAATACCCGTGGTTATTAAATATGACAACTATGGTTAGAGATGGTTTGCAATTTGTCCTGTTCTGTTACCTTTGCGGCACCTTTCTAACTCTACTGTAAATTGAGAAACTAGACACTGTTTCGTATCTGTTTGATGAGATTAAGCTTGAGTTCCACGGAACTTTATTAAGCAGGTCAGTCCGTGACGGGTTTACTGCAACAACCACGGAATAAAGAATCCATTGGAAGTGGCATTCAACCGATTTTCATAGAGAACCACTGTCGCCGCACGCACACAACCACACTTCAATAATACACGAACACACAATTGCATTACACTTTCAATTTGTTAAAACGTACTGTGACAATATGTTGTTAACGGTAGCAAATTTTATATGCACACTCTACTTTAGCTAGTACTATTTACGGTCTCATTTAGAGTGCCAAGTAAATATTTCTTACGTCCGTTACCATATGCGTTGCAAGACTTGCAAGAGACGTGGGCGTTCGGCTATTCGACGCAAGATGGCGGTGTTTTCAAAACTATGGAGATGCTACCGCTTGAAACCAAAAAGTCGCATGTACTGCAAAATGTGTATGATGATACGACTATTTGGCTATAACGGAATAGGGATGTGGGTATGGTATGAGTTTGACTATCGATATTTTTATGATATTCATACGGTAAATATTAAGCTAAGACTTAGTTACAAATTGTTTCTAATATCTATCTAAATCTTGTTTATTAAATAATTAGTAGTAGGTAACATTTATACTAAATTACTTTTGTTATAAATGTAGTAGCAGTTAGACACAGATTTCTAATAAACAAAGAATATAATTTGTTGAATTGAATACAAGCACATCTCAAATACTATATAGAATAATTTTACCAGCAATCTACACTGCCGACGTTGTAGAAGTCTCTATGACAGTTTCAAAAGTGCTACGAGAATTCCGGGCTCTGCATATTACTCATAAAAATATAATCTTCTTCACTTTGGTTTATCGATAACGAAATAATACACAGGATTATGAACTTTATTGTTAGAGAAATAGAATTGATATTTCCTTGACTACAGACGCAAATTGTGTCTAAGAAATTGAAAATTAAATATTTTTTTTATACGTATTCTAAAATATTACTTAACGATGATAGGAAATACCTCCATGAGACAAGTTTTTAATGTGCTGTTATTGGAGCATCTTTCAATAACGCAATACGGCATTTTCCTAAAATAAACAAATATTCACTCATGTTATACGCCCCGTGCGGTCGCTAAGTGACTGACAATAATCTGTGCAAGAAGTATGCTTATTATTGCTCATGTTCGGCGACACGGGAACGCCCACTCACCACTTCCAATGGATTCTTTATGCTGTGGCAACAACTTACCGATAAATGCGATAGTTCAATTATATGCGACCTTCCATAAATAATTTTGGGCTCCGGCTTCGTTCCTCTATAGCTTCTTTTCAACATTACCAACGTTTCTTTTCAGCCAGTACTTTGTAAATAATAGTTGGTGGTGGTGTATTGGGTTTGGTACGAAATAAAATATGTTGATAACTTTTAATTCGTTTATTTGAAAGAAAATATAACCAAATTACATAGAAACTACGTGAAAATGTGCACACAGTTTCACAGTAGCAGTCTTTCTTACATAATTGTACGTAATGATCGGCTACAGGTATTCACCATATTATATAAGAAATAAAAACAAAATATTGTTTATGTAGTAAAATAAAATAAAATACCTAGTTAATGTCACAGGCATACTGCTAAAACTGAAATAGTAAGGTCTTACTATTTATTCTATTCTTTATCCAATATGGAAAATACAATGGAGATGCGAGAAGTTTCTATCAAAATGATTTATATCTTACTCTTAAGAATATGGCTAAAATGACTGAAAATAATATTAACTACAACTAAGTATATAATTTGCATAAAACATTCGAGACATTGAAAGGGAAAACGTACAAAGTATTGTAGGAAGTCTGGAAATGCAAATCTGGTGTCCAATTTCATCCAAACAGGCATAACAAGGATTTGTTACAATGGCACAATATTTCGAGTAACTTACATGAGTACAAAAATATTCACTTAGCATTTAGTACCTTTAAATTTGCACCGAAATCCTACCACTTAAGTATTTAATTTGTACCTATTACTAGTAAAACGTAAATTCTATATTTTCATGCAGTGATATGTGTATTCGTCTTTTATGTGTCAATTTAAGTCTATAGTGACGTCATTATTCGATTTAAAATACAGGATTACTAGTCAGCTTAAAAAGTATTGAGATAAAAGCATGTATTTAAATATACCATTATGCATCCCAGAACATGTCTTCAGATGCTCATTTTAAAACTATAAAGGAGTTACTTTTATTATTATATTTGAACTAGAATAATATCTCTCACAATGTCCGTGTAAACCACCCTGTAAGAAGCCATCCGTGCGAGTTATCGTATTATGTTAACAAAGTCATTTTAACTGAGTTTTTTTTCCTTAGAAACAAAGTCAACAAACTGCTTCGTTTACAAACGAAAATGCAGTTTCATCTACTACTAGTAATTTCTAATGATTTCGATAATTTCACCGTGTTAGTTCACAAAACAGGCAAACATATCATCGACTTTTACTCGACAGTCTCACACCAATTAAAATATCATAACAATTAGATCACTCCTTACATCTACCTATCCGTTCACACTCTAAAATTCAATTTATTAACTATTTTATTCACAAAATATCAACGTACAATTTTGAAAAAATATTTTACACTAATTTATTTGATTGAGACCCAAAGTTAAAGCTTAAGCTTAGAAAAAAGGCAAACCCAGGCTTAGTTGTTAGCATGCGTATAGTCAACGTTTTCGTTTACTTTTCTAGTCTAATAAAAAGGAATGTCATGAACCGTCTATTTTCGTTAACTGGAATACCCGGGGATATAAATCCCCGTACATTACTATATAAAGTAATACACACTTCCTTCGAATGCCTCTTTACCAAGAATTAAGATAAAATTATCTTTCACTGCCCGTTATTTCGATAGTCTAACAGAGGCACTATGCCAAATATCAAATGACTACTGGACAAAATTGTGTACTACTTTAAAGAGATATCGCTTACGTCTCTGTTTCCTTGGAGAACTTGTCTATGTTCGGGTATATGGGGGCCATCTCTATGGTGGATGGGGCCGAAGGTGGGTTGGAGCCGTGGTGCAGTCTTCGAGACAACTCGTCCAGGACTTCGCCGAATACCCGCATCGACATGTTTTGGCCGAGCAAGTGCAGAAGCAGGAAATCGCCCACCTGTTAAGGAAAAACAAATTGGTAATAAAATCATATTGTAAGATATTAGGGTATTTTTGGCTAACTTAAATAACACCAACATAGTTTACTTAGTATAACGAGGTAGACAGGCAGATACTTGTAAAGGTTGTGCAGTCATGCATACATAAGATTACTCGGAAAATACATTAAACAATATGTACGCAAAAGAAGCTAAGCTTCTTTTTGTGGGTAACATATAATACCTACTCAAAGTGAGCAAACGTGTAATTAATGTACCAATGCCTAACACGGGTTAAACAGCGAATTCACCAGCTTATAAACGTATATACTGATTAAGATAGTTGCTAGTTGCATAAGCTAGTCTTTAACGTATGCGGTAGTTGTTTTATTATCATTTGATTAAAATGAAAGCGCCTTAGCTCAACAAAAGCAATGTTATCTGAAGACACTTACCTGTGTCTTTCTAACAAGAGCCTCGACTCCCTTCGGCGTTCCGAAGCGGAAGCGACGCTTGAGGATCTGCTCACGTGTGCTGGGCAGCAGGATCACAGCCGCGGAATATACTAGAGCCAGCCCCGACACCACCGATAGGATGATGAACCTGAAAAACACGTAAAGAAGTGTTAATAGGTACCTCTTTTATATTCAGCAATCTGTGAAAAGGGCAATTCTGGGTGGTATCAATGTGGGCAATGCGTAGGGAAAACCTACGACGCATTTTCTGCTGTGTGCTGTGTGTGTTCACAATCGTACTTACCAGAACCAAAGGAAGATGAATATCTTCTCGTTGAGAATGTTCAAGGCAAGAACGCATAGTGAGTCGTGTTTCTGAACCGAACCAGAGGGACCATATTTGTGGAATGTACACTTTGTCAATCTGGGGAAGACTTCAATCTGGAAGTAATACAAACAATATTAATCAAGCGAATTAAGAAGAATACTAATCATCCTGCTAGCGTTATTGCCGGTAATGCCCCTAAAGGAGCCCGGGGTCCGCTTTGACACCTAATCCCAAGATTTAGCATAGGCACTAGTTTTACGAAAGCGACTGCCATCTGACCTTCCAACCCAGAGGGAAAACTAGACCTTATTGGAATTAGACCGGTTTCCTCACGATGTTTTCCTTCACCGAAACGCTAACGGCAAATATTCCGTACATACTCGTAAGTTCCGAAAAACTCATTGGTACGAGCCGGGATTCGAACCCACGACCGCCGCTTGACAGCCGCATGCCTTAACCACTAGGCTACCGTAGAAAAATACTAATAAAAAGTAAATAAAAACAATAATAGCGCGTAGAACAATCATAAAGAATTAAGCTAAATATCAAGCTTAATTCTTACCTTATACTGTAAATCTCTAATCTTTATTTTACCAACTTCGGGATATCCCGACAGCAAACTGGCATGTGTTGTTGCTTTATTTGAAAATAGAATGCAAAGTCAAAATTTGAGTACCTAAACAGTATATTAAGAAAAATTGGATTATAATTTGGACTCTGTTTTTATAACTTCGCATTCAGTTCCTGAAAATGTACTAGGTAGGTAGCGGTTTTCATTTTACTCACCATAGGATCTGTCCTTTGCTCCTGATTCATGTTTGAAAACTTGACTACGTCAGTTCCGTAGGTCAAGAAGGCACCGTTAAGGAACCTGTCTAGGAAAAAGATATTGCCAACCTGAAAATAACATAAAAAATCTGTTAGCCTTTCTATCCCGTGTGCATTCAAGGTTTGAATGTAAGGATAGCTCTACTCTCACATGATACTTTAATACATTATTGATTTGATGATACGCAAACTATCACAATAAATTAGTTTGTTCACAATTTAGGGCACGTCTATTCAATGCTACTCAGGTACAAAAAAGGCAATTGATACATGGACCACTTGTATAAGGCACAAAGCGGTCCTTATTTCATTCATTGACCGTACGGTAATGTTACAAAATATTAAAATGGACAGCAGCTTCAGAGACGTACCTACTACTATACCGTACTTGTTAAGTGAAGGGTCCATACTTACAACATTGATAAAGTTCAAGGCTTCACAGAAGAAATATCCGAAAGAATAGGTGTTGTGCATGTTCAATGTGTCTATAAGGTAAACGACGAGTCGGTTCTGAAATTAGATAATTATTTGTTTAACATTTTTACGTTAGCATATTATCGATAACAATAATGTTTTAAAACAGGCCAATGTCAGTTCATAATCGCCAATAACGAATTCGTTTTTGTTTTCCCAAGCATTTGGTGGCTTTGAATACGCGATGACAATGCCAAATCTAAATAATAAAAGTCGGGGTCGCATTGTTCGTGTTGATTAATGCCATTCATCTTTATGATGGTGTGATTAAATCATGATACAGATACAATGTCTAACTAAGACAAACTGCGGGAAAAGCAGTATTATTCGATGCAATTTCTTGAAATTGATTATGTTTAGATACACGTGGCGCCAGTTGCGTAATAGGTAAAATAAAATTTAATTAATTGTAGCCATTCGTTATTTTGTATGTTATATCGTCCCTAATAGTTTCCTACTAACGAGTTTTCGTTATTTAATTACCTTATTTCTACGAGATAATCAAAATCAAAATTCACTTCTGTCTTTTCATTTGTTGTATAGCGGTCAATATTTGTTTAGTACAATTATTCTGTTGTGCAATGCGGAAAGAGTCTGACAGTATCTTACTTTTCGTAACATCAAAACGATCCGTTTGAGTAGTATGAAGTTGGATGTCACTAAGATGCATGATCAAGCCACCTTCATAGTTAAGCTATTGATAATTTATAAATAGTTGAATACGCAAAAATGAGTCGCCTTTCCTTATCCATATTTTCATATTGTTCTAAAGAAATTTGTCTGTAGATTGTGGTTTGTTTGGCCTATGATGAATCACATTGTTTACCTGTCGCTTGTTCCTGTCATCGGAGATGTTGGCCACCGTCCCACGGATGCCGTCGGAGATCATGCGCACTTTGCCCTCCTCCCAGTTCTTCCAGATCCAGTGGGGGATGTAGAACAGGAGACCCTGGAAAAGAAAAACATATGAATAAGCGATATGTGTCAGTAGACGAGTGGTTCAAGCAAGTAACTCTCAAACGAGTTGCATGGAACAGATCCAAATTTGATTTTTGCGGTAACTTAAAAGAACGAAATACGTCTTGAGGAAACTTGTTTGGGTACATCTGCAACGAAATTAAATAATAACAGAAAGGTGTATATGAAGCTAACCATGTATTATACAGCCTGATCCTTAAGGGGATATCCTGTCCAGCTCAACGAGGGGACAAGTATATATCGACGGCGAAGTACCATGAACTCCTATATACGAAAACCTAATTTACAGTACGACTAATTAGACGATGTAATTAGACACTACTTACGTCTACTGTAAAATTAGGTTTTCGTATATAGGAGTTCATGGTCCTTCGCCGTCGATATGTAGACTGATGATGATCATATATCATAGAATCGCACACCGCGTCCAAATGCAAACATTTGCTATTTCACATATCACACGATTTAAGATTAGTCGACTTTAATATTCATATTCGTAGTTAGTTGTCAAATAGCAACCAAGTTTTATCTTTTTACGATATCAAACGCAAATATGGGAAGGGCCCTTTTGTGAGTAATTCGGCATTGAACTTATGTCAGCGCGTATTTAAATGTTTATTCAATACATTATAATTGACGTTGTTTTTTCCATACGCATAGACGTATTTACATACATTTAAAATTGTTCACACTTATCTTCATCATAACGAATCGAGCAAAGAGTTAAATTTTCATGTGTTACTCAAGGTAGTCCCACACGACAAACTACTTATATTTGTTTCAAACCTGTACAGTGCAATCACCTTGAGCTAACTAACGCCTGACAACTTGAGAAGTGGCTGTTCTAGAGTTTATTACCTATCTATCTTAATATGTAATTCATAGTCTTAAGATTTAGCTTAGCCATAATGGATCGTGACATAATACGTTTTTTTTTAACGCGCTTATTTAAATGGATTAAAACCGTCTGCCTAACAAGTGACAATCGCCGTAATTGTTGGTCGAAAGGTAAATAATGTTACCTGGAAGAATAGCATGAACGGCACCCACTGATAGTACGAATGTATGCGTTTCTCTTCAAACTCGTTCTCGTTGCCCAGGTGCGAGAAACCGGGATGAGCGGATTCGGCCGCTGGGTTGAATGGAAGTGTGAACGTGTATGTGATCCAACAGAAGTTGTTTATCACGTGTTGGGGTATCGAGCCCTCGGTGATACACGATATCGGGTCACCTGAAATAAACAATGAATTATTAGTACCTACATTGATTATCTATGGCGGTAATATAATTATAAACGTCAGAGATCGCAGGTATTTGCCGCCGAAGTCAGAGGAAAATGGTAATGGGATCTACAGCTTTGTTTATCATTATCAGTAGGTACAATCCGTGTTGTGTCATTATTATGCATGTTTTACGTCTTCCTCGCGCGTTCGGCTAGAATAATTATTCCCGGCATAGGATTATTAAACATTTAAATAGTGAACCATTATGTAGATTATTATAAGCGTCACCTGCGCAAGAGTATAAGTAGTAGTTGTAATTGGTGACCGCCTTCAATGATATCAATCTTTTTGACATATATTGTGTCAGGATTAGAATAGAATAGAATAATTTATTGCTCTCAGGTCTTAAATATCTTACAGTCTATAGTACAACATGACACCCTGTAAGGGTATTGCAAATCCTTCGTCTTAAACGTAGGTACCATTAGGAAATTAAACTAAGATAAAATTTACACGTTTACATCTATTAGGATATCATTTGCTAAGCATGTCTATGGTATCTATTACCTTACATCTACGTACATTGTATACCAATATACCTAGTATCAGACTGACTTGTAACGACATTAATTATGATTACATAATGTGGGTCATATCACATCATAAGACGCTCACGTTAGCACTAGTTATGCCAGTTCACAAAGGTCACCTAGATATGACGAATGCTCAGGGTCGAAGCCACTAGACAAACGGGCCAGTCGGACCGAAAAGGAAGTACCTACTCAACATCTGCATTTCGTGTCTCGACAATGGCAAAGAAAAGATAAAAGCTCGGTCAACCTTCTATGGGCACGCAGGTAGATAAGCTGTGAACTAAATCTCTAATTTTAAATGAGTTTTTACTTATTATGGTCAGGAAGAATACACATAACCAATCCGTTGCTCAGCGGCACAAAGAAGTCTCTAAAAGTAGTTCCTTTTATGACTTTAGTAGTTTACAAAGCATGTAAACTCGAACGACAAAAACTATGGCATCATCATAGAATATTAATAGAAGCCTGTGAATACATACAAATAAATGCAATCGTTAAGTCTAATATAAGATTGCAATCATTGTATCCGGCGACCTCGACATTGTACGATTACGATGAAACGTCTTTTATTTCTTAAGAATTCCTTACAATACAACTACTACTATATTAGATGCAGTAGACATATAAATGAGTAGTAAATCGTTCAATCTTCACGGGTCGCTGGGTGAAAAAATTAAATATGTGTATGTTACAATTTACATGCAATTTTGGCTATTGCCCCGCGTTCTGCGCTATCGAACTCCACTCCGATGCATAAATTGGCTAGTTCTTCATATTATTTTATTGCATAGGTAGTGTTTGCAATTATTCTATCCCTCGGCCTCGACATTGCACTAGCGGATGGTACTAATATTGTAATGGCTGCAGCTGCCCCTGCCGTCACAATTGCGCCCGTGACTCGATCACCTTGCCCGCTAGGGGTTACCATGCTTATTTATAGAATGCACGTAAATTTATAAATACAAAACGTTGATGTCCAGTCGGCCAATGGAAATGAGCATGCTTTGAACTAACAATAACCACTCTCAAAGAGTGGAATATACGACTACCGGTAAGAATTAACTAAGATGTTACGCCCGACAATTGTACCTACTGATATAAAGGTGTTTTTTCAATGATTAGGTGCCTAACTATATGTCACTGGAGGAAGGGTTGCATTGACAATATTTATTGCGTTGTGCCAATTTCCCATTCAATCACAATTTGTATGGGCTTAACTTACAATTACAGACAGTTTGAAGCTACTAGCTTTTTAAATCGCGAAGTAACCAGTTACACTTGCACACAGTTTATTGGAAATCGCGAATACGGAATATATCCCGTGTCAGTTTTCTGAGAATGGTGTCAAGCTGTGTGATTAAAGTTAAATGCCACATCGAGTATGATAAATGTGTGCAACATGTGGGTTCTTCGCTGTGCCCTCCGGCGAGCGATAGTCTTGGCCATTACCTAATCACATCAAAATATTTATTAGCGTTCGGCTAGTAATATCGGTAGTACGGTCATGTTAATGTTATTTGTTTGTATACGATTGATGTACTTTTGTTTCCCGCAATTAAGACGAATCGTTTGCGTTTCGGAAGAATAAATACAGACAATATATAGTGTATCAACTTCCTAATCTTTAAGGCGCCGTAGGTTCATGGTCTTCTCTCCCTCTCACTGAGCATAAGCGTGAGCGAGATGGGAGTGCGTGCTCGGAAGCGCGGATATCATGTTTTTTAATTTTAATTTTTTGGCCATTTAATTAAATAAAAATGTAAACACTGATTTCCCTCAAACATGATATTGCCGATTTTTAGAAGCAATTTTAATATTTATAGTTTTTGTGCATAATTTGTTACGAATATTTTAAGTGTATTTTTGTGTGTTTTAGACCTATGTTCGTGATTTTTTTCTATCGAGCGAAATTTGCTTAATCATGTTTCGAAGCACTGATTTCCCTGCAGAAAAGCCTCAAGATTACTATTCGTATTTTTTTGAAACCATATTATTATAAACAGACGCATTATATTGTTTCAAAAACTCTGTTCGCTTAACTTCGCTGAACGTACGGCGCCTTAAGCTTTAGTGTGATTTCTAGATTTGCCGAGCGTTCGGTCGTATATAACGAACACATTACACACACACGTATACCGTGATCGGCAACTAACGGTGATATTTACTTTTATTATTAGGAACGCAATCTACAGAAAGTTGTCTTTAAAGTAGTAACGCCGCTATTTAACCTGTCTTGCCTTTTTCCTCTAACTCCGTAACTGAAATTGTGAGTCTATTCCCCGACTTCACTAAAAACGGTTGTGTGCGTAAGGGCATACGCAGCTGCGTTGATTATGCGCGCCGTCGACGCCCGCTTGTGTCAAATCACAAGTCACAAACGCGCGTCGACTGCGCGCTAAATAAACGCAGTCTGCATATAGGCCCTAAGCAATACATAAGATGTAATGCCGTAAAAACAAGGAAAACAACATCTTCAACAGACATTCCAAACATTGTCTTAGCCCGACATTATTACATGACTCACTAATAATACCCTAGGTGTGAATTTGACTGACTCGCCGCGTTGATTGAGCAATAACGAGCATTTCGATACCCTAGTTCACAGTCGTACTAAATACGGGGAAAAACTAGGCGTAATTAGGACTGTTGTGCACAAATCATAAAGTTGCAATTTCATTGGCAAAATAAATGTAATTAGTACGATTGTGAGCTACGGTATCGATTTAGGGCATTACTTAGAGCATTTATCATCAACGCTCGCTATTTATTATCCGACTGAGCTCGACTTCGGTGTTACGCTGAATGAAGTGAAGCTTACAATCATTAGGAGATAATACCTTCGAGCGTTTTTTGGATATTGCAAGAACTGCTCGTGGTAGGTTGGTATGTAAAATTGATGTACAATCTTAAAGTACAGATAACGTGACGTTAGTTATGGTGTATGTTTAGTGTACCATTTTGATGATTAAAAATGTAACTGTTATTATATAATAATTAAATGTCCGCCTTAGATTTAAAATATGGAATAGACACTAAATAAGTACGCATTGATGATACCGAGAATGCAATAATGTGAAATGTTGATTCTAGAAAATGTGGTCATCATATTTATTCTGAAGTTAAGCAATGCTATATAGCGGAATAATGAACATTCTGTTAATTACTAAAGTAACTAAGAAGCATGATCGACAGTTTCGAAATACTCAAGCTTGATCGTTTCATAGGGTCACCACCACGACTTGTCTTAAGGTGTCCACATCAAATCTATATAGCAGGAACTCCTTAGGTCATTTCACAGATATAGGAAATAAGGAGATCGGACATGCCGCGCGATTTGTATTGAATATGCCTGTCGCAAGTTCTTGAAATTAGTTATTTGAAATAAATATCTTGTATTTATAGTATTTACCTGTGAAAAGTGATCCCATTGGTGTGGAAGTTAATCAAGTCACTGCGATGTTTGCAAGTAATTATTGCACAACTCGGCATTTTGGAAAAAAAACGGAACTTTCTCAGTGGACAACGGACGATTTACTATCGGCGGAGTATGCCTAATGCGCTAACATGTGCGACACAGCCGCCGGTGGCTTGTCCGCTCTATAGTATTATATAAATAAATATTAAGGGACAATCTTACACAAATCAACCTAGTCCCACAGTAAGCTCAGTAAGGCTTGTGTTATGGGTACTAGACGACGAAATATATAATCGATATAAATACTTAAATACAAAGAAAAACTTCCATGACTCAGAAACAAATATTCATGCTCATCACACAAATATTTGTCCTTACCGGGATTCGAACCCAGGACCTTCAGCTTCGTAGGCAGCGTCACTACCCACTAGGCTAACCGGTCGTCGGTATATGGTCTGAGGGTCATTCAATCTTTATACCTCCACAACCACATTCACCATACTCACGAACTTTAGGATTGCATGATCTGTAACTCAAGATTTCTAGGCTTGGCTACAACGCATGGCAATAGTAAAAGACGTCCAATACAATGTGCTCAATATTTACCATCCCTTCAATACACGAGTGTGCTATCGATTCAGGTTATTCTTGTTATGGTAATTGCATCGTCTGTGTATATAAAACGCGAGATAAGGGCTTTAATCGCCGTAGGTGACCGCTCGCAGGTAGCACAGCTGCAGGCGACTTGTTACTGGGTCATGGAGAACTTTGCAACGTATGAAATTTATTGGCGACTTCGTAAACCTAAATGTAGGTACAGATGTCAATACACACGGCGAGTTTTCGCAGCGATACAAACGCAATACATAATCCATACAGCTGACTGACAGGTTGATCTATCGCCAGTGTCGCGTAACAGTAGTCGTGAAACGCGCGTTTTTATTATACTATATACGTCATTGCAAAAATTAGCTGTGAGTAACCGCTCCTTTGGGTATAGGCTGTTAAAAAAGTGTCACCACTTTTCTAAGATGAATGGAATTACAAGGATGGTAGATAATTAGAAAGTATTTACATATTGGTTTGTTACAAACAAAATCAAAACTAACTTTCGGCAACAAAAAATCAACATACAATTGCTGTGTATTGTACCAAAACAACAAGGGAAGTGGGGGTAATTTTACTCGTACTGTCATTGCCATATGCCCTTTGGGTATAAATAAAACAAGTTGGCTAACAGATAAATGTCTGAATGCGGATTTCTTGCTAAGGGAACTGACTCCCATCCCGTGGGCAACGAATGGTACTCTTGAAGAATTTCATACGCTTAATAAATCTTTAAAGAAACCTGCAGTACAGTCTGCGTCATAAGCGCGGGGAAAACGTAAGACATTATTCTTATAAACCGTTTAAAAACCCATGACTAAACAGTACCTCGTATGTGGAACTTTGCAAAGTATTATATGTACATATATTCAAATGAGCAGGAAATCTTGCGCGTGCTTTAGAGTTCTTGAGACTTCGTTAGTTGATTATTCTTATTGTAAATCTTCGAATATGTAAAATATTGCTACCTTGTGCTTTATTAATCCAGGCCATGAGTTAACAATGGACAATATGTTTGTTTTAACGTCCGAAGTTGCAACATCTGCATTGTCCGTTTTTGATGAAAGCCTCATTCAGAATCGTTTGTTATTTATTATTTGGTACACATTTACACTGAATTTACGTATTCAATACCAATCAATTCTGTCAGTAATTATGTATGTATGAGAATGTAAAAACCCAGTATGTTACCTTTACGTAATAAAGGAAAAAATATGGAGGAAACATACTTGCAGTTGCGAAAAGTTGTATTTTTTTGGGTCCATCAGTTTTATTTGATCAAGTGATCACACTAATCAACGCTACTGAGGTCGTCTAAGATTGCTAAATTAGCAGTTTGACCAGCCATCTCGGCGACCTAGCAACGGCTGACGCATGTGATATCTCTTGTTTAGATTATTAACACCTGGAGCACAAATGTGCATGTGTATACCTGATCGTGTTATGGACTGTGATCACGAACTAAAGCGTTTGCTATCTAGTAAGGACTAAGTATTCTAAACACGCTGTTACTAACTGTGTAGTCGCGTTCGGGTTCAGGTATTAAATGCGGAATTACCTTTAAAATAAACCAGATAGTCTTTTCGAATGTGATAAATTCCGTCTCATGTTGCACAAGTTGGTTAATGCAATTCATACTGATATAATGAATGCAAGTGTCTGCCTTTTTAACGCCCGACGCAAAAGAAGGGATAAGTTTGACGTGCCTGTCTGTGGCACCGTAACTCGTAAACGAATGCACCGATTATAATGCGGCTTTTATTTGTCCGAATGCTAACGTGATCGGGGTGGTTCTTAGCTACGTTTCAACAAAATCGGTTCAGCCGGTTTTGAGATATTGGACTTTCCAAAGAATGTCGGGGGTTTTTTATTGTTTGTGAGATTTAGGCTGAATATCTATTTAGATAAAATTTGGTCCGGATTATAAGTTTCGGAGAAGTATATCAGGGAAGATTCCGGGATAATTTTAATGCACTAGAATGCGGGTTAAAACAGTATGGGTGTGCAATTAAGTAGTTGCATGCGGGCGGAGCCACAGGCACAGCAAGAAATAAGTTAATTTAATAACCTCCGAAAGTAAGATGTCTTGCTCGAGACTCGCAAGAAGCGTTACTAAAGTACTTAATCTTACAGCGAGTGAAGTCAATTCGAGAAGCTGGGTTTAATTAACAGCCACTTAGAGACACACTACTAATTATGAATGGCGAGTCTGTTATCAATCTAAATTACGCGGCTAATTCATGCAATTTGCTAAATTAGGTAATTACTGACTAGCGTCTAGCCCAAATAGTAACCAACTATTTCAGATTATTGAAAAATATTATTCAACTTTTTATTGAATAGATGGTCTTATTATAACTTTATAAACAAAATGTATCTGTAATCATTCAATTACAATATGTATTTGGTAAGTGGCTATTACCGAATCGGTTTACATCGGCGGCAATCAGAACGAGGGGCATACGATAACGCGAACATAAACAGTATACTCGTGTTCCCGCCTTTGTGGCCACTCCACTTGACGCGGGATCCCCGTTCACTCGAGATGAACCTCTAATTACTAGTAGCTAACTGATAGATCCACTTGACTCTGAGAGACAGAGACGGCTGCGTAACTTTGGTACGAATTTGTCGGAGTGTAATTTACTAATAATCGATTTTGCTTAGATACAAATTAATAGAGGCATAGTTTTGATGAGTTTGAATAATGTTTTGTACCACAAACCTGGCTGGCTTTGGCTCTTTGTATCTATGTATAAGTCATAGTCATTTTAAAGCTGTTGGTTCTCCGTAAAATAAATAAGACGTTAATTATTACTGGTCACCTTAATAGAGCTTGTATTCTGGTACTTTCTAAGTAACCATAGATTATTTATGCTTGTTTTAGGTTAGGGTTTTGTCCTACTCTAACCTACTCGTACGTTACTGTACTTACAACTGGTAATTACAGTGCCTAGGTTTTCGCAAGACTACTTTTGATTGCTATTAACAAACAAGACAATCTTAGTAACACTAATGAGGCGAATAGTTTCATAATTGACGCAACTAGTATTAAGTGCAATAATTCACGTAGCTTAGCTATAGGGTATTTATTTATGACTTGCTTCTTCCCGCGGCTCCGTCCGCGTGGAACTCGTTTATTATCGTAGCTCCATACAAACTTTGGCCCGCCATCTCCTTAGGGGATGATTTCCGGGATAAAAACTACCTTGTCTTTCCCCAGGATTCAACCTATCTCCATACCAAACTTCATCTCTGTCAGTTCAGCGGTTTAAGCGTGAATAGGTAACAGACAGATGGACAGACAGACGCACTTTCGCATTAATAATATTGGTATGGATCTCTAGTTTCCGCAGTTAGGTGCTACACTGTCACGGAATGATTGGGTAATTCAAAACAAAGGCACTTGCTACCTGAGAAGGTGCACGACAAATCCTTAACTAGATGCAGTTCAGTGACCCGATTCGCTTCAGTGCCTCGAACATGTACCTACATTGAACGGCGATGTTTTGTTTGTACAAGCGATTTGTCGATGACGTGTCAATTTGGGTAACTGTTACGTACTACGTTTCCGTACCACTACTGAACGATGACCTGAAAATGACTCATGATGTTGCAGCGACGAACTGTTATCTTTCATGAGCGGACTCTTTGTTATATGTCTAGTTCATTAGGTCAATAGATTTGCGTTTATATGGCGGTGGTGTTAAGGAATATTGATTACTTTCACTGTAAGTATATCTGGTTCATGTTGCGAAAGCATTATTGCTGAAGCATGTGACGTTTCAACTTTCACGTCTTCCCTTTGGTGTTTATTTTACATTAGCGGTGTCGGGTCGTAGGTGTTGGTTAAAATGTAACTGTTATATTGTTTCTCGATGTCTCATTGAGGTTACTGTGTCATTTTAAATCACTACAAAACTTATTTGTACGCGTTTGCTAAAATAGATAACATCGTCAGCAAAAATCAACGGTCCTTTTAACGTGTGAATATGATGCAACTTACCAATTAGATTATTGGCCGTAACGAGGATACAAAACAGGAACAGCATGGCGGATGTGATGCGATAGTGCATCCTGAACACCATGTTGTCTATGACGGCCTTGTCGATTAGGTAGCGGACTTTGACGAAGCCCGCCACCGCGGAGACCATACCAAACACCGCCATCTTGTATTATCTGAAACAAGTTAATAAAATATATATCTAACATGAAAAAATCTGAGAGCTGAGGTTTTAAAAGATATGTACCAGACATAGGAATCCGCGGGGCAAAATTGTTTGACAAGTAGGGAGTTCCTATATCGATAAACTCAACTATCGATGCTAGTTCTATATACTAGTGATCACTCAAGGGTTAGCTTGTAAAAATATGTTTTTATTAAGAGTAGAAGAAAAATGTAATAATAACTCAATACTCTTCTTCGTTTTTAAAAACAATTTTATAATTTTACTCGCCCCAATTTTTTTGTTCGTGAATGTCCCATTTACTATTGTTAAAGTAAACGACGAGAATTCGTTCCATATTTTCGGGCGTTAAGCGTCTCCGTCTTGGTAGTAAGAACCGTAAGAACAAAAAACACACAATGTTGGGGGCGATCACTAGAATATAGAACGAGCACCGATAATTTAATTGGTCGATATAGGAACGCCCTACTTGTCAAACAATTTCGCCCCGCGGATTCCTATGTCTGGATGTAACTAATTCTTCAACAGTAAGATTCGCTCTTTTTCCTAATCATACAAACAAACACAGTAGTAAAGGGCACTATAAATAAATCCACGCTGCTATAGCATCGTGACAAGTGCCATGCGCTACCCATACTAAATTAGAACTTTAAACGGTAAATTTTACTACGACCGATATGATTCGGATCAATGTGTTAAACAGCTGTACTCTCGTTCGACATAAAATACTGTTAGCGTGTTCTTACATTTACATGAACAGAAGTTAGTCTATTGTTGAAATGATTTAGGCATGAAAAACAAAAGTCTATTAGAAATCGTAAGTTACAGTTTGAATGTAGTTGTCTGAGCGCACATAGGTGCAGCATCTACGGCCGCCTCCTCCCAATCAATGACCTCTCAGCATTATTTAACGATGCGGCTACCTCTCGCCCACGCTTCGCATTAGGCGCTCGGGGTCTATCGCTTTTTATAAACTAATATTTTCGGCCCGAACACCTTAAGCATCATCATTTCGATCATTACTTATTTAGACTCCCAATCGCCCGTTACGTCTTCTTGTCTTACTACCGAGATAAGCTTATAAATGAATACGTCTATGAGACAATTTGTCCCTAATGGTTCCAACCTTGGCATGCCATCTTCCTGCGCTATCGCATGTCCAGCCCAGTACTTTATGCTATTTAGGTCGTTTACAATGGGGCATAGGCTAATGGACAATTGGAATTGAATATCATTCATTATCTACTTGTCTTTTTTACTGCTAAATACCGAATTAAATATCAGCTTTTCAATAGATTAAATACTATTATAGTGATAGTAAGAGGTAGGAAACAATCATCTGGTATAACTTTGACACATCGAACGACCTTGCTTTTAGATTTTTTGGGTACTCAATTAAAATTGTTGTATGTAATTTAGAGCTGTCGGGAAGTTTCATTATACTTTTTAATGAACATTTTGAGGTTCTTGGAGGCATACTCCCATTAAATTGATTGAAGCCACTACAAAAGTGATTGGTGTTCCTGTCAAGAATTCGCCAACGTCTTGGTCGTATTCGTGTTAGAATAGTCCGCGGTAGAGGCGAATGTTGCGCCGGCGCAGGGCATGCGGCGGGTCGTCGACCGGCCGCTGCTCATGCGCCTCCTGCGTTTCCAACCGCCCCCTCCCCCTCATCCCTCCCTACTCCCCTGACCCTGTGCTGATGCACCGCGTGGCAACGCGAATTTTACGCGGAAACCAGTTTGCGCGGCGACAAACGTTGCCTGATTCGCACGGTGCGATCTGCCAATCGATTAGTTTTGGGAAATTCTTCACAGTCGGCAGCAGTGAGTCAGTTCAACCTTAGAAAACCAGAAACAAGACTGAATTCCGCGTTTATTTTGTACAGTACAGATAACTTCTTTAAGAGTTCTTCGAGAAAATATCTCTGAATATATCGACGGAGTGACATGTTCCAAATGAACATTGTTTGCTAACGCAGTGACCGATAATAGGGCCACAGGGCGGGCGCAGCGCGGGCGCGGGGTACGGGAACATTCCACCGTTTATGACAGGCACGGGCGCACTCGCTGCCGGTGGGATCCATCCCTGAACCTGCTTTGTCGCTCGTAATATACTTATTACATGTAGTCCTTACCGATGCCCATTAATCTTAAGTAAGTATGCCTCGTTCGCAGCGCACAGCAGGAATTTGCGATAAGTACGTACTATTATCATCATTAATAAAATAACAAATACGGATGATAATGACTTCGTACTGTTGTGCATATTTAAATAAGAAGTAATATCTTGGATTACCTACAGCAAGCAACCCACATACTTCTTGCTGACTTAACAAAATGATAACCAGTTAAAGTAATCAGCTGCTGTGCTTATACAAGAGCGCCGGCACGCGTCGACTCGCCGCTGAATGGACACTAATTGCGGCAGATGAGAGCGTCCGACTGAGCATCACACGTCTACAGTCTCACACAATATGGACAACCCGTACGTGGGAAAAGAATCTCGGAGTCACTCGCCGACAAAACACAATATCGATACCCCTTCGGACAATAACGGGCTATTTAAGCTGCAGGCTTAATAAGAGAGCGGTAAAAGCGTGACTAATGACAGGAACGACGAGGTCAGTTGAAATTATTGAGCAACCTGCAGATTTGCGCGTTCCGAGTGAATGGAGAAGTGACAATTCTGATGAAACGCATGCGTAACTCCGATCAAGATCATGCCTTTAAAAATATCTCTGCTTTGTACGTTTTTATTCCCAACTACTTTTGAATGGCAGTGGCCGCTGTCGCTCGGTTGGGGTCGCAGGCAGTGACGTCGACTATAATTAACTGTGTTGTCTGCGTACGGCTTGTTCCGGTTACTCTTTCATTGTTTACCTCGTAGAAAAATCACGTGCGTACAGTATCACACGGGAACTCCGTACCTGACATGCAGTGCTTATCATAGTCATGTGTAATAAGATTAGCCAAACCGATATCGATTCTAACACATCCATCCGCTGGATATTACGCATGGAATAAGCCTGTTTTTCGTCATAGGCTTACGTATATGGAGCTATACGGAAACGATATAAGTACGCTGCGGTTGCGATAGCCCGTTGAAGCTTGAGTGTCATACAAGGAGATTGGTTGGCTATTCAATCATAAACCACATCTATAAGGCTTCATATTGACAACTTATATAAAAATATATATATTAAACTATATCTACCAACCAAGATTTAACAAACATCATGAAATGATAATTGTTATCAAGTTAAGGTCAAAGAAGCCTGAGGTTACAATACAACAAACGCACGCATTGTGGAAATGCGGGTTAAATGATATCGCGTGTGTTGCGTACGAAATGAGTCTGCTCAGTCTTATCGGCTCACTTAAACCATTATCGATGAGACCCGCACTTACCCAGCCACGAAACGACGAGAAAATACCAGTTACTGGATTGAATACTAAATCGCGAATTGGTGGGTAAAATGGTTGTTAAAAATGTAACGAGAGGTATCACCAGGCGCCGGAATCATTGGTTATGCAGGTAGCGTGGTGCAAGCTCCGTGACAAGAGTCCAATGACTGTGACCTGTTAAAGATGCCTCTGTCCAGAACGGTGAGAATCTCGCACACCTTGTGGTGGGAAACGAATTCCACGCCACTGGTTGACATTTGAAATTTAAATGTTACTATTTAAAATGCAGGTTTTTGAAAACTCTATTATATTTAGCTTCCAAATGCTAATTGAGTGGGGATAGGACTTACACCAATATTCGTACTAGAGTGTTGGACGGAGATGTCGGTTTTATTTACCTTGACATAAAACTGTCGTATAAAATGACTACCCTTGAAACAAAGATAATCAAATCTTTTAATGGGCTCTAATTGAGAACAACAAATAGAACCTACTTTTAGAGATATGTACCAACTAAACTTTTATGTGGCAAAGTACTTATGTGTTTTGTGTAGGTATTATTTAGGTAGATAGATGCCGAGTGGGTCTTCTCTATTTCATCGTTGCATACGAAATTCAACAATTCTTAATAGCTTATATCCGGGTCGGCCGTGAATGGGGCAGGTACTGAACATTGACCAGTTTATGTGTTATTTAGCCTGTCCTTGGCCGGAACATCTTCAATGAAGATCCGTGGACCGTGACAATTCACGTGCTGCCTCAAATACAAGTGTCTACCTGTTTCAAACCATGTGGGCGATTTGATTATCGTCGTCGTGAGAAGTTAGTTTCGTAGGTATCCAACCACCCCTTTTTATGAGAACATAACCGTAAAATATGATTTTCTCGCCTAAGGTGTTGTTCACACACTCATTACTTTAGAGCCAGAGCTCTGTTGCTTTGTCTATTGTATAGAAACAAATATTCCCGGTAAAGGGAGTTGCGTCCCTTCCCCTTCGCTCGCCGCACAGGTAAATGGGGACAGCGCCGCTACCTGCGAGAAATTTCATCCTGACACGTCAGATTGTGTCCATTTCCCATCATAATATCTATCACCTGATAAACACGTGTATCACTCCCATATTACTTAGGTACTGTACAACATTCCTCAAACACGAGAAAGCGAGCGAAAAAAAAGACGAGGGATGACTATGCACAAGGCTTTTGTTCCCGCATATGTCCATTATGCTGTCAAACTGCATTCCTCGCATCGAAGACAGGAGCTACGCGTCTCGATCCGTCCCTAAAACCAAGCTTTTGTGACACAACTTACCTGTTTTAAACCTAACAGTAATTTTTCTAGCGCCACCTCCGGTTTCTCAAAACTTACAATTTCACGTTTAGTCTCTATCCACAACACTCAAATACGGTCTCACATGTAATTTAAATAGCACGTTCTCATATTAATTGAGCACTGGTTTATTGGATTCGTGGTATTTCATAATGGAACGATTTAAAATGTGTTAAGTAAAACGGGTCTGTGCGGCTGGCTCGCACACCAGCTGCACGCGGGTCGAGACACTGACTGGGGGATCAGTGCAATCGGTCCGCCGGCCTCCTGCCTTTTCACTACCGAACTTGCGTATGCGCAGCTATAGTGTCTATCCTTGTCGCTCACGTCTCGCGCTCCCATCGCTCGTGCTCTGTCTGAAACCAAACCGAGTGAACAGTAGTCAGTAGCTCTTAGTGAACCAGTTCTGTCGAGCGTTGGGCCGCGTTGCTGCGCACCGTACTTGCGTTTTCTCCACGAGCATTATGTCGGAAATTTCATTATGCCATTTTTTAGATGAGTCTATGATTACCGGTTTAAAGGTTTGTAATTGCTCTGGGCTATTGATTGTCTCAACGAGCAATTTGACTTCTTATCTTACGTGCTAGATGCTTATTATTATGGTTGTTCGTTTATTGTTAAAGATGTTACCGTAGGTACATAAAAAATACGTGTTTTAAATAAGCTACATACGAAATAAAATAAACGTAACTATATAATTCTTAATCTAGATGATAAATGATAATTCCTACTTCAAGATACCTATTAAAATAGTAAACAATATTGTTTGGGCAAACCTAATACCTACTTACGATTTTTAGGTGATCATTCACTTGCCAGTCCTTTAATGATTAACGCTCGAATGTTTGGGACCATGTAATTGGATAGGCATCTGACCCGTGTCCAAGTTATATTTAAACCAGAAGTTTCTGAACGGTCCCATAAAAAACGCGATCTTTTATCTCAAAAGGCTTTTACTGCTCTCAACGTCACACATGCACATGTTTACCAGCATGATGTTGATCAATCCCCATGCACTATTTTGCGTACTGAAATGTCACATGTACATTTTATTCCGAACAGTTATAAGAAAAACGAATTGCTTATTTCTCTAAAACGTTATAGAATCATAATCAGCAATAAATTGCATTTATTTTATACATGTTGATTTATTATAGGTATTATAGATTAGATTAGATTAGATTTATTTATTTCACAACACAAGACTTCATTATAGTTGACTTGAGACGATTAAAGGCTCCAACATCGTATTTTATCACTGAAAGCTCGATGAACTAAGTGCGCCTTGCTCACCTTGTCCCTTTGTGTGCAAGTGTTACAAATTCCTTTAAGGCGCCGTAGGTTCATGGTCTTCTCTCCCTCTCACTGAGCATAAGCGTGAGCGAGATGGAAGTGCGTGCTCGGAAGCGCGGATGTCATGTATTTTAATTTTAATTTTTTGGCCGTTTAAATAAATAAAAATGTAAACACTGATTTCCGTCAAACATGATATTGCCGATTTTTATAAGCAATTTTAATATTTATAGCTTTTGTGCATAATTTGTTACGAATATTTTAAGTGTATTTTTGTGTGTTTAAGACCTATTAGGGTCATTGTCAGTCAGTAAAACAAAAATCGTCTTTTCAGTGGGCAATAGTTAAGGGCTTATGTTTATATATAATATATTTTTATCGCATAGAATTATAGAAGAGGCGACGCCGTTTATGCAGATTCAGAGTTCAACAAAAAATTAGGCTTTAAAGCCCTTAACTTTGGCAATGTCCACCGCAAAGACGCGCACCTAAATTTGACAATGACCCATTATGTTCGTGATTTTTTTCTATCGAGCGAAATTTGCTTAATCATGTTTCGAAGCACTGAGTTCCCTGCAGAAAAGCCTCAAGATTACTATTCGTATTTTTTTGAAGCCATATTATTATAAACAGACGCATTATATTGTTTCAAAAACTCTGTTCGCTTAACTTCGCTGAACCTACGGCGCCTTAAGTACGATCCACTTATTCTTCTGGCAAGGCGGATTATGCTCTAGTATTATATAAATAATACAATCTAGACAAATAAACTACCTAACAGGTTTTTGAAAACTGGACAGGCAAGATTTGGATATTAGTATTCTGGCTAAAATATCTCCATGGACCGAACAAATATTGTATACAAACTTCAACGCTTATTTTGTTAAATAAAATCTTTTGAAGTATATTTATTTAAAAAAAAAACAGTTAAGAGATCCCAATCACAAATGAAGTGTTTATAGGTAGTAGTCACCTTGTCTACGAAAAGTCGTAAAGTTGATTTAATGACGATTATAGCGACACCTCATCTACATATACTAACTGGAAATTAGTCATAACGTAACGTATCAGCAAACGCCATCTTTACTGATAAAATCCTTATCACCATCAAATCAAGATAACTTCATAATCATCATCATCATATCAGCCAAAAGACGTCCACTACTGGAAATATGCCTTCCCCAAGAGTGCCATCATGGCCGATCCTGCGCCACCAGCATCCAGTGGACTCCCTGACTAAACTTCATGAGAAATTATTTGTCACCTGGCTCCTGGCTTATTTCCTTCGTCTAATGCTATGATGCCCCTACCCCATGCTGATGACGATGCTTAGTAGTCGAACACCTTGATATAGGTATTATACTACTTAGATTGGGTGGCAAGCATGCCATAAGCTCTGCCAGACATCTCCCAGTGTCGCTTGACTAACTGGTTTGGCGACCTTTCCGTTGCACAGTGATCGGTCCCATGCCACGAGACAATTAGTCTTAATCTCAGTGTTAGTCATAGCATGGGATAAAATAGTACCTATTCTAATAAATAAGCTCTGTAGAAAATATAACTTTTGGTACAAGTGTTTATTGCCGACTGTACCTTTTTTGCACAGTCAACAAAACTACTCGTTAAGGATTCCAATGAGCAAAACACGATGGCTTTTATTTTGTGTAGTTATAGGATTTGCTATTCCGTCCACCTTCTGTCTCCATCATCATCAGAGATCAGTTCGGTGGTTGAAGACCGGCAAGTGGCTGAAAAATGGTTTGCAGATTTTAAAGGACAACTCACTAATAGGTATACTTACTTACATATACGAGTATGCTTACATGCGAAAAGTCCAAGTTAATTAATAGATTGTAATGAAGCAACACGTGGCCGTATTTACAGAAGATCTACAAAAAAATTAATGACAATTCTCCGTTTATGTTCACATTTTCGCTGATGTGCCTCTACTGACGTATCTAAAAAGATATTTTTGCTACTAGTTTCTTCCCCGCATCGGGTATTAAAATGAATCGAATGCAAGCTTTTTCCTGTTTTGCCAAGCAATCACTTCAAAGAATTCAATGGTCTGAGATGTTGCATCATTATCAGTGATCGTAACTTGTAGCATTTTTGGTGCAGCGTAGTGTTGTTAACGGAATTGGTATAAAGAATTTCAATCCTAATGCTTACCTAACGTTAAAATTAACCTTAATTAATGATTGATGACGTCAACAACACTACGCTGCACCAAAAATGCTACAAAAGTTACGATCAGTGATCATTATAATATAATTCGCTACTTTTAAGTTGACGGCTAAATATGGCCACAAAAACAGGTCTACTTATGCGTGTCTAGACCATGGAAAGGCTCGGATCGTATTTGCATGAAGTCGGCTCCGCCGGCAGAGTTAGTGGGGCGCATAATTAGCAAATATTTGCCCCCATCACCAGCGTCCAGTGTTCATGGAAATTCCATTTTCTTGCTGATTTGCTTATTCCAATACGTGAAACATAGGCTCGTTTATTACCAGTTCTTTTTTGCATTAGGTCATTGCCCAGATTCTGTAATCTGACAACGGAAAGGAGCTATCCGCCGTTTTTGCTGCAAGCTTTTTATGTGGGAACAAGCGCGTGACTTCGTTTATTGTCGCCTTGATTACATAATTAATGAATCTTGATTACATCAATTAGTGTTCATTCTCAGTGTCTTCGCAAGGCTGCGGTTAAATTAAAGTAAATTGGCTTGCATAAAATGACCATTTAACATCCTTTCTCGAAGTCAGATTTAATAATTCTACGATTTCACATAAAACTCCGGGATCCATTAAAGGGTCTACTTACTCAAATGTTAGTTTAAATGTGAAAGGTTTAAGATTGGTATTCGCCTGTTTCACCATGCTCTTAAAAGCTTTCACGTTGCAATCTATAGTGAACTGTAAGTCCTGTGTGATAGGATTTGTTTCAGCATGAAATTGTTTAGGAATGATCGGTGTGCCAACCAATACGCGTCTTGATTGAAAGCTCGAACTTCAACGGCGGTTACGTGACCGATTATCCTCTCATTTGGCCTTTAAAATAGTTTTTCTTAAATAAATTACTTGGCAATTTTAGGCGCATAGTCTTTTTGTACTAGGATGGACAGGAAGATTAATAAAAATGAGGGGAATTAGATAGGGCACTACAGTGCTAATAGCTATATTCTAAAAATACTTATGCTAAATATACCTCAAACACACTACAAATCGGACTATTATTTAGTAAATTATGATCATTTGACACCAAAAACTGCATTACGGACTACATGTGCATATTTTGTCATTGTTCTACCATGGCAGCGAAACCCGTATATGGATGTAGGCTGATGACTGAGCGCGAAGTCATTTTGCAGTGATTTGCAAAAAGGAATAGGCATGGGGAATGTCACGTACTTCTTTAGTCATCTAAGAAGAATTTTCCTTTTGCAACGCTTTGTAACAAATCCACGCGATGTAAGACCTATGAAGTATATAACTTGAAAAAACAATTAAGTACAGTAATATTTTTAATGTGCGCATTTTTTTTCTTGTACTATACCTACGCATCGACGGTAGCGAAGTGACTCCACCAAACCCATCAATGTGATTAAAAAACAAGTTCACTACAAACATGGATATACTCGTAAATGGACTCATCGCGAATTTTGGTAAATGGCCATTAAATGTCGTGTACTACGATAGCGTCACTATTGTTCTCTGTACACTGATTGGGCTGAAACGTCAATATTCACGATACATTGAATCATGCGTAACCCATGACAAGATAGCCTAACGTGGTGTTCAAATATTTACCCTCTCTTTTTATTGGCCCAACCTAAAGCGGTATCCGGTTTAATAATTCTTCGAGACTTTGTCGAGTGATTCATTATTCTCTCACAGCCTTTCGTAGACAGGTTACATTGCGGTTTTTTTATACAAAGAATTTCGATACGACCGCTGCTTTTGCATATCAATTTGGTATTTGAGTGCTGTCCGTAGTTGCGGAGCTACATTTATACGAATTTAAATTCTACGCATAACTTTTCCTTACACGAGCTAAGCGACTCGATGGAGATTGGAGTTATCGCAAAATGAACTAACTCGTACCTACATACTTTGAAATTATTTCGTTTCGTAGCTTCCTTTCGAGGTTAGCCTTTTTGCATGGGGCTTCTAGACGGGCTATAATTTTCCGGAAATGTGTGGCCGGCAACTATGGGTCCCTCTCTTACTCACATGTTAGACAGGGACACCAATAGTTGCCGGGCACATATTGCAGTGAAAATATGGCCCGTCTAGAAGCCTCTTAAGGCTAACGGCAACTGTAAGAGTACTTGAAGTAATATTACCTACTTTTTCCTGTATTAAGTAAGTAAGGCGTTTGGGCTTACCCAGACCACGACGAGAGTCAACCCCTGGTGACACGTCTGCATCTCGAAGAAATAACACGTAGTATATATTATGTAGGTAAATTGAAAAGTGTAGACCATAAGTGTAGTGTGTAATTAGACCAATTGCATAAGATAGAAAACAGTAACATAAGTAAGGTACCAAAAACTGATTGCATCCCTTTAAGTGCTTGCTTCGACATTGATAATTAGTTATCTGTTTGTCTGTTCTTTTTCCTGTACTAAAATAAAACTCGAAAAAAGATGGGAACCCGATGCGTCCCTCGATGAGTACACGATTAAGCTATGGACTTAAAGTTGTATCAAATTGTAGCTACCAGAAGAGGCAGGGTACAAAGAAATGTCTTGCGCTTCTTTGGAGCAGCCCGAGTTCATCATCATCATCATATCAACCAAAAGACCCCTGCTGAACATAGGCCTCCCCCAAATGGTGCCACAATGACCGGACCTGCGCTACCCCCATCCAGCGGACTCCCGCAACTTTTACCTGGTCATCAGTCCACCTTTTGGGGGTCTACCCACGCTGCATGCGCCTTCCGCGGTACGTGGTCGCCACTCGAGAACCGCCCGAGTTCTCATATTTAAATCAATAAAGGATTGGCAACGGATATTTGACTCCTTCGAAGTTGCAGATGCCTTAAGCTTTTTTGACACCACTCTCATATACAAATATCTGATCAAAGAGCGGTACACTCTACGCCAAATAATTCGTAATCAGTCCTCTACAAATACTCTATTTTGGAAGTAGAAGTTTCTAGAAGACTTAATGCAGACTACTAGCCTATACACACCTATTCATGGGCAGCACAAATCAGTAGTTACATTGTTTGTTTTATTTGTTAAGGAAACTGGGTCTGGAGCTGGTGCCACGGCGCGGGGCGGCGGCGGTGGAACCCGAGGACATGAGCCTGGTGGAATTGTACAGAGTACACGTGGAAAGTGCAGAGCGCGCTGCTGCGGTATGTATCTACACTAATATTATAAAGAGGAATGATTTGATTGTTTGTCTGTTTGTATTACGCCCATGTTACTCCTTTGGAGTTGCATGCGTCTATAGGCTGCGGTGTCCGCTTACCATCAGGTGGGCTGTACGCTTGTTTGCCGCCGTCGTTGTATTAAAAAATAAAACCGGCCAAGTGCGAGTCGGACTCGCGCACGAAGGGTTCCGTACCATTATCTATAAAAACAGTACTTAAAAAAAAAGTTTGTTGTATGGGAGGCCCCCTTAAATATTTATTTTATTTTGTTTTTAGTATTTGTTGTTATAGCGGCAACAGAAATACATAATTTGTGAAAATTTCAACTGGCTAGCTATCGCGGTTCTTGAGATACAGCCTGGTGACAGATAGACGGACGCACAGCGAAGTCTTAGTGATAGGGTCCCGTTTTTACCCTTTGGGTACGGAACCCTAAAAAAGGCTCCGAAACTACTGGACCGATTTGAAAAAATCTTTTACCATTAGAAGCCGACATTATCCCTGATGAACATAGGCTACTTTTTACCGCGGGAAAGTGCTTCATTCCTACGGGAAAACGGGTACTCCGTGCGAAGCCGGGCCAGGCAGCTAGTCTAATATGTAATAATGGTTTAGGTACTTACATTATTCCTTCTATAGGTAGGTACCTTCTTGGAATTATTTTAAATAAGCATATGTAACAAAAGCCGATCAAATAACGACCGTACTGTACAAGCAATAAGGCTACAATTGTAATTAGGTCGTTTGTATGTTTTCGTTCTATTCGAATAATTTCAACCGTACTTGGTTTGTGCCTAGTAGGTATTCTTAATTCACAGATAATTTTCGTGTTTGCATTTCGTTGGTTCTCCAAGTAAGAGAAGAGAAGAACCCGTCGATACAAATTCTCTCCAAGCTTGTTCAGATTTGAACTGAACCTCAGGATCAACTTTTTTTAATGAGTTTGATGGATGTCTCCATAACTACCTACTTATTTTTTTATGCATGCATATCCGAGTAGGAGTAAGGCAGCTCATAGATAGCTAAACCACGTCTGTCTTCACTTCGAAAACATAAATACCTTTGCCTTTGATAACAGCTAACCAAAATAATGCTTCTGTCTGTCAGACGAGTGAACTGTCCTGAAAGCGTAATGACTAAATGACGAAGGATTTCAATTGGCAAATGGACTAAGGCTTGGCCACACCACGCCGGGCGATGCGTGCGGGATGAGTGCGGTCACGACCCGCCCGCAACGTGGGCGTCGTCCAAAGGTTGTCTGGAAGTGACTGCTCTTTACAGATAAGACCGCCTGATGTTTACCTCTACTTGTTATTTGTTGTTGTTCTGTATTGTTTTCATACATTGAGCTATGTAATAAAGAGTACTTGTATTGTATTCTGCGCGCGTTCCGTCCGCATCGCGAAAACCCGCTCGCATCGCGCGCAGCGCCAAATGCGGGTTGAAACGTCGTTTCGCCATTACGATAATGTTGGGTGTCCAGACGACTCCAATGTTCAGGAGATCCACTTATTACTTGCTGTAGACCTGTCGTAAAAAAATACACCATCTTTCAAACTGACATTTATGTCATTGCCTAGCTGTATTTACTTGTTTCTCTACGTTATGGTTTTTCAAAGTGATTGTTCTCTTCAAGTCAATTAATAAGTACATTATGATACAAGTGAGGTATGTTGATAATTACACCAGAGGCGGAATTATCACGCGAGCCGCAGGTGAGCGTGATAAGAGAGCCAAGGATGTAATTATCAAAGCTCACGCGTTTCATACGACGTTTTTCAACACATTTTGCGAGGAAAAAATCCTTTTCATAAGATGAAAATTTTATAGACCTGCTAAGTTATTTTCTTTACTTTTATGGTAACAGGTTCTTACTCACACGTTGTATATATCGCCAAGAATTTCCAGTGGCGTCCATTCTTTTTATCACGAATTTCCAGTGGCGTCCATTCTTTTTATCACCTTTCTAATCACCACGAGTCAACGTTTTTGTTAATACTTAACCAAACGCGCACAATGTTTACAAATATCTGTGAAATAACCTATAATGGCGCGCAACAGTTTCTTTCGTGAAGTTTGCGCAGAGCGCGCGCATTAGATGAAATCTCTAAACAGCCAATACAAAATAAAATAAATATTTTCGTTTTAAAATGTTATCTTTATTAATTCATGTAAAATATTATCAAAAGTGAAAAGTTTTACTAAATTAAACGTTTCTATATCATATCCAAAAAGAAATAGTCAATTAATTAACAAAAAGGATTTATTTGTTTAGTCGAGTAAGAACACAGTACATTCTGTACAACCCGGTTAATACTTAATTTAAGAATGCGCCGTGTGCATGCATACATCTTGCTGCAAGGTGCCAACTTGACTTAATCGGGATATAACCATAACACACAAGTGTCGTAATGTTATAAAACACGCGTGTTTAATATCCAGGATTATGAGCCTAAAAGCGACACAATAAGAGGTACGTTACGAGCAATTGTGTTGAAAAAAAGTTTCAGTAACAAGGGTGGCAAACAGCCTAACCAAAACCTACCAAAAGTTGGCGGCGGTGATGGGTGTTCGCTCGCTCTTGTATATCCTACGCATGCGGCCATTTTGCCTACTATTCAAGTAAAATGTAGCTGTACGTTGGTATTTCGTATTTAATAGTTTAGGCACTGTTTTCTGGTTTGGCTAGTAGTTAAAGTAAGGCCAGAATCAACTTGCATTAGAGTCATATTAATCATATTATAAATCAAGAGTAACTCGTGAGGGGTTGGTTGATTTTGGCCTCGGTGCCCTCGGTTATTGGTAGCTGCAGCTCAGTAGGTAGGTACCTACCAGGTTCTGTAAACTTCTGGCGTTAGTACTTATTTGTTTTGGTTTAACTCTATCCTAATAATCCAGACCAGATACTTCAAATTAACATTTCGGAAATCCTTATTTGCAAATAATATCCATATTCGCTCGCGACGCTTTCAGATGTCTCTGACGACTGACTGCACGACGCGCAGCGCTAACGTTGCGTGCGCCTGCGTTTAGCAAGTAGCGGTCGCGTCGCGCAGACGTCCCGCTTTCGTCGCGCCCCCTATGTGGCCAAGCCTTTATCACCAACATACATCTTTGTTCAGACGTGTCTTTGTCTTGGCAAACTACTTGAGTATTCATTGGTAGGTACATGTACATTGTAAGTACATGTGCAACGGACACAACACAACGGATGCGTACTACTCGTGGAAACAATGAGTATGCATCAGCGGCGCTACCACGAAAATCTAAACTCGAAGTTCGTATACATGCATCCCTGACACTCGAGTATTATAAGCGCGATAGTGATGGAGACACCCGAACTTCGAGTTTCGAAGTTCGCGGTTATAGCTCTGTTGTTGACAAGCCAAGTTTGCGTGAGTATAGCAGCCCAAATAAGTTTTTAACATCATAAAATTTACAAACAAATAATATCTACCCACTTTTTTAATACCATTGGATTACATAGGTACCTAAATATACTAACATAGCAAGTTTTTCCTAATTGAATCGTAAGGGTCGAAAGTTGCAGCAATTAGCTCACACTAATTAATGATCAGCCATAAGGGCTTGGATTTCTGACTCGGTCGAAGGACATCGCTTGGCCTTTTTTTGGCCCCCAACATTGTCAGCATCGGCCACCAATATCTCCGCCTACGGAAGTATCGTCGGTCGAGCCCTAATCCCACCCAAAACATCCAACTTTAATATATAATCATATAATATAATCATTATTTACAGTGGCGTGGAACACTTCGCCGTGCCGGCGGCTCAGGCAGCAGTTTCAACTCCGGTACCCTCACAAACACAAGCGTAACCAACGCCACCACCACTGTCCAGAGCCATCACCTAATGTGCAGCATGAGAGACTTTGGCCACACGGCCGGAGGCGACGAAGCAGAACTATTGCTCTGGCTACATGACGCTAGGAGAAACCAGCCTTTGTCTGAAAGGTTCAGGGTTAGAATAGCCAGGGACGGTTTCTCAAATTATGTGGATAGACTACACGCGAATAGCACCTTATTTGCAGTAAGTATACGGATCGTTTTGGTGCGAATTCTTTCGATGAATTATTCCTGATAAAAAATTAAGAAATACCATTTTAGTTTAGTAGGTACTTTGTTTATTGCGCGCTCAACCCGGGCCTTCATGAAAAAATCAAAGAAAGGGATAGACAAAGGTATCATAAAAAGAAAGAAGATGGAAGAATAAAATCACTTCACAAATATCCTCTGATGATGCAAGAAATTATAAGAGAAAGAAATAGAATAAGCTCTCTAAAACATTACAGGAAGAAAATAAATGAACGTAGCGAAAGTAAAAATAATACTTGTAGATCGTCTTTGCCATGTTCGTCTGCTGCTATAGGGCTTTATGAAAAGTACTTCAAAATAATGCATCAGCAAGAATGCATGCGGCACAAAACCCATTGTCATTTCTTAGTAACTTGCCCAGTCATAGACGTGAAATGGGAATAACATCTTAGAGACTGTATTCAATTGAGGATAATACAATGAAGTTTAATATTTATTTATTTATTTATTTATTTATTAGGTACACTTTACAGATATCATACATTATGAGATACAATGGTTCTTTATGAATAGCTTATAGACTAGCATGACATCCAAGGCAAGTGCACACAGCATGATCAGCAAGTTAGCGCGTATGCAAGCAACAGCGACGAATCTGCATTGAATATTAATATCATATGCAGTAAGTATAAATCACAAAAACAAGTACAAAATGTTAAAAACGTTAAAAACGTCTGAAACGAACTTAAGCAAATCTAAAACAAAAGTTAGAGTAACAACTTAGTATTATTCAGGGTGAGTAGAGAAGAGGACGTCCGTTAAGGACTTTTTGAATTTAGTAATGCGTGGATCAAATATATCAATTAGGTCAGTATTATTATTAGCAGCCAAGTCGTTGTACTGACGACACATCCTTGTGACTGGATTATAGAAAGATGTGTTGTTTCTGTATACTCTCAGGGAAAAAACTTTGCAAGCGCGACCTCTGAAACGGGGCGTGTTAAAGGTTAAGGCTGAAAGCAGGCAAGTTGAATCGATGTTAGAATGCAAAATTTTATGTAAGTATAAAAAGTCGTACATTTTGCGGCGTAATATTGTTTCATTGTTGTTACAATAACAAAATACTTAAACATCTTCTATAAGTTTCAAGGAGTTATTGATTGGTTTGTATGATTGATTGGAATTTACATATGACATATTACAAGTTTGTAAATTTTGCTATGGAATGTACCTTTTGTGATACAATATTCTGCCTACAATTCAATTATTTTGTTGACTTGTACACTTGTTAAGCTTTGAGGGATACGATAACTGAACTGATAAAAATGTCCTCCTTGACCGAGTATTATATCTGACATGATTTAACACCGTTTGCTCTCTGTCAAACGACGTGATCAAGAGTCGAGTGATTTAACTGTCATGCAATAACCGCAACCTCCATAGTTTAAAGTAAACTACAACAGGTAACTATGAGGCTTTTCTTCCAAAAGAGTTCAAAAGAGCATATCTGTCTCTCGTGCGCAGAACACAAATAAAGTATCTCTTACTAGACAAGAATCGAGGGATCGTCTTAACACTCATTATAATTCTCCTAGCGTTATTCCCGGTTGTGCCCCAAAGGACCTCGGGGTCCGCATTGACATCTAATCCCCAGGATTTGGCATAGGCACTAGTTTTACTAAAGCGACTGCCATGATCTTCCAAACCAGAGGGAAAACTAGACCTTATTGGGATTAGAGCGGTTTCCTTACGATGTTTTCCTTAACCTTTTATGACGCGGCTGCTGGAGTTAAAATATGGCTGTGTGCCGACGCGGATCCGCGTTCTCTATTCTCGACGCTATTCCTATAAAAAACTATAGAAAAAAGAACCATTCGCGTGGGGTCGTTTGAGCGCCGATCCACGTTCCGGCAGTATAACGGGATTCCATGGATTCATCACGCTATTTAACTTAGAAAACGAATCAAATCATCTGGTGTCGTTTGAGCGTTGATCCGCGTTTCGGCAGTATAACTGGATTCCGTGAATCCACATTCCGGCACACCAAAGGTTACATTATTCCCTTGAAATCCCCAGGACCTGTCGACAACAGACCTGTCCCGCGAGCTGTGGCTGGTGGCGTGGGTGGTGCGCGTGGGCCGCTGGGCGGGCGCGGGCGGGGGTGGGGGCGGCGGCGGGGGCGGCGCGGGGGAGCGGCGCGGGCCCGAGGCGCGGCGCCCGCTCGGCGCCGGCGCGCTGCCGCTGCACGACCTGCTGCGTCAGCCCGGCCAGGCGCCCGCCGAGAAGGAGTACACATTCAAGGTATACTTTACGGTGCTATACCACTTTTTGATGGAAAAGTGGAATTTCGTTAGCGGACGTTTCTGCTTAGTAAACATTTGCTGGTATTCCACTTGTCCAATGTCTTGGTTCAAGTAGGCTTATTCCACTAGTCCAATATCTTGGTTCAAGTAGGCCCATTCCACTTGTCCAATATCTTGGGTTCAAGTAGGCTTATTCCACTAGTCCAATATCTTGGTTCAAGTAGGCCCATTCCACTTGTCCAATATCTTGGGTTCAGGTAGGCTTATTCCTCTAGTCCAATATCTTGGTTCAAGTAGGCCCATTCCACTTGTCCAATATCTTGGGTTCAAGTAGGCTTATTCCACTAGTCCAATATCTTGGTTCAAGTAGGCCCATTCCACTTGTCCAATATCTTGGGTTCAAGTAGGCTTATTCCACTAGTCCAATATCTTGGTTCAAGTAGGCCCATTCCACTTGTCCAATATCTTGGGTTCAAGTAGGCTTATTCCACTAGTCCAATATCTTGGTTCAAGTAGGCCCATTCCACTTGTCCAATATCTTGGGTTCAAGTAGGCTTATTCCACTAGTCCAATATCTTGGTTCAAGTAGGCCCATTCCACTTGTCCAATATCTTGGTTCAAGTAGGCGCCCATTCCACTTCTCCAATATATTGGTTCAAGCTTTTTTGCGTAGCCATTTTGAATTAAATGTCATTCGTAATATTAGATCAAATGTCATTGTTTCTAGTAAATTTAATAAACTTTGGTCAAAGGCACGTTGGACAAAGATCGTGGAATAGTGTGGAATACCATTAAATGTTTACTAAGCAGAAACGTTCACTAACGAAATTCCAAAGTTCGATCAGTCGAAAATTTTAAACTCATTCGCCACGAGCGGCATTTGAACCCGCGACCTCTGGAACCTGTCAATCGCTCTTGCCAGCTGAGCTACCGTGGGTCCGCTGGTGGCGATGAATCTTTCAATCCCTTCCACTCTTCTAATTACACCATTTCACGATTCAGTTCCCTTCTGTCTACGTACTTCTTGCGCCCAACTTTATGGTAGTATGTTCACAACAATTTTATCAAGGTGATAAATGTTTACTAAGCAGAAAAGTCCGCTAACGTAGGTGGTGGTGCCACCAGCCCTATGACAGATTCCTATGGGGGGAAAAAGTACCTACCCATCCAAAAAGTACTTGAAGGGGCTGTAGAGGAACAAAAACTTTTTCAAATTATTGGACGACTTCATGCTTAGAAGCTCACAGGCGGCCCTTAAACTTCTTAATTTCCTTAACGACTGCGATCTCGGAAACATCCCGGATCGTCAGCTTGCAAAGCGTGGAACAACACCCATTTATTAACCACTCAAAGCGGTCACCTACCACACATGGACCCCGGAATCGCTAGAGACCGTCGATGCCCAAATGAATAGTGACGAAATATCGATGGTTGGTTGATTATTCTACTATTATAATTGGACTGATTGCCTGTCTCCAATTCAGGTCGCTCACTCTTCAAGAGTTCAGTTTAATTGTAGAGTTGCGTTTTTATTAATACAAATCAGTACATCAATGAGTGGGCATACCACAAGGTGGACTGATGACCTGGTAAAGGTCGCGAGAGTCCGCTGGACGCGGTTGGCGCAGGACCGGTCATTGTGGCACTCTTTGGGGGAGGCCTATGTCCAACAGTGGACTTCTTTCGGCTGATATGATGATGAGTTTGAATACACTCAAATGAGGCTGGAGTACGTTAGCGTATAAATATTATTAAAATCGACACATTATTAATCGCTACGCGGTTGTAAATATTTTCCTATTTCAGTACACGTCTGTAAACAAGAACTGGATTCGTAATGCGAATGTTTCTGATTACAGGTATACCAAAGCGAAGAAAAAGACTTCCATCAACTACACGATATGCTGATTCGGAAGCAGACTAATAAATGTAACGTTTTACCTGGGCAGCCCAATTATGGTACGTATTATTATTTTACAAGTTTTTATTTTGCTTACTTCTCGACTAATCCGTAAGCCAACTCCCAATACAGCTACGTCTCATGACAACACCTTTCACCGAAAAACATAAAACGGTTTATTACAAAGGTCTAATCCACGGTGTATTTTATTTAACTGACCCTTGTTTGGTCCTAGTTTGAAAATGACAAAATAGTATTTTACATTCACACTTTTCATACAGGGATTCTAAAAGTTGACCCGTGGGAGGTGGTAGTGGCATAATTGTGACAGAAATCCTATTCTGTTCTTCTTCTTCGTCGTGTCGAGGTTCCTCAAATAAGAGATGCCCAATGGGCAGCGGTGTGGACAGCTCTGGCAGTTGCGTCTCTCAGGTCGTGTTCCGAGCAGGAGTGTGGGCATGTGGGGCACGGTGCACCATGGTTTGAAATTCTGTTAAAAACATATTTACTCTTAGAAATATAGTTTCTGAACCACTCTTCATCTTTTATAATAATACCATTTCAGGCATTGTAGTAGCGCTCCGGCTGTTAACCAACGCCGGCAGCATCAACGAAGCCGTGGCGTCGGGCGCGACGGTGACCGCCAAACGAGGGTTCCCTGACGTCATCATGCCTGGTGACGTCCGGAACGACCTCTACCTTACCCTGGAGAAGGCAGAGTTTGAGAGGGGAGGGAAGAGTACCGCCAAGAATGTGCTGGCGACGGTCACAGTTCATGACAACACTGGACAAGCTATTAGTGTGAGTAAAACAATAAGTAACATTTCCTTATTCAACGTTAGACTTGGCGAATGACAGCCAGAGGGCCTACCGCGAAACGAAAACGAAGTTCGTTCGTGTTTATCCCTCTTTGTCGCACTTGCTAGTTCGAGCGACAAAGACGTAGATACACGAACGAAGTACGTTTTCGTTTCGCGGTAGGCCCTCTGGCTAAGATTTCGACCGTCACGACATTTGCTCGTCAGTAAGTGTTGAGAGGTGGACCATTCATCTTCGTTCCAACCATGTGTGCGACTCTTTGTCACGCGGGTAATACTTCCTTCCTCTCGACAAAGGATGCTGTGGTCGCGAGACTTACGCTAGCGCGTGCAATTGTCAATACTACAGTATTACGGGCCGGCCACGACATCGCGAATGGGGATGATGACTAAGATTTTTTTGTGACGTCATTCGAACCAGTTTTTGGAGAGGAACAAATGTTTGTATGGGAGCAACTACAATTAAAGAACATAAATACCTAAAAAAATGAGACAAAGATTGACCTCGCTGGCGGCAGTGCAAAACGCTTCATACTGTGTATACAAGTATGACGTCACATTTGTACATTTGTACTAATCGTAGCATGGCATTTTAAAGGCTGGCAACGCACTCACAACACCCCTGGTGTTGCAAGTGTCCATGGGCGGCGGTAATCGCTTACCATCAGGTGATCCGTCTGCTCGTTTGCCTCCTATACCATAAAAAAAAATGGAATATCAGGTAAATTGTTGTTTCGGTCGCGAAATACTGCGTTTAAGTACATAGTTGTCATACAATTTTGTTTCTAGAAAAGCGTAAGGATTCTATTGGTAGCCTTTAATTTACTCTTGGACAATAAAAAAAAATGCAGATTTTTTCTAAACTTTTTATGATTTTAATTATATTTTATAATTTATACTTTATTACGATAATTTGATGGTTTACTATCCATTTAGCATCACTACGTTGTCAATTCGAACATGAGGCATCATGCCTATTGCGGTGCGGCAAGCTGCAAGCAACGCACTGTGATTAGTTGGGATCACACGCAATGAATTAGAAAAACCGCTGCCGCTGCCGCCGCCGCTCGAGGTTGTGGCCGGGCTGTTAGAGGTTCTAGTCCGCTAATGACTGTTTCTATTTTCTCCAGGATTGCGTATGGGGCGCCAGCGGCAGCGGGGCGACACTGTACGAGTCGCTGGTGCTGTACCACAACAACAGCCCCGCTTGGGGGGAGCAACTACGGCTCACGGTGCCGCTCGAGACCTTCACGCTCGCGCACGTGCGCATCGAGTTCCGGCACTGCTCCAGTGAGTGAAGCGGTCACTGCGAAATGCCAATAGGGGTGTAGACACTAAATAAAATAATTTACCTTACTGAGCTTACTATGGGACTAGGTCGATTTGTGTAAAATAGTGTCCCCTTATAAAAAAATAAAATAAAAATAATGTCATATTTTCTTGAAAAATGATTAAAAATGTAGTCAAATGGAGAAAAAATCAACGCAAATTTAACCTTTTGCGAATCACGAAGTTAAAAGTGTCCAAAGGTATGATCTGTCCCTTCTTCGCAAAATCAACTTCATATGAAACGATGACGCTTGAAGATTGTGACGTCACTAGAAGACGGCAATGTGCCGCGCCCCGTCGTCATCCTGTAATGTGACGTCACACACTTGCGTTTTCTTTTTCTAACAAGCCATATTAAAACGGTTATAGCTTCGTAATTCTTTGAGATATCTGATTGGGATTTTCGTCACTAGGCATATTTTTTTGTCTTCTTTCTTTTGGAGCAATAATAATTTTCGAGTCTACACCCCTATTTCGTTCCTACATATATTTCCCTCCAAAGTCGCTCAAACACGCAACTGTTATAGAGGTACAGGCAGGTTTCGCGACAGCCACTCTGTATCACTGTGTACAGAACGCGACGTTGTATGAGTTCCCTATAGTCAGATGTGCTAAGTTAGCACTACATTGTATCATCTGTAACAGCTTATGCACAATTATAAAAACGGCTTGCGAAACATATAAAACTTTCTATGAATCGCTGATGTTTTGTTTTAACACATATAGTCACGATAGCGCACTATTGAGAGCGACTAGCGATCAGAGGCCGGACATTATTTCAATTCAATTCGATACAAATAATTTATTTCAGGCTTGCCTAGCTTTATTTTATATTTATTCCAGGCCTGTATTGCACCCATAATTGTTATTAATATACAATAAAATCTTAATCTATAGTTAGCGACAATTTTTGAAGTGAAAACTTCTTTAGCGGCGCTGAGCACTTTTTGGGATGGGGAAAAATTGTTAAATACGCGACAGATTTTTGTGACGTCAGATGTGAAGGAGGTCACAAACTTTTATATTTTGCTGCTAGCCGATTCGACTTCATTCAAAACTGAACGCTATTCGTAAGAGTATAAAGCCGTTAAACACGCTATAGCATATTCTGCAAATAAATTTGTAATGTTGTTCACGCGTCCTTCACCGTTTTGCTATTGAGCAAATTCGAATAGTTCGAATTTGGACGTTATTCCTAATGAGATAAAGCTTTGAAAAATATTTACCAACGGCAAAAACAAATTGATATTTTGTTCACCGCCGCCGTCCGCTGTTCTTGCAAATTCGAATAGTTCGAATTTGGACGTTATTCCTAAAGAGATAAAGCTTTGAAAAATATTTGGCAATGGCAAAAACAAATTGGTATTTTGTCGCCGCCGGCCCGTCGCACCCAACGCGCCCGCGGCCCGTCCGCCTAAATAATTGATAATTGTTTGTAATATAAATTTGCGCCAAATTCATTTTTAGGGTGACACCGTAAGATGTCACGTAACCTGATCGAAAAACTGTTACAATGTTATTGAGTTTTCACTTCTGCCGGCACTCCCGGAGTGCAACCCGGTCTTTTTTTTTTTTTTTTACTAAGTGTTGCGAGGGGTTTACCATTGAATTGCCGACAAAAATTTAATCGAATATTATTTCAAAGACAACGTTTCAAGTATTTTCATTTCAGCGACAAGTCATTGCGTCGAGGACTCGATACTAGGTAATTTGAACCGAGGTCTTTTAATTGGTAGTTGACTTATTTCAATAAAATTCATGTCATGGTTTTTCATTTCGACAACGTTTTTTAACCTATTTTTGCCGTGCAGCGAGTCGATGTGCGGGTCGCCTATTTCTGGTCTGAGGGACACAAGTGAACCCTAACCTAACCAACCTAAAACAGAGTTCGCTTATGAGAAGCCATTTTTGTCCGCCCTGATATTTTTTGTAATAAACGATTTATACCAATGATTCTTAGTTTATTATACATACATATTATACATATTTGTATGTCACACAATTAACTACATAATTTGAATAAGGTATATAAATGTGCAGTTGGACATATAAAATTGTATTAAAGTAATATGTCGAACAAATGAATGGCAATGTTTTGTAGTTGTGCCAATTAAGATAATTTGAAACAAATCAGCGATTAAGTAATATTCGTTGAATAGTGTTTCTACGTAGTAAGATAAATTTAAATAAATAGTCGTTGAAATAATATTACGCCAAACAATATTACTAGTACTAAAGTTTCGATGAATCGTTGTCGATGAAATAATATTCGATGAAAAGGTGGTCGACAAAACAAGGGTACACCGTTGCGAGGACATAGATCTGGGTCCATCGGCGCATGAGGGCGGAGTCCCAGCGATCCGCGAACTAAAAACTCATTAAAATTCTTGGATGCTGTTTATCTTTCTACTCAACAACAAATCAGAAGGTAATGCTCCTGAAATTTTAATCGTTACAGAGTGTAACTAATAGCACTGTTCTTAGACAGACTTAATCTACACTAATATTATAAAGAGGAAAGACTTGTTTGTATTGAATAGGCCTCGAAACTACTGGACCGATTTGAAAAAATCTTTTACCATTAGAAGCCGGCATTATCCCTGATGAACATAGGCTACTTTTTACCGCGGGAAAATGGTTAATTCTTACGGGAAAACGGGTAATCCATGCGAAGCCGGGCCGGGCAGCTAGTAATCTATATTTATATTAATTTCAGCGCGAGACAAAAACGAGCGGAAGCTATTCGGGTTCTCTTTCGCCCGACTGATGGAGCCGAGCGGCGCGACGCTCAGAGATGGCGCTCACGAGCTCTACGTTTACAAATGTGACGACCCATCTAAGTAAGAACACTGTCTGCTATGACTCCAATACAATTACTTACCTTTGCAAATGGTTCGGAACTTCGTAGATACCTCCCCAGGATCAGGAAGTAAACAGTTCTCTCTTTCTCCCTCAGATTGCAACTAGTTCGAAGCCTTAACTCTACTTTTCGGCATAATTTCCTTCACTTCACTTGACTAGAGAGTAAAGATTATATGTTATATTATCTGTGCCCTCAATACATGCAAAATATTGTGGGTGGAACGTGGGCGTACAGAAAGTGCTACTCGAACATACATTTATCACTTTATTATGAGGACACCTAAAGTCAAAAGAAACTGACCAACGTCTATACGTTCGTCTCGCATTTAGGTTGCGGCTCCATGCTACCTGTGGATCAATAATATGATTAATATATATGCATAAAAGATTATTCGTAAACTATATTTCAAAAACCAAATAAATACATAACATAACTCACAATCAAGCTGTGGCTCAATTCATTGCACAATTCACTGTAGTGAAAATATAATGCAATGAAATAATACGCAGATAGAAGTAGCTTGAGTACATTTTATCGCATGTATGTAAGTACGAAAATGGCAGCGTTATATGTTGTTGTAACAAGTGATTGCAACTACTACTAACGACATCTAGTGGCGAGACAAAAAGAAGAAGCAGGTTTTGACTTTAGTAAGCCAACAATTGTTGTGTGTTACTGTTTAAAATGTGTTAAATAATTTCAACGATTATCATGCATAAAACTTAAAAATTCAATGAAAGACCAATTTTTAGGGAATAAATATGCCCCGAGGAAGTCAGTTTGAGAATTGTTGTAACTACTAGCGACATCTATGATCCACCATATCAAACTTTCAATGTGTTATCTTACTTTTTTACTAAGCATAGAGAAGTTTCACAGAATAACTTCTAGATTCTAAACATTCGTGTACGTAAATGGTATACATTAGTTTCTTTGTTGAGAAAATAATACAAATGACCATAAGGAGACTACTAGCGCCATCTAGTCCTAAATTGTGACGTCTGAAGTAATTGCTGAAGTATTGCTAAAATAATCATCATTAATGCTTTGATCTTGCACAAGCCATGAAAAAGAAAAACAGCGAAAGGGATATTTTGTAGTCCATTTAAACATATATTTTACATTACTCTCAATGTATAATTATGAAGAATATAACCAAGAAATATGTACCTCATTGTTTCAGACTAGCGATAGCAAGCTACCTCTCACTCCCTTCCTGTAGCACTGACACTGCCCGTACCTCTGCTAACGGTGTAGTGGTTTCATTCCAAAGAAGTTCCAAAGAAAATTGTACCATCAGCACGCTATTATGTTCTACGAAACTGACACAGAATGGTAAGTAGTTGAATTTTCAATTGCTTAACGAGTCTAGTCGAATATAATATTTGTATGCAATTACCATAGAAGTATAAATGCACAGTTTCATGCGAGTTGAAACAAACATTAATAGAACACGCAGTATAAAAGAATAACTAAACAAATTTAGGGACAACATTTTCCGCTAGATGTCGCTGTTACGTCCGAGGCGATTTGTACTTCGCGCTGTTAAGATTTTTCCTGGTTTAGTGACACCCCTCGCCCAACGTTGTGAAATCATACTTACCTGGCATAGGGGATACCGTGATCACAAAGGCGGTTCCCCCAGGGCGAGACTCTCCCATTGCACTGCGGTTGGGTTGACCCTTGCGATTATCCCTAATGTGGGTAACTCGGATGCGTAATTTATGGTAGTGGGGACTGCGTACGCGCTGTCCCCCTTGTAAATGTTAAGTTCGTGAGTAGAACTTTTATTTGAGAAATACGTGCGTGTCAGAGTTATCTAGACCGGAACACAATGGTTTTCTTCTCATTTGCGGCTTGCCTACGGCTCAGGTGTGTCATTTCATTACCTGCGATTCTAGCCATTCTTGTCTTACCGCTCTAGATTTGATAAGTTTTCTGAATTATGGGGTAAATCTTGAAATAGGTACGTTATACTTGGGTTTTATACTTTACATAAAAAAATTAATATAACAAAATGTTATTTTAAAACCTACTTATACTTAAAAAAATACATAAGGTTAAATAATAATATACCTTTTCAATGTGTTGTTAATTCCTGCTTCTCTCACAAGTGGTATTTCAAAAACGGATCAAAAACATACTCTACTTAGAAAATATGATCTTAACAACTCCGCAATGATTCTGACATACCTATCCAACCATACCCCAAATAAAATCAACCCCACTTTACCTGTATTGGTTTAGGGAATGGACCCTATAAAGTTTTTGATCTTTAGCGGCGCTGAGCACTGGGATGGGGAAAAAATTGTTAAATACGCGACAGAGTTTTGTGACGTCAGATGTGAAGGTCACTTTTTGCTGCTAGTCGATTCGACTTCATTCAAAACTGAACGCTATTCGTAAGAGTATAAAGCCGTCAATAGTTATTTGTTATGCAAGGCTGCAGTTGTTGTTTGGCGCAAGTGCTTGTATTGAAAGCCGAGCTAGCGAAGGATTGTAAGATTAGAAAGTACAATCCTGAGCATAGCGAGGCTTTCAAGGCACGAAACGCCAAACAACTTTTCACCTCACCACCGCGAGGAAAATTGTAAATGTAATGGAAGTAATTTGGACCTTGTATTCATTTTCAATAAAGGTTTGTTTACATCTCATAAAGATATAGCATTTTATAATTATTAAATGTAACATAAACATTTTTGCATCTTTAAATAACTCCACGCTTACCTACACTAAAAAAGTCAAAGTATTGTTGGGTATTCACGCACGGGTAAACTAAGGCTCAAATACGCTTATTTAACTTTTTCCGCTAAAATAGCAGGCATTTAAATTCATATATGTATATCTTCTGCACTAATATCTATAAGTAACCACCATTATTTTGGTTTTACTGTGGCTTTAAAACAAAACAAAATTAAATGTAGGTACCTACATGAGTTTTTTCTTAAATTAACTTTTCAAACGGTGTGTTCCAAATTTGGAAAAAGCAAAATTTTTTTAAAAATAAAACTACATTTAAAAATTATTTATTCGTATTGTATCCCTATAAGTCAGTCTAAATATTGATATTTCGTATGTAATTAAGAAAGAATAAGTATTATTAATTTAATTGTATCAAAATAATAACAATTAATTATTGGCATAACACAATCAGTTTCTGAACGCAGGATGACCTCTCATTCTGTATAGAAAAAAGTTGGATCTGGCGATTGACCGTCTGTTCCAAATTCAAAAACTCTTTCCACGCTAAAGGATATGGGCTATTGGGCGCAGATTTTGAGCGATAAAGCAAGGCTTTTCGAGCTGGTGAGGTGAAAACTCTTTTTGCAATAGCATATTCAGCAAATAAATTTGTAATAATACCAACGCGTCCTTCACCGTTTTGCTATTGAGAAAATTCGAATAGTTCGAATTTGGGCGTTATTCCTAAAGAGATAAAGCTTTGAAAAATATTTGTCAATGGCAAAAACAAATTGGTAGGGTCATTTCGCTGGTTACGCGACCACCTTCGGTTAGCGACCACCTGAAGGAGAAGGTTTTTTCTATTGAAGATAAAATCAATTCTACACACCCTATTGAGACAATTACTTGTACATGCATTTTTTTGTTGTTTTAGAATATAAATCTACTAAAAAACCGAGAAAATATCCTTTCAGTTCACCAACTCAGCTTAAGTGGTCGCCCACCGGCACATGAAATTAGGTGGTCGCTAACCGGCGAAATGACCTTATTGTGTTTGCCGGCGGCCCGTCACATCCAAATAATTGATAATTGTTTATAAAGGAGATGGCTAAACTGAAGTATGGGACACTGCCCTAGCAATGTATAAACATTGTGCATAGTAATATATAATGCTGAATAGCTGAATATTAGTATTCAGTATGAAAAAAGTTTCAGGAACTTTTCATATCGTTACAATCCTGAAAATAAATCGTAGAAACTCCTACGTATACAGACTTCAACAAGGTAACAGAAAAATGTTTTGCTATGAATTTCGGGCTAGGCGCTTCTATTACGTATACTGAGATTGTCGGCACTTGATGGAATTCCAACAGCATTTTGAGTAAAACACACCAGCACGTCTATCATGCGACGGCCGCGACATACTCTCGATTTTTCTCGCACTATCCGTCTCTTTCTTATGTTCTAATAAGAAAGAGACGGATAGTGCGAGAAAAATCGAGAGAGCTCGAGCGCCGTCGCATGATAGCCATGCTACACGTCTGTCATGCCACGGCCGCGACATACTCTCGATTTTTCTCGCACTATATCTCTTGTTCTAAGTGTTCTAATAAGAAAGAGACGTATAGTATATATATAGGGAAGCTCCAATAGCTCATTTTATAACTGCACTGTGGCGTTTGTTGGAACTAAATATTCTCATACTAATGCGCCACTTGTGCATAGACGGTGGCGCCAATATTTTAGTATATGGCCTAAAAAGGCTTGAGAATTAACAGGAACGAGATCGTAGATTTTTCCTTAAACGAATTAATGTTAAAAGTCCATGTTAAAACACTTAATTATATCAAATTCCCGTTTCCTTCGCTTTTGCTACTGCGTAAACGTAACGTACGTACGTAAACATTTATGTTAAGGTTCCTCGTGCGATAGTGCGTAGGTGTATATTTCACAGAGGTACAATGTAATCATTATAGGAGACGCTCCACGGTCCGATATCGGCAGGACTGCATGCCGGCCGACGCGTGATTTGGCCCGTGTGGATACGTGTTGGAAGCACGGCTTCCAACCAAATCAAGGTCACTCCATAATAGATTTTTCTGCAGTTCTGCCGATATCGGACCGTGGATCGTCTCCTTTAGTAATCTATGTACACAATGGACGCGGATTATTGGGCTGTGCATTAAGTAGTCATTAACAATAAATATAATACTAAGAGTGTAAGAGAAAAAAAGATAGTACAGCCGAAAATGAAAAATTATTATGGCAAAAGAAGTTCAAAGTACCTAGTACCTAAAATATTCAATAAAATTAGTTTACTAAGAGAAAGTCCTAAATTAAGTAAATCTACGATAAAAACTAGACTAAAGGAATGTCTTCTCAACTTGTCATGATTGTATGTATGTGTGTGTGTGTGTGTGTGTGTGTGTGTGTGTGTGTGTGTGTGTGTGTGTGTGTGTGTATGTGTGTGTATATGCGCGTGCATGTGTGATGACTCCAGAAGCCATTCTCGATTCATCATATATGTATGTGTGTATATGTATGCATATATATATATATATATATAATTTCTTTGGTATGGGGCCCACGAAATTGTTAAGTACCTAATTTATCTTATAAGATGAGTTTAATAGGCTAAGTAAGTTGTATTAAAATGTAGCGCGTCTCGCCATCAAACGTAACAGTTTGGCGAGAATATAAATGTATAGTATGTAAGTTTTCATTTGAATAAATAAATTAAAAAAAAAAAAAAAAAAATTGGTCGTGGATTATCATGGCTGTACATTAACCGGCACCATGCGATGCGAAACATGACAAACCAAAACAACAACTTTTAATTATTTCATTATTTCATGAAAGTTCTAGGAGAATAATAAACCTGTAATAATTCATGAACGAATTTTTCAATGATGCGAGTTAGTAAGAAGTTCATATACATGCTTAGGGCAGTAATTTAGCCATCTCCTTTGCGTCAAATTAATTTTTAGGGTGACACCGTAAGATGTCACGTGACCTGATCGAAAAATTGTTACAATATTATTGAGTTTTCACTTCTGCCGGCACTCCCGGAGTGCAACCCGGTCTTTTTTTGGCTATTCGTTAGTGGCCAAGCGCCTCAGTGTTCAGCCGGCCTTCATTAAAATGTGTCCCTTTCATACGAACACATGTCAAACGAGTTGTAACCGCATTTTAGCTATAATAAGGTTGATGAACGTGTACGAATACAAGCATTAACGATGTAAACTTCACAGAGGACCTCCTGGCTCTACTGCAATGGCGCGCCCGGCCGGAGAAGGTGCAGGAGACGCTGCTGCGCGTGCTGCGGCTCGGGGACGGGCTCAGCTGCGAGGAGCTCATCAAGTTCCTGCGCGACGTGCTGGACGCGCTGTTCGCCTTGTTCTCCACCGAGGACGGGAACAGGTAGCGAGCGTGGTGGACAGTGGATAGTGGGGCTACTGTCAATTGCCCCAATAGGTCACTTCAAGTAACTGCGGGAAATGCTTGATGCGCTGTACGCGCGTTCATCAGGTAGATTTCATTTATCTAATTAGGTTGGTCGCCGCTATCGCTGGTGTAAGCATGTTGTGGAGAATAATAATCTATAATTCATTACCCAGTCAAATTGTTAATTAAGACAACGAACTTTATTTAAATTTTAACATAGAGTTAAAAAAACGGCTTGTACTAAATGCCTTTTACGAAGTTTCTGAATTTCACGAGTTGAATATTAATGTAAACACACGAAAGTAGCTAAAATTATCAAATTGTTGACATTTAAGTTTTATATCTTTAATTTTAATTTTGTAGAATCCTTATCTGAGCACTAATAAATGAAATTATATTAATTGAATTAAGATAATTGAACAATTGTAATATTTTGACATGTAATATTTTTTGAGTGATTTTCATGAGTATGAGTCCGCGCCTTGGCAAACGTAGTGTGGCTCGCTCGTAGAAACGATGGCGAGTCAGAGGGTGGAAAGTTTCGTACGTAAAGTTATGCGTATGTGGGATTTATAGCCCTGCGAAGCGGCATGTTCAGCAATGATGATTTGCTGATGATGAGAGAACCTTTATGTGCTATTTTTAAAAACATGGAATTTAATCATTTATCTAATTTGGCGAAAATGTCTCTATTTTCAGTACACCACACTCGGGAACAGTGTTTTTGGTGCTGGTTTCGATCTGCAGTCTGCTGGACGAGAGCCGGTTTCAGCATTTCAAACCCGTGTTGGATGTTTACATTGAGGAACACTTTTCGGCCGCCTTAGTTTACAAGTAAGTTAACACTAGTTACCCTATAAACAAAATCGTAAAATCCTTAAAACATGTTGTGAAGGCATATATAAATGTATTGATGTAAAAGTAAACGCTTTTTTTTTAAACCGCCTTGTGTATACTGTGAAGTTTATTTTGCTCAGTTTACATATTGTAAATGTCAAGGCTCGACCACGACTTTAAAGTGCCACACTTCGGTCTCTCGCTCACACATAAAGCACATCCGCTCTTAAGTCGAGCCATGATTTCTCAGTGCACGGCACAAGACACAAATAAAACATTTCTATAGTTCGCACGACCGCGTGTCATATCTTTGTGGTGCAACTAAGGCTATGTCGAAAGTCAATCTATTGCTGATGCACAATGCGTTTTTTTAATTAAACAATCGTGAATCGTGTCCCTTACAGAGGCCTGCTGTCATCTGTCCAGCACTGCGCCGAGTGGGCCGCGGGCGCCGAAGGCCAGGAACCCATCCGCAAGTGCCTCCGCTCCCTCGGTGCTGTATTCCGACTAGCTGTCCGTTCTCGGCGATTGTTCGCGCGAGCTACAGGCGGCCAGTATGAAGACAGCTTCCGAAGGGATGTGAGAGCGGCGTTGCATGCGCTTAAAGCGCTCGCTCAGCACCCTCATAGAGACCATTTGGCTCCCGCACAGGTACTAAACCTTAGATTATGTGATAGGAGCCGCTCTTGGTACGCCCAATATGCACAGTCAGTCCAGCACTGCGTTCGGTGCTGTATTCCGACTAGCTGTCCGTTCTCGGCGATTGTTCGCGCGGGCTACAGGCGGCCAGAATGAAGATAGTTTCCGAAGAGATGTAAGAATTGTAAGAGCGTCGTTGCATGCGCTTAAAGCGCTGGCTCAGCACCCTCATAGAGACCATTTGGCTCCTGCACACAGGTATAAAGAATTTGGACTAGGTCATCCAATAACGGCGGGTCCTGGCTGTTCACGCGAGCGTAATGAGATCAGTGCCTGATGACGTCATCACGCATTGATCTCATCGTGCTAGCGCTAGGTCCTACAAAGATGTACATATGTAGTAAAAAATCTGAGTTGCTTGGCCCAAGCATTCTCAGAAACAAAGCCATTTGTCTGTTGTTGTTGTTTGACGACCTCTGTAGCCTAGTTGGTTGTGACCCTGTCTACAAAGCTGGAGGTCCCGGGTTCGAATCCTGGTAAGGGCATTTATTTGTGTGATGAGCATAAATACCTGACTCATGGAGGTTTTCTATGTTTTAAGTATCGATTTATCTATAAACGTATATATATATCGTCGTCTAGTACCCAATAGTACAAGCTTTGCTTAGTTTGGGACTAGGTCGATTTGGGTAAGATTGTCCTCATTATTTATTGTAACACAAGATTCGGCTTCGGTATGATGAATGACGAGCACTCCGTTCAAATGGCGATTCTGTCTTCCGAAAGTTCAAAGTGTGTTACAGTTGATTCGGAGAAAAAAAAAATAGTATTGGCTATTTTGGCTGCGGCCGACCGATCTGTCAATGACACCATTGTCAAAAAGTGTTATAAATCTCCAAATAGATAATTATCTGAGATACCAACGACTGAAACTGACTTCGATCAACAAGACAGCTCACATTGCAGGTGGCCTTAATGATGTCCTGGGCGAGCGTGGCTAAGGAGGTGGCCATGGCGCTGGGGCCGGTGGAGGCGGCGCGCGTGACGGCCGCCATGCTGGACGCGCCGGCCGCCAGCTCGCCGCCCGCGCTCGCCAAGGCGCGCCTCGCCGCCGCGCAGGAGATACTCAAGGGGCCACTGGGGGAGGATCCTGGTACGTTCATACAATACGGGTGTACACTCGAAAATTATTATCACTCCAAAAGAAAGAAGGCAAAAAAATATGCCTACTGAAGAAAATCCCATTCAGGTATCTCAAAGAATTACGAAGCTACAACCGTTTTAATATTGCTTGTTAGAGAGAGAAAACGCAAACAGTGTGTGACGTCACAATCCGCGAGGCTGCCGCAGAGCGCGGCGGGCCGCGTCGACGGCGGCGCCGAATACGATGGGGCACGGCACGTTACCGTCTATTAGTGACGTCACAATCTGCAAGCGTCATCGTTTGATGAATTTGCGTTTAGCGAAAAAGGGACAGAACATGCCCCTTGCATGCTTCTTAAAACTTTGGACTTTCAATCCTCTTTCGAGAAAATATGACTTTATTGATTATTTTATTTAGTGTCTATATGTATAGTGTGTTCTTAAATTATACGATTCTTGATCTTGTATTTGGGAGAAGTCGTAAGCCCTTGGCCATGACTTCCAGTGACAGCCAGCAGCGTTGCACCATATGATACTCGGGAGCGTAAGGCGTTCCCTACAGTCGCCGCTCCAAATCGAGGTCTTAATACTGTTCATGATATCATGGCTTCCACTCTCACAGGGTTTCTCAAGTCTCTGAAGCGCCATTAATTATCGATTGAACGCATATGGAATCTGCTGCACGCTCTTCTGCCCTAAACTGCTCCCTGCACTGCATGTCGTTCCACAAATGTATATTTTCGATATGTCCAAAGAAAGTCTGCAGAACGTTAAATTCTTACGAATATATTCTTACTCATTTCATATCTTTTTTCAGAGGCCCGCAACATAGTCCTGACAACCGCATGCCACCACCTGCGCGTCCACCTCGCGCGGCGCGACGAGCTCTCCCAGTGCGCAGAAATGCTCGGCGAGCTCGTCTCGCTGCTGTGGAAGAAGGAGGACCCGGACGAGGCGGTAGACCCGGACGAACTGGATCCGGACGTTGATGTGTTGTGTTTGAACACGCTGGATGTGCTTGTGGAGACTGTACTGCATTTGATTGGAGGGAACTCGCCTGTACTGGTTAGTAGCTTCCTTTATTTGGCACGAGGTTAGAGAAGTACATATAGACGGCCGAGCGTAGCGAGGTCGGATAATTATGAGGCTGGCAACCCCTTTTCACGCCGAGGTATGTATAGTGCTTTTCTCAAACATGCAATGACATAAATAAAAAAAACTCCAAGAAATCAAACTTTAATTGTCATGGCTGAACGCCGTGATCCTGTGCCACAAATTGTGGAATAAAAAAGACCAGCCTCCAATTTTGTATGAAATGCCATTACGGGTCTCTCGTTTCGCTGCTCCGGAAACGTGACACTGATGATCATTATGGAAGAACACAACGTCAATATGTCATTGCATGTTTGAGAAAATTATATCACATTGTTTGCTTGGCGTTTATGTCAATCTGATTCAATTAAACGCGGATTCTCAAGCAGCCTTTATTCGATGACTTTGTAAAGTACAAATAGAAGAATTGTATCACTTTTATTCAATTCAAAACATTTATTCATGACAATAATCAATTAAAAGTTATCATCTGTATCAGTTTGTTACAACTTTACCCGGTTACCCACTCTTTTTCTCACAGATGTTTTTATCTCTACCTTTATACTCATACTCCAAAAACACTTAATTAATTGTAACTTCATAACTATACCCACTCTTTGTTTTTCTCTCACAGATGTTTTTATCTCTACCTTTATACTCGCACTCCAAAAACACTTAATTAATTGTAACTTCATAACTACAGTCACCATCATTAATATCTGCTACAACAGCGCGCATAAATATATTAGGACATGTCAGATATTTTAACCCGCTTAACTGTACCTAATGAATATCCCAGGGTTCAATGGTAGCGGGTCTGCTCGGCGCCATGGAGCTGCTAAAGCCGGCTCACTACCAGCGCCTGTGGAGCCACCTCGCGCCGCACCCGCACGACCGCAAACCGCTCAAGGACTTCCTCATGCGGGCGTTCTTGGTGTTCCGACACCTTATCGAACAGGATGTGAGTACATTGTACTACGTGTTTTTACAAGCTTTATATTAACTTGGGCCAAAGGGACCACGGAGTGGAAGCCGCAAAACTCAAAACGGAGACGCGGTAGTGCAAGGCCTGAGTGGACGCCGCGCTCGAAGCGGGCGTGGAGCGTCCATATAAATTGCATTTGTTTTATATGGACGCTGCACGCCCCGCTCTGAGCGGGGCGTCGAGCGTCCATATAAATTGCATTTGTTTTATATGGACGCTGCACGCTCCGCTCTGAGCGGGGCGTCCACTCAGGCCTTACACTTAGACGTAGACCTCGTCGGCGATGGAGTGACAACTTGGACTCCTTTTTAAAACACTGGCCAGACATTGCTTTGCTCAAGACCGCGATGATTGGAAAAAAGTTAATTTCTCCAAGACAGTAGTATCTTAACTCTTACTGTTATCAAGATATTCAATATTTTAACTCAATCAGGTTTGCAGATTTAACCAGTGTAGTGTAAATGGCTCTTAACTGTGACGTCATAACAGCTTTTTAAATTTTGTATGGTTCCTATACACTACAAGAAGGTTTACAAAGTGAGTTCGTTCGCTATTAGGCACGAACTGACTCGGCGGTACATATTTTTGATTTCATGTGTTTCATGAATAAGACAATAACCGTAAATGCTACATTAAATTATTTTGTAGAAAAAAAATTTTTTTTTTCTTTTTTTCAAGAAATAATTATGCTTATTTGTTTCTGTGAATTTACTCTGCAATATGCCGAAGTTAACGGATATTCCCGCGAACGCCGTGTATGGGTTGTTCTTAGGAAAAAGGGGTGCTGCATGTGTATTGTAGTATTGTTAATAATGGCGTAAGCGCCAGTCGCACTAACGTCCAGACAGTAACGAGACTAATATCAGAAATATGTCTAGTAAAGTTAGGAACATCACCTTGCTCGATTCAGATCAGCGCAGCCGGGAAGGCACCTTCACATAGGACATCGTGGCACAACACTCTAGGCAAATCCACACGAATTATTTCGGTGGTTGGGGTATAAACTTGGTAAATTTGGACCTATTTAGAAAACATGATCATATACCTAATTTACCTACTTTTTCCCACAGGTTTTCCCAGCCGACTGGATGGTGTTACGGGTACAAAGTTGCAAAGTTCTTCTTTCCGCGTTGCAAGATTTGGCTAAACCTCTATTGGAGAGGTTCTTGGGCGACGAGCCTCCCCAGTTTGATTCGCAGGTAAGTTCAAAAGAGCCAAAAATACAAATGATATCTACCTAGTTTTGCTTTTGGTTGGAATGGACACATATGACACATATTTTTTTCGGCAGAACAAGGCAAATAGTTTAGGCAACTTTTTGTATTAGTCTATTTAAAAAAGATTGAAATAAGTAATTAATTATGTAAGTAGCAGTACCAAGATGCAAAAGCGCTTTGTTTTTGTTTGGCTTTTACTCACTTATTTTTATATAATTATTACGATATCGGTGACGATTTGTTATTAGCTCGCACTCTGGATCTGTTTTAAGCTACTACACGTATTTAAGCTTATGATCTTCCTATATTAATAAATCAATCAATAAATATGTTAAAATACACCTTCTGTGATGAGTTGTCAGAAAGAGATGTCAAAATTAACATAAATCTTTTTGGACAGATCGATAAAGCAATAGGCATTTCTAAACTCGGAATTGCCTGTGATGTGTCTCGAATGAAGTGAAAGGCACTGAACTGACATTATAATGAAATAAAAGGTTAAAACACATCAATTTTTTTTTTTTAAATAATTGATTGAATCAGGCGTTACTTTGCGTATGTCCATGATAAGATTGATAAGTTACGGGAACAATATTCCTTTTCACCTCACCATAGCTCGGAAAGGCTTGCTTTATCGCTCAAAATCTGCTAAAGGTTAGCTGGAAGAGATCCCTTATAGGGATAAGTTCGCCTTTGTACTTTAATTTATTGTTTGACATGTATAATCTTTAACCTGTTATTGTGTACAATAAAGTGTATTGTTTATTGTGTAAATACAATACATACAAATCTGCTCCGTGGTAATTGTTCGTATGAATTTCGAACGTGACGCTCTATCGTGAGATCCAACTTTTTTTTATACAAGAATTCGAGGTCATTATCCTGCGTTCAGAAACTTGTGCTAATAATTCATCATTATTATTTTGATAATATGAATTTATGAATAGTTATTCTTTCTTAATTACATCATCATCATAAACTAGCCGGGCTCTTGTCGGTGGAGTAATCGTCACTGTTCTTCTCTCTGCCACTGTTTTGAGCTCTTGATACGACATTACATTAACTTGCTCTTTAGCTTGGTCCATAAACGCACGTCTTGGTCTTCCCCTGCCTCTCTTTCCTTTTATCTTTCCTTCAATTATAGTTTTTATTTAATTGTCATGTCGTATGTGGTACCCCAACATATTTCCCCTTCTACTCGTATTTTCAATTGTTTTTAGTAGAAATCTTCTTTCTCCTATCAAATATAGAAACTCTTCGTTTGTTCTTCTTTCTGTCCAACACCTTCCATCCTTCTCCATGCCCACATTTCAAATGCGTTCAGTCTCTCTCTATCACGCTGGGTTAGAGTCCACGTCTCGCTTCCGTACAGCGCTATGCTCTAGATGTAGGTCGTAATAAATCGTTTTCTGATATTACTAGATGTTTTTGCTTGTAATATTTGCTTTTTAGCATTGAAGGCTTTAGCATTGAAGGATATCGGAAGTGTATCTGGAGTCACAGGTTATAATGCTGCCTGAGTATTTAAAGGTTTTGACTTGTTCAATGGCTGAACCTCTAATTTTTATGGGATCTATTATTTGGTTTGTCTTAGATGCAATTAATAATTTGGTCTTATTTTAAGTCCAAATTGTGTGAATATGAGGTCCATTTCTGTTACGAACTGTTCAAGTAGTGCAGAATTTTCGGCTCCCGCTGCGATGTCATCAGCAAATCTTATAAAGTGAAACTTTTCTCCATTAATTTTAACATCGCCTTTTTCTGATCCCAAAGTTTCTCGGATGGCGCTTTCAATGAAAATATTAAAAATCAAAGGCGAGAGTGGACAACCCTGCCATGCACCCTTCTGTCACAGAAATCTACTATGGTTTCCTGATTTTTATATAGTGCATGTTTAATTCTCCTGTCTCTATAATCTATGCCTATTATACGCAGAATGTTCATCATGTTTCTTCAGTCTATATTAGTGTTCAGGCTTAAGTCCATTCCCCTATCTAGGATAAGTCGAAGAGCAAGAATATCTTCTCTTCTGCCCCTTTGTTGCCTGAAATGCCATATTGATCAGGTCTCAGATAGTTCTCCGCTACTGGTCTTATTCTGTTTTGCACTTATGAGAATTTTAGATGCTTAGCGTTCTATGCTCTTCGCACTTAAGGTTCATTTTCTCGAAAAAGGATTAAAAATGTAGTCAAATGGAGAAAAAATCAACGCAAAAGGTTAAGTAATCACGAAGTTATAGCTAAGTGTCCAAAGTTTTAAGAAGGGGTGTGTTCTGTCCCTTTTTCGCAAAACGCAACTTCATATGAAACGATGACGCTGGAAGATTGTGACATCACTAATAGACGGCAATGTGCCGTGGCCCATCGTGTTCGGCGCCGCCGTCGACGCGGCCCCCGGCAGCATCCCGTAACGTAACGTCACACACTGTTTGGGTTTTCTCTCTCTAACAAGCAATATTAAAACGGTAATTTTTTGAAATATCTGAATGGGATTTTCGTCACTAGGCATACTTTTTTGCCTTCTTTCTTTTGGAGTAATAATAATTTTCGAGTCTACACCCCTATTCAGTAAGTACTTAACCGACGTAACCCCGTTGAGTTTGGGCTCGTTAAAATCGTCTAACGAGCCCGAACGTCGTCGTTGATGACGGTATACAGAAAAGTACAGTCGGCAATAAAATCTTGTACAAATTTTTGAAGTGTAAACTTCTTTAGCGGCGCTGAGCACTTTTTTGGGATGGGGAAAAATTGTTAAATACGCAACAGAGTTTTGTGACGTCAGATGTGAAGGAGGTCCCTTTTTGCTGCTAGCCGATTCAACTTCATTCAAAACTGAACGCTATTCGTAAGAGTATAAAGCCGTTAAACACTTTTTGCAATAGCATATTCTGCAAATAAATTTGTAATAATACCAACGCGTCCTTCACCGTTTTGCTATTGAGAAAATTCGAATAGTTCGAATTTGGGCGTTATTCCTAAAGAGATAAAGCTTAGAAAAATATTTACCAACGGCAAAAACAAATTGATATTTTGGTCGCCACCGCCCGGAGCCGGCGGCCCGTCGCACCCGGTTGTTTATAAGTTTGCGTCAAATTCATTTTTAGGGTGACACCGTAAGATGTCACGTGACCTGATCGAAAAACTGTTACAATGTTATTGAGTTTTCACTTCTGCCGGCACTCCCGGAGTGCAACCTGGTCTTTATTTTTATAGAGTTTATTCTACTGATGGGATGTTGGCCATCTTATTTTAGGTATGTAGATGATTTGTTCACTAAATAGACCTGCACGTTTTTTAGCGGAATAGCAAAGGAATATTGTTCTTGTAAAGATTTCCATTACAGATTCCCTTCTCTACAGATTCCCAATTCCACAGCTTCCCAATTCTTCAGATTCCCGATTCTACAGATTCCCAATTCTGCAGATTCCCAATTCTGCAGATTCCCAATTCTGCAGATGTCCAATTCTACAGATTCTGAATTCTGCAGATTTCCAATTATTCAGATTCCAATTCTACAGGTTCCGAATTTTACTGGTGACGTGCACTTCAGATAATAATTTCAACTTTAGTACCTACACATAAATTCCTACGGACAGACGGACATGGCGAAACTATAAGGGTTCCTTGTTGACTACGGAACCCTAAAAATCAATTCTGGCGCTTCACCGGCCGCTGCCGCGACACGCTCGCTTCGCTCGCTCGGCTCGCGGGCGTAGAGTCGCAGTACTCCTAACACTCCTCCTCGCTTCGCTCGTCGTCGTACCTACAAGGACCTGCCTTAGAATTGGGAATCTATAAACTTGAGAATCTGTAGACTTGGGAATCTGTAAACATGAGAATCTTTAGAATTGGGAATCTGTAGAATCGGGAATCTGTACACATGAGAATCTGTAAACATGAGAATCTTTAGAATTGGGAATCTGTAGAATCGGGAATCTGTACACATGAGATTCTGTAGAATTAGGAATCTGTAAACTTGAGAATCTGTAAAATTGGGAATATGTATACATGAGAATCTGTATAATTGGGAATATGTAAACATGAGAATCTGTAGAATCGGGAATCTGTAAACATGAGAATCTGTAGAATTGGGAATCTGTAAACTTGAGAATCTGTAAAATTGGGAACATGTAAACATGATAATCTGTAGAATTGGGAATCTGTAGACGTGCGCCTAAGCGGAAAAAACTGAATGTATTACAATTTAGGCTTAAATATACTCAGTGAGTATAGGTGTTCACTACCCACTGTTCTCAGCTGTGGTCGGGCTATATGGAGCTGGGAGTGGCTCTGGTGACGTCGAGCGCGCTGACGCCGGAGCGCTGGGCGGGGCGCGGGCCTGACCGCCCGCGCATGCGCGCCGCCGCCGGCCTGCAGGTGCTCGCCGTGTGGAGCCGCCTCGGTGAGTATATGTGTTCACTACACACTGTTCTCAGCTGTGCTCGGGCTATATGGAGCTGGGAGTGGCTCTGGTGACGTCGAGCGCGCTGACGCCGGAGCGCTGGGCGGGGCGCGGGCCTGACCGCCCGCGCATGCGCGCCGCCGCCGGCCTACAGGTGCTCGCCGTGTGGAGCCGCCTCGGTGAGTATATGTGTTCACTACACACTGTTCTCAGCTGTGCTCGGGCTATATGGAGCTGGGAGTGGCTCTGGTGACGTCGAGCGCGCTGACGCCTTTCAAATTCTCAGCTTTTAACCTCGAAATTATCCCTATGTATTATCTGCATTTCCCTTTCGCCTCATACCTGCCCTCTAATAATTGTATTCACAATCAAACCAATTGTTAACCCGTCATTGTCATCCAGGTCCGGCTCAACTCCACCTAGTCCCAGGCGCAGTAGGCGCTCTTCTAGAAATCACGCTAGTGGGCGAGCTGCGGCGCGCCGCCCTGGGCGCGCTCGTGTCGCTGATGGCGGCCGAGCGCGCCGCCACGGGCTCGGCGCGGCGCACCGAGGCCGCGCTCGTCGACAAGCTCGACTCGCTCGTGGCCGACAACAAGGCGGACGACCACTACCGCCGGCTGTTCGACTGCGTGTGAGTATACGTACACTTAGCCATCACACACACAACCATCACGGCGGAGAGGGCGAGATGCTTGATAGAGATCACGCTAACGCTGGCCTGACGGTGAAATCTATCGATTCGATGGCCAGTTCGGCCTTGTATGGAAAACTGACACGACGTGTATTTACTGCTCATCTGGTTTTCGAGTCTCTTTAAGTTTTGGGTTATGAATGTTATTTGTTACATATTTTCACCACTTTATTATAAACGATCTCTTATAACTGTTGTAAAATATTTATTGTTATTGCCCATGCCACATTAATGCACTACAGGGAGCATCTGAGTTCTGTGTGAGTATCATTTATGTTTAGTGTTATCTGATAGAAATTATTTATATTGTTATTAGTGAAAACCGTGGAGAGTAAATTTGATTACGCTATCTTTTGCTTGCGGTGGTTGGTGTTCATTCTACTATTAACCTACCCCCTTATTCATAAATGTTAATAAACCTCAACACTGTTAACAAACTAAAAATGTGTTTGTCCCTTTCTTCCAATCGCAAATGTCAAAGTGACGGAAAAAGACAAACTAATTTACACGACTTAGCTAAAATAGGATTGATGTCCGTGTATGAATAAGACAAATAATCTGTCCTATTGTTCCAGCCACTGTAGAATAGCTTGTAAAGATGGAACTTGTCTCATTTTTAGCACCAAGACGCCAAAGCGAAGGATGATAACCCGTCTATCTGTGTATTTATATGTTTAACCCTTTGACTATTTGACATCTCTGTGAATAGATTTAAATTTGAACCGTAAATCAGTCGGAATACAATTTCATCTATAACGGCTAATATGTTGCCGTTACCTATTTGAAGGGTTAAAGCTTCTCAGCTATCGATACGATTGGTAGCAATATTCAGCCTAAATTTGTTTACCGTTTATGTACATTTCTAGACTGATGGAGCGAGTTTCAACCGAGGGTTGGCGCGAGGCCGGCGCGGCCTTCGTCGGCTGCGTGACGCGCTTGCTGGAGAGGTTGCTGGACTACCGCGCCGTCATGCAGGGCGCCGAGCACCGGGACAAGAGGATGGCCGCCACCGTCAACCTGCTTGTGAGTGCTGTATATGTTTAGATGAATCATTTCATTTGCAAAGATAAGCTATGCCACCAAATGTTGGAATAATATTCCGCCGCCAATTCGGGAAATAAAGAATAAGAATAATTTCAAACTAAAATATCGTAGGCATCTTTAAAAAAAAAACAAGAATAGAATCCTTAAACTCTGCTTTCTCAAAAATAAATGTAATAAAAAATAAATAATACCATAAATAGGCCTTTCTAGAACACTCACAAGGTCGCATACTTACATCATCCATACGCACATACCCATGACATATATTATATAAACACACGCACACGCAAGCGCGCGCGCACTCACACACACACGCACATAGCATTGCACTAGTTGTGAATTTTAGGAAGGGTCCCGGTAGAATATCAGCGATGTGGCTCCTGCCGCGTCATTATGCTGTGTCAGCGCCCATTCTTTGCCACGACACATGGCTCCCTTATTGTATTTACTTGTAGTTTTTAGTTGCTGTTTTTATGCCATGTATATTGTGGGTACGAATAAAGTTTTTATCTATATATCTATGCCAATCGCCCGAGAGCTCATGAACGACGCTGTCATTGAAAATGAAAATGAAAAAATGAAAAAAGTTTATTTAGGTTATTATTATACATCTTAACAATAGCCAAGGTTGGAGCCTCCTATTAAGCAAGTAATTTTGCTTGTGTCAGGAGACACCGCTCTTCCAACAGTAACAAGTGGTAAATAAACCATAACAAACTAATTTTGACGAATTTAGTAGTTACATTAGAAAAGTAAGTACAGATTTAACTTAAAACTTAAACTTAAAATTAAAATAATTTTATTTAGTATAACAGTTTTGGAAATTAGTAATAATGTAGGTGCTTATTTGAGTGTGTTGAACGTGTATTATTAGAACGTGTAGTATTATTATGTGTGTGTGTGTGTGTGTGTGTGTGTATTTGTGTGTGTGTGTGTGTGAGCATATGTGTGTTTGTGTGTGAGTGCGAGTATGTGGGTATGTGTGTAGGAGTGTGTATGGTTGTGTGTGAGTTTGTATTTTTGTGCCTATGTAGGTGATTTCTTTACAAAGGTAGGTAACTAAACTTATGACTTATAAGATAAGAGTGCTTCTGTTTCTTCATACGTTAGATTTTTTATCCACTCAACTAAGGTAAGTTTACAACGGTAAGTTTGAAGCGGGTAGATACTGATCGCCTTGTTTATACGGTTATACAGTCGAGCTGATTGAATTGCAAATTGTTTACTAGCATAGGTAGACTTACAAACAGGGACAGGAGCGACATTGTGCTTTCTTCTACGAGTTTGCGTGCTTGGGTCATATTTAAGATTTTTATGCAGTCTTACAATAGAAATTACAATATATAGTTTCCGCATAGACAATAGATCACAATCCTTATAAAGCTCAGTGGTGGGATACAAGAATGGTTTATAGAATGTAACTTTAAGTAAGCATCTTTGGGCTCTCTCTACTTCCAGGAACTTTGTTTTGCTGGCGCCACCCCATCCGGATATGCAGTAGGACATGATCGATTGTGCTAGAGCAGTGTACAGTTGCTTTAGTAGTTTAATGGAGGCCACCTGCCTTAGCATTCTGAATACCCAAGTTAGCTTTCTAATGCGCCCATTTAGATGTTCGACATGATCATACCACGAGAGTCTCTGGTCCAAAATGACCCCTAGGTATTTAGTTGCAGGTACTTTGTTGATAGCTATGCTATCACAATTTGCAGGGTGAGCTTGGTTACAGGTATGCAATTGCAACTTAAGATTTTGCGAGGGCTGTGTATTTTCATACTTTGAGAAGCACATGTAGTTGGTTTTTGTGGCATTCAATGTGAGCAGGTTGCGATTGAGCCAGCCGGAGATTAAATTAAGTCCTATTTCTGCCTTAGCGTAGGTTCTCTCCCAAGTACTGTCATTAAAGACTATTGCAGTGTCGTCAGCATAGGAAAATACACGGCCGTCGAGTCCAGTAAGGTTAGCCAGGTCGTTTATGTAGACTAAGAAGAGGGTAGGTCCTAGGACGCTCCCCTGAGGAACACCAAACTCCACCTGCCGCTCATGACTAATAAAATTGCCAATTTTTACTTTTTGAGTACGGTCACGTAGGTAATCGGCAAAAAGTTTAAGTGGATTCCCTCTTATTCCCAAGTGCTCAAGCTTGCCCACAAGTATGGGAAGAGAGACGGTGTCGAAGGCTTTCCGCAGGTCCAAGAAAATTGCTAGGCATTTCTGCCCTCCATCTACTTTCTGTGTAATTTCGGTGGTGAGAGCGAGAACAGCATCCTCTGTGGATCTGCCCTGCCTGAACCCATATTGCGTGTTTGAAAGGATGTTGTGTTTGTTAAGGAAGTGTAGTAGCCGTTGATTAATAAGTTTTTCTATTATTTTTGAGATTGCAGGTAGTACTGATATGGGACGGTAGTTATTGACATCATCTCTCTCCCCACCCTTGTACACCGGGGTAACAATTGCTTGCTTAAGTTCGGACGGGAAAACTCCCTTAGCAAAGCATAGATTAGCCAGTCTGGTTATGATAGGGACAACAATATTTCTAGCAAGCTTCAAAAAAGTTGTAGGAATGTTATCCCAGCCGGGTGCGCTGTCACTTTTGAGACTCATCAGAAGGCAGTCCACTTCTTCAGGGTATGTGTCCAGGAGTACAAAAGAGGAGGGGACACTTGGTAATTGGTTGAACATGTTGGGGCCTGTGTAACAGAGGGGGTCAGGGGAAATAGCTTCAGCAAGATTCTTGCCCACAGTTGCAAAATAAGTGTTTACATAGTTTATGGCATTTATGGGATTTGACTTAGTGTTTAGTAATTCTGTGCCTTGTTTTTCTTTTGGTTTATAATTAGTGATTTTTTTGATTGTCTTCCACAAAACTTTAGAATTTTTAGTTGATTTAGCAAGTAGATCTCTCTCATATTTTCTTTTCAGTTTCCTGATGAGATTGTTACAGAAGTTACGGTACCTCTTGTAGGTGACTTTGAGGATCTCATTTTCAGGGTCGGAGCGAGTTTTGAGTCCCATTTGATTTCTATTCCTGATACATTTAAGAATTCCTGGGGTAATCCAAGGCTTAATAATCTTTTTGTTATTAGGTGAATTCTTAACAGTTTTGCTCTCATCCAGTGATTTTACAAGGCATTCTATGAGTTTTTGTATAATAAAGTGGGGGTCGTCACTAAAAAAGAGTGGATTTAAGTTAAACTCAAGTAGGTTTCGGAGGGCCTGAGAGTAGTCAAAAGTTTGAGTTGGAATCGGGATTCTTTGTTTCACAGTTTTATAGAGGGCCAAGAAGATGGTTAAATGGTCACTGATGGTCGTGTTTATTACTGCAGAACAAGCTGTAATTTGATTTAAATTAATTTTTACCATAAAATGGTCTAAACAGCTGTTTTCTCTCGTAGGAAAAGTGTGACCTGGGAGAAAGCCATGGGTGGACAGCATATTTAGGTAATTATTTCTGTTTGCTCGTTCTTGCGGCGATTCTTGTGTGCGTGCGATAAGATTTATATTTATGTCTCCTGTAATTACTATGGTTTTAAAAGTTTTTATGGTTTCTAGGTGTGCACAGAGAGAATCTATAAAGTTAGTAGCATTAGTATTGGATGGGGAACGATATATACCTATTATTATTGCGTTATCTAATTTTATTTGTATACAAGAGGCCTGGTCAAGTTTGATTTCACACGAGAGGGAACCAAATCTACAGCTAGTATAGGTAACCACACCGTCATTCTGGTTATAGTAGTTAGTTGAGACAAAGGAGGTGTAGTTAGGTATGTCAGGTACAGGTCTAGATTTCTTTAGTCGACACTCAGTTAGGATCATAATATCAGCGCAAAAATCTTGTTGTTGAGACAAAGTAATTTGAAGGCTGTCAAGATTGCTATATATGCTACGTATGTTTTGAGATATTATTCGAAGGGTTTGATCATTTTTAGCTAGGGGGATGTGTTTAGAGAGATCCTGGATATCACATTTAAAAGAGCCAATAACCTCAGTTTGGTCCATGTCATTTATAGTTTCTAACTGACTATCCATTATTTTTATGAAAGGTGGGAGTGAGAAAGTGTGGCAGCAAATGGATGTGGAACTTAAATGAGTGTATGAATGTTTTAGTTTGTTCAAGCGTTGGAGGTGTAAGGCCAGGAGAGCATGGATTGTTGAAGTTGGATAGTAGCTGAGTACGGCTAAGTGTAAGGAGTATCCCCTTTATGGGGTGAAGTTTTCGGTTACCAGGGAAGTATGAGACAAGGGTATGTATTAATCTTAAGTTCGTGTAAAGGTAAGAGTGATAGTTGTGTGTGTGCGTGTGGAGTGTGGATGTAATTGTAGTTGTAAGCTTATTTGTAAAGTAACTATAAGTTTTAATAGCAGGTAACGACCTACTAGGGACACATAGTTCAAGGTGAGTTTCGCTTAAGTACAAAGTATTACCTAGATAGACATTATCGGTATTTCTGAGGTTATCCAATCCGTCAGGGGCAAGGGTGCCTTCACAGGTACTAGGGTAACATGATATTGAAGCAGGTATTGAGTTATACATTTGTTGTTTCTGATGAGGAATTTTGTAGTTGCTACACATTTCCCCCTGAGGTTTGGTGCACTCGAAGATACCGGGACCACATACCATAATAGTAATAATCGCTAGTCACTTGTTCGCCGGGCGCGCTGGCCGGGACCAGCTGGGGGCATTGGGGGGATTTGATTTAGCGAGTGTTTCTCCTTTTCTCCAGTCGCCGTGATCTAAATCAGCCAGAATGATGACGATACTTCGTCTAATCTACCTAATAACCAAGTTATTTGTGCGAGTCTCTACTTGAATAATATTACTGGTAGTGATAATGAGAATCTTCACTATTGCATGCGTTTTGTGCAATACATTGCTTGCCGTTGACGCGTCCAAACTATACGGAATATTTGCGCGTCGACAACAAATGGGTTAACCCAATAAACGTACTTGTTACAGAGCTTTTACAAGAACGAGATCGACCGCAAAGAGATGTACTTACGCTACGTGTACAAGCTGCATGACCTGCACATCGCGTCGGACAACTTCGTCGAAGCCGGGTGCACTCTCCTGGTAAGATAGCTGCTTGCCAATGAAATTTCCTAGATTTTTTTCGGTGAAGGAAAAAATCGTGAGGTAACCGGTCTGATCGCACCAAGGTCTTGTTTTCCCTCCAGATTAGGAGGTCAAATGGTGGTGGCTGGAGGGGAAATGGTCGCTTTCGTAAATCTTGGGGTGCAGCCGGGAAAACGCTAGGAGGACGATTACGGACTGAATTGCCATTTTTAGGGTCATTTTTTGATTGATTCTTGCTCCTGGGCATTGTTTTGTACGTTGGACTCCATGTAAGTCAACCTCTTCTGTAAGATTTTTCGAGTAGAGTAAGGTTCAGTTGTACGTCACTGTTTTCTTCACGTGGCTGTACAATTGCAATTGCAATCGCATTCAACCCACTTTCATCATTGTATCGATTGCCAGAGGCAAAGTAACAGATATTTTTTTTGGTTGCAGTTGTACGCCGAAACATTGAGTTGGGAAAGCGATCAAGTGGGAGTCGATCCCGAATACCCGGAGACACCGGAATGGAAACGAAAAGAAGCTCTTTACAATCAAGTCTTACAGTACTTCGACCGCGGAAAGGTAATCCTTTGTGACTTGGGAATTTCGGTTTAGGTGCGATTGTCACTTCTTTCCTTGAGCAAAAATCTACGGTGGTTTATACATAAAAGGAAGGGATCCAAAATGTATTTAGTTTTTTTCGTACATTACATATTTTTTCATCACACTTGCTCGAAAAGGGCTTCATAATGCGCAGACATACAGAGCTGTAATAGCCCGTGTTACGCCCACGGGCGTAATGGTTTTTTTCTTAAATTGAATCTGTCACTCATGCGGCAGTTACAAAGCAAAGAGGTTTTATATCAAATACGATGTCTGAAAACGTATTTATAACTAAATTTAAACTTAAAAAACTATTTAAACATGTTCAACTGAATTATTTACAGATTTAATATGTAGTTATTTAGTGTCTATGTAAAATGTTTTTAAGTGTTTTCAAATCGTGGCTGTATACCGAAGGATCTTTGCCATACGCGCCTCACGTCAAATTCAACAAAATGGACGACTGACATGTTGCAGTTTTTATTACGATTTGTATTCATTTCATCTAAAATGTATTTATTTCCTCGCAAATGTGATGAAAAACATTGTGTATAACACGGGCGTAAGAATATTGCAAACTCGAGTCCTCAAAAGCCCTCCGCCTTCTGATAGACTCTTGTTCGCAATATTCCACTTACGCCCCTCGTTAAACAATGTACTATTGCTAACTTCTGTTATGTATACGAAAATCAGCGCCGAACCCAGCTTACTTTTATATATGACGTTTTATTTTCTAAACATGGTGTTAAAATTATTTGAACTCCTCCACCTTGTATTTAAAGTACCTACACCTATGCACATTTAGCGTGTAATACATCAAAGTAGTTAATATGACATTGTTAAAATATCTGGAAAGGTTAACGGAATCCGATTTAAACAGATTGATGAGGTATCAGTTTTATGATTCATCGATGAAAATTGTATTTCGTCAACTGTAGGTACAGGTCGATTCACAAGAGCTGGCGCGTAATGTCTATGAAATGAATTACAGTTTCATATATTTTCCGCGCCAGCTCGTGAATCGACCTGTACAATTCTTGCCTCGCACTCGCCTCGGCGACGAATACTAAGACTGACATTCTATAGAAACTTGTCAAACTTTCCATACATTCCGATTTTAACGGACACCGCTTACCATAACAGACGGTTTGGTGCAACCCACCCTAAGAGAAATTCCTCAATACCGTGCTCACGTATTTTTCAGTGCTGGGAAAAAGGTTTGCCATTACTCCGCGAGCTAGCCACCTTGTACGAACAGAAGTTGTGCGACTACGCGCGTCTGGCCCACTGTCTACGGACACACGCGACCTTCCTGGACTCCATATTGACGGAGATACGACCGGAGCCCGAGTACTTCAGGGTCGGGTTCTACGGGAAAGGGTGCCCGCTGTTTGTGAGGGTGAGTCTGTTTGTTTTACTAAATGATGCAAGATTATTAAGGTAACGAAAGAAGAAAAAAAGACCGGGTTGCACTGCCGCCAGAAGTGAAAACTTAATAACTGTAGCCGTGTTCCGAATCACGACAACAACGATCACAGCGTTTACAGTGCTTACGGCTGGTCCGAATCAGTAAGCGCGCTCAAGGCCGCGTAAGTGGTGTACTGATTCGGTCCGGTCATAAGCGCGTTTACTGTCATGTGTCAAACTGTCAATGTCAACGGCACATTCATTTGAATTCTGTCAGGTTCTGAGCAAAGGGAATAAATATAACCACTACGTTTTGAGTTCTGAGTAGAAAAGATAAATCGCATATGAATATATACCCTAGTAGCATTTTAAGTTGGCATTTCGTAGGGCCATTGATCACCGAATGGTTGGTCAACCGTTGCGAGTGAAACACCTGTTTTCGGTAAAGCCAACGATGTCTCCCAACATTGGGCCTACTATGATGACTATGTTGGGCCAACCACCGTTTCCGGCTGTAGGGCCAATTTACATTTACAACGTAGGGCCTACAGCAATATTACTACGACAACTACGTTGGGCCAACCACCGTTTCCGGTTGTAGGGCCAATTTACATTTGCAAAGTAGGGCCTACAGCAACATTACTACGAGAACTATGTTGGGCCAACCACAGTTTCCGACTGTTGGACCTAAAGCAACATTGCGTAAAAAGGGCCTACAAAATAAAAGCACTCTGTACCAACTGTAGAATAGCCGTTGGCAGTTAGTAGGGTTAGGTACAGTTGTTTATCTCACGAAGGCGGGTTGGTCTTACTTATGCACGATCTCCACTGACCGGGTGACGCCGGGGCGCACATTGTCAGTGCCAAAGGAAATTGAAACTTCTCTGCTGTAGTTAAATTCCATATTTGCACGGAATTTACGCAGCTTGCCACCTGCGCGCGCGAGAAGTGGAATTTAACTACAGCAAAGAAGCTTCAATTTCCTTTGGCACTTACAATGTGCGCCCCGGCGTCGCTCGTGGTCGGTAGGGATCGTACATTTTGTTGTGGGGTGGTACCTATTTAGTGCACATGTCCATGGTTTCTAGGTGCGTAATCTCGAGAGAGATTCTATATTGGCCGAGCACAAAACAATGTGCATGTGCATAATACTCACAAACCGCCTTCGTGAGAATAAACATCTGTAACATACAAAGTAAACGTCTTTAAATAACCGAATTTACAAACGTAACTGCACATTAACTGTTAACGGAGATTTAAATGCCTTCTGAGACTTTTCACATTTACTTGCGTTACCATCATTTTGTACAGCTACACCGTAAAATAAAACTTCACATAATACGTTTATAATTTTATTGTAAGGAAAAAAAAGACAACCTCGATTTATAATCGATATGTTTCTATTATAATTAATTGTATTTGAATGCTGGCCCTGTAGGACGAAGCTTTTTGACCGGCCTTAAAGCATTCATCACTTTCTAGCAAGTATGTGTAAGTGAGAAAGGGACACATTCTTTATGGCGGGCCATAAAAGGCATCACACTAGCCCAAATTTGTCAACGTCATGACTGGACTAACATATTTTGACCTCCGATTCCGAGCAGTTGCACTCCGTCATTTCAGTGGGTTCAGGTGTCAAAAATGCAATGGTCCGCTCATCGCGCAAGGTCCAAATGAGTTAATTAGACGCTGGATTATTCAGCAACTTTAATTTGGCGTCCACACTGGCCAGTTTCGTCAGCCACTTCACAAGGACGCAGCCATCTGTTAGAAGAGAGATGAACACACATTTAAATGACAAAGAGGACTGTGATGAATTAGCTAAAACTAACCTTTTCATAAAAACGACAAATAGCTTTATTTTATATTACCTATGTACTCATAGAGAAATGGCAGCTCTAAACTTTTGCCAGCATCAGTTTTAAACAGATATTAAATCAAAATGAACACACGACGTTACAAAACTAAATTGACCTTGTGATTTAAAAATTAAATTAACTAATATTAACTCACCTGTCTCGTACAATATGCGTTTAATGGGATACACATGTCAATTCTCGTCCGGTAATATTTTAGTTGTGAGGCATAGGTACTGTACTGACGATTTTATGAGGAGGCCAAACGCACTCCTTCTTGCGAGGCGTGATCCACTCTTCTGTTACATAAGTATTACACTAAGACCACGCCGTCACCATCAGAATCATTAAATTCCACCACTTTGATCATACTGAACGTGATTTTGAAAGGATTGCTTAATAAACACGATATATTGTTATTTGATTAGTGAATATAACATGTATAAGTATTAACTTGCACACTTTTTTTTTATATATATTTGCTAAGTAAATATGCAACCCTTTCAAAAACAAGTAATACTTTATACCATGCACGCACGCACTCAAAAGAAAATATAACCACTAAGTATACGTTTACACGCACTATTCACGATGGAGATCGATAACAAAATGGCCGATCGAATTCGCGCGCCGCGCGTGCTCCTGTCCACCGCCCCCCGCACCGCACTTTGTTTCCGAATTCCCCTCTCCCCTCCCGCTGCCATTGGATTCCTATGTGGCCCACTGTTGGCCCTATGCTGTTTTCAATATGCAATAGTACTAATGCTATGTGCTCTCTGGTGATGAATAGCGTAAAAAGTACTTGTTTAGCCTATGTCCAGAGGGGTTACCGCGAAGTGAAAACGAACTTCGTTCGAGTATCTCCCTCTCTGTCGCACTTGCTAGTTCGAGCGCTAAAGACGGAGATACACGAACGAAGTTCGTTTTCGTTTCGCGGTAGCCCCTCAGGCCCGTGACAGATGAGCAATGCCTCTACTCGACACGAGATAGCGCTAAATTCCAATTTTTTGGTAGGAAAGCCAACTAAGTCGGCGTTAGGGCCTATGTTGGCGGCTCGTATGGGATTTTCTGTTGGAAATCCGACCAAAACCGCGGTAGGTTGTATGTTACATGATCGTATGGATTTTTAGTTCGGAACGCCGTACATAACCTCAGTAGGGCCTATGTTGGCTGCTAGTAGAGATTTTTTGGTAGGAAAGCCAACTCAGTCGGCGGTAGGGCCTATGTTGTATGGTCGTATGGTTATTTTGTTGGGAACGCTGCGCAAAACTGCAGTAGAGCCTATGTTGGCTGCTCGTATGGGATTTTCAGTTGGAAAGCCAACTCAGTCGGCGGTAGGGCCTACGTTGTATAGTCGTATGGTTTTTTTGTTGGGAACGCTGCGCAAAACTGCAGTAGGGCCTATGTTGGCTGCTCGTATGGGATTTTCGGTTGGAAATCCGACCAAAACCGCGGTAAGGCCTATGTTGCATGATCGTATGGATTTTTTGTTCATAACGCCGTACAAAACCGCAGAAGGGCCTATGTTGGCTGCTCGTAGGGATTTTTTGGTAGGGAAGCCAACTAAGTCGGCGGTAGGGCCTATGTTGTATGGTCGTACGGTTTTTTTGTTGGGAACGCTGCGCAAAACTGCAGTAGGGCCTATGTTGGCTGCTCGTATGGGATTTTCTGTTGGATATCCGACCAAAACCACAGTAGGGCCTATGTTGGCTGTTCGTATGGATTTTTTGTAGGAAATCTAACCAAAAACGGTAGTAGGGCCTACGTCGTTTGTTCGTATGGATTATTTGTTGGTAACCCAACTGATTACTGTGGTAGGGCCTATGTTAGATGTTTGTATGGTTTTGCAGTTGGAAAATGAACCATAAATAGCATTAGGGCCATTGTTGGCAATTCGTTAGATTGCTACTAACGATTTCCCAACTTTTTCCCAACCGTTAGCTACGGTTGGCCAACGCAACATGCTACTAGGGTAACGACATATGACACTTAAAAAAATTTAAGTGTCATATGTCAAACCAAACCAAACGTCAACTTGAAGTTTGGCTCAAGGTGCTTACGCCTGGGAGTGTGAGCACCGTAAGCGCCAACATGGCGTCGTCCATGACATCATCAATGACGTCACGATATTTATGTGAGCGTTGTAAGCGTGAATCGGTCCGATCGTAAGCGCGCTTAAAACGTTTTTGTCGTGATTCGGAACACGGCTATTGTAACAGTTTTTCGATCAGGTCACGTGACATCTTACGGTGTCACCCTAAAAATGAATTTGACGCAAATTTATAAACAATTATCAATTATTTAGGCGGACGGGCCGCGGGCGCGTTGGGTGCGACGGGCCGCTCGCCCGTCGGCGGCGGCGAACAAAATGCCATCTTTTTTATGCCATTGCCAAATATTTTTCAAAGCTTTATCTCTTTAGGAATAACGTCAAAAATCGAACTATTCGAATTTGCGAGAACAGCAGACGGCGGCGGTGAACAAAATATCAATTTGTTTTTGCCGTTGGTAAATATTTTTCAAAGCTTTATCTCTTTAGGAATAACGTCCAAATTCGAACTATTCGAATTTGCTCAATAGCAAAACGGTGAAGGACGCTTGGACAAAATTACAAATTTATTTGCAGAATATGCTATTGCAAAAAGTGTTTAACGGCTTTATACTCTTACGAATAGCGTTCAGTTTTGAATGAAGTCGAATCGGCTAGCAGCAAAATATAAAAGTTTGTGACCTCCTTCACTGTCGCGTATTTAACAATTTTTCCCCATCCCAAAAAGTGCTCAGCGCCGCTAAAGAGTTTTCACTTCAAAAAACGCAGACAAGGTTGGAATTTCCTAGCAAGCGAATGGTTAACACTTAACAGTGACAGGAAATTCGCTCTTCAAGACTTGAAATAGGTAGGTGAAGGCCTACAACTATGTATTATCACACACCACCGGAAAGGCAGTAAGCACCCTCGCTGTCGGCTCATGCGACAATAAACAGCCCATCTTGATTATATGCATATTTATTTGTTTTATTTAGCCTTGGGTATCCAGCACTGCTTCCACGGAGGCAAGATGCCGCGTACAAAGGATGCGGTGTCACAGTGTTGGTCTTAAGACGCCTTGCCCAGGAGGCCACTTCTCGGAACGATCTAGATGATAGACATACCTCGAAAAAAACATGGCGGATGTTGAAAACCAATTTCCGTATTGAACAAAAATATCACATAGTTTTATTTCTAAACTCCTACTTCTACTCGGTCATGACTTACAGCCATGGCGACAGAGCAGCAGAGCATTATGGATGAAAGCGAGATGCTGCGTTCTGATCTCTAGCTCACACGTTCGGCGTAGCGTTACCGCCGCCGCTCAAATTTGTGGCTAAAATCTTAAAGGTTACCAAGGTACCCATTACATCGTATCATACCATGACCGTACTATGAACGTGTCAGGCAAAAAAATATTCTTCATATTAAAAAGTACCGGTGCCGGAACGGTCTAGTGGGCGTCATCTCATAATGCCTCATACAAAGAATATTTCCTTGCATGTGACGGAACGGTCACGGTATGATACGGTCTAGTGGGCACAGACCTTAAGACGTGTCAGATACGGGACGCTTTTTCGTATCAAATGTTTATACGTGGTCACCACCACTGTTGTAACTAAATGTTTTGCTCCCAGAACAAGCAATTCGTGTACCGCGGCTACGATTACGAGCGCATCGGCGCGTTTACGCAGCGTCTGCAGTCCGAGTACGTCGCCGCCCACATCATGATGCGGAACACCCCGCCAGACGACTCTATAATCGCCAACGATTCACAGTGTAAGTCCACGACTAGCCCACTACCACGTGTGTCTTCTGGTGAATGTCTCATTGGCGTGAAACGTCTTGCGTCTGCGATTAACAGGATAACCAATTATGTGATGTTTTCGCTGGATAACATGTTGAGATATTTTCGAGCACGTAGTGAAGCGGCAAACGTTACTGTTTACTTCTCCTGCAGTTCATTACCGCCCGCCGTAGTCGCATTAGCGTGGCATTGTGTTACCTTTTATTCCCAAACATTCGGGCCTGTTTTTAAATTGTTTACTGTTTAGCGTGATATACAAAAGCTATTCGCAAAAAAGAAATGGTCATAGAATAAGACACAAAACACTGATCAAAGTGTATACAGACATAGCAGACCATTAGAGCCACGCAGCATTATTTAACTCGTGCCACCGTCCTACAGACATCCAGATATGCAACGTGAAGCCTGTAGCGGCGCGGCGGCAGTGGGGCCTGGGCGCGCCGGAGCAGGCGCGGCGCTTCTACGCGTGCAACGACGTCAACACCTTCCTGTGCGACCGACCGCTGCACAAGCCGCCCATCGACAAGGACAACGAGTTCAAGGTAACTCGTGCCACCGTCCTACAGACATCCAGATATGCAACGTGAAGCCTGTAGCGGCGCGGCGGCAGTGGGGCCTGGGCGCGCCGGAGCAGGCGCGGCGCTTCTACGCGTGCAACGACGTCAACACCTTCCTGTGCGACCGACCGCTGCACAAGCCGCCCATCGACAAGGACAACGAGTTCAAGGTAACTCGTGCCACCGTCCTACAGACATCCAGATATGCAACGTGAAGCCTGTAGCGGCGCGGCGGCAGTGGGGTCTCAACACTATATACGTTAAATAATGAGAGTATCCTAACCAGATTTATTTCCACTTTCAGAGTCTCTGGATTGAAAGAACTACATTGGTTACTGAAAACACACTTCCAGGCATTTTGAGATGGTCAGAAGTTGTAACAAGATCTGTTGAAGAAATTCCACCTGTTGAAGTAAGTAAAACTTGAAATATATAATATAGCAAGACGAAAGCATCTCAAAAAAAGACCGGGTTGCACTCCGGGAGTGCCGGTATAAGTGAAAACTTTAATAATTTTAATTTTGCAAATCCGTTTGAGAGCTACGATACCACAGATAGATACACAGATACGTTAAACATATAACACCCCTCTCTTTGCGTCGGGGGTTAAAAATAGATACGCGCGGTTCGTGGCGTTCAAGTCGGCAGTGGCGGCGGATCACAGCACGACGCACGTGTGTTCGCGCGCGCGGTGCCGGCCCTCGACTGACTGGCGGCCCGGGGCCGAGCGAGCGATAGGTTTCTAACAACCAACACCATTTAATTTGGCATGGAATGCTTAAAAGAAACCCCATCACTATTCAGGTCAATAATTTTTCAGTTCGCCTGCGAAACCATGGAATCAACGGAACGAGAACTCCGCGGCCTAATATCCCAATACACCGCCGACCCATCGCGCAACATCAACCCGTTCTCGATGCGACTGCAAGGCACCATCGACGCCAACGTCCAAGGGGGCATCACCAAATACGAGCAGGCATTCCTCACGGCTGAGTTTGCGAGGAACGCGACTCAGAGGGAGGCGGCCGCGGCAACCAAGTTGAGGAGGCTGGTTGCCTCGCAGCTCGCTGTGGTTGATGCGGGGTTGTCTCTGCATGGACGATTGGCGCCCGAGGATGTTAAACCGTTGCACAGGTGAATGTACTACTACTACGTAATAATAATCATAATCATTTTTATTGCAACCATGCAACCACTGCAATACGTGGTATTATGAACCGTTTGCAATTATTCAATGTATGTTTAAACACGATAGTGTTACATTTCCAGTAGTTTGACAATTTATATAGAGTGAGCAATCATTTAATGTAGTTTTTCTTTATTCTTAAAAATTGTCGTTGTTTCTAAATTGATCTCTCTACCTCATGTACCAAGTTTGGGTTTCCCCTCACTGATCCAATTGGATTGGTCACCTGCATATCGATACTTTATAATGTTTTCATAATAATATTGTTATTACATCTACTTTTCAGGCGCCTTGTGGAAAGATTCAATCAATTGAGGCAAAACCTTGGACCCGGATTGGCTAGGGCGAGACGGCAGATGTCAGAAAGCATTGTCAAGTAAGTTTTCACTTAAAAAAAAATACATTTGAAAGTGCAGCATACCAGTACTTTTTACACAAATATTTTATTTCAGCACGCCTTTACCACCGGTGCCGCAGTTGGACAAGCGATCGCAGAGTATACAACAGAATGATAACTATTACGAAGATGGACACCTTTATAATAAGCCTATCGTAAGTAATTCACTTCATGTTGTGCGTGACAACTTGCACTATTATGAATTAAGGCGGTGCATTGTCGCGTGCTTTGAAACGCCGTTCTGACTAGATTAAGAAACAATAAGGTCTGATTTTTAGATTTATGATTCTTGACTATATGATTTGATCGATACATGATTGCTTACAATTTCCTCGGTAGAAAAAAAATCCAAAGTTGGGTCTGTATTTTCCTTTTTTTACTCAGCCTACTCAAACGATACATTATTTTAATACTATAGTATTTTATCTCATCTAAAATCTCACTTGATGAAATTTAAATAAAACTTCACTAAGTTAGATATTTATCGAATTTGTCCAAAAAAGCCATTCGCGAAGAGTGTTACATCTCTTTTTCTCGTGCGCGGAACGCATAAGCGTGTCTCTGTCTAGGGGGCGTGTTCGACTCAAATCAAGGCATCCCCTTAACGACCAACGTGCAAGAATTAGGTAAAAGATACAATAGACGCGGTGCGTCATAAGACTGTGATTAGTAGGGGGTCAGATATGGGGCACGCTGATCAAGCCAACACATCACCGCCCGTCCGTCTTCTATTAACTTTTCCACTCATAGTGCAATGCTACACTTGCATTTACTTATGCGTAAGCGCGCGCCCAGAGGCTCTATTATAAGTTTTACGGAAACAAAACGTTACGACCGCGTTTGCGTTTAGCTGTCAAATCCCATACCAATGGAGGGTAAAACGCAAACGCGATCGAAAAGTTTTGTTTCGGTAAAAGTTATACTCTAGAGCCTCTGTTCCCTATTTCAACAACTTGAAAATTGTAATCTGACAACGACAATTCTTACATTACTAGGTCGACAAGTAGAGGTGGCCGCTGTATATCGTTGCTTATCGATCCAGACATGTACAGTCAATCTATTTGATTCCTAATAGGCCACTATAGAACCATGTCATAGTAAAGTGATATGTATGTCACTGTCCTTGTAGGGAGATACTGTGAAAATTTGGATTGCTCGACCATTAGCGGTTTCGTTTAAACAACAGTCGCTATGATTATCTTGTAATTAAAATGAAATCTATGGTGGCCTACAAACCGAATTGGTTTACTGTATAGTCAGCATCATATAGTTAGTAGCAGCCAAAGTAGCCAAATATTTCGATACACGCTTTATTAGTGCAAGAATAAGGGTGTGTTACGATATATTTGGCTACTCTGGCTGCTACTAACTATACGATGCTGATTGCTGACTGTACCTACGTCGCATTATCGTTGTCAAGTGTTAGTCGAACGATCGAATAAGACCTCGTCGTATCGTATCATACTTCGCCCAAAGATAAACTGCATAACGAACAGCTTTTTCTCAAACATGCTCGGAAAAGTAGACCTTTTCGTGAAAATAGACTGCGAAACACCGTTACGAGCGTCACGAAATTACAAATCGGAAATGGGATTTGTATTGCAAATTGCCGGCGTCTATAACACACAGGCAATCCCTTGCATCCCGGCCTCTGCAGTGATGCACTATAATGTTTTAGTACTCGCTGGAGGACAACACCGAGCAGCGCGCGGAGAGCATCATGTCGACGAGCCTGCCGAGCGAGGCGCGCGAGGCGGAAGACGCCATGGTGAAGTCCGCGCCGCCGCTGCCCTCGCGGCCCAAGTCCGGCGACCCCAGGAGCCCCACCCGGCACGTTGACTGCTATCGGTATTTACCACAGTCCTACTACATACAGTCTGCAAGCTTTTTTTGAAGTGAAAACTTCTTTAGCGGCGCTGTGCACTTTTTGTGATGGGGAAAAATTATTAAACTAAAAGAAAAATAGTTCGAATTTGGGCGTTATTCCTAAAGAGATAAAGCTTAGAAAAATATTTACCAACGGCAAAAACAAATTGAAATTTTGGTTGCCACCGCCGTCTGCCGTTCTTGCAAATTCGAATAGTTCGAATTTAGACGTTATTCCTAAAGAGATAAAGCTTGGCAATGGCAAAACAAATTGGTATTGTGTTTGCAACCGCCCGTCGGCGCGCCGGACCCCGGCACCGTTGCGCCGCGGCGGCGCGTTGGGCCCGTCGCACCCAACGCGCCCGCGGCCCGTCCGCCTAAATAATTGATAATTGTTTATAAATTTGCGTCAAATTCATTTTTAGGGTGACACCGTAAGATGTCACGTGACCTGATCGAAAAACTGTTACAATGTTATTGAGTTTTCACTTCTGCCGGCACTCCCGGAGTGCAACCCGGTCTTTTTTATTTATTATTACGTATACCGAGTGCCGAATGAAATCGAACGTATGACCATTTCAATAAAGACCTTGTTGCACTATACGTAAGGTACAATATGCAATGACAGCTGAACTCCTGCTTTAGCGCTCATGGCGTCCAGACAAAATGGCGGGCACTGGAGCAGCCGGTGTCGCGCGCAAAATTTTGGCCAATGGGCGTTGAAGATTTTACCCGCGCAAACGCGCTGCCTTATGATTGGTTCAAATGTTTAAAAAAAAGGGGCTTTAAAAAAAAAACCTAGGTAGAGCCTATTCACTCTCCTCTTGAAAAGATCCAAGTTATATGTAACTGGGAAAAGGTTTGCCGGAAGTGAGTTCCATTCTTTGGCTGTCCTCGCGTGAAAACTGGAAGCAAAGCGCTTCGTGCGAATCAGGTAGCAAATGCTCTGCTTGGGTCAATGTTGTTTATTTCAATCCATGCTATTTTAATTTTATGAAATGACATGAAGTTTGCGGGCGAGACAAGGTGAGAGCATCATGTACAAACTCGTTCTCGGTCTGTCTCGGGATGTCGCGACGAGTGTGTACAGCCGGCATAAGATAAGACAAATATGATGTAATTTGCAGCGACTCGGGGCGCGCGAGCGAGCCGGACGGCGGCGACGTGGAGCCGCGCCGCCACAGCCGCGCCTCGTGGAGCGAGCCCGGCGACGCGCCGCCGCTGCCGCCGCGCGTCTCAGGTACCAGCCCCCCTATTCTGTAACTTGTTATATGTAGCGACTCGGGGCGCGCGAGCGAGCCGGACGGCGGCGACGTGGAGCCGCGCCGCCACAGCCGCGCCTCGTGGAGCGAGCCCGGCGACGCGCCGCCGCTGCCGCCGCGCGTCTCAGGTACCAGCCCCCCTATTCTGTAACTTGTTATATGTAGCGACTCGGGGCGCGCGAGCGGGCCGGACGGCGGCGACGTGGAGCCGCGCCGCCACAGCCGCGCCTCGTGGAGCGAGCCCGGCGACGCGCCGCCGCTGCCGCCGGGCGTCTCAGGTACCAGCCTCCCTATTCTGTAACTTGTTATATGTAGCGACTCGGGGCGCGCGAGCGAGCCGGACGGCGGCGACGTGGAGCCGCGCCGCCACAGCCGCGCCTCGTGGAGCGAGCCCGGCGACGCGCCGCCGCTGCCGCCGCGCGTCTCAGGTACCAGCCCCCCTATTCTGTAACTTGTTATATGTAGCGACTCGGGGCGCGCGAGCGAGCCGGACGGCGGCGACGTGGAGCCGCGCCGCCACAGCCGCGCCTCGTGGAGCGAGCCCGGCGACGCGCCGCCGCTGCCGCCGCGCGTCTCAGGTACCAGCCCCCCTATTCTGTAACTTGTTATATGTAGCGACTCGGGGCGCGCGAGCGGGCCGGACGGCGGCGACGTGGAGCCGCGCCGCCACAGCCGCGCCTCGTGGAGCGAGCCCGGCGACGCGCCGCCGCTGCCGCCGGGCGTCTCAGGTACCAGCCTCCCTATTCTGTAACTTGTTATATGTAGCGACTCGGGGCGCGCGAGCGAGCCGGACGGCGGCGACGTGGAGCCGCGCCGCCACAGCCGCGCCTCGTGGAGCGAGCCCGGCGACGCGCCGCCGCTGCCGCCGCGCGTCTCAGGTACCAGCCCCCCTATTCTGTAACTTGTTATATGTAGCGACTCGGGGCGCGCGAGCGAGCCGGACGGCGGCGACGTGGAGCCGCGCCGCCACAGCCGCGACTAACGACCACTAGAGTAAGTGAACTAAAACGATTTTTTGTGATATATAATCACTTAAAAGTTTGCATATTTAATTGAACAATTTCCTTTAGGTAGTCGTTACCCGAAGCTGGTCACGTAACCGGCGTAACGAAACCCTACTTCAAATAAAAGGGTCCGGCTTATGTACAGTCAGCGTCATATAGTTAGTAGCAGCCAAGGTAGCCAAATATACGAAATATTTTTCTACTCTGGCTGCTACTAAGTATATGACGCTGACTGTACGGCCCGATAATCAACGCCCATTCTCATATATCTCTCTTTATGCCTGAGTTAAAAAGAGACATACGCACGCGGATTATTGGGCAACAATATTTGAATCCAAATAAAACAGTACACAAAGATGAGGGTAAAGGTCGCGGCAGTCCGCTGGATGCGAGTAGCCCAGGACCGGTGATTGTCACACTATATCTCTGAGTATGTTTAGGTTCGGCGCGCTCGTGGGCGGAAGCGCCGCCGGCGGTGCCGCGACGCGCGCGCGACGACGAGCGCCGCGCCGACGACGCGCGCGACTCCGGCGTCAGCGTCGACCACAGCTACACCAACACCGACGACCACCGCCGACATCACGGTCAGTTACTCACCTAGAGAGAATGGAGGAACATCGGAAAGTGAAGAGCGTACCTAGGACGCCCCACAGTCGTCTCTCTTGGGCTTCCTGGGTGTCGCTGGTAGAACCGTTTGTGAACTCCAAAGTACCATTTGGCAAATGAGTTAGTGCAGAAGCGAGAAAAGTGGCGCACTCTCGTGTCGGACGCCAAGAGTCACTGTAGGTCGCATAGCCAACGTACAGTCAGGGTAATGTATTCACGTACCTTTTTATGCCTTATTGTCATAGTAACAAGAGCTAAAAAGGTACGTGTTTCAATTTCCTTGACTGTACGTCTAAATAAATAAATAAATGTTAGCGGAAAATCTTACACAAATCAAACTAGGCCCATAGTAAGCTCAGCAAGGATTGTGTTATGAGTATTAGACAACGATGTATATAATAGATATGAATACATAGAAAACTTCCATGACTCCGAAACAAATATTTGCGCATACAACTCGGAAACTTGAGAACGTTCCCGTGAACGACACATCACTAGTATACACCAAACCTGAACCTCCTTCTGTATAGTAAGGCACGAAGACCGGAGGTGGAGCGTATTTCTCACGTGTTCGAACCATGTTCCCTTTTTATCGGTTTTATTTCAATTAACATTGTCTAAGAATGATGTGGGTAATACTGAAATTAGATCTGATATAAGGTTAGACCTTATATCAGATCTTAAAAAACCGAACCTAAATAACCATCCTTTCATCGCAAATCTGAATTTCTGGGTATAACCGCCGAATACCAACAATCACGTGTGTGTAACTAACAAACCTCTTCAGTTTCAGATTTCGACTTGACGGTGGAATCGTTGCGCTACGAGGAAATAATCTCAATGATGTCGGAACCCCTCCGAGTGGACGAGGGCGAGACCCCGCCGCCCATTCCGCCGAAGGGCCTCGGCCATCTCAGCAGCTTCGACTCGGGCCACCACGAAAACGGCGAAACCAACTGCTAATAGGTAAGGTAAGCCAAATGGATATTCGGGACGGAAAAGTATTCATTCATTTAAAAATATTCGAGTTCAACTAGTGCTTTCTTAAACGCTAGAGCGCCAGCAAAAGCTTTATTTTATAAGAATCCTGCCAAACTATTGTAAATTAGATCATGTGACATCGACTTTAAAGTTCAAAGTTGCTTCCCGTATAATTCATTAGAATCTTTAGCGCCTACAAATAAATATATGGCAATGATTTTGGGACGCGCGTCATTGCCTGTTTAAAAGTTTACTCCGTCATTTACAACAACTAGTAACTTTAAGCTTGTATTATGGGAAATTCCTTTTATATTAGGTAATATCGAATTCGCTAGGAATATAATATTATTAAACGTATTATTTAATTAGGCGTGCATATCATTCATTTTAGAGGTGTAATTGCAAAGTGTGATTTGTGACATTTTATCTTTTCTTTAGTTTTTAACCGGGGCCATATAACACGTGATACATAATAAAATAACAACCTCAGATGCATAGCAGACTCGAATACACACTTTTTTCGTGTACACCAAGTGTAGTAAACAATTTAGCCTGTATTATTTCACGAGAGCAATGCAAGTAGTTTAAGAGCAGCTCTGAGAATTTATTAGTGTTTTAAAATAAGATTAGTTACGTGGAGATTTGTAACGGGAATTTTTTATGTAATTATTTAGGAGCGTTTTAGCTGAATATATATTATGCGCAAATGCTATTTTTCATATTTTTATTTTATTAGAGAACATGTATTTTTATTATTTTGTCGTATTATAGTATAATTATATGTAAACCGTGAAACCTATCAATCCTTAACGCTCTTCGATATTCGTTAGCTATATGATGGTTTTAAAATTGGCTACGCTATGTGATAAAAAATACATATAAAACCAGTAACAGTATTCCAGAGACAACTCGACACGATAATATACTGGCAGGTTTCACGGTGTAAAGTTACATGTAAATGTCGTTTTGTATGTGATAATTTGAATGAAATTATTTACTCGAAATCAATTTAATTGTAAGTGACGTTATACTTTGTGACATTTGAATCAGATATAAATCAATTATAAAGTGGAGCGAACTTTCCGTACAAAACTCTTTCGGACACCGACCAGAATTCCAACCAATGGACTTCTGGCATTCAAGACCAACCCCTCTGAAAGGACAAACGGAACCAATATTCTGTTCACCGAATCTTTCAACCAGTTCCTTCTTATTACGACTAGTGACATTTCTCAGACAGCATTAGAGTCCCAAATTACATTGAGAAGTCGTCATTAACGATGAATTTGTATTATGCTAAATACAAAATTAGTATAACATGGTTTTGTAATTATTTAAACAATATAGTCCGACAATCGTTTGTACGGAAAGTTCAGGCTGTATTCCACCTTAATATTTAATTTTCTTAAGCCTTTGCTCAACAAGATAATTAGTACATACTTTACTATGGCTGATCATAAAGCAATGTGTTGATTAACATGCCGATATAATATACTGTCATATTAAAAATAGTACTTCTTACATTTTTACAAAATTACGCTATTACAAAACCCGGAAGCAATGTGTTATACAAATATTTACTTGTTGGTGCAATGCAACACCGTTGTCTGCTGACAACGGTGTTGCAAAGTAGTAAAGTTGTAGTAAAGTGACCCCATTTTACGATATGTCCCATCAATTCTGAATAAACTTACTTAGTATGTTGCACAAAGTTAAAACCTAGTGCGTGTAATGCTAGTTAATGTGTAACGTCTTTCTTTCTTTCTTTCTTTGGGACGTATGAAAAGACCGCAATTAATAGACCTCTGAATGGTGCAATTTTTTAATTAATTTTACATGTATTTCTCTCTGTTTTAAGGATTTTTATAAGATCTTTTAACATTTTAAATGTTGTACTGTATTATAAACTTGAAATGACGTATTCCAAAATTTAAAAGTGATTTGATTGTAGACAAATATAATTGTCTAGAAATTATCGGCTTTAAGTTTAGATCTCTAACTTTTTACAAACTTCGTAATTTCTCTTTGAGACTGGGCTTTTACGCATTTTTACAATCGCATTCTTGATACTGTGTCTAATATTTATGTGAACCGACGTATTCCAATGTTAAGCGAACAACACTTTCTAACCCTTTTAACAGTTTTCCACGATAACGTGATATTTTTATACGTTTCTATTTGATACTGTAGTTTTTTTAACTTATACTGTTTACGACCTAGCCCTTAAGTTCGCGTTTTCAACGAACAATATACATGTTTATTCATATGTTATACACTTGTAACTCATACAATCGGTTAGTACATGCATGTTGGTGTAGTTGGTAAGCGATGGCCACTATTTTGTATTCAGTAACGTAGAATAGACAGGTATTAACAAGTGTTCCTACACGTAAAAACTTTTAAGTTTGTTTCTTTGGTTCAATATATTGAATTAGAAGTTGACCACCGGAACCACATAATCGTATGTATAAGCTAAAAAAAAAATACAACCGAATTGAGAACCTCCTCCTTTTTTTTGAAGTCGGTTAAAAACAGCCTGCACTGACTAAGCGAGCGAAAATCTTAATTTACCTATGTGTTTCTCTATACACAAGAAGCCTCATATCTTTGGTTCGAAAGTAACAAACTTAAAATAACATATCTGTATTATTTTAAAGGTCAATAGATAGTGCCAGAGTTGTCAAGGTGGTGCTGCTATAAATATATGTTTCCGTATCTTTATAAAATTATATGAGAAATGTAATCAGCCATATTGTGCGCACTTGCGCATCCATTACAAATATTTCATACACACCTAGTGCCTATGGAAAATACGCTCGGTGAATTTTCCTGAAAAAAACAATTGAAAAACCTTTCTTCAGGAAAATACAATTTACGGCACTCGTGCAATATTTTTGTCTTTGCTGTAAGTAACATTACCGAATGGGACAAAAATATTGCACAAGTTCCGTAATTGTATTTTCCTGAAGAAAGGTTTTGCTTTTTTTTACAAAGGGGACTTGGGAAGCAAAAACTTTTTGGTATGTTATTTTGAAAAAGTGGTTGGAATAACAATTCTTATAACATTAACTTATTGCATTCGAATCTGACCATTTTTATTTTTATCCCATACATTTTACTATGGATTTCAATTCTTGATCACTTTTCCCAATTTTTTTTTCTCAAGAACTATGAAAGTTTTGCCCCTTCACTATTTTTGAATATGCACTTAAATACGCAAAATAGTTTTTTTTTCATGAAAATTCACCGAGCGTTTTCCATACTATGTGCGGTGTCCTTTGTACCTTTGACAAGTATGTACTTCTAGCTAGTTTTGGCTTTCTTATTATTTATCTAATAAATTATATTATTTCTCTTGTGCCCGATACGCTCCGGCAGATTATACAATGAAATTTATTTTAAATTTACCTATTTCTGTTTTATTCGCGTTTATAATGTCAAGCTTAACATTTTACAAGCTTTTATTTAATGTAATAATGACTAAGTTACCTTATTTGGGATGAATTTGACTGATATTATCGATAGTTGGTACGCGAGTCGTAATTATTGTATTCCTTTAATATTATTATCTCATTAGGATAGACTATTATCATTATTCCATTTAACCTAATTCGTAAATGAACCAAAAATTATGTTGGTTATTTTTATAATCTTAAAAAAAAAATATTCTTTGTATTTCATATTTAGTACTTACACCATTTGATTCTTCCGGGACGATGCTATGGTCTTCCACGGGTTACGCCTTCTTCAGGCTGTTCAGTGTTCGTTACAATACTACATTTTTCGTACTGAGTATTTTGGTAGCACTAATTCAATTTTGCACTTTATACGACAACAATTTCCTATTACTGTTAAATGATAAATAATGAATCAAAAAATCTATTTATTTGAGCGCTTCTTACTCAAAGCGCTCCAATTTACATCTGTATTTATATGGCATTTTTTACCATAAACAAATATAACATTGACTATGAGAAGGTTCAGCACCATTTAATCATATTTATAAATATATTTTTTTTTTAATCTAGCCGCCGAAATGACCATAAAAAGGCATCCACCTCTTGAATGTAATTTAATACCATTGCATTTGTTTTGCTGGGCTTTAAAACAAAAGAAGCTACTTATTCTATTGCCTATTGTATAATGTACAGTCGATATCAAATATATGTTTACCCTTTTCCACCTTAAGCCTTTGAGAGATGAAACTATACATAGAACTAGTTAATTCCAATTGAATTGCCAATGTTTCTTATATGGTTGGCGGCCAGAGGTTAATACACAATGAACGAAATAAATGTAAAGACAGACTTTAAAAAGTTTGAATCAGTATTATATAGGACTACATTTAATTAAAATGTAAAATTTAGTTTTGGCTGTACTGTACTTGCACTTCACTGTTTTATGATTGGTGTGAAATCTGAATGAAATAATTCCTAAAACTAGTGTTTAGTGGAGGCCAATCAATGTTAAGTACAAAGCTTAGTCTTAAATTAAATGGAAATTATTAAATAGTGAAGACATGTAGCCATTTGTAATTGAAACGATCGGAATACATATATAGAATGGATCGTACATGTTGTTTGATTTTAAATCTGGTTATTGAAACATTGTGTGGGTGGTAAGGCTTGTCTGGTAGTTTATATTATTATTATTACATTTACCTGATGCTCTCCAGAGCACTCCCATATACACTCCAGTGTATATGGGGTAAGTTGAGGGACATCTCGCGTAAGAGTTACGCCAGGCTCGTCTCCGAGAGAACGTAGTTTTCGTATTGATATATAATACAGTTGTATTGAAAAGACCTAACTTGGAGACTCCGCGAATCTGCTGGCAAGGAAATTACGCGCAGATTTTGTAAAAGAGGCGCTGTTCAGGATTCCTTTTTTCGTGGGGAAAACTGTTCCAGAGATGAGCCACCTCAACGGTGAATTAATAAGATGTAAAACTTGTACGTAGTACGTTGGTACGTATATTTTTCGCCATCGCCAACACAGTTCACTGACCATGCGTGCACTTTGTGTGTGTGCAATGTGCATTGTGATAAGGTTCAATATAAATACAGGATGGTCAGTTAACTGTGTTGGCGTTTGTACAACAACCTGCAATTCTTGCGTTTAAATAAGTCAATAAATGGGTCAGGACCAAATTCTTGGCAAGTAGTTAGCCTGGTTAGTCGATAGTTAGCCATACAAACTGAAGAAGTGGACAAAGTTCCGTTGTGACACAAAAATTAACCATAGAATTGTATCGTTAATTTTCGTGTCACAACGGAAAACTTTCATAGAAAATTTAATTGAGTGAGTTAAGCTGGCCAAGACTTTGGTCCTTACCCAAATATGATGATAAGATTCAACAACCTTACTGCGATGCCACAGTTATAAAAAGCAGATGCTTCAGTAATTAAAATTCGAACACATTCAATTGAGAGTAAGGTGTCCGGCGGCGAGGCATCAAGGCGTCGCGTGCGGATCGATTACTGTATTTATGAAGCAGATTTCTAAATAATAAGCGGCGTTGGACATTACTCTTCCAAAACAGTAAAGCACTAAATTGATTTAAATGTTAGTTTTAAAGTCGACTTTACAACATACGTAATATGGTCTAAAATAATTCAGGGTTTAGATTAAGTGCGCTCGTAATTGAGGGTTCCGACGGCTCTATGTTGGAAACACGTGTCTCGATTCGCTGCCTTTGAATTACTACCGATTTTAAAGTAGGTATGAGTACGGAGTTTTTTTTGATAAGCAAAATTATGTTTACGTTGTTCCACTTCTAATTTTTTTAAGTAAATTCGACATGAAAACTCGATCCCACACCTCTTGAAGACCTGATCAGGCACTCTCTTAGGCCGGATTCTAAAACAGGTGAGTATCAGGATTTAATCAGAGTTTAAACGTCCAATTTTATTGAACTAATCTTGGAATCACCTCTGTTCTGTTTTGGTCGAATTGATTTCAGCCATACAATTGAATAAAATAAATATGAAAACCATTTCTACATTGTTGTTTTTATAAGTCAACATAGATCATCGATGGACAGAAGAAACTAGCCCAAAAACAATCTATTCACGGTCCACGAGCTTCTCCAAAGGCTAAGAATTAAATTAGATACCTACAAATGTAAGCCTATCCAACAACAGGTTTAAAACGTCGATAGCTATAATTGCAGAAAAAGGTAAATGGCTACTCACATGCGACTCAAACATTATAATTTTCTTTACAAGCCCTTTAAGTGGAGACTGGATGTATACTTAAGTAAGTCATCTGCAGACCTTTGTTCTTACGTGATGACTTACCGCCGGGCCCGCCCCGGCCGGCCTAATGGACGTTGTTTGACAAAATGTGACGCCTTAATGAGAGAGAAGCTGTGACCTGGTGTTACAACATGGTGTAATGTAATCGAAAGTTACGTGCGGGTTATACTTATTTGTTTAAAGGTTAACATGGAGAGGTTATATGGAGCAGGCCGTAAAGCGCGATTTGGTAACCTACCTAATGCCTATAATCTGCATGCTTTTATTTTTTTGTCTGAAGATGAGCTGTGTTAAGTAGGTACTGTTCTTGATTCGCCTATAGATATCTCATAAGCGGACCATTATTTGAAAACTTTTTTGCACTTGAGACATTCAAGAGTACGATATTAGTAGACATATTTGCATACTTACGTCCTCGTTAAATAGCAACGTTTCTATGTGTTTCTATATCTATTTTACTGCCTAGTGACTATGAGTAGGTACTATTTATCAGAGCATCAGAACTAGGGTCAGATGTTTTAGACACCAATGCCCATATCTTAGGGTATCGCCATGATACCATACCTATCTACTTCTAATTTAAGTAGAAGCATATCGGCTGCAGTTACTTACTCACTTTAATATGCACAGAAACATATGTCATCAGTTTTGAAATATATATAAATACTTTTGAGACATCGTTAAGCATTGGAATCAGCAGCAGCGCTACGATAGAGCAGTTCAATACGTAATAATAACCTATGAATATATAAAAATGAAATAGTTCATAAACAAACTGCCGCAGCACGTGAGGAGGCAAAAACCACCTGCATCTTGCAATTAATAACAATTATACCGGGCGTCAATACGGTGATAAGATCGCATCACTTTGCTATCTGCTATGATCCGTGTGATCTTCCCGATCATCGTACGGTTATCAATGGAAATGGGTAATTGTGTCAGATACAATGTTGTCCTGTAGCAACTTGCAGCCGGCTGAAAATGATTAAAATATCTTATAGGTTCGGGTATAGCGTTCGAGATGTGGTGTTGGGACCGAATGGAGAAAATTAGCTGGAGAGGGAAGGTAACCAATGAAGAACTGCTGAATACAGTGAATCAAACCAGGCAGTTAATGAGAAACTTAAAAAAGATGATAGGGCACCTCATATGACATGACAAGTTCATACCCAATATAATTGAAGGAAAGATAGAGGAGAAGCGAGGAAGAGGGAGACCTAGAATAAACTACATCGAGCAGCTCAAAAAAAGAGTTGATGTTAGGTCGTATCGAGATGTCAAAGAGGTTGCCTGACTCGGAGTAGCTGGAGGGCCTACTTTGAGCTACACCGACAAGAGCTTAGCTCTTAAATAAGCAGAAGATCTTATAGGTTCTAGGCAGGAGACTTACAGATAAGTCGTGTTCCATGAGAACACCATAATTTTGTATTTGAGTACTTTTCATCATGCAGGTAGGTAAGTCTGCTACTGAATGTGCACCTACAACGTTTTGTATCAGTTTTGATGGCCTAACCCTAACCCATCGTTTGTAGATACAATAAAGTCTTTCGTTGAATGACTGGCAGCTGTTTCTCTAATTTCTGTAAGAATATCCTAGGCACAACAGGTTTCATCAACTAAATACTAAATACTGTGATTAATATACTCCAAATCCACCTTGACAAGCAAACCGACTTCAAATGTTGGGGACCAGCACTAAGATTTAAAATTTATGATGACAGTGGGCTCGCGGATTTTATTCTAATGGAGACAAATTATACCGCCATGTTTTATTTGTTTTCTCGGAAAGATGTTTTCAGTTCGTGTAAGAAGAATCATTGCTCGGCTATTAAAAAATCGGAAAGAATCTGAATTCATTAGTTTTATTACTATTTTATAGGTGGACTCCACAGCGTGACCATCGACACTTGTTCCGCTGTACGTAAGTGTCTTTTTATTGCCTTTGTGTATGTTAACCACGGCGTTAAATATCACACAGTTAATACTTACGATAATTGGTAAGTCTCTGCCTAGAATACCTACCGTGGACCGAGTAACACTTATCCACAATTTTTCCTATTTCTACCTAACATAGGTAATATTTTTGTAACAAAGTACATACAAATGTTCGCCTAACCTATGCGTTAGGCGCAAATGCTGCTAGAAATCAAAATGGAAAGATATACTTAACGCTTGGATGTACTGTCGCCAACACAGCTAACTGACCATCCGTACACTTTATGTGCATTGTAATAAGGTTCTATATAAATGCAGGATGGTCAGTTAACTGTGTTGGCTTGTACTGATACAAAGATTACAAAACGGATGATCAAGACGGTAAGTATAATATAAGTTTTTTTATTTTTATTTAGGCAAGAGACAGTACTTATCTCTTTAAAATATCTATATCTTTAAAATATATATGTACAAACATTAAAAAAGTAATAGACCTGACCCCGTATCATGGTCGGCCTTATCACACGATAAGTGACAGAATAGAGCGTCCGTCACTGGCTGACACCGTTCGATAGAACAACTAAATAAATTAATATAACACTTATAAATTAAGAACGGTAGTATTGTTCACATCCAATCAAGTACCGTCAAGCAAACCGAAACAAGCACCCGTCCCGCGCTTGCTACTTTGATGATACAAGTATGACTTACTCAATAAAATTGTGTTAAATGCTTTATAGTAGTTAGAGGCAAAGACATGCGGGTTATTTTGGCACTGGAGGCTAACTTTGGCCTTCGCGAATTACTCTACTGTCCACCGCTTTTTTATGCATTTGAACAGGGGCAGATTTGCATGTTGATAGTTTTAGGTAAACTACTCTCGTTGTTACTGTTTTGATGTGACATTGCTATGTGCGATTCTCATGTGGGTCAAAGTGACCTAAGTTTTTGTATTATACTAGAGCGCTTGTAAATACCTATTCTTGGTCTATGTTATGCAACCTTTTTGAATTTACTACCCAAAACATGAACGTGACATTTAAACAAAACTTAAAACATCAGTCTGTGCTGTCACATTGACAAAGTATTTTTCTAATTGCTGAAATTAAAATCTATATTTGTTTAAAATGGAAGTGGCATTACCAATGGAGTCTAACCCTGATACCATGAACAAGTACTTGCAAAAGTTAGGAGTACCCGAAAATTGGCTAATGGTGGACGTCATAGGGCTGGAAGACGAGGCCTTGGGCTGGGTCCCGCGCCCGGTCCTGGCCGTGGTTCTGCTGTTCCCGCTGTCGGACGCGTACGAACAGCACCGCACTAAAGAAGAAAGCGAATTGCGCTCCACGAAAAAAGAACCTCCTAAAGACGTGTTCCACCTCAAACAAGTCCTAAGCAACGTGTGCGGGACCATTGCTCTGGTGCACAGTATCGCTAACAACGTCAACAAAATACAACTCGGCGACGGACTCTTGAAGAGCTACATTAACGACGCCGCAGGCTTGGATTCCGCGGCCAAAGGACAGCTTTTGGAGAGCTCTACCGCAATCCTGGAGGCATATAAGGAGTTAGTTCGCAGCTCCAACAACGAGGCGGAGAATACTGGGGAGCCGGTGAACTACCACTTCGTCACGTTTATTCACAAGGACGGGCATCTGTACGAGTTGGACGGACGCAAGTCGTTCCCTATCGACCACGGACCCACTACTCCGGAAGGGCTCATGGACGACGCAGCTAAGGTCTGCCGTGAATTTATCAAACGGGAACCCGACAACATCGGGTTCAATATTGTGGCATTAGTGCCTGCCCAGTAATAGCTTCTGTCACTTAAATACTTTGTTGTTTCCTCCCTTTCGCGTTATCTCATTTAAATACACGTATTGCACATATTATGTCTTTAAAGTAATTTTATTTAGCGAAGGTAAGCCATTACCCAAGCTTTTTGCCCTCTTTTGCAATGAATGCATCATCGCTAATGAAATAATCGCCGGCAGTGGCAAGACTGGCAAGTGACGCGCGCGCTTGTCGTCGTCACGCGATTCTTCGATATGGCACTACGAAAAATGGCGTTCATTAATTCTCTTCATTAGCGAATACGCGCAACTTAGCCGCTTGCACCAGCCGTCGATTTAAGTCTTCCATTCATAATTAATCTCCTCGTATTCAACAAATCGCCTCTCGGTGTTCGAAACGCTATGTTTACGTCTCAATTAAGAAATCGGCGCACTCTCGCAACACGGCTCCCGCATTCCTCCTTAGAATTCTCTATCTTTGGAAACTAATTAAAAATTCGCCTCGCCTTCTTGGCCCGGTGTTCAATCGGGACGATATAACTTCATTTAAAAACGAGCAATCTTGTTGAAGATAAAGGCTGGCGAGAACGAGAAAACAACGAAGAGCAGCGCGCCACACGCGGGCGGCCCGCGCCGCGCCCCCGCGCCCGGCGCGACAAAAAGAAAAACTACGGGGAACTTCAAACTTTTAAATGGAACGCGAGAGAATTCACCGCGTTAACTATGTCGATACTGGGAAGGACGCGACATCGGTAAGTCACGTCACCAAATAAATGACGCCGGGGCTGAAATAAATATATAAATATGTGTAAATAAAGAAAATAATACGGCGGGGACCCGAAATGCTTTAAATATTCAAATGAAGCGAGCCGAGGTGAAATACGGAGGTGCGCTCGCTCGAGTTGAGCCCAATTAAATCGGTGCCACTGAGGTAGAAATTAAAAACAAAAGGAGGATGATGGGGGTCCGGCGCGCATTTTTCTCATGAGTATTATTAGCGCGATGTCAACCCACAAAAAACGGATTTAGAGGCTTGTTGCGGCGATCCCTATCGATAACAACCCGCGTTTTGTACTGTTTTGATAAGTGTGATGGCTGGGCCCGCGACGTTTTGTTGACGTTTACACTCCGCGTACAGCGGTGATCGATACGCTGGCCGCGCGGAGGAATTCGATGGATTCCTTGAGGCAGTTGCACTTTGAGTTGGTTAATATTTAACCTTAAACTCTTCGCCAGCGTCAAGTTAGGAGTTTATAGGAGTAACGTCATAGTACAGGTTCAGTAAGTTATGAGAACGGCTACCAGAAATTAATATATTTGTATCTGCTGTTTCAGAGAACTACAATTGCAGCATTCAGAAGGTATGTAAAGATTAGTTAGATTAGGCATTCTGGTATTTAGGTATTTTGAGAGTTAGTAATTTTGAGATCTAGAATTATTGGAGTATTAGGCAAAATTTAATTATGTTACAAATTAAGGACCCAAGCCGCACGTAGCAGCAGGTCTGAAGTGATAGTCATTTTTGTTGGTTGAGGGATTTTTTAAGGTAGGCTATTGCTCCAAAATGAACTCCCTAGCTACGGCCTTGTGTTGCACGTATAGCTATCAGAAATACTTACATAAACTAATCTGACCTTCAACATTTCATGAATATGACGGAGATACCACTGGAAAAGTTTAGAGATGTTCTTTGGTTTAGAGTATATAGGCGTGTCTAAAAATACATTATAGGCAAGCCGTTGGGAATCGGTTTGTATGGGCGCTCCGCCACTGATAGCTAGATACGTGTCTAGATAATATTCATCATTTTGACGGCGTCTATTTTTCGTCAGCAAATATTGATAAAAGATATGTTCAGAGTAAACTTTTGTTAAATCCCAAAACAGTATACCGGTGCTGAATATAGATTGGTCAAAGTTTATGCGATGTGTCGTGCCTTAATTAACTCCTGAGCAGACAATTACCTACTTTAGAATCGAGCGTTATAAACGCAAGGAAATTCGCCCACCTGCTGAACGTCTAGATCCTAATAGGAACTCACAAGTTCAAGTACCTATTAGTGCTGCTGCCCGAGGCTCCTATAGCATAGCCAAGTATTCAGAGTATTAATAACGCCAAAGGGAAAAAACAAGAACAACCTTAACCAAGTTGGCCACGGTCATCACTCATGGCACGGACTGCTGAGAACAGAATTATTATTTGCCTTATGATACTTAGAATGTACCCTTTTATTTACTTTAGCATACTCCTGGCTGCACTATAGTAGATAGATATTGTGGTAGTCGAACTTCATTATGAGTGTAAAAGTTTCATATGATGATTTAGTTCGTTATTATAATTCTCGTGTGAAGCCATTTACTTTCGTAAGCCTAGTGCGACTAAATGGCGATAAACCTATTTTAATAATGAGTATTTCTTATTAATATGGGTATCGTTAACCCGTATTGTGAGTGTAGTCCATCTCATCGTTTATATTAGTCAGTACCTAAAGCGGGAATTCATTAACACCCGCCGCGACCTCTGCCGGCACCCGGTCGATTTATTCAAACAAAACACATTTATTTTAGACGCAACACCCACAATGAGGATCTAAGTGCTTATTGGGAGAGTTAACTACCATTGAAATATGAAACGTGAATCGGATATCTTTTTAAAGTATACGCTTTTCACCGCAGCCGTGTAAGCTAAGGCTGTTCTTTAAGGCTTTGATGGAGAAGCAGTGGATAGTGTGTAGTCAGGAAGTGTGCCGTCAGCGGAGGGCATCAGCGTGGCAGTGCGAGGCGCGCGACGGGGAGTCTACGGAGGCCTACCGACGCTCATCACTATTCAATAAGCTCCATTTATTGAAATTACATAATTTGTGTGTGAATAATGACGATTGTGATGAATCTTCGTGGGCGATGCGAGCGACTTAAGCCCGGTTAACTTTTGACCGAGTGCGTATTAATAAGCTGTCCGTGGTCGAGGGTCACTCCACTGTAAAATGGTAGTAAGGGTTCTGTATCTACGGTGACTTTACTTTGTTTCTCATTTGGTTATGAGGCGTAATAGTAATCACGTGGCAAACGAACACTTAAGTCGTGTGTATTGATTTCTGGTGGTGTCTGAATGAGCAAGTGGTTCAATGGTATTCAATTATGTGTGAACGCTCCGCGTAGTTAAAAAGGAACGTACTTACACCTAATTTACTGAGCTTTGGTAAACCTTTTGGCAGTGGCATACGGTACGCAGTAAACTACGAGTAGTACAAACAGCAATATATATTGCTGTTTGTACTACTCGTAGTTTACTCTTAGTTTATTTATCAGTATCAGAGTAGAAGTTTAGTTTCATAAACAATAAAAGCTTCGATAAATCAACCTCCGGTAACGTCTGAGCTTAGTTACATACTATTAACCACCAGAGGGGCTAGTACGCTAAGTTTTATGTTGGACATAAAGCATTCGTCCCATTCTGGCCAATATGCGAGTGCAAGAGGGACACATGCTTTATGTCGGACATAAAACCTAGTGTGCAGGTACATGCGAAAATACAGCAAGTAGAGGCGAATCGATATAAAACTAAAACAATAAATCATTTTCAGTTGTCCCTGAAATATTGCAGGCAAGACAATTTTGGGCTTGAACAGGTTCTTAGCATGCACCCTCTAGAATTCTCTAGATGCGGATTAATTCTTCGCAACTGTACTGAAAATAATAAATACATTTATGTACGTTACCTGCTAAAGCTTTTTCAATGCAACTACCAGAAATTCGCCAACGTTTATAAATCGTCGCTGAATTTATCATAGTTGTACGACATCGCGGATTCGCAACGAACATTACCGTCTTTATGAATAAAACATCTTTCCATTGCCGAATGTACGGGTATGTAGAAAGTCTGCTGTTATCTTTCACAACCACGTATCTTACTTGACTAAATAATGAAAATAGCAACCATGTGCGGCCCGAAACTAAGTTCAATATTGAACGGTAGTTCAAGAAAAGCACGTAGTTGTGGAAGTAACAGTGTGAAGTGGGATGATATCTTGCGCGGACGCTGCGTTTACGATTTCCACGAACGGCAGCGGTAAGGCACGACGCGGAAACGGTAAATTGTCTAAATTAAATGTAGGTAGATGTCCGCTCGTGACGTGAGATTGGATTTAATGTTAACATGACGTTTTTTCATCTGGGCATTTGTTAAATTCTTTAAAGGTGGTGTCACGTGGAATCTGGTTTTGAAGTTTCCCTAGTCAAGAAATCTTCACTAATTTTCCGTTGAAGTTTATCTCATCTAAAAATTGGTTTAGTTATGATTTCGTAGCGAAGTTGCTTCAATCAATAAAACGTCTAATCTTCAATATAATATACCTATTAATAAGGATCACAACGTAACGCATGACATGTCTGCTAATAATATAACACATTGAGACCAAATCAAATATCAGGCCCTCAAAGATAATTAGCAAGTGGAAGCGGCTATATACTACTTATAGGCACTCTTTGCGGCGGGGAGCATTGACTTTGCGAGCACTGCTTTCAATGGCAGCTACCAATAGTTCGTCATTGAGTCTCGTCCCCACGGCCCACAGTGCTTAGTGTAAGGCCTGAGTGGACGCCCCGCTCAGAGCGGGGCGTCCACTCAGGCCTTGCACTTAGAGCGACCAGTCAATACCGTGCTCTGTTGAGAGGAAACTAGAAATGAAAATGAAAATGAATATTTATTACATTGCTGATATATACATATAAATGTGGTCTTATAGTTATTTAGCAACATGGCCTACTGTTTATAGGCATGCAAAGAGAGTGGAACACGGACTAACATAATAGAAGCCGTTTGGTAGAGCTGAATTGAGGCTGGCGCTGCTGCACATAGAGCAGAGTGGAGTAAACTCATAGCACGGGGCCTTTGGAGTACCATAGGAAAATAACAAGAAACAATAATTCACTACAAAATCTGTCAACACTTTTGACACTATGTTCAGAATAATTCACATGACACGTTTAAAGTTTTAAACGAAAGTTCACAACGAGTTATTTTAAAATTACTCGTATAGATAACATTAATAATACATTATTATGTGGACACGTTTGGTACCTACGCCGTCGGCTCCACGCGCACGCCTCCCAAAGATCCGGGACACCATTTTCCCGTAAACAGGAAACATAATTATATCAATAGCAAAACAATTTTCTGATAGCAGTTTTACGCGAACTAAAAACCCGATAAAAAATCTAATACCACTCAATATCCAGTCAATTTAACGCCCAATAAATCTCAGCTCAGACCTCATAAAACCCTATCTACGAATCGTAGTTTCGGTAGTCAGTCGGCAAACAGTGTCACTGGCCGCCCGCGGCGCTTCCCCCAATTATGGCTCGAATTAATTCCTTTTAAAACAAACAGCCTTTACTGATTTTACTGCATTAGCTCGACAGGACTCATAAACTCAGCTTTTGATTGATAAATCCTCGGGACGTAACGACCGGGCGTCGCTCGCGTAATGGTCGCTACTGGACCACTTCGAGAGCCCCGCGCAGTCCGCACCTTTGACTCAAAGCGAACAATCTGCATAATATAATAGTCGATCCGCTAATACTTTTATTTAAACCAGTCAAATAATCGTTAACATCACACCGCGACACGGAGTTTTGAGTAGTCTGGTTAAAATCATAATAAGATTCGACATTTTATAAGATCTCGTTACGTTTAAACATCGAAATGACCAGCGCTTATATTTATTTTACAAATGGCATTCCATTCAGTACTTCTCAAACATATCTGGCACGCCTTATCGGCTCCACAAAGACTCGTGTCAGATAGTATTGGACTTCTTGTTCTTTTAAATAACATTGTAGGTACCAGCAACGAAATCCTCCTCACCTAAAACGCTAGATGAGGAGGATTCCATTGCTGCGGGATGATGATCCCGAAGGGCTCCTCGTTACCCAATCCCATGAATTGGCGGAGGCACTAGTTGATGACGAAGCGACTATATGATAACAGAATATCCGCAGGTTTATTAACTTCTACAATAGGTAGACCAGGTACTTAAGTGTTGTGTTTGTCGACTCGAATGTACGTAGAATTGTCATTGTCAGGTGGCTATTGACGAGTTGGTGGAATAGGGACCTGAAGGTATTAATATAATATAGTGACAATAATTACTTGTGTTATGTTAGTAGATATAAACATTTGTAGGTATGTGACATACGTAGGCGAATTGAAAAGTGTTGAGCCTAAGGTCGAATATAAAATAAAAAAACAAGAAGTAACGCTGGCAGGTTATACGCTCATATATTTTCATCATTTGTTTTTGTCCTGTCACAATTGTGAATAATTAACCATTAAGGTTTGCGATTTCCACAACAATGGATAAAATTTAGCACCGTTCCGTAATCAAGTACTTCGAAAAGAAGGGTTTCACACCAAAGCACAGAATAAATAATAGTACAAGTACAGAAGACCCTCTGTTTTGATGTTCACGAATGCCGCCTTTTTACGTGCCTATTAATTATTATTAGCAACGGACCGCACGCCAGCCGCGCGTCATTGAGTTCTATTGCCCGGCGCGAAGGTCGACATTACCCCGCACCTTGCCGAAGATAGGGTTGTCACTTTTTTAAACGTCGTCGGTGGCAAACGAGCGTACGGTCCGCGTAAGCGGATACGGTAGCTTTGCATCTATTCTGTGGCGCAAGCATCGACTATGTGCATAAATTTTACACTTAGCAGCTACTTAGGTAGCACCGAAAACATAACAGGCGTGTGACCGCGAACCGTAACGAAGATCGTAAAGTCTATCTCCGTCTCTGTCACACTTACTATTCGAGTGAGTGTCCAATAAGTACTGATTTATTTAATCACAATTCGGGATTTTCGTTTGATGTATATGTATACATATGCAGATATGCCGTTGACAGATACCTATTTAATTCAAGTATAACACTGTGCTGTTTTACTTGATTTTTGTGTTCGATTTACTATGAAAATATAGGTATAAATGAGCATTTAGTGCTTACTACCTCACCTTTCGGTATCCTTTTCACGCGTCGGAACATAGAAAAACGTGCAATCCGAATTTTGGTCATTGTTTGTGCAACCCGCAGCAATGCAATATACCGTTGCCCTTACTTTATACATCGTATTTACGCGCTTGCGACGTTGGTATGCGGGAGACACGCGCGCGAGTGTCGCGGGCCACGGCGGGGCAACCACTGAATAAGCAGATCCGGATCTGCCGCCGGCATGTACTTATAATTTCACGCAGATCGGCGGAGTGACCCCCCCCTGACCAAAGGAAGTTACGACGACATGTGTAAGACATTAGGGGAATCCGCTCCATCATATGCCACCGAAAAAAGATGGGTCGCGGATTTCAAGCGTGGTAGAGAAGCCGTTCAAGACGAACATAGGAGTGGCAGGTCATTAACGGCTACTACAGATTAAAATGTAAATAAATTATTAGAAATGATTATGAATGAAAGGTCAGTGAGACAGCGGAAGCAATAGGCATCTTCTATGAACGAGCACAGAACGTCATCACCAACGTTCTTGGATTTTACAACGTTCACTTAAAGCTAAACCACAGCGTTTGCCTGAGTTGCCTGGAATGGTGACAGAGGAGGATACAATCAACGCCCTGGTAAACACAGCCATCATAAAGGATGCAATTGTGAGTCTTGATCACACAAATACTGAAATGTTCACTCCATACCAGCCACTACCTGAAACTGACTTAAATGAGGTAATACGAGCTCTTCGCCTTTTTAAAAACAAGAAAGCACCAGGTCCTGATCAACTAAGAGCAGACGCATTGAAACTTGCTGGGCCAGCGTACCATAATGCATTAGCCCGCATTATCAATTACACTCTGCGCACTGGATACTTTCCTAAAAGATGGAAGCTGGGGGATTGTATTTTCCTACACAAACCAGGCAAGTCCCACACAGATGCTGCGTCGTATCGTCCGATTACCTTACTTTGCATAATGGGGAAACTCTGTGAACGGATTATGTATAGTCGAATCCTCTCAGATATTAATAGACTAGAACTCATTCCAGAATATCAACATGGCTTTACTAAGCATAAAGGAACTGGTACCCAAATATTACGAACTGGCAAAGTGATTACCGATGCTTTGGCTAAAGGAAACAGCGTAGCAATCATTTCTACCGACCTTAGCAAAGCATTTGATTCCATAAATCACACGGGGCTGAGTAGGAAATTGTTCGATGCTGGAATGGCAAACAACGTTATTCAACTCATTGAAAATTACCTTTCAGGCCGAGAGGCTCGTGGCAAATACCGCACGATGTACGGAAAAAAGATGCCAGTTCCACATGGAGTCCCGCAAGGCTCTATTTTGGGGCCGATCCTTTTTAACCTGTATGTGAGCGACATCCCGAAAAATCACATAGCTGGTATCACGTTATCACAATATGCTGATGACCTCTGCATTCTTAATGAAGCATGTCGACCAGATACTGCATCGCGACGAGCAGCATGGGCTGCAAAAACGATCATCAATTATTACAAGGAGTGGGGTTTACAGTGCAACGTCAGCAAGACAGACTGCGCCATGTTCACTAATAAACGCAAATATAGTCGTACAGTTAAACTTGAACGCGAGAATTTACCGATTAAGACAAGCATAAAATATCTCGGAGTACACCTTGACCAAAGACTAGTAATGAAAGAACACGCAAAAACTACTGTTAAAAAAGTTAAACAAGTCCGCGGTATGTTGGCGCCGATTATAGGGTGGTATAGCAAGGTGTCACTCGAAACAAAAATTAAAGTGATAAAAGCAACGCTGTTACCGATCATAGACTATGGCATAGTGCAACTTTACCCTCGGGTGTGTAAATCCAAGCTGAGCGAACTAGAAAGACAATACCGTATGGCATTGAAAGCTGCTGCAAATTTTCCACGCAATACGAGTTCAAAAGTGATCTGGGAGATGCTTGATGAAGATCCGTGGTACCTACGTGCTAGAGACCTTCATGAAGACATGCTACGTAAATTAAGTGATCTGCAAATTCCTGGTCTTACTCAGCCTGGTGATAAATATGACAAACCAAACCACCATAATCCCATGTTACCTAGTTTGCGCGCTGGCGATATAGATTATGTGTGCAAACAACAAAGAGGTAAACCACTCTCCAAGCGAATGGTCCCTCCTCGTATACCTGTAATATAATATAGATATCAAATATGTAGCAGTGTAGCGTGAGCCAGTTCATGTCTGAGCTGAGCCCCATTTACTTTACAATTAGATCTTATAGTAAGACACATGTGTAAAATAGCAATGCTTGTACTTGGCGGCCAAAAAAACTGTAAATCCAATTATATATAATAAAGTTCCTTCTATTCTATTCTATTCTATTCTTGGATTTTACAAAGTGGCTGCCAGGTGATGTCACAGGATAACACACCACACGATGTCACAGGATAGTTTGGACTTATTTAAAGCTGATCCTCAAGACTTTCTCAGTCGTTTCGTATTAATTATGGCTGAGACTTGGGTTCACCACAACACAACACACCAAGAGTTAAAAAATACAATCCAAGCAATGGAAAAGGTCAGGGTCGCCACCTCCTAAGAAAGCCAAAGCCATTTTGTCAGCCAGGAAGGTGATGGCTTCAGTTTTTTGAGACAGCAGAGGGGTTATAATGATAGAATTCCTTGAAAAAGGTAAAACCATAAATTCTGACTACTATTGTTCCCTCTTACGACGTTTGCGTGAGGAAATCAAAATAAAAAGGCCTGGTATGATATCAAAGAAAGTCTTGTTCCACCAAGACAACGCTCCTGTCCACACAGCAGCGAAGTCAATGGCACAGATTCGTAATTGTGGGTTTGAATTGTTGCCGCTCCCACCCTATTTATTCGCCTGATTTGGCCCCTTCCGACTATCATCTTTTCCCCAACCTAAAAAAAACATTTGGGAGGATATTGAGGTGCAAGGTGCAAGCTGTAACTGCATATTTTGATGACCTGGAAGATTCTTTTTTTTACACGGAATAATGAAATTAGAGGAAAGATGGCAAAAGTGTGTACAGATGCTTTTGGCAACTATGTAGATAAATAAAATTGTTATAAAAAGTATAGTTTTCATTTTAAAGGTAAGGCTCAAAACTTTTCGATTCACCCTCGTATTTGACTGCCACAACCTAGTGTATCAAAATCGGGCAGTCAAATCTGCCAGCTATCATTTTTAGGATAACTACTATATTATAATTGTTGTGTTTATTACAGACACGGTGATTGGTATGTTATAATAGATAATACTCGTTTACGGATGTTCCGTTTCTGCACGGCTACCTGTACCTACATTTATATTATCTAACGCATATTAACTACCGATCAGTTAATCCCAACAAAATAGTTTCGGATAAGCGGTCCCGAAGATTCCTCGAATCTGTGTACGTATCGTTGTGTCAGGTTAATTGGTGAGTGGCGGGGGTGGGGGGGGGGGGGAGCGGGTAGATTAATGAACGGCTACCGCGCGCTTATCGCGCAGCATCTGGCGCATGACTGATCATCTGTCGTGCGCGCGCGCGGGACTAGGGACGATGGCGACGGTCACTTGTCGATGTTTGTTTAGGGACAAACTACTCTTGAACACGGATTTATAGAACTTCTTGTGACATATACAACATTCTGATACCCGTACTGGTAATCCAATGAAACGTGAGACACTTGACTCACAAAATCTTACAATCTAGTCAAGTTATCGCGCTCTTCACCTGATATTAATACTTCGTTGTAACATTTCTGAGTAGCCAATTAACGACGTTTGTTGGCGACCATGATTAGAAGTAAGTGTCGACACAGAAAGATAGAGACAAAATGCGAGTGTCAGGGCACATTGATGAAATAGGAGCTTGCTCGTCTTTCGGAAAGGCACATCGAGAACACGATTAGCAATAAAAACCAATTAGTTGGGTTTCCTCTGTACCTCTAATAAACTTTAATTAGATACGATAGTTTGACGACCGGTTTAGCCTAGTGGGTAGTAAGCCTGGCCATGATACTGGGGGTTCTAGGTTACAATCCCTACTGGGATATTAGATATTAGGGCAAATATTTATGTGAGTATTTGTTTCTGAGTCTCGGGTGCTTTCTATATATTTAAGTATTTATATATTTATCGTCGTTTAGTGCCTATAACACAAGCCTTATTTGAGCTTACCATGGGGCTAGATCGATTTGTGTAAGATGTCCCCTATGTACATGTATATCGTAGTCTATGGTTTCATCGACACCGCCGGACAGCCCTACAGTCGTGATATGACAGTGCCCGGGCACTGCTTCTCAGAAGTCATACTCATCGAATGCCTTGCGAGCACCGTACCCCACTCGGCCGAGGTTTTTTCTCCGCTTCATAGTTTTATTGGGCGCATTGAAATATTTTTGTTTAGATTAAACGTCGTTTAACCAGTAGGTTGCTACATTAGGATTAATGTCGGACATCAGTTACTTACCTGTTTGTCCCGATGCTTTATATTGTTGTGCTATTGAGGGATCGGTCATGGGAACTGATCTGAGTGACTGAGCACTTTGATTTTGATACGTGGCTTTTTTGTGAGTTAAAGCTGTGCTGTGCTATTCATTAAAATTAAGGTTTAAGTTTATTTTGTTTTTGCTGTTAGGTTAGATGGATTGGAGAATATGTACCTATTGTTTTCATAACAACATATAATAAAACTTTAAATTATATCAGACGTCAAAGCTCCAAAACGTGTGCTGTTTAATATTTTTGGTATGATCATTTGGAAACGATCGTGTTTCATAACCAAACTATTAACTATACGTTATTTATCTCAGGGTAGAGTCACAGTTAATTAGGTATGAGGTCGATGACTACTTGGAAGAATACTCGGACTTCAGTGATTGGATTTTATACAGTTTTCTTAACAAAGATTTTATCCTTTAATATGATACGACTCCCACTAAGGATTGCAGTAGAATGACCATACAACTTGTTTATCTCACAGCTTACTCAATCTGCTATTTAAATTTAAATAAAGAAGCTGTGCTTTTTGTATGACCAGCCCGCTTAAACATCAAACATCTGCAGTAAGTACACTATTAAGATCATCATATCGGCTGAAAGATGTCCACTGCTAGACCTAAGGCCTCTAAAGTGATCGGTTCTGCACCACTATTAAGATTGGCAGCATTACTACATTTAAGTAATTGATACATATTAAAATGCTGAACCTAACACAATTATGATTAAGAGAATTAACACCTTCCAAGTGCATAAGTACTTACATAATTTCCTAAACATACATCCATACAACCCATGCAGCACAGTATTATCACGAAACAGAAGCCCAGGGGCACATCACATAATAATTAATTGTTCATTTAAATACAAAGGCTAATTTAATAAGTGACCCGACTCGAAAATGTCAAAGTGATTCAAATAAAAAACGAGTAAGAAAATAAATATAATAAAGAAGGATGGCGCTCGGCCGGCAACGGGCAGATCGCCCAGGCTGGTGTCATGGGAAATGTGACTTTTTATACTTGAAATAAATTGGGAGTCATTTTTTAAATGTCCCTTTTTTTTGTTTGGGTATTGAGCAGTGGTACAATGGGTGGACACGAACGGCTGTTAGGTAACATTTTTAACATCATTATAAGTGAAAAGCCATGAGTGATGACCCGTCTCCCGCGCTCGTTACTCCCGAGGCTTAGGGCACACGATTCTGGGAACCACCTCTACGCATTTCAATTGTATGCATTTGCTATTGGAAGCACAAAAACAACCTCAGCCTCAACGCAACATTATTTATTAAATTAATAATGTTAAATCACTGAGAGGCACAAAACACAATGAACCTTTTGTTCTACGAACATGTTTAACAGCATCATAACTTTTCTGAAATGTCATCGTTCCACGATTCTTTTGTTTTTTTTCTAATAAGTTACTGCTTTATAATTTCCTGGACTTCCGTATATTTGGAAAAAAATGTTTAGTATGAAAAAAGGGACATTCCTCGTGTGTTGTGGGACCGTGGGAGCGCCCCCCGCGGCTCCCGCCGCCCCGGTAGCGCCCGCCCCCCGCCGCCGCGACACTCGCCGCCCATCACTGATCCAATGCATGATAATTAGCTGACAATTATAATTAAAAACGTATTTAAAATGCCGGTAAGATGCATGTCTGCCTCAATTACATGCTCAATAATGTATACCAGATTTGATCAATTTTCAAGTCACCTCTCTAAAGTTGCTTTTCCAACGTCGACCAAAGTGAGAGTATTGAATTGAAATGGCATCAACCAGTGATTAAACAAATGACTATTTGATCGCGGACGGTATAAATAAATCCCTCTCCGCTCCGCCCAGTGGTGTGATATTTTAAAATTAGAGACACTACATATAAATTTAAATCTGTTCATAGGATTTTCGACGCTTTTATTCGCATTCACTTCTTAGATAGTAAAAAGTGGTGATTATTAAATTCGCCTTTAAAATAAGTAGGTGTTACTGTATATTGGTAACATTATTAACTAGATATAACGACGAACAACAATGGTCATGAATGGTAAATTACAACGTTTTATCTGCTGTGTCTTTCAGAAGCCACAAACGTACCTATTCAATCGATTCAGAGTGTCCATATCTTAAACAAGAACATGCAAAGAATTTCTTTAACGATGCCATGTTTTTTATTTGAAGCATTCGAATTCTAACCTCTAGTTACGGAGCCCAACACAGATCATTCAGATAGACGGGCAATGTTTGTTTTTTGGGGCCCGGCTATAAAAGCATCATGATTATCTATCATATTTAAACATCGACAGATACGTCGGGGACGTTCGCTTCGGAACGTACGGGCTATCGATAAGTGACGATAAGGTAATGGTCGAGATAGAGCCCCGGCTACCGAATCTGATACGCGACGGTAGCCAGATGAGCGGTCACTCACACCACAATAACCTCCATACTTTATGGGGCACCATTCTATTAAACGTGCGATTGACATCCGAGCATTCCGGCAGCGAGAATAAACCGAGCAGCTAATAGGTACTTACGACCGGCTGCGGCGCGGACATTGTGCGCGCTAATTTTATTGATCATCCACCGCCTTATTACGCTCTCCTGCCGAAAGCCTAATCTAAAAGCCATCAATATACCGTTATCTAGAACGGAGCGTCGGTAAAGCAAGTATACGATCCATAAATGAATCTACAAAACGGTGAGGGGCCCTAATCGCGAGATAGGTACCCGCGAGGATGAAACTGCCAATATTTATAACGCGAGACATAAAGTACCTAACACAATAAAAACGAAATGGCAAGACGCGCAAGATTTTATGCTAATCGACTGTAAAAATGCAATAAAAAATGCGACCTTGTGGAGTTTGGCGTTGACGCGAGCTGTGGCGGGCAGAGACGTTCCAGCAAATAAATAAAGTTACATTGTTGATTTTCACTAGGACATGCTGCGTCAACCCACAAAAAGCATTCAATATTTTAAGAAAACGCATATATTTCTATGACCTAACAAAGCATATTTGATATTCAAATTAATGTCCATAGTAATGATAATATGATAAGTGAGTTAAGAGATAAAATGTACAGTAATTAATTCCATCGGATGTACTAACATTTATTTATAGCTACGGATTTCTAAAAAATAGGTATCTAATTACCCATTTCCAAAACTCTCAATCGATAATCATCATCGGAACGTTTGCCGTCTAACACAGGTAGCATGAATAAATAAGCATCTCACAATCTGGTTATTAATAACGGGCCACTAGCTCCGTCCGACAGTGTTGACAGCTCTTTATTTGTCAATGTCCACTCCGACCGAGGCATCATCGGTCGCGAATATTTCCAAGTCGGCTAGTGAATTTATACGGTGATGAGCATCCGGTTAACTTTTTTTGTTGGCAAGTTAAAGTGATCAGAAACTTGGGTTTCGTTCACCTAGTCTGGCATTAGTTGAATTCATGAATGGAATATAGGTATGAAACGAAAACCATTCGTGCTTTTCGTTTCGTGACACCAACTAGCTTTCGTGAAACTACTTAGCAGCACTTTCAGGCTAGCCGAATGTCTATCATGAAAACATTCTGTGTAAACTGTGATTTGGTGTTGACGATCTTCAATACCAGGGGGTCGGGACCATTTGATACCATCAGTCGGTATAAAACATCCTATTAGGATTCAGGCGTCATAGGCTAGGATGTCCTAACGTACAGCTAGTTCTACCATCGTGTTGTTAGAAATTAGGTTAAGCCACTGCTGGTTAAGGACTGTGTTCTCTGTTTTTGCGATTCTTCCGCCCCGCCCTGTACTGGACTCAGTAACACTTCCCCCAAGATGCACGCTAGGCCACTGAGCCCCCCACCCAGATTGCGTCCGTCACTCTTTCATTCAGGAAACCTAGGATGCAAGTATATAGATCTATAATTTTACAGAGGCACTTACTAAACCACAAAGGTGTCTAAACCCTCGTTAAACATTTGCTCAAGTTGTGATAAAGTTTTGAATTAATAACTGTGAACGTATCAGTGATATCTCCCTTTTGTTACCGGACCGAATTAATATTTTTCATTATTTCAGATGAATAACTGCACTATTTTATATAGTTTTTATATTGTCTATATAATTAAAATAGCGTGAAACAAACCCATAATAAAACTCTTCCAAAAAACAGATCACTTGCCTTACTACCTACTTACTTGTTTTATTTTGCACTAGTTTTTGTTAGGGTTCCGTACCCAAAGGGTAAAAACGGGACCCTATTACTAAGGCTCGGCTGTCCGTCGTCTATCTTTTTTTGAAGTGAAAACTTCTTTAGCGGCGCTGTGCACTTTTTGTGATGGGGAAAAAATGTTAAACTCGCGACAGGTCACGTGACCGACAGATTCGTCAGATTGAAAATCGAACACGTGACCTGATCGAAAACCTGTTACAATGTCATTGAGTTTTCATTTCTGCCGGCACTCCCGGAGTGCAACCCGGTCTGCCGGTTGTTTTAGAAGACAATTAAAAGTTCTATTACACCTTTCCCTTCCACTTCACCGCTAACTACTGTAATAATGGATAGTACTAAGTAGATAAGTAACTATCGTTAACGTAAGCTTCTCTTTTTAACTAGGTACAGAAATTACATACTAAGTCAATTATAGATCATTTTAACAGCTTTCTCAAGTCAGGGTTATTGATGAAGTGTTTAAGTTTTTTTTGGTGTCGTTTCTTTGTTAGTTACGTCTATAGGGCAGCTGCCTTTAATAGGCAGTTTATATTTTTAGGTTTTCCAACGGCGATGCGAGATTTTTCAAACTGTCGACGATAGTCATTCATTTATGTTATTTCCTACCTATTCACAGTAGGTAAGCAACTTCTCGTGTCGTCTCGTGTATCCTGGCCGGGGGACAAGCAACTTAAAAATAACAAAAAACGCCATATAGTTTTACACTCGGTATTTATTTGTGAACATCTTAGATACCTACTACAAAAATATGTTACTCCAGTTGTCTTTTTGTACCTTGCTTCTGTAGCATTCTAAGCGTCTATATGATTTGAACATTTAATAACAAAGCATCCGGCCGGCGCCTGCGCCGTCTCTGCAATGGGATCCAGTAATGCGCCAACAGCATGCTAATTGCCGTCTAAAAACTAACCTTCGCCGGAAAAACTATCGGCGCGCATCGAGGGCGCATCACCGCCACCGCTGCATTACGATTAATTGATGCTAATTAATAAATTAATTAACCATGTTAATACGACGCTCGAGCGAGCCGTGTTTTTCTCCCGGCTGGCACTTACATATTTTTCTGAACTACATTTTTATTACCAACTCCAGCATACTCTTTTTTGCGAGTCCCGCTCTATACGGCATGATCTCTCGGTTTAGTTCATAATTTGTAATTAATTTATTAAAATTAATTACGAACATCGAGATGAACCGCACGAGCTCCTAATTGGGACTCAGTTATGACAGACGTTCATATTTTTATTATTGATTGATTTAAAGCCGCAGTTCATCATAATTTATGTCATATTTTCTCATACGTTTGATTTCACTATAATTAATGTGCGCCGGTCTGAAAGAAGTTTTCTCGGCTTAGAATTTGACGTCGTTAAGATAAGCAAAGGATTTATGCGCTGATTCATCCGCGAAAGAAACTCTGTTCATTATGGTTTTAGTGCTGTTGCGCCGATGCCATTTAAAGGCTTTCAAGTTTTTAGTTAAGTGTTAATAAATATGTATTATTGGTATAAGAGAGACGTGTTGGCTTTGACGTTGTCGCGACCTATCTGCGGAAAAACTGGAAAAGCGTGGCACCCGCAGGCCGCGGTGCCAGTGCGCGCCGCTAAATGCCCACTAGCATAGCTCGACACTTGCATATTATGCCCTTTTTTCTTAACTCCCTTTTGGAATACAATGTTAGCTTCTTAAACTACTAAGTGCATTTAAATTACTACTTCTTATAGCAATGGTCGTGTTTGTAGACCGCCGCAGTTAACATTGGTTTTGCTTCTGATCTTAATCTAAATACAGTACTAGAATACTTTAAGAGTGCATCCTTTTAAAATTACAGCAATTACATTCGCACCGTAATACATACTAATGTGACTTAAATAGGTTCTATAGCACCTACGTTTTAGTGATAATTTATGTGTCATATGTATATGTAGATTGAGACAACGGTAACATTTGAATGAGGCAAAAGTAAGTATCTTCTTTAATAGATATCTATTTCATTTATGTAGGTAGTCGTATATGAGCTAGTGTAATATCTATACTTTAATACGGTGATAGTTATACTCAACGGCTCGGGCATACAAAATGATCACAGAACCAAACAGACCAGCATAAATTAATAAGTATACAACTAAAAGATAAATCAAAACATGTCTTCTATTGTTTGATTAGTACAAATCATGATTCCAATTTCAATGAAAACTTCTCCTCCCAAGAATTTACAAGACAAAGGCAAGCAAGCACGAGCACGCGTCGGCACGGCACGGGCTCGCACAGGCATAAATACAAACTGTGCTGGCACATAATATAACGAGTATAGGGGGCCAATTTAACAGACTTATTGTCTCCGCGCAGCTACAATGCAGACATGGTCGACGCAAAACGACCACGACGCCGGGGTCCCCTGACTGCCGATACGAAACAATGGTATTTAATCACCGATGATAAATGCTGTATTCGACCACGTTTTTTAACGATACAGCCGTATTGTTGTGGCGGGAGCTTACCGTTGGATACGAAGATAACTCGCTGCTGAGAGTGGCTTAGCTGACAAATTGGAATAAAAGGAATATTTATTCGTGCTCGCGTCGTGCAAGTTTGGACGTGGCGGATCTCGCGAATTATGGATATGCGCGCGGATTCCCGGCGCGAGGCGTTCGCAGGTTTCGGATGTTGATAGGGCCATCCTGGCATATTTCAACTTATTGCGAAAAGTTTGTATTGTGATATTGGTTTCCTTTATCGCAAACAGAGAATAACAGATCAAAAGAGTTCAAAATGATGAATATCTCAAGTAAGTCCATCACATTATCCATCGTTTACATATATTTCAAGGATAATTTTGCAGTAGATACATTTTCTGTTTCAATAACCGAATAGGTCTTTCCAGCCACGCTCGCTGGCTCCAAACAAAAGCGCACTTATGCGAGATTTACATAAATCACGATATTTTGTTAAAATAATGCGAAGAAAGGCATGGGAAGGCCGGGGGCTCGTAAATTCGTGGCTTGTCGTAAACAGCAGGACGCCGAGCGGAACTGGGGACGACGGATAGACCAGCAAGCCTTATGATTTACAATTGCAATGCTCGAACAAGATCTGTGATTCTATTTTGCGAAATTGCTTGACAAGACATCGAGCTCCATATGTGATCGTAGTTTGTTATTGCGACTCCACTATACAAAATGTTGATTCCTCTGGCCATAAAATCATTTAGTAAATATTGTCTGAGGTTCTGACAACATGCATTGGTTTGAAACATTCGTGTGGTATATTTAAAAATTACGCAGCGTGCACTCATATTTTGACTAATTAATGACATCTCGATAGTCTAATGAACATTAATGTCAAATAGTTTCATAAAATTATATTTGATCCATGGGCGATTGTGCGTCAGACGTAATTTCTTTCATTTTATAAAAACTCGCAAGGCGCTGTTTCTCCTAGACTATAATAAAAATCTTATTTCGCTACGGGTCACAGATAACATAGGTATCATGACGATATTATTGGAAGTAATGTAAGAATGAAACACTAGTAGATACCTAAGCTATAAAATATGCGGCCTTAAAACAGACATGACATGATAATTTTATTTCCGCTACCACACGCATTGAATAAAATACAGTATCTATTTGAGAACAATAAAAATTAAATTATTTATCAACTCTATACCAACAAATAACAATAGCAATAAATAATAGCTGCCAATGCCAAGCCAAGCTGTTTAATCTATATATCTATATATTTCAAAGAAGACTTCCTGACTGATTCATCACCGCACAGCCGAAACTACTAGGACAAGAAACTTGAAATTTACACCAGAACTTCCTTTTATGACGTAGGCAAGGGATAAGACGGAATTTTTGGAAATTCCATCCCTAAGGGGGTTCAATAGTGGTGCAAAGTTTGTATGGGGGAAACATTATTTTTTGAACTAGAGAAAGAAACCACTATAATCCTTCAATCCTTTCCACTATTGTAATATATGGTATATACTATATGCATGCTAAGCCGTTTATTAGTCAAAATACACAATCCAACTGCTAGCAGAAAAGTAGGTTAGGCTAAGTTAGAACCAGGACCCTTACAGAACCGAACAGCTACCAGAAATGTAGGTTATGTTAGGTTAAAACTGCGACGCTCCCAGAACTTAAAAGAAGGTAATGTTTGATTAAACCTGCGGATTATTTTGTTAACTTAAATAGTTTATAATAGTTAATCAAAATAATTTATTTTTTAACACATGGGGACTGGGGATGGAGAGGGAAAGTTCTACGTTTTTTATCATAGACATAGACATAATATTTTTTTCTCAAACATGCTCGGAAATGTACGCGTTAATATCACGAAATGAAGACGTGAAGTTTCTTGTTTATGGCTCCCTACATTACTTCTTGGCCTTACGCCAAGAAGTAATGTATGAAAACCCTAAGTAAAAACATTATTGTCCGCTACTCTAACTTTTTAAATTTGCTTACTAATATTAAACTGACAAAGGAAAATTTACGTACTGCCAACTACCACTAGACACTGTAAGCATACTTGCTTCATAATAAAAATAAAAATAATCTATGGTACTATACTTTATGTGCGGTTAAACATGGTGCTCGAACGGCTTGTTCAAATGGCATGTTTAAAAAATAAAAAAGGCGCAAATTACCTATTATTTAATTGATTACCTAGTATTTATTTTAATATTAATATTTCCTCACATCGTTTGAGAAAAGTACTATACAATCCTCGGCCGGAACAGGGATTGCTGGACTCGTTGTATTCGGCCTCGTCTACGACTCGGCCGTCTACCCCAATCTCGTCCAGCAATCCCTTACTTCACGGCCTCTGCAGTAATCTACTAATTCAGTAAACAATACAAGATTGTGTTTGAATTTCTTACAGCTAACAATATAATATGTTATATGTAATAACTACGCTCTAATATCTAATAACTACACACTCTACTTACTCTCTATCAAATATTTCGTCAACACTATAAAAGCACCCTCTTAATAAAAATTGCTTTAATTTTTCCTTAAATCTATTATATTTTACGATGCATTTTAGCTCTACAGGAAGTTTATTAAACAACTTGACAGTCTGGTTCCTAGTACATTGCTTCTCTATAGTAGTCATCGGGCAAAAGTTTGTTTTCATATTTCTGGTGCGCCTGAGTACACGAATCTCTTGTTCTTCATATGTTTCGAACCTTGTTTTATGTTTAACAAATTCAGTGAGCAGTATAAGGACGTATAAACTAGACACCGTCAGAATCCCTAATGTCTGGAAGTATTCTCTGCAAGACACCCATTGCGGGATTCTAAACAGTATTCTTATGGGTCTTTTTTGTGCGATAAGAGCTCTGCTAATATTATATTTAAAGCTATTACCCCAAAACATGATGCTGTAGCGCAGTTTGGACTCGATTAAGGCATAATACACAACTTTTAATTGTTCTATACCAATTTCGTCCCTAAGACTTCTTAAGGCATAGCAGGCTGAGTTGACTGAGTTCTCAATAGCGTCTAGCTCCTGAATCCAATTTAGCTTTGAGTCTAGACGTATACCGAGGAATTTTACATTATCGACTATGCCTATGCAGGTACCGTTCACAGTCACATGGAGACTGTCTGTTTTCTGAGCGTTTTGTTTAAACAGCATTATTTGAGTTTTGCTCTCGTTTAGACTCAGATTGTTACAAGTAAACCATTCGCAAAAAGATGAAAGAGCCATATTTACTACTTGATTTAGTTCTAATATATTATCAGCATGAATTACAGCATTAGTGTCATCAGCAAACATTACCAAATTATAATTTGGTAACACATTAGTAATATAGGTGATAAGATCATTTGTAAATATAATAAATAGAACAGGGCGTAAGATAGACCCTTGCGGTATACCTCTTCCTACCTTAACTAAACCAGACTTTATCGATCTTTCACGACCTAGGTTATTATCTTTGATCTCTACATATTGGTAGCGGTTCTGGAGGTAATTACGCAAGAGACCGTAGGCTTTACCCTTAATTCCGTAGAAATTAAGTTTTCGGAGGAGGATATCATGGTCCACGGTATCAAATGCAGAACTTAGATCGACAAATAAGCCCGCTACTCTCTTCTTTGAATGAATTTTTGCGATAATATCATCAACCAGACAGTTTATTGCATCCATTTAATATTGTTTATTGCATCATAAGATCATTTTGCTTTCAAAACTACACAGGGACTACCTGTGTAGTTTTAAAAGCTAAACTAACGTGACTACTGGACGGATTTAGACAAAAAAAAACCAGTAACGTAACTTAGTAGACTTAAAAAAGTCTTTAATTAATTGTAAAAAATATACTATTTAAGCAGAAACGTTGATGATTCTTAAGATATTTATATTTGTAAAAACGGAGTTTTTAATTTAGATTTAGCAATTTAAATTTTTAACTAACGATCTCATCGCTTTCTCGCTTAATCCCTGGACGGATTTAGATGAAATTTTTCATACAGATAATTTGAGACCCTTGGAAGGATATAATAGTTTTTTATCTCGGAAATCATCCATTAGGATAGTAGATGTGTGTTTGGGACAGCGATAATTAAGCTTGCGCCTAACATAATTTAGCAATAATTTTTCTAAGGCGATAACAAGTACTACGCGGACGAAGTAGTTACTTACATTAAAAAAAAAAACTAACAAAAAGAGCGCCGTTTGACCATAAAAAGCTGTGACAACACTTCTTTGAATTTCTCTACAAACTTCATATTAATACAACGTTTATTAGTAGTAAGAATGGCGTTTCATAAAAATATGCTGATTTAAGTGTTAGTCAAATAGCGTATTGAGTTTATTTGTCAAAAGTTTAGTGAAAGCTATTCCATAAAGCTTACTATAAAATACTCCTACTTGTAGGTATGTTGTATATTTAACAATGCTTAACCTCACAAGTTTCCCACAATAGACAGGCATCCACGTTGAATAATAGCGTCTCAAAACTGGCACTAGCCGTGCGCCGGCGCTGCGTGCCGGGCCGATCTGCAAAAACAATTATGTCGCCGCGGAATGTTGTATTTGTATTTGTGTCCGTCGTCGTTTTGGTCTCTAGACGCCGGTGGTGCCGGTATAATGCGTGCCGATAAATATTTATGCAATTTATTCATATTCGGTTCGGATGCGGCCGGGCGGTAGCTGGGTGCAGCGTAGAAATGGGTTTGATTACTGGCTGAATTTATCTTGCAGTATTTTCCATTTTTTACCTTTAGAAACTTTCCCAAGTGATTTAAAGCAAATGGTGTGTTTTTCTGGTTTAATGGAACCTAACTAATTTGTTTAGTCTTTAGGTACGAAACTGGGTTTTCATCACTTAGCTATCAAGCATACGAGGTGTCAAATATAGGTACGAAAACACATGTTCTCACATCTCTGGTATTCTTATTCACACTTATAATTATGAGTTCGTAAATATCAAGGCATAAATTGTTATCAGATGATAGATTATCAAATGAATAGGGATTTCAATAAATACTTAAGTACTTACTGGTAAAATATCATTTTAGCCATATTGGTTAACATCTCAGCGTAAATACTTAAATCCCTGCTGAGAAAAAGTGAAGCTACCGCATATGAATTCTGGCGCGAAAGAATATCAAAAACATTTATAAGAACCAAAGCAGATACAATAGGGTTGGTATCAAATGCAACCGCTTGTCGAATCTGGCATCTGTGTAGGCGATCGTCGGATCAGTGTTGTGCGCGCGACGAAAAAAGGGAATGCGCGGATTTCAGCGCGCCCGGCGGGCTCTGCCGCGCGTGACGGTTTTTCTCGGCAGCTTTGACTTTGTATTGTAATTATTAATTTTAATCTCATGAAATTACATCTCGAGGAACCTTTTTAGGTAAAAAATCAATTCGAAACCTGTAAAATCGTCCTGAAACCCGTACATAACCGGCGTCATGTGAAGAAAATTACGAAATTAATGCAGTATTTTATGATGATGAATGAGATCCTCTCCTTTTCAGAAATAACTTGCATAGAATGGCGCATTTTGCGAAAGATATTCTCTTAGGACCTTAGGTCCACAGTTATCTGAGACGCAGACGATTATTTAGGTGCCCATGTTCTGAAAAGTGGTTTAAAGTATCCTCGAAGGTTACCTAATATTTGCACTAGTAGTGTACACGAGTAGGTATTACTCAAATGTCTATTTTGACGATAACGTAAGCGAAAAAGATAAACATAATATGCAAAAAAAATAACAGTGACTTTCAAATCTTAATTGCTCAAAGGTAAACTAGAAGAGATGCCTTACAGGGATAAGTTCGTCTTTGTACCTACTTAAACTATTTTGTCTGTATTTTAACCCAATGTCTTATGTGCGCATTTTTAAAAATTCGTGTACCCCATTAGTGTGAGCACAGAATAAATAAATAAATAATAGTACAAGTACAGAAGACCCTCTGTTTTGATGTTCACGAATGCCGCCTTTTTACGTGCCTATTAATTATTATTAGCAACGGACCGCACGCCAGCCGCGCGTCATTGAGTTCTATCGCCCGGCGCGAAGGTCGACATTACTCCGCACCTTGCCGAAGATAGGGTTGTCACTTTTTTAAACATCGTCGGTGGCAAACGAGCGTACGGTCCGCCTGATCGTAAGCGGATACGGTAGCTTTGCACTATTATCTATTCTGTGGCGCAAGCATCGACTATGTCAGAATAAGGTACCCGTCTAGCACAACTATGCTTATTGCTTGCTTGCTCTCGTTGCAGGACATAACGACACCCGACACAGTAGTGCACAAAAAGAGATAGGTACCTAATATAATTTCTCGCTCGAGAAAGAGTCACGTGTCACAGTTGGTTTAGACCGGCTGATAAGCGTTTTATAGTCTAGGAGCTAGCAACCAAAATGATTAAAAAAAACAATATATTTACTGATTACTTTTTATTGGTTTACGTAAGTAAATACTAAAGGTAACGCGGGCGTGACCTGTATTTATTGCTTACTTAACTACAAATGCCTTACTTTTACATACTTTTTTATTTGTTTTTTACCATCTTTAAATTGCCGGTTGTTAAATTTAATTGTTGCATATATGCGAAACCTACAAAACAATTTTAATAAATATTCCACCGGGAAACATGCACATGGTGATTGTGGAGGTATATTTCTAAAAAGTTCTATCAGTTTTCTGCCTGGATTACTTTGAACACAATTTTCAAAATTTTCTATGAAAGTGGTTTCTAATTTTTGTACATACTCTATAAAATCTTTTGGTGGCATTTTTAAGCTGCCATAAAAACTAGATTGGTTGTTGAATGCTTTGTATCTAGTAAATAGATTAGTCTCGTCTAAGCCTGCAACTGATCTTGAAATGTCATCTATTGCAGGACAATTGTGTTTGCTACAACATTTGTAAAAAAGATACCCAGATACGTAGGTTAACGTGTTTTCGTCTGGCAAGTCTATACGATGATCTGTTTCGCCTCTCAAACACAAAACCGATGTTTGTGGTGGAAAATCGTCACCTGTAAATTTCATATTCATCATATCTTCGGCCTTGAGTAATACATCACAAATATCCACTTCACAGTTTGTATTTGGTGCGTTTTTAATCATATTACACACAAATAACTTTGAAAAAGCTCGTTGAAATTGGACTGGTGTTGGTTCTGTGCAGGCTCCGCCCTGTTGGCGAATAGAACCAAAAAAGTTTTCTAGACTATCTTGATTTAATCTTCGAGTCAGTAAATATTTAAACCCATCTTCTAGTAGATCTTTATACAACATTGTTATCGATTGTATGGATAGCTGAAAATTTACAAAAGTTTTAATATGTCCTGTATTATTTTTCCCGGAATTCTTGTTTATGGCCTTAATACCAGCGAACATTTCCTTAGCAGTCTTTAGTGTTGAATCTTGATCTTTACTAAGCCTGAAAGCTGTCTGGAACTTGTTATTTGATTTTATTTTACTCGAATTGAGGACGTCAAATAAATTGTTGATTGATTCTATAAACTCTGCAGTTGGCCTGGCTGCCTCAGACATTTTTCCCAAATCAATATAAGTATGAAGTGCCGCTGAGACAGTACGGCTCAATACTTGTACAGCTAATGTCACTCTCATTTTTTGGAAATTGTTGGGATGAATATGAGCATCAGTGATTTTCGGTATGAGCCGTAAATTTCTGTCTTTTTGATCTTTATACAGTTCTTCGATATATTTCCATGAAATTGTTTTCTCATTAAGAATAAAATCGCTTGTTAGTAGGTTGTTCCGGATACATTTTACTAAGTGGGGGATATCAAACACGTAGTATATTTTGGTATTATCATAGGCGAAATACGGTTTTTCGATCGATACCTTCTTTATTTCTTTCGCGTATTTATCAAAATTGGATCCTTGGTCAGAAATGATCGCTTTTACCTTAATCCCTATTGCAGAGAGTTTTGAAATAGCTTCATTCAACCATATGTCGATTTCATCATAATGCTTCGCAGTTGCTAGCAATGCATATGCGATTGGTTGTTTCCAATTGAAGTACATACCTTGAAGCATAATGACGAATGCATTGCTGGCAATTTCAGGTGTTATTCTACCATTAACATTATGAAACCCAATAACTTCGTCTAATTTTATATTGTAGTATAAGTTACGTTTCAGAGTCATCTCATCGACACAAATCGTGCAGTATTTTGCTGCATCCGGAAGGGATTTAATTTTCAATGCCAGGGTATCTAGAGCCCTGTTATCTAATTTTGGGGGGAGATTAATTTTGAATCTATTCAACGTGCTTTTAGAGGGCAATTTTAGTACTGTTTGTAAGCACCTGTAAGCATGTGGACTCGAATAGTGCAAACTCAGTGAAAATAATTTGTACTCTGCGTCGTATCGATTTCCTTTGTATTTATTTTTTATTTTATTCTGCCAATCTATCAATTTTTGAAATCTTCTTGTGATTTCGTCATCAGGGTCGTTACATGTAATAGGTCTGTTCTTTCTCTCCAATTCTTGCTTAATTTTTATAATTTCTTGACTTATAACCTTCTTTGTTTGAGTTTACAGCCCTTTAATTCATTTAAAAGTTTACGTTTCCTAGGTGTTCCTTCTGTGAGTAATTTTGATGTCTGTGTTTGTTGTTCGGATGAATCTTGTGCATTTGTTTGAGTCAGAGTATTTTTCTTTACTTTTTTAATCTTAGTAACGATCACATCATTATTATTTTTGATTTCTACTGAATTGGAAGGCATTGCTGAACATGACGCGTTTCCTTCGATACTTTTAGACAATAAAATCTGAGTATCTTTAAATTGTGCCAATATTGGCTGTACTTTTGAACATGATGGCCCTTCCTGTGGTTGATTGGTTAAAAGCAGTGCTGGGACAGCAGTTTCATTGAGTTGTTTTATCATTTTTATTGATGACGGGTCAAAATGTGCACAACAAACGCGATATGATCTCTTCACATCCTTTTGCAAAAGGTCTTCTCTGCCAAGTAATGTCAACCATTTCCGGCGCCTGGAATAAGCGAAAAAACTAATGTGGTTTTCAAATTGAAAATCATTCATAATCGGTGTTTTTTTTTAATATTTGCCATATAGTACAACCATTAATTATCTGAAGTAATGTAGACTGAGGCTAGTTTATATATTCAAATAGGGTTTTGAGGTGACATCTAAGAAAAACAACACCTTTTAACATAAAAACAGTACTATAAGTATATAAAGTCAGGTATGGTAAATTTTATTAAACCACGGGGAAATTAAAATAACTTGTTCGCATCTTCTCTTATCTTGAAATTTATATATTTTTAGATGGGTATATTTTACTTTTTACATGAATGTAAAAAAGCAATTAAACGAACATTAACACAACAAAATAGTAATTGGGTGGATTGCAAAAAAATTTTACATAGTTAAGGCCTTAATTTAATCTACGCTTTAATTTTGTTCCATTGTGTTACGAGAGTTACCCATACAAATTATATGACTAATTGTCGTAACACAATGGAACAAAACTAAGCGTAGATTAAATTAAGGCCTTAACTATGTACAATTTTTTTGCAATCCACCCAATTATGAAAAACTTAACCGAAAGAGCTGACGGCAGCGGAGAAGCATTAAATTTGTAGCACGGCTCTTGGACTAACTTAGCGGCTTGTTAGAACTTGCACCCGACACCGCCGCGGCGTCGGCGCCGCGGAGGTGGCAAGTGGCGCGCCTCGACGACAATAAGATATTTAAATGTACCACCTAGACATCTTGTACCTATCCGTGATCCAATAATATACACACACAGAATACGCGAATTATATATATTAGATAGCACGCGTGGTCTACATGCATAAATTTTACACTTAGCAGCTACTTAGGTAACACCGGAAACATAACAGGCGTGTGACCGCGAACCGTAACAAAGATCGTAAAGTCTATCTCCGTCTCTGTCACACTTACTATTCGAGTGACAGAGACGGAGATAGACTTTACGATCTCCGTTACGGTTCGCGGTCGCACGCCAGGTGTAAAAATGAGTCCAATAAGTACTGCGGCGCTACCACGAACTTCGAAAGTCGAAGTTCGTAATACATGCATCCCTGTTACTCGAGTAAGGGAGTGCGATAGAGATGGAAATACCCGAAATTCGACATTCGAAGTTCGTGGTAGCGCCGCTGATTTATTTAATCACAATTCGGGATTTTCGTTTGATGTATATGTATACATATGTAGATATGCCGTTGACAGATACCTATTTAATTCAAGTATAACACTGTGCTGTTTTACTTGATTCTTGTGTTCGATTTACTATGAAAATATAGGTATTTAATAAATGAGCATTTAGTGCTTACTACCTCACCTTTCGGTATCCTTTTCACGCGTCGGAACAAAGAAAAACTTGCAATCCGAATTTTTGTCATTGTTTCTGCAACCCGCAGCAATGCAATATGCCTTTGCCCTTATTTTATACATCGTATTTACGCGCTTGCGACGTTGGTATGCGGGAGACACGCACGCGAGTGTCGCGGGCCACGGCGGGGCAACCACTGAATAAGCCGTACACTGTGCGGCGGCCGGCATGTACTTATAATTTCACGCAGATCGGCGGAGTGACCCCCCCCTGGTGTGAGTTGTTAAATAATTCAAATTCAGTTTTCTTTATTTCGGACATACAAAGTATCCATCGAGTATAAGTAACATAACAAATATCTTAATCTAGTGTTAGCATTTATACATAAGCAGTTGGGACATTTATAGATCTAATTCATAGTACCTAGCTAGTTTGCGGTAGGTATACATAAGCAACTCCAGCAACGCATCTATACTAAGAACTGTGCTATGCTTTTAATTTGGTCGGACCACTGTTTTAGTATCGGACAATCAAACCTGTCTGCAATTTCCTTTAGAATGCTGTTGGGACTATGCCTCACAGGACTAAGTAAGGAGACTATATTTTTCCTTATTATGGTCTGAAAAATATCCGCGCGCGCATCTACAAACATGCCCGATGCAGAGCACCTGCTAGACAGTCCCATCAGCATTCTAAAGGCATTGTTGTACTGTACTCGCAGGACGTTGTAGGCTCGTTTCGTGTAACAGATCCACAGGCTGCCCGTGGTGTACAGAGATTGACAATATGATTTAAATAATGTTATTTTTACGTCACGTGAGCAGCGAGCAAACCTGCGGGCAATCATGTTACTCCGAACCGCCAACGCCCTGCGCTCCCTTTCTATATCCGAATCATCCCTTAGGTCACTCGTGAGAATGTGCCTCAGGTATTGACCTTATCCACGACTTTTAATGGGCCAGAGTTCAACAATATAGGTGGTACATGGTATGGCTTGATTTTACCCGCCTTAAATACCAACACTTCACTCTTCTTGTTTTTGTACTCTAGCCCATGAGTCATTGCGTAGGCTTCGCAGTGGGCAAGCAGCTGCTCCAGCGCGCTGTCAGACGGGCTCAGTAGCACCATGTCATCAGCATAACTTAGGCTATTGACACATGTGCTACCCACATAGCATCCCGCATGCATGCCACTAAGCCCGTCTATCAGCTCGTTGATGTATAGGTTGAACAGCTTCGGTGATGTGATACCCCCCTGTCTTACTCCACATTCAAGCCTATACTCACTGGATAAACTGCTCGCCCATCTAACCTGGTTTATCTGATTGCCGTACCAGTGCTAAACAAGCCCACACACTCCGCCGGTATACCTGTCTCACTTCGTTTTTGCCAAAGCAGATCATAATTGACTCGATAAAATGCCTTAGACAAATCGAAAAATAAAAATGAACTCAATGTCATTTTGTGACGACATATACAGTTTGTATAAAAATTAACTTTTTCTTTTCAATTTATATGCTATGCATATACACGTTATTTAAATCTGAAACAAGTTAAATTTCACATAATATGTATGCTTAATGTTCGTCACAAATTAAAACTGACACTGAGTTAATTTTTATTTAACAACTCACGCTAGTTGGGTACACGAATTTTTAAAAATGCCCGTATGCAATAAATTATTTACATACATACATACCTACCTACTTCCTAAAATAAATATAAAATGACTAGACTATACGTCTAAAATATTTGCTAAGCTAAGTATCGTCTCAGTTTTGTTTAGGTCACAACACTTGCGTTCTCGCCCTTTAAGATAGGTAGTAGATACGGTCAGCTTCACAAAGGGCTTAAGTAACACCTTTGTACCGTGTCGCATTAAACGTCATGTTAAACTGCCATAAGAAGTTGTCAAACGAGTGAAAACGACAAGGTACGTAGGTGTTCAGCAACTTATGAGGCCGACTGTACGTAGGTACTATTTCGGCGGACTTGCAAAGTCGCTCATGTTTAAATTTTTTGACTTTATGAAAGATCGAAGACATTTATATAATACTATACAAAAGACACACAAAGAAAAAGGGAGTTAACATACAACAACATTGACACATTTTGAGTGTAGGTACCTACTACACGCGCTATTTTAATATGACAGATACTCTAGTGTACGCACAATAGGTATGTGGTTTAAATGGCTGTACCTAATTGATCAAAAGTCACAATCAATATTTTTATTGTTAGGAGGTAGTTTATATCTCGTCGTCGTATCGTCTTCCTAGACACATAGTAGATAATTTAGAAGAGGGTAAGCCACACAAGATTAAAATAATGTTAAAAAAGCACTGCCTTAATCCTTAAGTTACAAATGCATTTTTATTATTATATAAATTACCTAAGAAGAAAGATATAAATATAAATAAATAAATACAAGAAAACATATTGTTAGATATAATAAAATTAAGCTTAGCATACAATCTATCACAATGGAGATTAGGCTAAGTATAAGGGCAAATCTGTAGACTTTTTATTGAAATAAACAGTTTAATTTTTTTTTTTTTTTTTAATATACCTACCTAATTTAGCGTATCAGGCTGCCGTCATATCAGATTTGATGATATTGATATAACCGCCCAACTAACATTTTGGTGTTAGCTAAGGGTTTTATTTTAATCTTAACCTATATAAGTGAGTTATAATTATCTCAGTTGGAACTAATCTAAATATATAAAAGAAGAAACTGACTGACTGACTGACTGACATATCAACGCAAGGCCCAAACCGCTGGTTCTAGAGATTCCAAATTTGGCACGTAGGTTCCTTATAAGGTCTAGGGGAGCACCAAGAAAGGGTTTTTCAAAATTCGCCCCCCAAAGGGTTGAAATGGGGGTCCAAAGTTTGTATGGGTAAAACATTAGTTTTCTGAACTAGAGACTTGAAACTTTGTAGGAAGATTACTTATTAAGATGGAAAAAAGTGATTCCAGCGTTATAGAAAATTCCACCTCTAAGGGGGTTACAATAGGGGTGCAAAGTTTGTATCCGAAACTACAGGGACTAGAAACTTGAAATTTACACCAGAGCTTCCTTTTATGACGTAGGCAAGGGATAAGACAGATTTTTTGGAAATTCTATCCCTAAAGGGGTTAAATAGGGGTGCATGATTTGTATGAGATTTGTACTAGAGACTTGAAACTTTGTAGAAAGATTACTTATTAAGATTAAAAAAAAGTACTTTAGGCGTTTTAGAAAATTATACCCCTATGAAGGTATGAAGGTTTCTTACTAAAAAGCAAATCAAACAATTTAGCGTTGTTATAAAAATTCATCCCCTAAGGGGGTTAAAAAAGAGTTGAAAGTTTGTATGGGAAACATGTCGTTTTAAAAGTTAGCCATTCAAAACTTCGGTCACAGGCTCTTAATGTACAGTCAAAAACATTGATAAGTGTTTATTTTTCTAATTCATCCCTTGAAGGGGTTAAGATAGGGGTTGAAACTTCACATAAGTAATGTGTGATTTTTAATGATAAACTGTGGCTAGAAACATGAAACCAGGACAGCAGGTTTCTTTTATAATATGTAGATAGAATATACTATACAGTTTTTTTTATACTTAAAAACGTAAAACCTATATATCAATCTTTACAAATAAATTATTGGTTGATTGTTGAAGAAAATAAAATAGCGGTTAGATGGTCGTATGGAAAACTTCATAGATACGACCTTTCTTATATAATAACAAAATAATTCTTATATATGAGGACAACAACTATGGACCTAAACGCAGTATTTCGCGACCCAAACAGGAATTTACTTGATTTTCCATACAACGACTAGTACAAATAGCAACTGTGACGTCACAATCTAATGTCAATTAGTATGAAGCATTTCGGCTGCCGCCAGCGAGGTCAATCTTTGAATATTTTTTTTGGGTACCTATTTATGTTATTTTATTGTAGTTGCTCCCATACAAACTTTTGTTCCTCTCCAAATACTGGTTCGAATGGCATCGAAAAAAAAATAGTAAACAAGCCTATAGCAATGTCCGGGCCACCAATTTAACTTGAAATTCGTGGAGATATTTTGGTATTATCATGAACATATACTAGCTTTTATTCCAGAGGACAGATTCTCATTTATCATGATAGTAAATTTAATAAAAAAAAAATACATACATACATACATATCATTCACGCCTTTATTCCCAAAAAAGCACCTTTTAGCATAAATGTGGGTATAAAAGATCGACAAAATGTGATATTGCAGTGATAGGTTGATAGCCCATCGCCCACAACACACCTCAACCCTGCTACCTTAGTCGACTTTTACGACACCCACGGGAAGAAAGGGGGTGGTGAAATTCTAACCCGACACCACACGGGCATACATATAATAGGAAATAAAAAATAATTTACCATAACGGGTTTTGACGAAGGGTTAAATTCATATAGGGGAAGTAAGTAAGTAGCAAGTAGGCTGTTGCCGGCGTAACAATTCAACAGTTATTGCAAAATTACACTTACTACGCGGGCGAAGCTGCGGGCAAAAGCTAGTAGTGTTATAGAGAAGTTAAAAAAATTAATAACTCCAAAAGTGTTACTGGAGCTATATTGAACGATGTTAAACAGGTTTTAGAGTTATAAGAGTGTTAATCAAAGCAAGTATACTTAAGATGTTAAAGCTTTAATAACCTGTTTGTAATACTTAAATATTTACAAGAGTGTTCGCTGACTCTCGTTAACTATTATTGTTACGTTGCGTTATTAACAATGTACTAAGCAAATAACGTTATTAACATGTAGATAGTACTGCCTGCAAAAAGCAAAGCAAAATATTTGAACGCCTAAGAAACCGCTGGAAGAATAGTAAAAGGCGGAATATCGTTTCCAAGAACTTTTCGACATAATAAGAAGCCTTCAACTCTTTGCATTTTTTGGAGTATTATATTCCACGCTTAAAGTGAGAGTCAGCATGTACAACGACATTAAAAATACCTACTTAGGTACGCTAGATTAATAGCCTTTCTGAATAGACTATCTGATAGCCAAAAAACAAAATCAAAATGAACAGTCTTGTTTGCAGCTTTTTCTGTATACAATACACTTTTTCTGTATACAATACACTTTTTCTGTATACAGTACACTTTTTCTGTATACAATACACTTTTTCTGTATACAATACACTTTTTTAAACGAGGCAGTTGATCAGGATCACTGTTACGTCGAGAAAACTTGATTAGGCACAGTGATCAAATTACCTACCGATAGATTATATCCATTTAGTTCACGTTATCCACGTTAATCCCCTAGCCTGATCCCCCAGGGGAATGAGCGGCAATTATTTTATATTCAACTAGGAAAAAATGATAATGTTCGGTTATGGCGCTTCGCCGGACGCTACCGCGTCACGCTCGCTTCGCTCGCTCGGCTCGCGCGCTGTAGGGTCGCAGTTCAACTAACAACCTAACCGTTTTTTTCCCCTGGGGGATCAGGCTAGGGGATTAACGTGGACAACAGCATTTAGTTGTAATGGTTTACTCTTTCTGAAGGTTCCGTAGTCAAACTATTCCCTAGGAACCCTTATAGGTAGTTTTGCTATGTCTGCTGTATGACAAAGCCATCCTTTTGAACTACCTACTTATATTAAACCTTGTTCTAAGGTTGCTTTAAAAGAAACATTGCTTTTTGCAGGTGGCATTAAACTTCTGAGTCGCTGGCTATTAAACATTACTGTTGATCATATTCAAAAATATTCGGACATGTATAATTATTTGTAACTAGTAAAGGTTGATATTAAAACTAAAACGGATAAGAAGATCATTTGTCGTTCAGGATGAATATGCTTAGATCATTGAAAAATATACCAATCTCTTCGGCCGTGCAATAAATAATATTTGTATCTTTTTATAAATTTAATATATACTGTAATTGTCGAGTTTTTAATTATCATGGAGTGAAAAGAAGAGTGCATTACGCGGTAGCAAAATTATTTATACCTCGGGCGACGTTGCATGAATCCTTCACTACGCTCAGGGTTCCACGTAGAATCTCCCTTCGTTCTGGATACCTGACGTTGTATTCCTCATCATAATGGGCTTCGAAGTGTCACGTTTCGGGCGCAGCGAGACGAGAGATCCGTTATGGCAATTCATACAAAATTGGAGGCCTGCAAGTTGGTCTTTTTAGGGTTCCGTACCTCAAAAGGAAAAAACGGAACCCTTATAGGATCACTGTTGTCCGTCTGTCTGTCTGTCTGTCTGTCAAGACCATTTTTCTCAGGAACGCGTAGAGGTATCAAGCTGAAATTTATATCAAATACTCAAGGTTATTGTCCCTTGAAGCTGTGAAAAAATCAAACTTAAAAGCCAACGCAATCAAAAGATACAGTCGTTTATGCTGCAAATTTTAGAGTTTTTCGACACTCGCAAAACCTACCGGGGTACTTCCCGTGAACTCAGAAATTTGAAATTTGGCACGAAGCAACGTCTTATAGTACAGACAAAGGAAAAATTACCAAAAGTAGACATTTTTAGTAAAATCATACAAAAAAATATTTTTTAAAGTTTTAAACCTAATACCTTTTTCCTCGTAAACGTGTGGAGGTATTAAATTGAAATGTATGTCAAATACTCAGGGCTATAGGACTTTTCAGATGTAGCAAAACCAAACTTTTATGTCAACGCAATCAAAAGAAATAGCAATTTCTTTTGATTCCGTTCTCCCCGAGCTTTCCACATTGTAATGTTACGGATTCCATTTTCATTTAGTAATAAACATACTACAACTTTTGCTTTGTTATAGGTTTGTACGGAACCCTCGGTGCGCGAGTCCTACTCGCACTTGGCCGGTTTTTTTTTTTTAAATTTCCATTCCACAACTTCAGCGTTCAGCCATGAAATTAAAGTTTAATTTTTTAGTTTTTTTAATTTACTTCATTGCATGTTTGAGAAAAGCCTCTGTTAGTAATGTACTATTTCCACAAGTCAGGTAAAATGAAATATTATCATTATTGTCGTAAAGACTTCGGCAGAGAAAACTTTTTTCAGGTTATATGTAAATAGAAAACACGAGCTAACTTCTCTAGGTACAGTCGCCATCAGATATATCGGAGAGACTAGAGTGCTCACAATATCTGAACACGTCTCTAATGCCTCGACACTATTGTCAGTGTTGTTGTATTGTTGTCGACAGTATTGTTGTTGTATTGTGTTGTTGTTGTGTCTCCATAGACGTGTTGAGATATTTGTGAGCACTTTGGCCGCTCCGATATATCTGATGGCGACTGTACCTACCTAAGTGTTAATGTTTGTATTAAATTTACTATTATATAAAAAAAAATCAGATTGTTGCTATGTGAGGTGTCGTTAAATTTCTCTGTAGTTTGTTAAAGTAGTGTGGGACTGACATAGGTTAATATAATACTTAATACATATTTGTAAAAAAACGGTCAGGTCTTTTTCACAAATCACGTGTTCAAACTCTTCAATGACTGACTAAAACTAATCGTACAACTCTGTGAGACCTTAAAATTCCTTTTCACATGCGACATCACTTAAGAATGTGCTCCGTACGAGTAGATGTCAAAGTTCGGGGAAGATGTAACGCACGTCCTGTCAACCGACGTGGAAACGCGCTCATATCCTATATTATTCCAAATTCTCCCGCCACTCTATTATAGCGCTTATCATGAGTACTTAAGGTCGTTAATGTAAATAGTGTTATGTTACGGATGTTCTAGGAACGTGGAGCGGGCGTGCCCTCACGCGCTCGTCATCTGATAGTTGTGTCTGAGCAGAGTTTGCACGCTCGCTCTGCTTTCCTTCCACACGCGAACGAGCCACGCAAGGCTTTACTATGTTGAAATTGATTTGTCATAGTCCGGTCCGTCAAGTTTAGTTTGGTTTAAAATATTTGGCTACCGAATACCGATGTGTATAGTGGAGTAAAGGGGGAGGAAAAAAACTACTACCTACTCGTAAGTAGTTTGCAAATGACTCAATAAAAATATTGTAGTGTATAAAGTATAAATCGATACTTTGTGAGGTTTATCTCAACAGTAGCGATGGAGCGTCGTGGGCTCGTGCTCCGCCTGAGGCATTTACACTTTTTCGCCTGAATTTACAGTTTAAGAATTATAACTCGTATTTAATACTACAACAAGGTATCTACCTAACGCATAACGTTTCTTACAGATAATCTAACAAAAATTACACAAACAATGTTACCTCTGTACAAGGAACGCATTACAGCGACGACGTTTGTACCTACTCCTTAAGCGGGAGAGCTTACATCTCTGATGGCTAGATCCAGCATCTCCGATAGCTCGCAAACTGCCGCTAGGACACAAACAATCTGCAAATAAGCGGGATTGCGAATCACGCAGATTTGTGTACGCTTGATCAGCTCGCGATTAATCGCCCTAGAAATTGGTATGTCATCGGTGATTGCGGCACAGAGACGTCGGGAGTAATCGGGAATAGTCGGGAATAATTCGCGTAGTTGCGCGCCGGCGCGGTGTCGGCCTTAACAATTCGCACCTTCCGAGAACAAGGTCGTATCTGACAATGGGGTCTATAGTAGATTGCGGCGTTGTAGTACCAAAGGTGCGAATTGTCGCGAACGTTTTGCGATAGCATCGCGCCGCGGCGCCGGGGGATCTAGATCGCGGTGCGCGCGCCAAAGACATGCTCGACGGATAAAGTCCTCACCGGCGACATGCCCGCATGTGGTATGCCTTTGAAAAACGCAGCAAGCCGGATCGCTCCACTGCAGTCTTTGCCCGTTTCTAGGATATGCTGATGTTATACTTGATTTTCAACCAAAAAAATACAATTAATTGGGAGTGTGTGTGTAGGTACCTATTGTGGAGATTGTTAGTTAGAGGTTGAATCTACATGCTATTTGAGAAACATTCTGGGGTCAGTTACATTTATACGGGCAATGGCATACTTGCTACTCACCATACCGTGTCACATGTAGGTTATATATGGACGGAGAAAAACACAAGGAGTCTCCAGGATAAGGATCTTTGTTTCCGGAAATGAAGGGCATTGGATTGGGCAATTTCTTGTTGAGAAGTAAATATATTATTATAGGCATAAAGCACCCCGGCTGTAGTTTTGGACTAGATATCAAAATGCTGGTTTTTCTCATGACCCCATGCCCTTCAGCATTGAAAGCAGGCAAATAAATATTAAGTAATGATGCTGACGTAAGCTTGAGTTCCCTATGAAGATAAGACCATTTTTAACGTAGCATTATGTTATCACATGCCGCATAATTTGAAAAAAAAAAATAGTTTTTCCTTTTGTGTCAAAGAAAAACTGCACTGAAATTGTGCGTAAGTACTTATTCTGCAAACGTAAGCGGAACATACCGCGGTGGACAGCGCCGGCGCGCCACTCGTGAAGGCATCCTAGCGAACGCAAGCGCAGCGCAACGCAACCCATGTGTAATGTATTTTTTTTATTCAAATCTACTTTGTTAGTGCCGACAAATAAGACATACGTGATTTACACTTCAACGTACAGGCTTGCAAATTACAAGAATTTTCCGCCCGCGACCATTGTTGCCACACGACGCTTTTTATTGTTCTGTCTTTAACAGAAACGTTTAATTATTTAAGACACGTCACAAGCCTTCGTATTTGGCAGGTTGTTTAAAACAGTTTAAAAGTTGTCGCCAGTAAAACACGTTGTAAACAGGCCATACATGTGATGAAAACTAAACTTAATTGCTTGTATGGGAATAACTGAAAGTTGTTTTTATTTGGCCGAAGTCGCACCGTCGGCGTCGATATCGCCACGTCGACGTGGCAAGGCATCTCTAACTACAATTTGAAGTCCATCTCCGGTGCAATAAACAGCATTGTCGCTTTTTCTTATGCCTGATTTAGCTCGAATGACTTCACGTTAATCGGTAATAACCATTAATTACCTACGTTGGCGACGTCGCATGCCAGTGCTCGCTGAATAACATTTGTAATAAACTCGAGTCCATTCGAGGTGTCACAATCATAATTAATTGTTTAACAATTTATTGATATAATTTTTTAAAGGAACTTTTAAGCTGCTTAATCGAATAAAGACGATCATAGCGGCGGCTCAAATAATTGTTGTAGGTGTATATTTGTATTAAAATAAACAAATTTAATTATTGTGAACGGTTTTTTTTTAAGTAATTGCGGGGCACTCTACTTCAACCATATTTTGAACTGGTCCTTGCATTTTTTAACAGGTTCGAATATTTGTTACTATAAATAATTAATATTTAGAATGACAATGATATATTAACACTTTATTTATTTTTTGGCAATTCAAAGCTAAGGTCTGTAATAACGAACAATTAATAATAATCGATTCTTTAAGTGAACATGACTAAGCCAGATCGATCATTGATTTTCTAAAAAAAGTCCGTCGGTACGACCCGTCCTCCCAAATTATAGTGTTTAAACGTTTTAATACAACGCTAAGAAATGTGCGTAAAAGTTATAAAATTCCAAACTTATAATATATGTAACACTGCCTTCTGGCGGCCATTACTTAGGTCCGGGCTTGTTATTAAATTCGGCCTTATTTATTTATTTATGAGCATGTTTATTGTGTGCGCGCGACGAGCCTCTAGCGGGCCGATGGCGGTGCTCGGCGCTGGACCGCGTATTAACATCTCCATGATACCATCGTATGGTTTCAGATATTTGCTGTACCTACCACAACACTACTTGCTTTATGGGTATTTGATGTTGTGTTCCTGGAGGTGAGTAGGTAAGGTTGCCAGAGGTCCCGAGGGTGCGCTGTGTTGAGAGTTTGGGACCTGCTTATGTCTCCTCATAATAGCTGTCAAAACGACAAATCCTCAAATCAATTAAGGGTTGACAGCGCGCTTGTGATTCTTCTGGTTTTGCAAATATCCTTAGGCGACGGTGTCAGCTTGCCATCAGGTAGACCTTAAACATGGTTGCCAGTTGACACAGAAACGTATAATTTTGTGAGCATTTAAAAAGCTATGAAAACAAGTAGGTACCTATTTGTTTTGGCGCGATGAATCTTCCAAATGTGTCGGCGATCGGCACAACGGCTAACGCCTAGGCGTGAACATTAACTCTGAGAATTATAATCCAGCCTTAATTACAGACGAGCTCGATCACATGAAATATCGGTTTGGGAGGAATATTCAAATGGACGTTACAGGTGCCGAGGCCCGCCCCAGCCCCGGGCCTCGACACTTGCGCCCGCGTCGACCATTTCCACAGCCTCAAACGTTGGTAATTCATACTTATTTATCGACTATCCTCGCATTTATACCAGATTAGCAGCGTTGCTCGCCATTTCCCCCATGCGAACCTTGGTCTATCTAATTAAATTTCAAAAACAATCGCGCTGATCGGAAAACGAACAAAAAACTGTCGCTCGAGATGGCAAAAGTTCCTCGCGAACTGTGCATTTCAGTTGCATCCGATAGGATCTTCTATATGCAAGGAACACAGAACTAAGTTAAGTCTTTCTCCTATCGCGCAGATTTATCTTTAAAACGTACTCGGCTCGCGGACCGTTCGCGAGGAGCATTAGCCGTCTTCGTCTGAGGCAGATGCATCGTGCACGAATGGTGTTTTCCAATAATTTCATACTCGAGGCATCGAGGAGTCATACCACCTATCTGCGGATCCATCTCCCGCCTTTGGCCACGCGCTCGCTATGTACGGTCCTTATTAAATGCAAAATACGAGTAATACATCTTTACATAAGCGCGATCTCGTTAACATTGCATTACCAATATTTTAAATGTATGTATGCTTTATGCGGCTTTGTTAAAGTCGATGCGATATACTGGGAATGTTGTCATTTTAAATAACTTTAGATGTTGTTTGGGACGATTTATGCAGGTGCAGCCTGGATATGCTTTAATAATATTTATGTTTTTAGCAACGTGGAAAACTACAGTGGTGTTGAGTGAATCCTTAAGTCCCTCTGTGTGCCCACTGCTGGGCACAGGCCTCCTCTCATAGATGAGAGGGAACGGGCAGTAGTCTCCACGCTGGCCCAGTGCGGGTTGGGGACTTCACATACCATAACCTTCGAATTTCTGTGCAGTTGTATGCAGGTTTCCTCACGATTTTCCCTTCACCGAAAAGCTAACGGTAAATATCAAATGATATTCCGTACATAATCCGAAAAACTCATTGGTATACGAGCCGGGATTCGAACCGCCATTTGACAGCCGCATGCCTGAACCTCTAGACTACCGCAGCTTTCCTATTATAATATTTTAATAAAAGTATATGTAGAAGATAGGTACCTGTACTGTTAATAAGCATTATTATATTCCATATTTTGTAACGGAACCCGCCATAGTGCGACACCGAACTCGCTAGGCGGTTTCTGATTCTGGTGCACGCAAAACTCGACTTGATGGACTGTAATTTCTGTCATTCCCCAAAAATTTATTACTGGTGACTATTGACTGTCCCTCCCTCGGTGATGTCATTGACCTTTCTCTGACAGGTCAGGATTGATAGATATAACCTTGTAAGACTCGTCGGATTATTGAGATTATGAATTTAGAACCTTCGTTAATTCGACTGCAAAACTCTATTTTAATTTGTATTTTATATACAAAGCTACTAACGAAGGTACACGAGGACTTTCAGGATTAAATGTTTCTTATAATAAAGTTTGACCAGGCTATACATATGTCTATTTGACAAAAAAATATGGTACATATTGAGGTAAAACATATACATAGAGGCTTGATGAAATACCTACTAAAATTTAATTCCTGAATTTACTTGTTTATAGTAGACATTTAAAAATTTGTTTTCAGGGACGAACACTTCAAAAGCAGGTAAGTAGGTACGTTACTTTTGACCCCATTAGGTTTGTTTATAAACATTTGAAACCTGACCTTTACTCTGTGTACCTAACTACCTACATAAGTATTTCATAGCATACTTCGTTTTGATGATGATCCTACAATTACCATCATATTTAATAGACGAACCCGGAATGAGGAACAAAAGTACATAATGTAAACCTACGTTAAACGATATGATACAGAGAAAGAATATAATGGAAAAATAAACCATCTTCGTCTGTAGACCCCGACAGGATTCGAACCTGCGACCTTTCTATTAACGCTAGACTGCTCTACCAACTGAGCTACGAGGACAGTGACGCAAGTTGTATATTTTTCCACTATATTCCCGCTAAGACTAGCGCCCTCTCTGTATCGAGTTATAGACTTGTTTCACAGTCTTGGCACCACTCTAATGGGTTTATAAAATGATCGGGGTAACTTCCTCGTTAAAAATAACACGAAACAAAAATAATTAATTAAATAATTTGTTTCGTGAAAAGGGTATAATGTACCTACGTTGCAAAATCATTAAAAAATACATAAAATTAGCATACTTATTAGGTTTATGAGTAGGCAAGAACTCAATATTGGGCGACCCTATACCATGTCAAATGTCAAATGATTTTGTCTTGCTATTGTATTCATATTTAAGTCAATAAGTAATACACCTACTACATAGTATTTAACATCGGTCCACGTATGTACAGTCAAGTTCTCCAATATCTATACAGACAACCTTTCAAAAATATCTACACGTGTGTCTTAAATAATATATGTCAGTAACAATAAAGTCTCTGTACATGTAGATATTTTTGAAAGGTTGTCTGTGTAGATATTGGAGAACTCGACTGTACCTAGTTGTTTTTTTATATGAGTACTTTCCTTTTTTAGGGTTCCGTACCCAAAGCGTAAAAACGGGACCCTATTACTAAGACTTCGCTGTCCGTCTGTCTGTCTGTCACCAGGCTGTATCTCAAGAACCGCGATAGCTAGACAGTCAGAAATTTTCACTGATGATGTATTTCTGTTGCCGCTATAACAAAAAATACTAAAGACAAAATAAAATAAATATTTAAGGGGGGCTCCCATACAACAAACGTGTTTTTTTTGCCGTTTTGTCTGTCGCCAGGCTGTATCTCAAGAACCGCGATAGCTAGACAGTTAAAATTTTCACAAATTATGTATTCCTGTTGCCGCTATAACAACAAATGCTAAAAACAAAATAAAATAAATATTTAAGGGGGCCTCCCATACAACAAACTTTTTTTCTTACTGTTTGTATAGATAATGGTACGGAGCCCTTCGTGCGCAAGTCCGACTCGCACTTGGCCGGTTTTTTATTCCCTTCATAAGACAATTATGATCATTGCATTGAAAGGCAATTGACACATTGCGGACGTGTCAAAAGTGTGTTATGAACACAGCCATTTCCGATTTTTCAATGCAATAGCTTTTGTACTAGACGAATCGATGATTGGGGCAGACAACGGAATCACAGGGGCCAAATACTGGTTAGCTTCCTGGCGCTCATTTGGTGGTTTTTTTTTTCAAAAAGATGCCCTAACGAAAGTATATCTGGCGGAGCTCCGACAATGTGACACTGAACGAGATAGACTTCATCATGACGGATAAGCGGCATCTGTGATCAACAGGTTTACGACTAATACCGGTAGCAAACACTAATTTGTATGAGACACTCTAGATATCGGATAGGTATATAAGCTGGAACGAAGTTGTCGGATGAAGTTCACTCTTCGTCCAACCCCACGGCGTTCTAACACTAACGCTGCAATGGAAACAAGGGCTAGAAAGTGTTCTATCAGCGGCTTGGTAGATGTGATTACACGAAACTCAAGACTGTGATGACGGACTTATCACCTCCATACCAGAGATCCTTGCAGAAGTACTTAGAGAGATTTAATGGAACCCTTTATTCCGCGCATGCCCGGAAACATCCAGAGAGTTGTGATAAAAGAGTCATGTTACTATGACTATTACATGGATTCTAATTGATCTCAGCGAAGAAAAGAGGACTACGTTCAACAGTCGTGTACAATACGGCTGACGATGAATAATTTGAAAAAAAAAAGTATTGTCAGAAGAGGTCTTGACGGGTTCATAAGATGGTTATACACACAGCAAGTTAATTGCGTAGGCCAATCACACCAGCACATCACATCAGCCGAAAGACGTCCACTGCTGGACATAGGCCTCCCCCAAAGAGCGTCCACTTTGGCGTAGGCCAATGCGTTGAATAAACTATGCCATATATATTCGGGTATAAGTTCAAGGTTATTATTTTATAATTTGTGTCCAAACTCTTTTATCACGTTTTATATTTAAAAATGTATGCATAGCCTTAATAAGCAGGGTTAACTAGGTAATGAGATATAATATTCAAGATGGATGTAGAATGTGTTATTCAAGACACACGCATTGTTTACTAAACGCAAAAGTGACGTGGGCGCATTGTGGCAGCAGTAAACTGTTTGTAGTTTCTACTCGAGCCCAAATTGTCGGTTGTGACGATTACGGCGTAGGTTAGGTTACACCTGCGCCATCCTCACATTTACATAAAACGAAATCGCCTCATGGACGATACGCCACGGAATTCAGAATATCCATAAACGTAGCTGCCAGCACACTGAGGCCCATACTTAAAAACAAAATTAAAGGGGATAGCCGTACGATAATATGAATTAAAAATAATAAAACAAAAAAAGAGTCACGGATCGCCTCGAGTGAGTTTTTTTAAGTTTTTTCAAGCGAAGCCTGCGAACGGAGTACGCTTGATATCTCCTGACAATATCTTTGACGAGTTTTTTATGCTGCATTATTTTTAAATGAACTGATTATAAATGGATGTTGGGCGATTTAACGCCCAATCTAATTAGGTAAATGATATGTGTTTTCGAGAGGAGATGATGGAGATAGCGAGTTTGCTATTTATTGATTGATTTTTAATTGGGTGTTGTGATTGTCGGAGGCGGTCAATCGGTTTTATGGCGACTTGTCGCCGGTTTCATTTCGGCGGGTACTTGCACTTTGGCATGTTTCTATTTCATTAATGCCATGATTTAGTGGCTTATAACTTTTATGGCGTGGCGTGGCGACCTGTAGCGGCCACAGTTTCTATGAAACGCGATCATGTCCAATGGACTTACTAATAAGAGTATTTAGGTTTAGGTCATTTAAATATAATATTTATGAATTTGGCCAAGGTAAAGTATAGTTAACAATAAAATAATGTTGACTTTTACGACACAAGTTTAACCACGTGAAGTCCGTTTATAATGCCAATGAACTATACATTTTAAAAATTATTTGCATTGACGTTCATTCAAAAACATTCTACTCGTATATTGTAATATGTATAAAAAGTTACCGTGGATAAAATTAAACATTTTTTTTTTAAATAAGTTCTTGATGTACCTAACTGTTAATAAAAACTCTTCCAATCTTTTTCAAACCTTTAAAACATAGATAATATGGTTTACTAATGTTTCGCCGAAAATTATTTAGCAAATTCCTAACTCCCCAAACTACATTTCCCATATTTTTATTTGGTCAAATTTTTGTTTCCCAACTCAACGTTTCGCACTGATATCGTGATATCATTTCCCAACTAATGATTTGATAAATTATTGTTAGACAAATTATTACCTGAGATTTTATCTTTTATAATGTCAATTATGTTTTCGTCAAATGTATTGATTGGCATACCTTGATTTAGTAACGTATTGAATGGCATTATGAAAACTAACCTAGTTTGTTAGAATTCAAGGTTCAAATTGCAGTATGATTTTATTAGGGTAGTAGTAAACTTCATTACGTTAAATAATCCTACTAATATTATAAATGCGAAAGTTTAGATGTTTGGATGTTTAGATGTTTGGATGTTTGTTACTCAATCACGCTTAAACGGCTTAACCGATTTGGATGAAATTTTGCACGAAGATAGTTTATAGCCTGGATTAAAATATAGAATAGTTTTTATCCCGGGTTCACGCAGACGAAGTCGCGGGCGGAAGCTAGTACATCATATATAAAATAATATCAGAAAAAGAGGAGGAAATGAATGTTCTATGATGGGTATGCACAGCCGTCTTCGCATCCAAATCTTTCTATTCTTCTTCTCGTTCCTCTAATGATGATTTTATTGCATTAAGCGGGTAGGGTGATGCACCATTCAGCTAAAATAAGAGGGTACATACTTTCGTTGACGTACTTTGCGGCTCAAAATAGTATTAATGTATAAAGAATAATATAATAATAATAATATTTGCGGACAATCTTACACAAATCGACCTAGTCCCAAACTAAGCAATGCATTGGTTTGCCATTTTATTATTTTAACCTAACCTAAACCTACCTAAGCGCCACAAGCGCGCTCTAAGGGACACAAGATAACCATAACCTAACCTAACAAAAATACAATTGTTACGATTGGTTTTGTTTACTGCGGGGGGCTTCTCCCCCCGTGCCCCCTTGTAGGGGGCTTCGCCCCCCCTTCGCCCCCTTTTTTGGGCTTTTTAAGAACTCGTGCAGCACTCTAGTTGGTATTATGAGATTTTATGATGAAAATAATCAAAAAATTAATGAAATCATTTGCTTCATAATTAATTGACAACTGTCAACTAATCAAATTTCCATTCCAGATCGTCACATTTTTGTATGCAGTCTTTTTTTTATTTATATGGTCGTGACGCACTGGTAGAACAAACTTACATAGTAAAATCTGGGACACTTTTTTTCTTGTATGACGATCGATAGTGTCAACGATTCTGAGTAAGAAAAACCAAAAAAAAAAACAAAATCTGAAAAAAAAAGTGTACTCTTTTTTTTTGAAAAACGCCCCAATATGTTATTTGCCTTAGCAAATCATTTGCTACACAGTTATTTACCACAAAAAAATTAACAATATATTATTTGCCTTAGCAAATCATTTGCTACACAATTATTTACCAGGTAAAATCAGACGTAGTAAAATGTTGCAATTTAAAAATGTAGCGAAATAAAAAAAATACGAAGTAAAATTATGCCAAGGATTGGTTTGCGAAACTTCGGCGAAAAGTTGGTTGCCAAATGAAATTTGACGAAACATAATTCGGCAAAAAGGCAGTACACCAGATAATATACCTACAGTGGTTATTGGCCATTCAATGAAGCGGTTACAGAGGAGATTGATTGCAAATTTTTGGACCGCATAATTCAATTTGAAACGGTAAGATTATGAGACAATTAAGTATGATTGTTTTTAATGTTTTGTTCAACATTAGTGCGATTTTTTGGTGAAATACTTAGTTAATTGGTGATCATTGTAAATCTGCAAAGTGTCATAAATATGGACCGGAAAGTTGTGAACAACCTCCCTATAACCCCTTGACACGAATTTAGTCAGTACAGTCAGCGTCTTAAAGTTAGTAGCTGCCAAGGAAGCTAAATATTTCGGTACACGGCTTTATTACTGTAAGAATAAGGGTGTGTTACGAAATATTTGGCTACTCTGGCTGCTACTAACTATTTGACGCTGACTGTACATACTTAAGGCGATATTTCTAGTGTGATACAAGGTCTAGTAGATATTAGCTATCAATATACTAAACGGGCCACATTTCTTTATTGATTTATTGGTAGATCACATTGTATAATGCAGGACTTTGCAATTGGCAAGAGTTAGCAGTATTTGGGTCGCTGAGCTAACGGAGGGAGTATGTAAGTAAGAACTTTACGAATGTGAAAAACCTAACTAAGTAGATCTCATTTCCGGAATAGTTCATTTTCTTAAGGTTTTGACTCACGACACTTTTTAATAAAAACCGACTAAGTGCGTGTCGGGTCACGCGCAGTGTAGTTGCCTGTCTGTATTTTTTACATCGCCACGCGCCAAGTAGGTACCTAAATGGTGCGGTTACGTCGGCCGAATTTGTACGAAAGTTGGCCTTTTCAAGTACATTTTAAGTTGGTCGACTATTACTCGGCAACTAGTTATGCCTACTTAACCGTGTTAGTTTCCTTTTAAATTCATTATATGTACTACTGCTACGGATTTTTTCACATCACCAGTAGTAGCCATTTAGCCGGCAGGGGGGAGGGACATGACTCGAGCAAAAATTAGGGTTTTAAAGCCCAATATGTCGCAAACGAATCACTGAGTTGAAAAATGGTTTTGAAATCCCATACTATTTTTGAACAAGCTGTCCAACGATACCCCACACTATGGGTTTAACAAGAAAAAAAATAACTTCCCCACTTTAGGTAGTCAAGATTTTATTTTACTGTTTTGTCAACGTGACTGATTTATATACCCATGCCGAATTTCAGTTTTCTAGTAGTTAGAGTTACCGAGCTATACTTTATATACTGGTGCTGATGCTGATGGTAGGTACATTGATTTTTAACACCTACTTTACGTAATAAATGGTAAAAAATGTAATAGACTTGACTGGGTTTGAATTTTGGACGCAAAATTTTTTTTTGTATAAGTATAGTTGAAAATAGTTTTTCTTAATTCTAATATCAGCATTAAATATTATTATTTATTAACCTGTATTATATTTACATTTTAAATTAAGGGGGTTGTTGGCGCAAAACATTATAGGTAAGTTAGACATAGTTTAAAAAAAGTATCCAGCCCAAAAAAAAAAACTTTGCTTTTTGTGACATTTGTTTTCGCTAGCAGACGGTTCCCAAGTAGGTATTGCAAATTTTTTATTTCATGATTTGGATGTTTTTCCATTATTTTTAAAAGCGTATATTTTGTTAAATATGATGAAAATCACTTCATACTTGGTACACTTATAACCTTAAGTAGGCGTAGGTTAGATCTGTAGATCTAATTAGTAACAGTTAGTATTTATTAGAATGTAGCTGTAATTTCACATAATCTGAAAGAAGGGTAAGAAACAATGCTCTCAAGTTTTTTATGGCTAAGATGCGAGTTTTGAGTAGATATGTGTGAGCCGTTTTAGCATTGTTACAACGCATAATCTTTTATTTAATTTTTGTCGTAACGCTATTGTTTTTTTTTCTTTTTCGTATTTTTTTATTCAGCAAATCTGCTTTTGATAAATAAATTACACAGATTGATAGATAAATAATTTATTTGGCAAAAGGCCATAAATTATTGATCTATCAATGTATGTAATTTATTTCGGTCGATCCGGTTAGGGCTGAACTGCGCCTGGAACGTAAAATAAAACTAGTGCCGGCAGACATTCAACCACACCTTAAGATGGTTCGCTTTCCATACAAAATGTTATTTGACATTCACAGGCTAACGGCGTGATATTTTAAGAAACTTATTTAACAAACTTTCATAAATTGGCTTTACATTTGCGCGAAATTCCCCCTTTCTCATAGAATGAACTTTAACTGTATAAACAAGAATAATTTGAGAAAAATAGTTTTCCCAAAATTTCATGTCACAAACGAATTTAAAAAATTATTTTAGTTTATACAAGTTTATTATAGGAAAGGGAAAATTTCGCGCAAATGGAAAGCCCAATTATGAAAGTTTGTTACATTAAGTTTCTTAAAATACTTAACACGCCGTTAGCCTGAGAAAGTCAAATAATGTTTTGTATGGAAAGCGGATCACCTTAAATAAAATAGGTACGTACCTTTCCTTATTTCCAATGGAGTAATAAAGTAAAAGTATAAACGACGAACCGCTTCGAAAAAAGGTAGGTAGTGCCCTTGCGTTGCGCTTCGCTTAGCTTGTCTTGGCGGGGGCACTCCCGTGCCCCCAGATATCATGTTTCGCCTGTATTGATAAAAAGTAAGTACGAGAAGATAATGAGTAATTCTATTTCTAGAAGAATTTCAGTAAATTAAGGTAATTCCAGGGTATATACATAGATGGCCATAAGCAGGAGACGGCTCATCGAAATATTTCATGTACCTAACCAGTGACTAGATGTCGCGAGTTTTTGTTAAGGGGCTCCCATACGCCAATGACCTTCGATCTGAATCCCTTAGTTTTCTAATGTTTTTTGTAGCTTATTATATTAACAACAACGGCTTTAAGCAATATACTCGTAGTATCCCATATTTACTTCAAAGTTCATTGTTTTCGAGATATTTGGCATCAAAGTTGAACAATTTTAGACCAAAAAACTGGTTTTCTGGCCATAACTTTCGTGTTAATTGGTTTTCAAAATGAAAACCCTGTACCAGTTTTTAGAGACGTCACAGACGAACCCAAATATGTAGATTTCGTATATGTTAGATCTTTCACGTCAATAGAGATACGAAATAAGTGTTTTTTTAGACATTGTTTAAAAAAATCATACAAAATTAAGTATTCATTTGCTTCAAATTCCAGTGGACCAAAATGGAAATAAAAGATTGAAGAACCAATAGCCGTTTGATTTATAATTCTATCTGTAGTGCAAAAGTAGGAGATACGATTCAAAACTTGTCAAAAATCGATGAAAACCTCGGGTAGCCCCTTAAGTTTGCTTACCGTCGTGGGGAGCACGGGTGCAATAAACAAATAGGCGAAAAAAAAGCAACAAATACTCAAGTTAAATTCTCTTTGATTGTTTAGAGGACTTGACAATATTTTGTGGAGGATTCATGTTTTAACTGGGTAGGTATGATGTGAATTTCTTAAAATAATGATGCTATTTGTATTTTTTGCTATGTCTTATTTTTCTGAGGTCAAATTTAGGCACGTCGTGGTTGACTTGTTTTTATTTTAGGTGTGGTCATCTCTCCCGGACCACACCTAAAATAAAAACAGACCATTCATGGAGAGATTGACCACTGCCATATGATGCTGAATGTGTTGCAGAAAACAAAAAAAGCAGAGAGCCCCAAACAATCCAGAAAAGCTAATAAGAAAAGAAAAAATAAGAAAATAAAAAAAATGGATCCAGCTCAGCATGTAAGTAAACGAAAGAACTGCTGCTGAGTGGGGAAAAATATTATATTATATTATGAGACACATCTTCTTCAAAGACTGGTTTCAGTGCATAGTGTTCCAGTTTTGGCTACCGATTTCGAGGATACGTGCTTAGGAATTAAAAATAAGACGAAATACTAACGGAGAGAGTAAAGTTATTGCCATCTTTCCAGTAAACGTATGGTCATCACACCATGGGAGAGATGGTCAATTGTGTTCTTTTTTACACATTTTTTTCCGATGTGATATCAATGGAAACCATAAATTCATAATAAATTTTTTTTTTTTAAATTAATTTCGTAATGTGCAAGCTTGTCAACTGTGTTTCAAAAAAACTATGTCCTATAACCCCGGACTTACTCTACTCATAAATATACCTACTTAATACCTACCTATAATTAGTTAATAAAAAGGTAAATTTGATAGTGTACTCGTAGATAGAGTTAGGTACCCAACATTTAATAGTATGTAGGGCAATACAGCAGTGAGTTAGGTAAATGTGTTTTTTTAAGACCACGGTAGAAAGTGTTGAAACCGTCACAGTTTTTTTGTATGTGTGTTTAACTCGGCTGAAGGCAGCACATTTCAGACTCGAATCGAACTAGGTACTGGCGCTTTTACTTTGTTCGAGTGTCAACATTTTCCACTTGAAATGGATGGTGTTCATTTCCTTTACATTTATAGGTACTTTTGTTAAGCTGACTTAACCAAAAAGGTGTCAAATGATTTTTTTCTAGTAATACAGTCATTTTGACGGTAGTCACTTTCTTTTTTCTTCTAAAGAGTCTTTCGTGATCTTGTCCTCGCAAGTATGCGGATGAGTTTGGACGAAAACTTATTTTATGTATTTTTTACTTTTTAGGTATATACATACCTGGGCGTTTTTCAAAAAAAGTGTACAAATCTTTTTTTTTCAGATTTTGTTTTTTTTTGGTTTTTCTTACTCAGAATCGTTGACACTATCGATTGTCATACCTACAAGAAAAAAAGTGTCCCAGATTTTACTATGTAAGTTTGTTCTTCCAGTGCGTCACGACCATATTCCTAAATAAAAAAAGACTGAATACAAAAATGTGATGATCTGGAATGGAAATTTTGGACACTTTTTTTCTTGTATGAGGATCGATAGTGTCAACGATTCTGAGTAAGATAAACCAAAAAAAAACAAAATCTAAAAAAAAAAAGGTTTGTACACTTTTTTTGAAAAACGCCCACCTACATATAGTTTCTGCTGAGCAGTTACCAGCAAAATACATTTTGAATTGCAGCTTTTTTTCTGTACACCTTTCTAGGTAGCTACGTTCCACATTACTGATATCTAAATAGTCCACCAATTTTGAAATTTATTTGCATTACACAGTTAGTTGACGATTCTAGTTCTTTTAAATACATTTCCACTGAATGGTTGGCTTAGGTACACCATTTTCTACTGTTGCTCGTTGTCAAATATAAATGCAGAAATTATGCATGCATGCAAAACGGATGATAGTATAAAATATAGGTTTTTTTACGCTTAATTCGGGACTGGTTACAAGAACAATTTATGATTAGAATCGACTCCTGAAATGTCTAGTGCATAGGCTGCACAATAGAAAGGAACATTCGCTTTCAGGTAGGTATAGGTACTTTTTACCTGAGGCACTGCTCTTCCTTTGTTACTGGTGGCCCAGGAGTCCCAGGACTGGTATATCTACTAATAAAGAAATCATTGACATAGGACGTGGAAAGCGCAAGTCACTCGCTAGAGGAGGTGTGCAGCAATGTAGAGGCATCGTGAATGCGCGTGAGTGTCGAGGATGTGCGTCGACTGCTGATCGAGCTGCTATCGTGGGAACTTGCCGAAGAAAGTGGCAAATCACATAGATTCATCTCGTGTCCTTGCTCATTGCACACACGTATGCCTCAATAAAAATCCAATAAAATTAAAATATAGCGGCCACTCAGCTTTGCCATTCGTGAAACCGTAAAAACTTTGAAGAGCTCACCGAGACCGAACGTCTTCAGGCAACATCATAATTTAACTTTGCAAAAAGTTGTGTCTTAATAAATAAATCAACGGATTTTTTCACTGTCCATAACTTAAAGAAGTCGAGGCGGGAAATCCGATGGAAGTCGAAGGCGAAGTTTTAAAAAAGGAAACTGCTCTTGCGGCGGCGGGCCGCGCCGCGATTGGCCGAGCGCGCGGGGGCGGCGCGCGGCCCGGCGATTGGCCCGCCGCCGCCGCCGACGCACCGTAGGCGCGCTCATCTCGCGAACGCGAACAAATAGATTTTTTTAAACAAAAGCAATTTTCCTATTCTTCTTGTTGGCTTTTGTATAGTTTGTTTTTGCTGAGCTTCGTTTTGTATTGTTTATTGTAGTCGAGTGCGCGACAATCCACTCCCGGGTAATTCTCAGCGGTATTATAACACGACTCCTCCGCTCGTATTGTCGCGTCGCGCCGGGGCCGCATGTAAATTTGTAAAAACAACAATTGTTATGAAAAACAAACGCGGAGAGTTGCAACAGGCTATTGTGGGAGGCTGCGTCGATGATAGCTACCTAATTAACTTTGTATCAATAGGCTCGCCTGACAATAGGCAGTAAGACTCAGACAATAGTTAGTTAGATACTTACTACCACTGATTATATTTTTTCATAAGATTTTCCGACAAGTTTTGATTTCAGTTTCGATAAACCTATAGCTACCTACCAACCTAGCATTAAGAAATCATGCAGCAATCCATTTGATTAAAAAAACACACACAGACAGCTATTTTAGGTTGAGGTTGTATAAAAACCTTGATGAAACTTTCAGATTTCAACCACTTGGCTATCACCTCACTATCTTAAAACTCTTGTCATATAGGTACCTACATGGTGTTACAAAAATACCACAACTGAAAAGGAAGTTCATCTAGGGACTAATGTAAAGATTCTATTATTAACATTACGACAAACAAAGATCGTACGAGGACGGCGATCTGTACCTATTAATGAATCCTACCGAAATTAGTATTTTTGTATAGCGTCAACTTTCAAGTAGAGGCCCTATTTTTTAATGCACTAACAAACACGTAGGTACCTAGGCATCGTGCAAGAACAAGATTGAGCGCCATAAAGCATTTTCTATCAGTCAGCCAGCAGTAAACTGATATTTGATTTTTCACTCTTAAATCAGTCAGGGCAGTAATAATAGTGGCATGTCGTCCTTAAAACTCGATTCCTACCTTCTCACCTATTTGATTATGAATGAGGGATGAAAAAAGGTAAGCCAAATTATTTCCGGTGCCTAATACGACTGTGTTTGAAGCCACGCCACTGATACATAGTTCAAATGAGTTTGTCAAGCCCAAGGCTCCAAATGCTAACTGGAAACTAAGTATACCGCATGATTAGAGAGTCACTAATACCTACCAGAAACACTTCTCAGAACCAAATTAACACAAACGAGTATAACAATTACCTATCTCCCAATTTTCATTTCTGTCATAAATATAAGTGGGCAGTTATTATCGAGATTTGTTGGGACAGTAACCAGGGTGGCATGATGTCGTGCACCGCTGGTGTGGAATATAAAATGGCGATTAAGCAGGCTGACTTTAATCTGTATTAGCGCAGACGTGCTACGAATGTAATGAATCTACAGGTTCACAAATAAGGCAAAGGTTACCGTGCTAGGTATATCCTTTTTTTGGTCAGCTGTCGGTTTTAATACGCCTTTAAATGGTATACCAAAAGCACTTGTGTACCAGCAACCGACTGTTTGTTCGCAATATTTATTAGGTCGTTAACAGAATTATAAGGCAATTTAGGAGATAAGAAATAGGGGAGGGAAATTCTACATCACACATCAAGCTTGCTAACACGTTTTATAAGAATAGATGTGTCAACCCACATCGTCTACCGAAAGAAGTCCCTTGTCGTGTTCCTTAAAGTTAAGAACACTGCAGTGCTGATGCACAGAGCTTTATAAGTAGGTACCTATTTGGTTTTAAAGTAGTGATTTTTTTAACCCCCGACATAAAGAGAGGGGTGTTATAAGTTTAACTTGTCTGTGTATCTGTGTATCTGTCTGTTGGTATCGTAGCTTTCAAACGGATGGACCGATTGGAATGCGTTTTTTTTTGTGTCATAGATAAAGCTATCCCGAGTGTTCTTAGCCATGTTTCATGAAAATCTGTTTTTGAGATATTGGACTTTGAAATGAAAATGTCGGGGGTTTTTCAACTTTTCAAATTTTTATCATTAGTACGTATACTTATAGGTACAATTTAGGGAACTTTGTGTCTTATTTCCCAAATGTTCGTCGGTCTGTTCACGACTGATGTAAGTACCAGCTACACAAAATGTGCACCCATGATAGGTCTCACAACCACAACTAATCGGTAAACTAGACACTGTACCCCGCGCTACAGACCATTGCTTTCATCAATCAGTGTGCACAAACGCGCGTCAGCCGTCACGACAAATCCACATTAGTAGGCGCGAGCGCAGCCCCGGTATCGCCCGAGAGCGCCCGAGAGCGCCCGAGATGTTACGAGATTGCGCCCATTTTTCCTCCAAATTGCGCCCTTTGTTATGCAAAGCGCGCGGGCGCCGTGTGCGGGCGCAGCCGCTGGGTTCCAAGTCGTTTGTGCCCCGTGTGACGCGCCTTTATCGCTCATCGCCCGTACTTTTTACAATGCGCTATATGACTGATTAGAATATTTCATTAGCTCCCAGTCTAGTTAGCTAGTCACTAGACTTATTTGCTTTTTAATTATGTCTATTCAGTTTGAACTCGATGGGGGGTCAGGCTTTAATCTTTAGCAGGAAGTTTTAGTGAAATCGTCGTGGGAATCAGAGTGTCTAATATAGTACCTAAAAGTTGAATGCTTACTTAAGTGAAACTATAATAAAAATGATTATAAGGTAATACTATTTATTGACCTACTGTATGATGCATTTGCTTAATTAATAGCTCCCATGAACATACATTCTACACAGATATCTGCTAGCTATTGCAACCAATTAATTGAGTGCTAACACAGTATAAAGAACTTTCTGCACATGCATTGATAGATAACAATCAGCTCGAATACACCGATCATCCATTTTATTATGAGTGGGTAGGTACTATACGAAATGAGCTCCCATTGATTTTCCTACATTAATTGCGAGAATTGAACAACAAACACCTTTTTTTGCCGCTGTAAACTTAATGCAACATTTCTATTTTAATACCGATAAAGATTGAATTCGCGTAAAAACTAGTTTGTTGACGGAGTTTGTTTTCATTTTAAAACGTTGAGCCGGGTTTATCATTGATCGTGCCAATGCATCATATTTGTTGAGCGTTTCGTCATAGGACGGGGACGGATCGCAGATCGGAATCACATCGATAATGAAACGAATGCATTAAAAAGATCAGTTGCACTCACCTGTACCTTGCCAATGATGGATAATAGAAAGAAAACTATCTACCCACTCCACTTACTATGGTATCATAGAAATTAGAAAAAAACGTAGTAAAATGTTGTAAGTAAAATCGTGTTCCGCAGAGACTCGCCGATGCCGATAAGTTTATTTACTAGTGTCTTACTGCAACCGATTTGTTCTTAAACGAGCTTGTAAGTCCACGAAACAGTTTTATCATGCTGCATAGCTAATTTTCTCTGGACCAGGAAACGTAGTGTAGAAGGAAACATGCCAGCCACGGCTCGACATCAGATGTTTCAGGGACGCGAGATCACGTGAGATTAGCGTCCATGTTTTTTGCTCGAAGCTTACCTTTACACGCTTAAAATGCATTCCATGAGCATAAATTTGAATTTCTGTTATCGAAATAGTTGCAGAATTTACGAGCGGCTAGGAAAATGTAGCCGAATGAATTATATGACGTTGGAAATGTTTAAGGGAATGTACGCGTGTTTTACATGTCTAATTGCGTTAGAGTGGAGAAATGGGAGGTTTACGCGCTGCACTATAATAGCAGGGAATTTATGCGGGAGCTGTGTCAAAATAAATTATTGAATTGCAACACCGCACCGCTTGTTTTATCGCTGAAGCATCGTATAACTTTGAACTGAAACATAAATGTCCTATATATTCATTTTGTTCTTTGGATTCATAGTTATAACAATAACTTAAGAAGATAAGTAAGTCGTATTTTTTTCCGATAGCTATTATGTTTTCCTACTAGATACCTAAGGTATCATTAAGGATAAGGTACACTGAGAAAAAAATATTGCTGCATGCAACAATAAAACTTTAATAGGGGAGAGCCGACGCAGGTGTTTATTTGCCACAACAAAGTTTTTATTGTCAAGCCTAACCTTGTTCTTATAACAACATGAACATTGTCAAATATTTATTTTTTAACTTAAAGCTCGTAACTATTCTCAATTTGCTGTTCCAACAATGTTAATTTACACCTATACCTTTTCTCGTTTTGCGCCCGCAGCAATATTACTTTGTGATTTACCTACTCTCCTTTTGCTCCCACAGCAACGTAACTTTGTCTCCTTATCTATTCTCTTTTTGCTCCCTCAGCAACATAACTTTGTGCTTTACCTACTTTCCTTTTGCTCCCTCAGCAACGTAACTTTGTATCCTTATCTATTCCTTTTTTTGCTCCCTCAGCAACATAACTTTGTGCTTTACCTACTCTCCTTTTGCTCCCACAGCAACGTAACTTTGTATCCTTACCTATTCTCTTTTTGCTCCCTCAGCAACATAACTTTGTGTTTTACCTACTTTCATTTTGCTCCCTCAGCAACGTAACTTTGTATCCTTACCTATTCTCAGTTTGCTCCCTCAGCAACGTAACTTTGTACCCGTACCTATTCTCATTTTGCTCCCTCAGCAACGTAACTTTGTACCCGTACCTATTCTCATTTTGCTCCCTCAGCAACGTAACTTTGTACCCGTACCTATTCTCATTTTGCTCCCTCAGCAACGTAACTTTGTACCCGTACCTATTCTCATTTTGCTCCCTCAGCAACGTAACTTTGTACCCGTACCTATTCTCATTTTGCTCCCTCAGCAACGTAACTTTGTACCCGTACCTATTCTCATTTTGCTCCCTCAGCAACGTAACTTTGTACCCGTACCTATTCTCATTTTGCTCCCTCAGCAACGTAACTTTGTACCCGTACCTATTCTCATTTTGCTCCCGCAGCAATATTACTTTGTGCTTTACCTACTCTCCTTTTGCTCCCTCAGCAATGAAACCTTGTACCCGTACCTATTCTCATTTTGCTTTCCCAGCAATTTAACGTTGTGCCTGTACCAACCTATTCATTCTCCTTTTAATTTCCCAGCAATTTAACTATGTGCCCGTAACCGACCTTATATTGCTTCCTCAACAATTTAACTTTTTTCTCGTACCTAATTTATTCACCTGTGTCATGTTGATCCAGCGGGTCCTGAACTCCTGACTTGCTGGGGCGATGAAACCAATACCAATTGATAGATATTTTGAATGAGATACACGCGATTCTTTGCGATTCATTCAAATATCTTAAATATCTATCAATTATTATAGGTTTCATCGCCCTAAGTAATAGCATATTAGGACTCGCTGGAAAAGTTAAATTGTTGAGGAAGGAATAAAAGGAGTGTAGGTCGGTACGGGCACATAGTTAACCTGCTGGAATACTAAAAGAAGAATGAATGGGTGGTACAGTTATAACGTTATATTACTGGGAAAGCCAAATGAGAATAGGTTGATTTGGTACAGGCACAGTGCTGGGAAAGCAAAAGGAGAACAGGTTGGTACAAGCACAAACTTATATTCCTAGGAAAGCAAGAGAAGAATAGGGTTGGTGTAAAGTATATTGCTGATAAGGCAAAAGTAAGTAGAAATAGGTTGGTACAGGCACAAAAGTTACATTGCTAGAAAAGTACGACATATGAGCGGCATAAATAAATATCGTCACTAAAATGTGTCTATATAAACTTGTAGGTTAGTTGATCACGATCAGGTTTAAGCCCGTCACACATATAACTAATATAATATCTATAATATACCTTTATATACAGGTTATCCCACAAACAGACGATACTTCTTCGACAGCTGATAAGAGCAGCTAAAAAATTCTATCGATTTATCCCCCATGCCCGGGTATGTTCCGCGATTTGTAGTATTTTCAGTTTTTAAAACCATTTACGGATCAAAATGATCAATATCTCCGAAAAAACTAAAAATCGCGGAACGTACATATATAGGGTGGGGGAAGAATTAAATCGATAGCTTTTTAGCTGCCCTTATCAGGTGTCGACGGATTATCTAGGGTTACGGGAGAAATGAAAGAGACCACACAGAGAGCTATGATATACATAAGCTATCGTAAGATATTCAATTCAATTCAATCATTTAATTCACAAAAACACTTTTATTATACGTCGTAATGCTTAGGTATTTGTATGACGGGCTTTATGAGATGTAGAGTTAAGTATAAAAACAAGTCAAAAAAAGTATTATAGGTAGGTATATATTTATTAACAATTTTCTAAAGACAAACAAAACATTTTCATTCATAAAGAGCGACTTCGGTGACTGATGTTGGCGTCGTCGGATATACCTACTTGTCAAGTGTTCAAACCGCGAAGGCGTAATTACGTCAGGCATCCCAGGATACCATGGAGCCATGGATGAAATATCGGGCAGCGCGGCGGAGTCGGTGAAGGCCGAGCCCACGACACAGGCGCCGGGCGGGCGCCGCGCACACGGCGCGGAGCCGCACGCGCCGCGCCTGCCAGCGCGCCAGCCGCAGCGACATGGCCAGCCCCGAGCCCGGCGCGTCGCTCAGCGCGCCGCACCAGCTGAGCGATAGACCGTGATCCCTGACGAATAAACAAAAACGTACTAAATAGCGACATCAAAATTCACCGTTTTATTCTGTACAGTCGACCGCATTAAGATCTCCAAATGCAAAGCGAAAAAAAATATCTACGAAGGTCCTGCCGGCCCTTGAAATAAAGTCGTGATAGAAATGTATGTGTGCTTTGTGGTGATAGATATTAATGCCCATGACTTTACTAAATATACGCTAATAGTCGGCTTAATTAGAATTTGCAGTACAATTACACCGTTGTGCCATTAGTACGGGTATACGTTTTTTATATTAACCAGAAGTATGTCTCCTTTAATGACCTGCCACAATATTGAACAGTTTAAATTTATATTTAACGATCGTAGGTGTTAATTACAGAAAAACCAATTTCAAATAGAAATATAATTAGGTACAGATACAGAACTCGGCAAGGTTGTATGTCGAGCGAATAATTAATATACCTTAACAAATACAGGAATAAGAATGATGAAACTTACCTATCATCCCTTGGCAAAAGGTGCCCTAAGGCATTTTCTTCCAGAAGACTTGGAGATCACTCACTTTACTTAACACACAACGCGCACATTCCGTGTCAAAGAACTACTGGACTGAATTGAGAGAGGAGACACAGTCGCTAGCAACACTTTGTTGTTCGGGTAACTAACGTTGTTAAATGATATAAGTACACAAGTTAATCCGCTAACAACATTGACGTTGTCATCTGATTGTTGAATTTAAATATTGTTATATGATCAAGATATCCATAGCTTCGGGTACTATAAATATTGGGCGTTGTTAAATGATATAACTATATAGATTAATACGCTCACAACGGTGACGTTGTCATCATATCAATGCTTTGAAACTTTGTTATATGATCTAGGTGTCCATAGCTACGGGCACAATAATATTCGACGTTGTTAAATGATCCAAGTATATAAGTTATTACGCTAACAACGGTGACGTTGTCATCATATTAAGTCTTTAAAACATTGTTATATGATCTAAGTGCCCATAGCTGCAGGTACAATAAGTATTTGACGTTGTTAAATGATATAAGTACATAAGTTAATACGCTAACAACGCTGTCGTTGTCATCGTATCAATGCTTTTAAACTTTGTTAAATGATCAAGGTACCCATAGCTGCAGGTACTATAAATATTGGACGTTGTTAAATGATATAACTATATAAATTAATACGCTCACAATGGTGACGTTGTCATCATATCAATGCTTTGAAACTTTGTTATATGATCTAAGTGCCCTTAGCTGCAGGTACAATAAATATTCGACGTTGTTAAATGATATAAGTACACAAGTTAAAACGCTAACAACGCTGACGTTGTCATCGTATCAAAGCTTTTAAACATTGTTATATGATCAAGGTATCCATAGCTGCAGGTACTATAAATATGGGACTTTGTTAAATGATATAAGTACATAAGTTAATACGCCAACAACGCTGACGTTGTCATCGTATCAATGCCTTTAAACATTGTTATGTGATATAGGGTCCATAGCTGCAGGTACAATAAATATTCGACGTTGTTAAATGAGAAAAGTACATAAGTTAATACGCCAACAACGCTGACATTGTCATCGTATCAATGCTTTTAAACATTGTTATGTGATATAGGGTCCATAGCTGCAGGTACAATAAATATTCGACGTTGTTAAATGATATAAGTACATAAGTTAATACGCCAACAACGCTGACGTTGTCATCTGATCAATGCTTTTAAACATTGTCATATGATCTAGGTGTCCATAGCTGCAGGTACAATAAATTTTTGACGTTGTTAAATGAACAGGAAATCTATAGTTGCAGGCACATTAAGTATTCGACAATAAAAAGATTGTGGCAGGCAATAAGCACGTTTATTTGCTGTACCAAAATAATTTAGTTGCAGCAAATATAAACACGTGACAAAGCATTTATTGTACTTTGTCAGCCTTTTTTTTTCTCAGTGTAGTTTTCGTTTGCGCAAGAGACGTCTTTCTGCCATCTAGTGTGAATGTTCAAAAAACAGCGGAACGCAGACAGACAGAGTTACTTTCGCATATCGTGAAGGTCTATCGTTGACCAAATCGAAATTATGAATTACAGCACTATGACAGCTGACAGCCATGGGCAACTTTCCTCAAGAAAAAAAAATGAGGAAAAATAATGAGATCAAATGTTTCGAAAAATGTATTAGATACTTAACTGTCGCAGTCGGATTAAAACAATTTTACGCGGAAGTCAGAATAATAATCTACCTATAAAAATATTCATGGTCTTCCGTTCATGGGAAGCCGAGATCCTTCGTGACAGAACAATGTTTGAAATGATACGGGCTGTTTTTTTTTAATTCAGAGATTTATTATAAGTGTGAATATCCGCCAGAGATGTGCGAACTATGTTTTCATATATACTTGACAGCTAGTTCCATTAAATTGAACAGTAAAATTGTAGGTATATAAAATATCATAAAAAGTTCAAATACTTAAACGAATTAAATTAATGTTTATATTAATGGTAGCTATTTTGCTAAGGCGTCTGTTACAGTGGAGGTAACCGCAGGAGCGTCGGTCACGCGACGGACACCTTTGTCTGTGGTCGGAGACGATTTAGCCAGCCAATCAACTTGTCGACGGGTTATTGCAATCGTGTTTTTTTTGTAAAAAATGGCCTTAATTTATTTTATTGACTTTGAATTAACTTCTGAATTAGGCAGGAAAAAATAATGGGTTTATATTTATAGGTAGGCAATAAAGCAATGGTGTTAAAACCGTACTTATCTCAAGGGAAGGAATTATTATCCAATCAAATGTTTCCTACTACTATAGGTAGATACAAATTATTTTTTTAATCCATACAATTATTGTTTCAATAACCGTAAAAGAACTAAATATAAATCAAGAAATAGCAGTATTTCTTATTCAATGCATAATTGCTAATACTTGTAAGGCATTCCTATTTATTTACTGATACCGTCATACATAAATTACATCAAATTGCAATACCACACATTTTCTAAATATATGCATGAACGTTCGGAACATGCGTTTAACCTCCTTTAATTGCCGCTACAATGCCATTCACAACTAATCGGTCAACAGCAAAACCCACCCCTAGCATAGCTTGACCACAGTACTTGCAACAAATATGCGAAGCGGGAGGTCAGCTTTACACTGGTGCGCCGCCCCACGACTCGTCCGTTCTTGCGACCGTTGTAATTGCTGCCAGTAAATGTAGGTATTTACCGCATATTTGCGTTTTTTTGCAGATAAAGTATTCCCTGAATGATGATACTTTATGGGGATAGAATTTCTTTGTATTTGTTCGACTTTTAACTCGTAACATAACTGTGACGATGCATCATGACAACTTAATAAATTCAATTGTAGGTAATTGTTGAAGCAACGATAAATCCATATCCATACTAATATTATAAATGCGAAAGTGTATGTGTTTGTTTGTTTGTCCGTCTTTCACGGCAAAACGGAGTGACGAAATGACGTGATTTTGTAAGTGGAGATAGTTGATGGGATGGAGAGTAACATAGGAGAGTTTTTATCCCCGTAATTGATTGATTAAAACTTTATTCATTCCCACAACATACATGGCATTGATAATACAAAATTTAAACAATGAAGGTAAAAGAAAATATTAATAATATACATATCTAAAGCAAGCATGCAAAAAGTACCTACATTCTAAAAGAAGCCATGTGTCGTGGCAGAGAAATGGCGCTGGCTCAGCGTTATGATGTGAAATTACAAAATTAAAACTAAACAAAATTAAACAAAACCGTGCAACGCTCATCAACATAAAAGAAGAAGAATTATTTAAGTTTGTGTGCGTATGTGTATTTGTGCGTGTGTGTGTCTTTGTGTGTGTGTGTGTGTGTGTGTGCATAGAGTGGGTCATAATAATATACGTGAATTATAATGGTACTTAATTTGGCTGGGTGCAAAGCATGATAATTGATATATTAATATTGAGGGGGGATAATAATTCGGAAGTCTCGGTTTATAAGGCTCACTCAACCCAATTTTTTTTGGTTTTCAAGTAAATATAGGCGGTACTTAACTTTGAATGCTGGCTTGCTTTTTAGTTCACGTATCGGTGGTGGAATAATATTCCAGCATTTCGTTGCTCGATACCGAAAACTCCCTCTAAATGCGGCCGTTCGGTGTCGGGGCACTTGCAACACAATGGCTCGTGACGCTCTAATCCCGTGATTACTCCTACCTTCTGAGGACCATCGCAGTTTTTTGAACAGATACGAAGGGGTTTTGGTCCGTATAGTGTCAAAGAGCAGACATGCAAACATAAGCTGTTGTCGAGCAGCCATCTTCAACATATTCGCGTTGTTTAAAAAGGGCGTGACATGTGCTCGAGGAGGTACATGAAAGCAAAATCTAACGCAAGCATTTTGCACTCTTTGAATGAGACGCTGTGAGCGTGCAAGTAGGCATGGGCCGTAAGCAGTAAGGCAATAATTAAGTTTGGACAGTATGAGAGCTTCACAGAGTCTCATTCTAAGATCAACACTAAGAAATTTACGAATATTGTACATAACTTTCAAACGATAGAAACAACTACGGACAGTTTCAATTACACGATTTTCAAAGCGCAAGTTAGTAACCAACAACAGACCCAAGTTTCGTGCCTCAACCACATGGTCCACTTTAACGCCGCCAATAATGATGGTTGGGTGCTTATCCATAATAGCAGTTAGTCTGATGTACTGATCCGAGCACCATGTACTTCGACTTAGAGGGGTTCAAAACTAGAGAGTTAGTGTTTGCCCACTCTGATAGACAATGCAAGTCCTCGGTGAAAGATGGAGGGATGAAAAGATAAGAAAATTTGTAAGTCATCAGCATAAAGATGATATTTGCAGTGTTTAATACAACGAATAATATCAGCACTATATAAAATAAACAGAAGTGGCCCCAAAATGGAGCCCTGAGGGACCCCTCTAGTCACCACGGATGGGTCAAGCAGGTACCGTCTGGTTGTGTTATTTTCACTAATTGTTTTCGATCCTTAAAATAACTACAAAACCAAGTTATGGTACTATCGTCAAAACCATAATAACGTAATTTAGAAATTAAAAGTGGAACATTTATACAATCGAATGCCCTTGAAAAATCTAGCAGCACCATGATTGTGCCATGCCCAACGTTCTGCGCTGAGAGGACCTCATCAATAACATCATGAAGCGCTGTAGCAGTGCCCCGCTTTTTCCTGAAACCTGATTGCATTTCGGGCAACAAGTCGAAACTTTCCAAATATTTAGAGACCTGGTCATAAACTACCTTTTCTAATATTTAGTTTTAGTTTTAGTAATCATCCCCTAAGGGGGTGAAATGGGGGGGTAAACGTTTGTATGGAGCTGCGATATAAACGAGTTCCACTCGGACGGAGTCGCGGGCAGAAGCTAGTCTTTAATAAATTTAGGACATGCCACAAAACGCGTAATTTGATCAACGCCTACTCAAGTACTCAGTCTCAGCGGTTACCAGGGTCTAACAGGTCTGTAAATCAACTAGTCTAGCTGAACTAGATATATTTATAACCTTACGTATTATATCACTTTCACGAATAAGAAAAAAATACGCGTTTACAGACCGCGAATCTAATCCGGTGGTTTGCATTACCATTTACCAGACTGCGTCAACCACTCCGCCACCGTTACGTTAGAAAAAATCATTCATGATGATGATGATCATGGATCCTCCTCCTCCTATCTAATGATTGATCCGTTGCCGCAAACATTTACTTAACTTTTAACTACCTACCTAATAGGTCAAATAAGAACTAAGTACTACGTCCTCGTCCTATGCGCTGCCAAAAGTTGTCGAGTTAGGCTGCAACAGCTTATACCTATATTTTGACAACAAACTGCTGCACGACCATCAATATGCATACCGTCAGGGTAGATCGACTATTGACGCTGCTCGTGCAGTCCACCAGCGTCTCTTGCAGTATCTAGGCAATAAAAACATGTAGCAGCTGTCTTCTGTGACATGTCACGAGTGTCGATCACAGTCTGCTAGTTATGAAGTTACAGAGATACGGAGTACACGGGAGCCTATTATATTTCATAGTCTTTCCTAAAAATAGAGAGCAGAGGCTCTAGTATAAGTTTTACCGAAACAAAACTTTACGATCGCGTTTGCGTTTTACCCTCAATTTGTATGGGATTTGACAGCTAAACGCAAACGCGATCGTAACGTTTTGTTTCGGTAAAACTTATACTAGAGCCTCAGATGGTATCGGTTGATGGTAGTGTTACTAGATCGAAGGTGAAGACTTTGGATGACTGCGCGGTCGCTCAGGGTTTTGCAGCTGGAAATCTCCTCTTCCTTATTATGGTTAATGATCTCATCAATATTTTTCCACATGGTGATTTTATAATGTTTGCCGATGACGGCTGTGCTGTTGTCTCGGGTGATATGTACGTTCTCTGACCTAAAAGTAAATGTTACAAATATAATAATAAAGTTGACTGATTGGTTTAAAGTAAATACTTTCCAGATAAATCGCAGCAAAACACTAGTTACAATTTCCAAGGGGTTACAATTTCTCTTTATCCAATAGTGTATAACCAAATTGACAAAATAAAAATTCCTCAATATTGCGTTTTTTAGGTTTTCAGTTCGATGCGTGTCTAAAATGGGACAAGCACATAGTTCTATGTTCTTGTCCAACTATGTGATTTACTCACCGGTAGGCTAGCGCAGGCATCATTCGCACTGTCGAGGCTTTCCCCTGTCCTTTCGCAAGAAAATACCCGAGTGGCATACTATGCTTACATAAACTCCATCATTGTTTACGGTATTGACTTATGGGGCCTTGCTGCAGCAGGGACAGGGTCTCTACCCTCTCCCTGACTCTGAAAGACTCTTCTTTCCTAAAAAAACGTTTTAGTTTTTGTACTCCAAAAAAGAGCTGTTAGGATTTTGGCTGAAGTGCCTCCATTTTCTCCTACTAGAGAGCACTTCCAAAAACATTTTAACGATTCCGGGCCTCTACATCTTAGATGTCGCTAAAATGTGGAAACAAGAAAACAAGGACGATTACAAAATGCGTCGCCCGGATCAAAGTGAAACCGGCTGCGACATGAAACCCGTGCCCGGCCCAATTGACGCGAATTTCTAACTCCCCACTTGTGGGTGGGTCATTGTCAGATTTAGGTTCGCGTCTTTTCGGTGGACGTTGCCAAAGTTAAGGGCTTTAAAGCCTAATTTTTGGTTGAACTCTGAATCCGCATAAACGGCGTCGCCTCTTCTATAATTCTATGCGATAAAAATATTTATATATAAACATAAGCCCTTAACTATTGCCCACTGAAAAGACGATTTTTGTTTTACTGACTGACAATGACCCGGGTAGTCGGTATTCAAATTTACAACAAACTGAGCCTGGAAGTCAAGGTGGCTTCATCTTATGAGCTGTATGTAAAAAAACTTAAGGCACCGTACGTTCAGCGAAGTTAAGCGAACAGAGTTTTTGAAACAATATAATGCGTCTGTTTATAATAATATGGTTTCAAAAAAATACGAATAGTAATCTTGAGGCTTTTCTGCAGGGAAATCAGTGCTTCGAAACATGATTAAGCAAATTTCGCTCGATAGAAAAAAATCACGAACATAGGTCTAAAACACACAAAAATACACTTAAAATATTCGTAACAAATTATGCACAAAAGATATAAATATTAAAATTGCTTCTAAAAATCGGCAATATCATGTTTGAGGGAAATCAGTGTTTACATTTTTATTTATTTTAACGGCCAAAAAATTTAAATTAAAAAACATGATATCCGCGCTTCCGAGCACGCACTTCCATCTCGCTCACGCTTATGCTCAGTGAGAGGGAGAGAAGACCATGAACCTACGGCGCGGCGCCTTAAGCAGTTTTTAATGGATAGTGTTTTTTACAGTGTGGACGAATTTTGTAAGTAAAGGAGTATAGGGTGATTTATTATTATTATTCTTCTTAGTAATTTATATCATAATTTTGAATTATGACTTGTAATTAATGTTTTGTGTCATTATTGATCTTCTTCTTTTTGTTTGACGTGTGCTATTATTATGTCTAAGACAAGAAAATACATTTATTCGTACCACATTTCCACGAAAGCGAAGTTGCAGGTACCTACAGCTATTATTATACAGGGTGCAATCTTTTACGTGATACAAAATAGCAAAATGTGAATCTATCCATGATTCTGAGCAACTTTTATTATGGGACCAACTTTGTATTATGCCAAAAAAAACACACCTGTTCATACATTCTTGTCAGTCTAAAATGAGCAGAGTTAATGAAATAGTTGGATTTTTTTGGCATAACACAAAGTTGGTCCCATAATAAAAGTTGCTCAGAATCATGGATAGATTCACATTTTGCTATTTTGTATCACGTAAAACATTGCACCCTGTATATTGAACCCAACCGATTGATTGTAGTCTAATGTCATAATGCAAACAATTCATCACATTACACTTAGTTTTAATTAAGGAACTAACATACTTACGTATGAGTTTGATAGTATCGAATTTTGCGAGGCTTTTTGCAATGGAAACACATGAGTACGGTTTGCAAAAAAATAATTAATTTCATAACACATATTCAGATTCAGATTCATTTATTGCTTGAAAATTTACATTATATTTTACAAATTTTCTTTGTATATAAATAAAATGAATTCACAGAAAGCTCGTCAGGTACATACAATAAATTTGTTACAATCATTTCTTAATAGCAATAATAAATAACAAGGGCACACACAATTTAAAACAATATTGATCGTAGTAATGTCAATAATATTATTTACCATTCTAATGATTAATTTCCCTAGGATCTTTGATCTCCTTAATCGAAATTACTGTTGCACGCTTTAACGCAATATTTAAGTACCCAGTGATTTATCGGAACATCTGAAAATCAAAAAGTATCTGCCAAAAGTATAATTTTACGGTGTATTATTTTAACCTTTGTTTACAATTTCATTTTTTATTCAGCCAAAAATTGTTATACTTATACAATTTTACCCATAGGGCGTAGCTAAAATAATCAGACAGTATACCTATAATGTAAATAGTTATCTAATCAGTAATAATAGTCACAATGTCAAAATTAATCATCTGTTACCACAATAAAATAGATAATAAATGTCATCATCCTCATCATCATCAAATGAGCCGAAAGACGTCCACTGCTGGACAAAGGCCTCCCCCAAAGAGTGCCACAATGACGGGTCCTGCCCCACCCATTCATCCAGCGGACTCCCGCGACCTTTACCAGGTCATCAGTCCACCTTACCCCACGCTGCGCCTTCCGGTACGTGGTTGTCACTCGAGAACCTTTCCGCCCCAACGACCATCGGTTCTACATGCAATGTGCCCCGCCCACTGCCACTTAAGTTTAGCGATTCGGAGGCCTATATCGGTTACCTTGGTTCTGGTGCGGATAACCTCATTTCTGATGCGATCACGCAGAGAAATTCCAAGCATAGACCTCATAGGTTGTCTGACCTTGCTATACAGGGTAGAAACGACAAGTATAATCTCACTCGATTATTTCTAAACTATACAAGATATCGAAAAACTGCTTACTGATCCTGAAAGTGCTTCACGAGCTCTATCAAACGGTATCAATACAGAATATCGGTTACAGAATAAACTGAATCTATCCGAAAATTCAATGTTTCCAGCTTCCATACATTTAGTCAGATGTTTTAATGGGACTGCTAATTTTATCTTTACGATAATAATAGTCATAAAAACCAGGACTATGACTATGTGTGCTGTGCACCGACCGGGTCTAAGACCTAAAATTGTATCACTGAAGAAACTACTACTATAGACAACGTCAAATTAAGTTTTAATCTAATCTGAGAGAGCCTTCTATACTATTTACTCAAAACTCGAAGATAACGACTGCACTTTGCATAGAAGTCAGACCTGTACCGCATTTTCTGTGTTCTTGAGTAGACTCTCCGTTTTCTTTACCCTGCTTCGATTGCTCTTGAGTATTCAACGTGTTCAATAGCCCAGGTTTCTCTGCCGACGGTACAGGTAGCGATTGCATCGTCTGCCTCGCGCAGCGTTGCGCCCAGCTAATGAATTCGCGTGTTAACCCGTGTCGCCGACATAACCATGGGAATATAACCCGCACGAGTATTCCTGCGACGCGACGTCCGACTGTTATGATGTCGCTTAGTCGGGATAATGCATTTTTGCAACAATCTTCAGTGTAACCCAGCAGGGGTTGTTTCGAATTAGATTATTGGCTTAACACATTCACTGCCAATGATCGCTACGCGCTACGCTCGTAGCCATACCCGTGGTATATCCGCTGAGTAACGGATTTTTTCCATACAACCTTGATGCTTACTTTAATATCATAATATCAAGTCCTTGTTTCGGTGTGTCGGGCCTTATTTGAATTAGTTATGAGATGCTTTAGTGCGTTTTGATTAGGTAATAAGGGTTTAATTGGGTATGAAGTAGGTATTCGAGTGTTCTAAGGCTCTTATTTCGATTGATTTTTACTGTATGCCAACTCTGGGCATTTCCATTTTTATCAGCTATGTATTGACTGTCCCATTAAGAACAATTTCCACGTAAGAGAGGCGAGATCGAGCATCAAAGACCGTTTCTTCACCTGCGTTATCAACGTTTTGGCTGTTTAACCGCCCAACAATAGCGGTTAACAAAAACACGTCTCTCGCGTGAGTCGCCACATTTGTAGCCCCCCGGACCTTGTACCTCCCGGCCAGCTATTAGTTCCCTTCAGGCCCATTCGTGCCAATATCGCGGCATCGCCCGGGCTCCTGGAAGTAACGCTAGTTTTTTGCCAACGATAAACAGATACAAAACAATTAAACGATGCCATCGCGAACTCGAAATCGAAAACGTTCGCAATTTTCACAGTTATTTGCATTCAAATTGGATTTTTTAAACGTCCGCAAAGGATGCGTTTGCGCATGCTCGAAACGCATGTCCAATTAAAACCTTGAAATTCTAATTACTCATTAATTAAAATTTTACTTTAATACGCAATGGAGTTAATGTTGGTTCGCACGAATTCGATAATATCGGTATTGCTTTTAAGTTTTTTGTAAACAAATATTTAACAAAGCGTTACAGCTCGCACCTTTCAATTTAAAATGGAGGCAAAAACTTTTGTTGGTTGGGAACAGTTTGTTGTGATTGATCCATTTTTCAAACAACCAACAGGTTATTAAGCAACAGCAATGGGATTTTATTCAGATTCATCAAACCAATTCGAAATCATAATTGATCTGCTGTGTAAAAAATATGGGGCTGTTAGGTTGGGGCTAGGCGCCAAACATAGTCGGTAGTAGTAGGTATGGAGTTGTATGGCGGCGCTGCCGGCGATGACTGGCCGATCGGGGAACCCAATTAACGGACGGGCCACGTGGGACCGAAACAATGCCAGCAAACAGACCAAACAATCACCCTAATGATATCAAGTTCAGTTAAATAAGTATTAAGCATGCACATCATTTTAGACTTGGAAAGATAGAAGGTAATGCCTGCCTATAAAAGTTAGTTTATTTGGCCAAAATAGAATAATGATTTAATTCGAGATTTAAAACAAAGTGAGGTGTATGAATATGAAATAATCTCGAAGTTACACTTATGTATGTTTGGTAAATAAATAAATATTAGAGGACAGTCTTACACAAATCGCAGTAAGCTCAATAAGGTGTGTGTGTACCCATAGAACTAGCGATGATATTTTATAGATAATTATAATTACTTACATACATAGAAAACATCCAAGACTCAGAAACAAATACTCATAAGTCATCCCACAAATATTTGCCCTTGTTGAGTTCAAATTGGCACACGTGAACGGGAAATTCTAACAATTAATTTTTCTTTTAAAGTTTTCCCAGGTATTTGATGGGGGTTATAAACAAAAACTACAGAAAGATCTACAAAAACACAAAGTTTTGTCGCGCGGTTTTTTAGTCTTACAAACCAAAACTCTGAAATAAAGTACCTACCTACCGTTACTTACCTACTCGTATTTACTTCGAAATGTTTAATTTAGTCTGGTTGGTTTCGAATCATGGCTCATCTCAATCATCATGATCAAAAACTTGGATTTATATTTAATATGAAATTATATAGTATTGTTGTGCCTAACCTGGTAACCCTGTCCTTACATTACTTTAAATAAACTCTCAGCATTGGACTCCTCATAACCTGGCTCATTCCAGATACCATTAAGGAGAACCAGTACGTTCTTATAGCTATAGTTAATTATCAACTCTGAACAAGTGCGCTAGGCTCTAAATCGCATGAGCATTAAGACTCGCGCATTTGAAAGTTTCTAAGCTCTCTCTTGTGCACTTAACAATGCTCGCTTAATCCTGCGCTGAAGTGTTAAATGCAGGCGTAGATACTAGTCTTAAAAGGCATTTGTGAAGCACACAACATTGCCTTTAGGTAGGTACGTTAATATGGATATCCTACAACGTATTTTTTATGGATATCCTGGAAATAGTTTTGCCTTCGCCTACTTTTTGAATGGCTTAAGGCCATTTACATGCCATTAACTGTAGAAATATAGTCATCAAACCTCATCTTAACTTGTCTATGCCGCTCGTGACATGTGTCGTTCAAACTATGTAAAAAACCTGACTATCGTCCCGTTTGTTGTTGTGACAGTTTCTCCTAAAATAAACTAGGATACTTACTAATATAAATTGCTGTTTCCTTTAGGTTATGGGCATATGAACCTATAAATAATTCGTTATAAAGTCAACCGTAAACGTAATTCCATTATTAGTAAGTTCGGTCTAGTTCCGCGAGTGATATTTGATTTTTAGGTTTGCCGTTGAGACACCGTTATATTAAAATTGGCACCGATACAATGGCCATGTCCAACGTGCAAATAGAAAAACTGTTGGGAAGAGAAAATTACAGCACCTGGCGATTTGCTGTACAGACGTATTTACAACACGAAGACTTATGGGACTGCGTCGAACCTCCGAAAGATTCTTCAGTAAATCCGAAGCAAGATCTCAAAGCTAAGTCGAAAATAATTTTGCTTGTGGACCCGGTAAATTATGTACACGTCCACGACGCAAAGACTTCTAGAGAGGTATGGCTAAATTTACAAAAGGCGTTTGAAGACTCAGGTTTGTCGCGTAGAGTTGGGTTACTCAGAGATTTAGTAAACACAACACTAGATAGCTGTCTAAATATCGAAGAGTACGTAAATAAGATAATAACCACCGCTCATAAGCTCAGAAATATAGGGTTCTGTGTCGATGATGAATGGTTAGGTACTTTAATGTTGGCTGGTTTGCCGGAGCAATACAAACCGATGATTATGGGGCTGGAGAGCTCTGGTGTAAAGATAAGCACAGATTTCATCAAAATGAAGCTTCTTCAGGAAGTCAAAGAGTCGAATGTATCCGTTCTTTATGCAAAGCATAATAAAATCACCCCCAAAAATAAGAAGGCAACTAGACCCCGTTGTTACACGTGTAATAAGTATGGTCACTTGAGTAAGTTCTGTAATAGCAAGAAAAAGACTAATGATAAAGGTTTTGCTGCAGTTTTTTCAGCCGCTAATCAACACCTGCGCAGCACGGATTGGTATATCGATTCCGGTGCGTCACAGCATCTGACGAATGACTCTGATGGAATGTACGATGTCCGGGCACCTCCGATTCAACACATAATGGTTGCCAACAGTACATCAGTCACCGTAAAGCAGATGGGTAGCGTTAACCTGGACCTGCTGAGTGAAGACGGTAAGATTAACCACATTCAGGTGAGAGATATTTTACATGTTCCTCAATTGAGTACTAACCTGTTGTCAGTTAGTCAACTGATTAAAAATGGCTGCCAAGTTGTTTTCAATAAGCATGGCTGTGAAATATACAATGCACAGAGGCGTTTAGTAGCAACAGCAACACTCATTAACAACATGTATAAGCTGAACACTTATAAAGGAAATGCATTTACCTCAACCACAGATAAACAATCTTTGGACATTTGGCACAGGAGAATGGGACATCTCAACTACAATGATGTTAATAGATTGCCTTTATTTACTGAAGGTGTGAGGTTGGTAAGCAATACAGATGCAAATAATGGTTGCATTCCGTGTCTGAAAGGTAAGCAAACTAAATTGCCTTTTAACAATGTTGGCACGAGGGCCACTGATCCTCTCCAGATTATACATTCTGATTTGTGCGGTCCTATGGAGGTGCCGTCAATGGGTGGAGGAAAATATTTCATTACATTTGTGGATGATTATTCTAGAAAAGTGAATGTCTATATTTTGAAAAGTAAAACAAATGTAAAGGAAGTGTTTGAGATGTACAAAAAGGAAATGGAAAACCAGTTGGACTGCAAAATCAAAATTCTACGTTCGGATAATGGCTCCGAATACACAAATAACGAAATGAAAACATTCTTGACAGGTTCAGGCATCAAGCATCAGACAACAGCACCATACACAGCTGAACAAAACGGTTTGGCAGAACGTATGAACCGCTCGCTGGTCGAACGTGCCAGGTGCATGCTGATGGATGCTGGGCTGCCGAAGAAGTTTTGGGCTGAGGCACACGAAACAGCTGCTCATATAATTAACCGATCTCCGAATCGAGTCCTTAACTACGTGACGCCGCTTGAGAAACTGACAGGCGTAAAGCCAAACATTTCTCATTTGCGGATCGTCGGCTGTAAAGCCATGATGCACGTGCCGAAGGAAAAGAGATTGAAGTGGGACCCAAAATCCTCAGAGATGATATTTATCGGATACTGCGAAAATACCAAAGGATACAAACTGATGGACCCACGCACCAAGAAGGTTACAAAGAGCAGAAATGTGATATTTCTTGAAGACTGTCACGGACTAGAAGGCAGTGATTTGCCAGACGCCAACATTAAAGTTACTATACCGATAGCTATGCCGTTAAATGAATCTAATGAGATTCCTGAGAATCCAACTGATGACCAGCTCAACTCAAGCTCCGCTGAAAGTGACCAGCATGACTCTACCTTGGAGGAAAGTTTCGAAACTATGATGATATTAACGGATCACGATACAACTTACGAACCAAGCACAGAATGCACATTTGAGTCTCCCAACCGCTTCATAAACCTGAGGCCCCGAGGAGGGCAATGTACACAGACAGAAGACGAGGAAAATGAGGTCAAATTTGTATGTTTGGCTTTGGATCAAGACCCGTTGACTTTAGAAGAAGCTTTGTCTAGCCCAGAGTCTAGTCACTGGAAAAAAGCTATGGAAGAAGAATTTAAAACTACAGAAAAATAATACTTGGGTATTATGTGACTTGCCGCAAGGAAAGAAAGCCATATCCTGTAAATGGGTTTTTAAAACGAAACGAGATGAGAAAGGAGATATTACGAAGTACAAGGCTAGATTAGTCATTAGAGGTTGCGCTCAAAGAAAAGGTTGCGATTACAATGAATTGTATGCACCTGTAATCAGATATTCATCGCTAAGGTATCTATTCTCTATGGCAGTGAAGTACAACTTAGATACAGATCCAATGGATGCCGTAGCTGCCTTTCTACAGGGCGATATCGAAGAGGAGATATACATGAGGCAACCTCCAAGCTTCGAAGAAAATGAAGCCCAAGTATGCCTTTTGAAAAGGTCTCTATACGGTCTGAAGCAAGCCAGCAGACAGTGGAACCGAAAACTGGACGGTGCACTGAAAGAAATCGGCTTAACTCAATCTTTACTCGATCCCTGTATTTACTACAGGATTCAAGAGCAAGACATAACATTTTTAGCTGTATACGTGGATGATCTTATACTATTTACGAGTTCCAAAGAAACTAAAAATGATATAAAAACGAACTTATTTTCAAGATTTGAAATGAAAGATTTGGGTGAATTGAAGTACTGCCTGGGTTTGCAAGTATATAGAGACAAGGTACAAGGAATTTTAAGTGTTAACCAGCAGAAATATATAGAAGATATATTGAGCAAATATGGAATGTCAAACTGTAAGGGTGTCAAAACACCTATAGATCCGAAGATAAAGTTTACCGTGAATGAAAAGGCAGATTCAATTTCAGATGTACATCCCTATCAGGAGATTATTGGATGTCTGCTTTACCTATCACAAGGAACGCGCCCCGATATTTCTTATGCTGTCAATACTCTCAGCAGATTTAACTCCAGACCTGAATTGCAGCATTGGATGGCGTTAAAACGAGTATTAAGATATTTGAAATTCACTGAAAACTACACTCTAACGTATAAACGTGGTGACAAACCTGTACATGGTTATTGCGATGCAGACTGGTGTAGCAATGAGCACGACCGTAGATCATGTACCGGCTACGTATTTATTCACCAGGGTGGAGCAATTACGTGGAACTCACGTCGACAACATATGTCGCTTTCTAGCTGCACACAGGAAGCCATGTGGCTAAAGCAGCTACAGGAAGAATTTTGGCCGCACTTGGTAACTGTACCAATGACAATTTTGTGTGACAATCAAAGTGCGATTAAACTTTCAGGTACCGAGAATTATCATTCCAGGACCAAGCACATTGACATACGTCACCACTTTGTTCGTGATAAGGTGCGCCTGAAGAAGATTGTCATCGAGTACATCCAGACAAACGAGATGGTGGCTGACGCGCTCACCAAGGGCACTCCTCAGCTGAAGCTGGAGTACTGCTCGTCCAAGATGGGTTTATGCCCAAGGGAGGATGTAGAAATATAGTCATCAAACCTCATCTTAACTTGTCTATGCCGCTCGTGACATGTGTCGTTCAAACTATGTAAAAAACCTGACTATCGTCCCGTTTGTTGTTGTGACAGTTTCTCCTAAAATAAACTAGGATACTTACTAATATAAATTGCTGTTTCCTTTATTAACATGTATTTTTGTGATTCTATAGTGTCACTTAAATAGAGCCTGTGTCAAGATATTTTTGGGCACCTAGTGCAGGCACTTTCAGTTGACTGTATTTATATTTTATTTTAATTGAGGTAATTAAAGGTAAATTTATTCCAACATCAAGTAGCATTAATTAACGCTTTGGGACATGTTTAACAATAACACCCGTATTTTTGCATCGGGGGATAAAAAAGTCGCAGTTTCTTTTACACTCCGTAAATATTAATGAAACGGAATGAAATAATAACCAGTTCGATGTTTTAGACTGATTCTCTAAAATTCGTTCATCGTCTGAAACTCGGAAAGCGTAAGCGGGTTCACTTGGCACTTTTCCGTTTCAATAATAATTTCACGAACGATGGCGCGCCGACAGCGTCGATGAACGCAACACCCAGTTTTGTTACAGTACGAAATCAATTTTATTGATTTTTATAATCAGTGGATAAAAACATTATATTTACCAGGGTCTCACAAAACTTTCGGAACAGTTTGTCTGTGTGATCGTTGTACAGTAGAGTTAACTAATTTATAAATAAGGTGAGTCGGGGCAAGAGTAACATCGGGGGAAGAGGGTCAAAAGCTTCTCCAGTTAATTATTTTGAATTGAGCGCCTTTTTGTACCGTCGGTAAATCAGACAGGCGTGTATTAGTTCCATCATCAAATCATAGATGTCTCTTTCACACGCCATATTGAAACAAAACGTGGTTTACTTTGACTAGTTACGACTTGTGATAAGTGGAAGTGCACGTGTGGGGCAAGAGTGCCAGTTCAGTCCGGGGGATGGGAGTCATATGCTACTCTTACCCCATGTCAGGGCTGTCAAACCTTTTATTAATTGTCATGTTTATTACAAATTGGCACTGCTTAATTCAGGGATGTGCGTATGCGATTTTTCGACATTTAAGGATGCGGATGTTGGGTTCAAGCACTCAAAAACATAAATAATCAACCATATCGTGACACAATTACAATTACGAACAAAACAAAAAAATCGCCTCAGTTCTTGTTCTTGTCACCTGATAAAATGCGGCAAATTGGTATATTGCTTGATAAGTAGTTTCGATTAAAAATATATTAAATTTACTTATATTTTATCAAATAAACTTTTAAAACATGCACTAATTTGTAAAAAAATAAAAATCGGCATTACTGTTCCTCTTGCCCCATGACTGGGGTAAGAGTATCGTACGTACCTTACTTGAACTAGGTTTGTAGACACACACAGTTGGTAGACGCTGCCAAGAAAATGAATACCTTAATAAGTTGAAAAACTCTTCAAAATTCTGAGAAACTGCGTTTATACATATTCTGGGGCAAGAGTGACATAGTAGGTGTTGTCAGGGGTGACAAACCACGTAACTTAAATAAAAAATATAATGCATTGAATTTTTTTATCTACTTTTAAAACTATACTATTTAGAGTACCTATAGGTATTACAGTAGTAGTATTTAGTATTAATAATAATAAATAATAATAATAATAAAACATTTATTTCAGGCAACTAAGGCCCATATATTAATGCCCCTCGTGATTACTTTCGTCTTTAACCAGTAAAAATCATTATTTTGTTATTGTTAAACATATACCAATTTGCCGCATTTTATCAGGTGACCAGAACTGAAGCGATTTGTTTGTTTTGTTCGTAATTGTAATTGTGTCACGATATGGTTGATTATTTATGATTTCGAGTGCTTGAACCAAACATCCGCATCCTCAAACGTCGAAAAATCGCATACACAGTACGCACATCCCTGAATGAAACAGTGCCAATTTGTAATAAACATGACAATTTATAAAAGGTTTGACATCCCTGACATGGGGTAAGAGTAGCATATGACTCCCTTCCCCCGGACTGAACTGGCATTCTGCCCCACTTAAATACTTTGAGGTTAAAATTTGATTGGCTTGATAAAAACTTATAATCGATAATAATTACAGAAAATAACGATGTAACATAAGAAATAAACTATAAATATTCGACTCAAAAACAAACAAATCCGAATTAACAGCCATAAATCACACAAAACCGCTTTTGAATTATACACGAGCACTTATCACAAGTCGTAACCAGTCAAAATGAACCGCGTTTTGTTCCAATATGGCGTGTGAAAGAGACATCTATGATTTGATGATGGAACTAATACACGCCTGTCTGTTTTACCGACGGTACAAAAAGGCGCTCAATTCAAAAGAATTAGCTGGATAAGCGTTTGACCCTCTTCCCCCGATGTTACTCTTGCCCCGACTCACCTTACTTTTTTTCTTTTATAATCGTTTTCCACCTTTTTCACGGCTGAAGCTTCTGGTTTAAGTAGTTTAGAAGGTAAAGGATACGTTGTATTATCATTCTGTCACCATAATAGTTGTTCGCACAGTTTACCGGACGCCATAGCCAATAGCATGTTAATGTACGTGGGTAGGTACCTTCCTTATAATATGTATTACAAATATCACATGAGGTTATGCTTTTTGACTTCTGACTGATCAATTATAAAAGGGAAAGTCATTTTCAGATCAGGGAAGTTCATTGGAACATTGACAGAATTGGAATTACATTCTTGTTTTTCAGAATACGCTTAAAATCAATTATATATAAAAGTAGATTAAGGTAACGCTATGCAGAACGTTTACGTTTCATTACGATTTCGACCACTCCGTTCGACACAACTTTCCAACAAAATCCTTGTAGGTATGCCCGCGCCTAGATAGCTACAGATCTTTTTGGGCCAAATAAAAGCCGAAACTGAGATTGCAGTACGTCTGTGACGAGTCTATCATGGTATGGTACCCCAGTAATACAGAGGGCCTTCATTATTACACGCCAGGAATCTCGGTCCCCAGCATCACTCCTAGCCTCATTCCAGCTCAACCGTTGCTTCCAGGTACGTTAGTGTAAGCGAAATCAATACATTATAATCTGCTTAGTTCGGGGTCTCAACTAAAATTATCGGGGTTGCTGCCACATCACGACATCATCTAGTAGAATTGGTGTCCCCTTATTTCACCGAATGCATGGTTTCACCGAATTCTCGTTTCATCGAATTTCTGTTACCTACTCAGAAACCGTTAACTTTTTAGGTACCTACAGTTGAAAAGCAATTCTGTAGAACCCATTAGGTTAGGTGAGTTTTGTTTTATAAAATTCCTGAAAAGTTTACTGATTCTGAAAAAAAGTCTTCAAAAAAATGAAAATTTTGCGAATCATACGTTCGATGGAACAGTTGTCGGTAAAACAAGGTAGACACAACCAACAAACAACAACCAGTAGAATTACTAACAAAAATAATCCCTTTTATTCATTAGCAATAACACGTAGTTGCAGTGTCCAAGAGGCAACCGGATGGATCGCGGTATTTGAACTCCCGAAGTGTTGTGTAACCGCCCTGTGCAACCTGAACTGAGCTAACTTAGACAGAAGGAAATATAAAAAATGATAGTTTTTTTTTCTGACGCGAGGCAGTCGATGGAACAGCGGTTGCCTGGAAGTGTGTACACTGTTTATATAATGAAATGCTGTTTCAATCAAATATCTGGCGATATTTTTTTTTATTTCACTTTTCCTGTAATTTCCGCCCCAGTCCAAGTTTTTCAACGCTTCGAGAGCTCAAATGGAGAGCTCAAATACCGCGAGCCATCCGGTTGCCTCTCAGACACTGAAACTGTGCGTTATTGCTGTAACAAAAACAATTTTCTTTCATGTTCATGAACTTTTAGGACTTATAACATAAATACAGCGCTATTATTGGAAACCTCGATCATAATATGTAGGTATATTTGTAACCGATTGTTCTTTAGCATAGTGTAACCTGACAGAATTAACGTATAAATTATCAAAATTTATTTAAAAAACAACAATGGCGGCTGACGGTTGCAAGTAGGTAGGTATACGTAGGTAATATAATTTATGTATAACAGGTATGGTAAGTCGCTCACGATTTTAATTAAGAAGCATGAATTGCATCAGTTATAAAAACCGTTTCTTGTTTTCTACTTTAGGTAGGAACTAGTGCTATCCTCATGCTGGACACGCGAAATTAAGTTCCAATTTGTCCTCACTACTTAATCTGATAGTTAAGAACATGGGCATAAAATATGCACAACTTTAGTACATGCCAGAACTATGTTAGACGATAGAAAAGCACACTATGCAAATTCACTTCAAAGAACTTAAAAAAATACTTAGGAAAATTATTTTTGGAGTCCGAGTATGTGCCATAATATATTATAAAATACGATCTTTGAATATATGGCAATAGCATTGGCCGTTGTATAAAGTGGTCTTCACGAGCACTGTTTTTAATAATCGACTGGGGCCGCGCGGAGAGCGTCGCATCGGTGAATATCGCTATCGGGACAACAATGAGTTTCTGGCTGGCTGGCGATCTTCTTTCAAACGTAATTCGCATTTTTCACGGCCCACTCCCGGCCGGCCCGCACGTTAGATATGCACCGTACGGAATAAATGCTAAACGGAAAACAAAAGGGGACAACGGGAACGCATGGATGGTTTTCAGGTTTTACCGTATTTTACAGGTTTTCATCGATGAAAATATTTTACCAAAATTGAGCTACGGTGCCGGTGGCTCAATTCTGTTGAGAAAGAAGCAAACTATAAGAAAAGTAGACCCTGACCTCAATCGGGAAAACCGCTATGGTTAATTTAAAAATGGAAATATTTGCTATAATTTATCGTACATCGAAGGTAGTAAAAAAAAATACCAAGTTTGGCTTGTCGAAAGACACTGAAATGACAAAAAACCAATAAATTTGGCTTGCCGAAAGACACTGGTCTGACAATGAAATATATCTTCAACAATTCAAATTTCTTCGTAAATTTGCTTATTTTCCCTACGTTTCCATCACTGTTTCAATGAATAGCATTGCGACTAGTCCCTTTATTATATTTATTTTTTCTTATCTCTTTTACACCCAGTGCACACTGACAATCGTCGCTCCCTTGCTGGTCAATAGGTTTCAATGATACTGTTGTGGGACGTGAAACGTAAAAAAATATTTCACCCGCAGAAAATAAATAATAGTTACTTATTGTAACACGATAGGATGATACGAATGAACCGCACTACATTGAGTTTACTCTATATGCCTTCGCTTTTCTACTACTTATACGAGAGTATCAAAAAGAAGTGTGAAATGGAGTGTTCAAATTCGGTTTCTTATTTATTTCGAAGGGAACAAAAATAACTATACCCATAAAAATACAGTCTATGGCAGATTGATTACTTTTTATACAGGTAAAAAGCTTAAGGTCCCTCTTGTATGTAGTTGTGTATCGAGTAACTAAATATTATATTCAAGGTTTGTAACACAAACCAAACAAATGCCTATTAGCCTAAGATAAGAAATAGAGGATATAAAATACTTTTCATCCAATAAACAGATGGCCCTCTATTCTAGACTTAGACTGTGTCAAAGACAGCGATAGGAAGCGGCTGCCGTAAACCTACGGAATAAACATGATGGTTTAAAATATACCTATATTTTAGTGGAAGTATTTCTATAAACAGATATTATGACCAATTAGAAGCGTACCTAAGCATTTTTAAAACGAATAAGTACAAACATAAATCATCATCCGAACATCTATTCGCAAGAGTTAAATAACGACACATTTTTTCTGTCTATTGTGCTCTTCTAGATAGGTGCTGAATTTCTGTTTTAGTATCGGTATCGGCTCGGACACCCGCTGTTACGTCCAAGACGGAACGGCTACCAGCCAGACTGAAGAGAAACGGCAACCAGTCATGAAAGCTTAAACCCAAATAACTCGGTCGCCCCGGAATTACGTTGTTCGCCCTTTTAGGAGCCTATATTTCTCCGGCGACTTTGACGTCGGATGTTTGCGCCAGTACATACGGGCCGTACATTGTATTTTAATTAATTGTTAGGACGGGGTCAAGACGGCGAGAATGGCCCCGTGGCATGAAAGCACCATTAAATACAGGCCAATAGGCTCTGTCGCGTATAAACCGTAGATAAATAGGTTTTATGGGTTTTAAGTGGACGTAAAAACCGTGATAGACCTTTTACTGCAGATAGTTCGGGGTTTTTGGCACGAAAAAAGACGCGAAGAAAGCTAATCAAACCTTTAGACTTCCAACAAATAATATTCACGCATAGAATAGTGCCACATTATCTACAGGAAAACGAATAAAACTAGAGTCAAGTACCTAATTTACCTCTAAGACCATAAAACAAATGTTATAAAATAGATGTCAGAAGATGTTAAGTAGGTAACCATTGTTGTTACGAAATTTTATACATAACTTCTAGGTCTAATACTCCCTTAAAGCGTCTGCAATTGGGTCAGAAACCACCCGCAGCAGTGAAAACACATATTAGACAAATTGGCCACATTCATTCCCCGGCTGGCCATATATTGGTACACAATCCGCCGGCTTACCCGTGATTAAAACCCGCCGTCGGATAGCCGATTACTATGCAAATAGCGGAGCTAACGCGGTGTCGGCACGAGCGAACGTTAGGTTCACTGATGACCACAGTGGAACCACAGGAGAAAAGTATCGTACAAGTCTTAACGAGGTTGCAATACGGGCATCGATAGAAGATACAAAAGGTACGCTTGTAGTTGTTCCAGGAGTAGGTACGACTTTAGCATAAGATAACTAGATTATGCAGATAATTTTCAGCACATCTTACCCATGTGTCCTAAATCTTAGAAACTGAGCATTGATCCATGACAAAAAGTAGGTAGCTGAACAGATCTTCCAAATAGGCCTCCAAATTAAACCTCTACACTATATTTATCTTATCTACCCATAGGTATTCAAATAAAGATAGAGTTTATTCCAAATTTAGGGCATGAACACCGGAATTCCGGAAACTCGAAATACCGGAATCTCGCCTGGATTATTCCGATATTTCAATACCGGTATTGCAAGGGACTAATACCGAAATACCGGAATTCCAAAATTCATTTTTGAGTTACAATTCTCGATTATTTTTGTAATATAGGTTGTTTAAGCTAGTAACTCATAACCATACCTTGTAAATATTGTATTATTGCCATTATAATGCCGTGTATTATAATGATATAATGTAGGGTGATTATGAAAAATTAACACGTTCGTTGACAGTAACTTCAATTAAGCGTTGTTAAGCCTGCATATGGCCCGCCAGTCGACTGTCAGCGAACGCGTTAATATATGTTTAGAACGGCAAGCACCCGTATCGGTCAGCGCTTGGTATTCTTCCTTCACAGGTTATCGGGCCGATCAAGGTCAATACCAGGTATACGATCTATGGAAGGAGTTTGTCGTTATCTCACTTACTTTGGCATTCAGGGTGGGTAGTAAAAACACCATCATGACAAATATCAATTAAGTCGCAAAATAGCCACAGATGTCAAAAATTATCTAAGCTGTCTTGAATTGTGCGGTTCTTTTGGGTACTTTCCGTTTCGAGTGTTTCGACTGTTGTGTTGTGATAAGTGATTGCGATTTTTCGTGAATGTGGGGTGAATTTTCGTGAATGTGGGAAGAAATCAAGAAAAATGTTAGGAGCAAATTTGTTATTTATATGATTAAGCTTCTTTTTTAAATCTCTATCTTTAATCAAACCTAGACCCACCTTGTGTCTAAGTTTGTAAGAGTCACACCAATATCATATTACATGAGAAAAATATATACGCTCGAAGTAGCAAACTTAATTGAGATCAGAGAATCATTACTATTACAATCACGGTTTGGATAATCTACATTAAATATGTATTGAGTTTATAAATAATAGATTGTACAGGTGTAATCGTTAAGTATGAGTAAAACTGTGAGACAGGTATCCAAAACATTTTTTCTACTCCTGTACCGTTATCTGTCATTTATATAGGCTCTAGTTCAAATACAATGACACCGATAATAAGTCGTCAAAAAACTCTATGCTCTATTGCCCATAAACGCACTGTTTAGTGTACTTTTATGGTTCATACATTTTTCATAAAAGCACTGTGTACCACGATGTCAAATCATGTAACTTTTTTTCAATCGGCCGCCATATTGCAGTGGTACCAACTACATAAGCAAATTTTTCGAAATAAAAAGTTTTACTATCAAACATTTCTACAACATAAATTATTTACTAAAATAAAAATAAATGATCATGTATTATGTGTATACATATTTTACCAATTATTGGTATTATTTATTAATATAAACCGATCCGATTCGGTTCGGATCCGGATTCAGTTTGGTTCGGATGGCAAGTTCAAGGAGATTAAAAACAAAACAGACCATAAACAAGAGGTGTCAATGTGTCATATTTCTAATTTCCCACCAAAGTTCCAATTCAAAATGAAAAGACGAAATATGATAACTATTCGTTATTTATAACTTATTAAGATTTTATTCGTGTTTGTGAAGTGAAGAAAACTGTGTACGTTCCTTTTAAAATGGACGAAGAATAAAATAACTGCACCGCTGAAGAAATTGCGTGAGTAGTTTAGAACTAACGGAAAAACTACTGCCTGAAAAGTCAAATGCTATTTATTTAGAATTAGTCGTAGAAAAAGTATTGTATGCAACGGTGTATAACTTGGTCTTAAAACGCTCGTGGCGTCTTTAATTGCGATGCTCGCCAAAGCTCGCATCGCAACTCACGCCACTCGCGTTTTAAGACCCTACTTATACAACAGTTGCATAAAATACTATAAATTAATCGGACTTCAAAAAAACATTACCTAGTGAGTTAATAAAACACCCGTACCATCCAAGAAATACAACGTGTGCGCAAAGCGAATGTACTGCCTAGAAAAAAAATGTCGCGTATGCCGCTCAATTGCTTTAGTAATATCTTATTTCTTCAGTCCACAGTAGACTAAATATTCTGTTTGTAATTGCTACTAATCTTTAAATTGAATGTTGTTGATTTTAGAGTCTATATTGTTAAATAAATAATTTATTGCATTGTTGGTGACGATCACATGTTTTTTTAAATAAAAGTTGGTGGTTATTACTTATTTTGGTCTGATTGTTCTTTAATATATGCATAGATGTCATATTATTATTTTATGTTAATTTAATTTAAGAACTGAGACTTTTTTATTAATATTAAACTGATTTTACCGAATTTTATTTTATTTTCAATTAATTTATGAAATACCTCAATACCGGTATTAATACCGGAATGCCGGTATTGACCCCCAAAACCGAATTTCAATACCGGTATTGAGAATCGTCCGGTATTGCATGCCCTAAATTCCAATATTACTTACTCCATTCAAGTTAGGTAAGACGTTCGTCAAACCAATAGAAACTACCAGATATAGCATCTGTGCAGTAAATATGCAAAAGTCGCTAAGCGAAATTCGGAGCAGCATGTTAGGTTTTCACTACATACTTTTAAACTCATTGGATTCGTGACGAAAATATTACGACGTTCCTTGAACACTAAAGAAGTGATTTTTGTAGCTTCTCTCTCGCCTCGCAGCAGTGTGTAGCCAGCGTTACCCAGCCTAGTTGCATGCTAGCTATTGTTAAAGCTTTGGTCAGTCTGTAGCACGCATAATAATGAATGTTAATAGCTGTTTTCCTTTCACCGAATGACTGGATGTTTTACCTCCGACCTTTGCCACCTGGCTGATGAATAAGAAATCAGCGTGCGATGGCCACATGCGGGGAATGAATTTGCTTGCTATATAGGACAATTATTAATTTGAGGGTTTGCACAATTAGCTGTGATTGTTCAAAGTTTTATACACTAGATGATATAGTTCTGACATGACGTCAGCATAAGTCTTACTTCCTACTAATATATGCATATATTATGTTGGAATTGAAAAATATTATATTCTTGTCGGTTGTACAATAAAATGAACAACGTACAAAACAACAAAACTGTTCAGTGATAAAAATATGTGCACACAACTTGACGTTAATAGCCCTGTTCAGGCATTAATGCATGCCAGCACGGCTTTTTAAAGGGACGTTCTACAGTTTCGAACCTAGCTTGCTTCACGAATCATGTCTTAACAGAAATGGAGGGTGGCGGTCAGGTTGACGTCATATATACCGACTTTGAAAAAGCATTTGATCGTGTCAACCACGCTATACTTCTCGTGAAACTTGAAGCACTAGGAATCCATGGAGACTTGCTCAGATGGGTCAAATCATACCTCACTAATCGTTCCCAAGCTGTAGTTCTTGGCGGCTTCAGGTCAGATTACATCGATATTCCCTCCGGCGTACCACAAGGCTCCCATCTCGGTCCACTCTTCTATAATGCTTACATACACGATATAACTACGTGTTTTGTCACCGCGCGCCATTTGTTATATGCAGATGATAAAAAAGTCTTCATGCGTGTTAAATCTTTAGCAGACTGTGAACTCCTACAGAACGATCTTAACAACCTAGTCGAGTATTACTCCAGTAATAAGATAACAATTAGTTTTACTAAGTGTCAGTGTATAAGTTTTACTCGAAGTCCTAAGCCAATCAACTACACATACCACTTCAATGGCTTAGCGGTGAACAGAGTCGACGTTGTACGTGACCTGGGTGTAATTCTAGATTCCAAATTGACAATGAGAGATCACGTTGACTCCATTGTTAACAGATCATATCGCAGTTTAGGCTTCGTCATGAGGACCTGTAAACCTTTCCAAAGCTTGTCATGTTTAAAAGTCGTATATTACGCATATGTGAGATCCATCCTTGAATATGCATCAACTATCTGGTCAGTTTGTTATGCCATTCATAAAGACCGCATCGAAAAAATCCAAAAAAAATTTGTAGCTCATTTAAATTTTAAATTTAAGAAAACATCTGTTGGGTACAAAGCTAATTGCCGGGCATACAACCTCCTTTCATTTGAGGACAGGCGCAAATTGGCTGATATGAGTCTACTTTTCGATATAACTAGAAATCGTTTGGACTGCCCTGAACTATTATCTGGCCTATCGTTTCGAGTCCCAAGACGTCGAACTCGGCACACAACTCTGTTTCATGTTCCCTTCCACTTCACTAACTATAGTTCTAACGCCGTGTTATCACGGATCCCTCACTTGTATAACACTGAATTCTGCACTGCTGATCCTTTTGTAGGGTCTAAATATAAATTTAAAAAAGATATATATTCCGTTTTGTTGAGCGATAACTAAACTTAATACAAATCAGTTTTTTTTTTTTTAATTTATTCCTGTAATTTACATTTATATTTAATTTTACTGTCAATAAATAATCCGTTCGTTAAATAGGTACATATACCTTATTACAATTTATCTAATAATTTATATCATAACTTTTTCAAGCTATGTGTTCCCGGGTGCCAGGGATATGCAATTAGTTGTAGGTACGTTATAATAAGGTACCTCTCCAAATTTTTAACTCCTACTTATTCTACTAGTAATAAAACTTCAGTTTATTTTATGGATGGATTTGAGCTGGTGTCTGATTTGCAACTAATGTAATTGTCATGGTTTTTGTATCTGAAGTAAATTTAATGAAATTAAAACAAAAATACGTTTAAGTTGTAAATTAAATTAGATTACTTAAATTTACAACCGGTATGTACTTAGAACTTCTAGCGTATCGAGCATTTGTGTGTATTGTACATTCTCATGGTTTTCTTATTTTTGTTAACTTTTATCGTTACCTAAGTAATTCAATGGATGACTGTTATAGGCCTTATTTTATGTAAGCGTTAATATGTTTTAGTTATATTTACGGCTGTTGTTATCCTGAATACCAATAAAATAAAATAAATAAAATAATAATTTTCTCCGAAAGAAAAGTATGTAGGTACAAAGAAAAAAAAACATGAATGATACTGAACTGCCCATAAACAGCTCTATATTATTTATCATCATCATCATCATATCAGCCGAAAGACGTCCACTGCTGGACATAGGCCTCCCCCAAAGAGTGCCAAAGTGACCGGTCCTGCGCCACCCGCATCCATAAGATAGATTATTTATAAGACTACTATATCACCGTAAAAATAACAATTGCTTATTGCCTATGGCAACCCTATAAACACAATGGCGATCAATTCCAAACATTGGTCGGTTATTGTCTAATGAAAAGTAATTAACCGGTACCTCGGCGTGAGGGGGAGGGAGGGGGTGTTGTCAGACAAAGCCGAATGGAACAATCAGTGGTTCGAGTTAAAGAGGCGACGCTGAGTCAGCGGTCTAGAGACATGTCTTGTACATACCTAACTAGCTGAATGTGGGCATGGAGTAAAAATAATGGATACGGTATGTGTGGCATAGCCGTGGCGGGCGATGGGTATTAAGGGGGTGCATTGGAAATTATCGCGTACTTTGAAACGCCGTTCTGACTAGATTAAGAAAACAATACGGTCTGATTTTCAGTTTATTTATATTTCAATCGATACATGATTGCCTAAAATGTCCTCGATAGAAAAACATTCCAAAGTTGGGTCTTTATTTTCCTTTTTTTACTCAGCCTACTCAAATAGTATTTTATCTCATCTAAAATCTCACTTAATGAAATATAAATAAAACTGAACTAAGTGAGGTATCTATCGAAACTTGTCCAAAAAAGCCATACCCGAAGAGTGTTGCATCTCTTTTTCTCGTGCGTACTTTCAGGAATGAGATTTATGTTCTGTGAACAATAGTCTAGTAACTGGCATCAAATCAACATAATATTATATATCAACAATGAAACTGCATTACGAGTAAATCTTATATTAATACTCATGAAAATATATTAGGTATATTTATTATATGTATACTATTAGCTTCTGTCCGCGTGGACGTCGTTTATATCGTAGCTCCATTTCAACCCCTTAGGGGATTATTTCCGGGATTCAAACTGTCTCCATGCCAAGTTTATTTTAAGTATGGGTGTCTAAGTGATATTTTTATGCCGCATCCACCGGGCGCTCAATCGCGGTTGCGTTCGGTTAGTTAAACCGCAAAGACGCCGACATAACTTCATTGATTAAAGTTCATGTTAATCGAACGGTCACTGATTTGTAGAACTGCTCACGGAATTCGGAATACGTGTACGACGAGAAACAACGAATAATAACCTCTGAAGGTTATTGAAGTGATTATTAAACTACATGGGTAACTTGCCGGTGTTTTCTAACTTATACGGTGCGCGATATTCTAGTAACACGTCCCTGAGATGTCACCCTACTTTCTTGTGTCTGATTTCAAAATGTCATTAAATTACTATAAGACTGGGCCATAAGTGGGGATACCCACAGACCACTGGTCAGCCCAGGTAACATTTATCTTATGTCAATGTCATGAAGACTATGATGGAAAATCTTTTCTCACTTGAAGCTTCTCACAGACTAGGGCGGCCTGCAATGGCGGGCAATAGTCAATTTATGGCGGTCAACGACAATTCGTTGACCGCCACCGCAGGCCGCGTCAGTGTGATGCAGGCTGTATGTGTAGGTAGTTACCAGCGTTTAATTCATGTTTTTTTGATATCTAAAAAAATATCCTATAGTGACGTCCCCTTTTCGAATACCGTACGTACATGTTTTCTTGCTCGCTCTGTATCAAACATTCGTACGTATTTGATGACTCAAACCAATGTGAATCGAACTCTATGTTTATTCGCCACTGATACGGGGAAAAATGTAACAACCGAATCACAACATGTTCCGCGTAAGTTCGAATATTTCTGTTATTGAGGTTTCCCTTTACTCTGTTATTTTCTACAGTGCACTGCAGCTCAAGTGCAACCCATTTCTACACCCCTCCACCGGTAAAAGCAGGCGATTTTAATTTTCGCAGGAACACAATTAGCAATTACTTTTTAATTCGTGCAGTACTGGGTGCTCACGAAAGGCTTCATTTTCGTGGGGAGTATGGTAAAGTTAGGTCGTTCGGCGCCTGGAGGGCGGACAGCTGCGCCCGCGCCGACGCGTGAAGATGCCGCGATACCAACCGCCCGCCATATGACGCCACGCACTTGCCGAACTGACGTGACATAACTGATGTTTGTGGGTCATAGGTACATAAAATGGAAACCAAACGATGTCCCTACCGTTCAAGAAAATAAGTAAAAATCGATCGATTCACGAAGAACCTCCTCACTTAGGTGGATGGTCACCATGGATAAACACAAACAAGTAGATATATATATATATATATACCTAAATATGCAGTAAGGAGACGGTCACCACCTCGTGGATGAATTGATCTATTTCTAATTATGCTGGACGCATTTAGCAGTTTCACGCACGCATTCTTCAGTTGACGGAGTTTGGGGTCTATTAAAATCATACCTATTTAATATTCAATATTAGAACCGAAATCTGTGTACCAACCGACATGTGACAATTCAGGAAGTTAAGATAATACTAATTTTACAGCATTTCTTAGTCATTTGAAGTGCGAGTCATGATAAGTCAGGGATCAATGTCACTAATTTTAGTTGTAAAAACGTAACGTACTTATGCTTATTATATAAAGTAGTACGAGATAAAAGTATATATATGAACTTTCCGTTGAAAAATAATGCACGATATAAATATGGCCACTGACAAATATAACAAACATATGACAAACCTAAGCGAAAACCAATATTGAGGTTCGTAAATTTGCAAATGTAGTGTTGGACCCTGCAACTTTTGAACACATACCGATATGGGCTTGTGTGGATGTAATTATGATAAGCCTCGTCTTCGTCACAAATAAAAGCCATATAACAAGTCCCATAGATATTCCTGAAACAAATACAAGGTCACGTTCAGAAAAGTATCCAGATAAGATTACATATTAAATTAAACACAAGACAACGGCCCAATCACACGTAGGCGTGCTGAAGCGCAGAACCTGATGATTGCTTTCTGATACTGCTTACGAAACTGTGGACCGTTAGTAGACAAACCAAAAATTAAAATAGCTAAACGGGCGGTGGTGAGGCGGCTAAGCAGGGCAATTGTGGAGCGCAGCGGGCGGCTCACCTCTCATTATTTTATAATAACTCGCATAGTGGGCGCGTGGAGAAACGGCGTGTCATGCTGCGGCATTACGGCCAGCCACGGGGCGAATAGCCAGCTCTTACCGAATTAATTGCTCCGTTCTGGGAGGTAGCTCGTCAGTCTAGCTGACCCTAGCTCAACGACTCATTGTCGCCGCCGCCGGACCCGCGGAACTGCCGATCTACAGATAACGGAACAGATTGTTTCCATGGACACCGGATTGTGCGCTTTTTGTTTCCCCGCACTGATTGAAACGTTTAAATTGTTTTCTCTAAGCTTCTACCAAGAACAAAATATTTGAAACGTTTATTGTTACAATCAAAGCCACATTGTCTAGATAGGTTGGTAGTATTGCAATGAACCCAAAGCTCTGCTGTAATCATGAACAGATATACTACTTTTTTCTCGTTGATGAGTATTTGTGTACGAGCTAGTTAAGGATACAGATCCATAACCGGGCGCCGTATACGTTCGGAACATCTGTACCAATCGATATAGCACTCGATCCGAGCGCGAGATTATGCTAAAGCGATGTTGAGACGTGTCGAATGGACCTATCTCTGGATCGATATAAATCATCTTATTAACTATTGTTTCGGGAGGTGTGGTGTGAACGAGCCGCGATCTTATCGCTCTTCTGATGTGTTTTAAATTAACATAATAGGTTTTGTGAATGGGTATTGCTTTTCTGTGTTTGTTGTTATGAAAGCTTGCTATGGGAAGATTGGGAAGCCTTTTCGCGTTGCTTTGCATCTAAAGGCAGCTTATTCATTTCAAATACTGCACTTAATAACATTAACTGAGCAACTACGAACTAATTTAAGTTCCCACTGTATGCCGACTATGTATTTTAACATTCTTTCCATTTTATTTCAGAAGGAAGGGCTCTTGGATGTTTCTCCCACGTTGTTTCTTTACAAAGTACTTACATGGAATTCTAGTTGAAGATACGTGACGTGTTGAAATGTTTATGTGCTCGATATCTGGGTGTTTACGATGTTGGTCCATGGTTATGTTGTTTATAACTTTTTTATAGCGTCACCTCGCCGTCTGTAGATAGGTTATGGCTTGCTTTACTGAGACGTAAAATTGAACATTGAAACTATCTGCTCTGACAAAAATAAAAATTATAAGTAGGTACCTGGGTAATTTGATACAACATAATACGTTTTTCTTGTGTGAGGTCCTAGCAGACCGGAAAAATCTAACTGACGCCTAATATGTCACAAAAAGGTAAGCTACAATTTCCGCTTCAAGAGTTGGAAAACTAGTTACTTATTAAGATAAGGACGATACTCGAATGTTAGAAGAAATAAGTATTGTGAGTAATAAAGTAGGCATATGTATCCAACTATCTGACAATTGTTGCGTTTTCGACTACACAAAATGTGGAAACTGATAGATTTGACTGCTATCATCTAGCAAAACTTCGCTTGCAGTTTCTGGTGCAACTTCACGAGTGGATTTTAACACAACGAATATAACTTTTACATAAAAAGTTGGAACCGTCGTCAATCGTCTTCCGCTCCTTATCCTACCTTGTATGCTGTCTTTAAATCCGACGAAGTACAACATAATATGTGCTTATCAACGACAAGCTAAGCACTGGTCTCGTACTCCATATTAAGCAATCAGATAAAAACATATAGGTAGGGCGGTAAAACAAAGAATTTCTCAGCCGACAGCAAAGGGCTCTAAATATGCCATCTGACGCTTTCTTCAGTACCGCCAGTGGTCAGTACAAAATGTAACCAGGCCGGGAAAGGGGCTTCCCGCACGCATAACTGGCTGGCATTGCTACTTTAAGTGGTTGGTCGTAAAATATATCGGTATGTACGAGTAATAGTACATTACTACAGAGGCCGGGAAGTAAGGGGTTGCCGGCCGAGTACATATAGACGGCCGAGCGTAGCGAGTTCGGATAGTTATGAGGCTGGCAACCCCTTTTCACGCCGAGGTATGTATAGTACTTTTAGCAAACATGCAATGAAATAAATTAAAAAAACTCCAAGAAATCAAACTTTAATTTTCATGGCTGAACGCCGTGATCCTGTGCCACAAATTGTGGAATGGAAATTTAAAAATACCATCTTGCAGGCTAGCCTCCAATTTTGTATGAAATGCCATTACGGGTCTCTCGTCTCGCTGCACCCGAAACGTGACACTTGGACGCCCATTATGAAGAACACAACGTCAAGTCAATATTTCATTGCATGTTTGAGAAAATAATCTTGTGGTCGACCTGTTTAATTTCTACGACAAATCATTGTTGTACGTCAGTTTATGATTTTATCTACGCACATATCATTAGTGCTCTAAAATGCGTTCAGAGCCGTAGGAAATGACCAGCATTATTACAACCGATTTTACTAGAACTTTCTTGTCTGTGGTAGTAGGTAAAGTCTGTACTTTAATGTAATAACAGTACAGATTTTTGAAACGTTATGAGTTAAAATTTGGAACAGCTTCAAAACTCAAGTGGGTCTCTATTCTAGTATCCATAGATACGATAGATAGAGATTAAAACAGTTATCGATACGAAACGTCAATTCAGTATGTTTTTTTTTTATATTTACGCACGACATTTGATCTCGAGTGACATGAGTATAGGGACTTCATTCGTTTGTCTATGATTTAAAAAAACCATTCGTCTTGACGCAGGACCGAATTACCGCCATTGCTGTTGTCATTTTTTTGTTGGTTTTTTGCTGTTAGAATTGTGAACCCATCATAGAGTACTTATGATATGTGTGTAGATAAAGTAGTTTATCTACGCACATATCATTAGTGCTCTAAAATGCGTTCAGAAACCGTAGGAAATGACCAGCATTATTACAACCAATTTTACTATGAGAACTTTCTTGGTAGTAGGTAAAATCTGTACTGTAATGTTATTACAGTACAGATTTTTGTAAGGTTATGAGTTTAAATTTGGAACAGCTGTCAAAACTCATATGGGTCTCTATTCTAGTATTCATAGATATTAAAACAGTTATCGATGCGAAACGTCAATTCAGTATGTTTTTTAATATAAACCGCACGACATTTGATGAAGAGTGACATGAGAATAGGGACATCATTCGTTTGTCTATGATTTAAAAAAACATTCGTCTTGACGTAGGATCAAATTGCCGCCACTACTTTTGTCATTTCTTTGTTGGTTTTTGCTGTTACGAAAGTAGAATTGTGAAAAGTTGTTTGTAATTCACATTTTAGTTGAAAATATGAGTAGTAGTGACTCCGAGAACGATATGCACACTCCGCCGGATATCGTAAATGCAGCCACGATTGCAACAAAGATATTTTACAGGTAGCACTATAGTAGCAATGCAGGTCATTTTCCTACGGCTTCTGAACCGATCTTAGAGTACTTATGATATGTGTGTAGATAAAGTAGTGTATGCAACTGTACATAATTTAGCCTTAAAACACTCGTGTGATCCTATTATGAAACTCGCTGACGCTCGTTTCATAAAACCACACTTGTGTTTTAAGGCCTCTGATTATGTATAAATAAATAAATAAATAAATATTAGGGGACAATCTTACACAAATCGACCTAGTCCCATAGTAAGCTCATTAAGGCTTGTGTTATGGGTACTAGACGACGATATATATAATAGATATAAATACTTAAATACATAGAAAACTTCCATGACTCAGAAACAAATATTCATGCTCATCACACAAATATTTGCCCTTACCGGGATTCGAACCCAGGACCTTTAGCTTCGTAGGCAGCGTCACTACCCACTAGGCTAACCGGCCGTCAAATGTACCGTAATGTATCAGTTGCATAAACTACTAGTATGCAACTGTACATAATTAGGCCTTAAAACACTCGTGTGATCCTATTATGAAACTCGCTGACGCTCGTTTCATAGAACCACACTCATGTTTTAAGGCCTCTCATTATGGATCAGTTGCATAAACTACAATTACGGTACACTTAGCAAGTTCTGTCTCTGAATGTGCTCAAATCGACACGGATCTCACGTATTGTCACGGGCCCGATTCGTAGGTACACTGTGACACGCGTATATATTCCCAAGGTTCACACTTACCGTATAGATAGATGAGAATAACAATCACAAAGCAAAGAGTTTGATGCCCCCAATGGTGCTACATCGGATTAGTTTAACTAGCCACGGTGCACAAGACAAAGCTGACTCATCCGGGACTCAAACCAAACAATGGGCTCTCCGCCGCTCTCACGAGCTCGTCCACAAACCGTGCCGTCACTCGCGAATCTTTATAACTACCTACTTATTTAGATTGAGATAAACGGTATATTAACGCGATCTATTGAAGTGTAGGAGGACTATAATGATTTGTAACTGGCATCTGATAAGTAGATAAATGAAAATGCCGTTATACTTAGTTATAATCAATTGCCTACCTCTTTACTACTTACTTCGTAGAAGTGTGTGCCTAGTGCCTGCCTCGTAGATTTAAGAGAAACGACCCTTGATGTGTCCTCCATGAACTCCTTCACTGCTAATTACGCGCAGTGCTACGCCGTAGGCAGTCCGTAGCAGCTTAATCTCCATGTGCAGCGAAAATCGGTCGTAGCCCTCAGTCACATGTGTGCTGTGAGTAGCGCAAAATCTACTAACCAATCGTAACCTAACCAACGTAGACGTAATCAGAATCTTCAAGTATGCCAATGGTTTTCGTAACACTTTTTTTTTCACTTCTCATGATAATCTACTATTGTTGATACCTAATTATCAAACTATCCTGCCCTTTCTGATCCTGCACGTCATATCCGTTATTCGATTCGGATACCAACAAACTTGTGGATGTTTCTTTCTTTGTAGTTAATAAATATCGACATTTAAATCTTTTGTTGTCCTAATTCGTTTTTTACTGGTTACAAAGTTACAATGATGTACTTAGTTCGTTCATAATTATGAAATCCTTGGATTTAACTCATACCATTAAAAACTACATTTTAAAGGATCAGATGATTAGTTTTACTAAACTATATAATTACATTGGTACCATAATTTATTAATTTACAGCAGACCATCAGCAAGGGGATAATTTTTACTCCAAATTTTATAATCTTCGATATGCATGTTGTCATTATTCCGCAGTCATACGTGTCTCTCATATCGACCGGAGTTTTCTACTTGCTACCGTGCCAACTCGCTTCGCTTTCTCCTTAACACTTAACATTATCATAAACATCAATTTAGCAAAACAATCTACATATTTCATTAACAATGGCCAGCTCGGAAATTAGAATGGTACATGCAGTCACGTACACTTTCCTTTGCGATAAATCAAGGTGGGTGCCCAATAACGTGTCACTGGTGATAAATTATTGATTGTGCGATCGATCGCTCTCGTTAGCTTTATCTGACCGTGCGCGGGCGCCGTTGCGCCTGTGATGTAATTATACGACGCCTGCTGGTCTATTTTAGATCATCGCTTCCGATCACAATGATGAACAATGCGTTTCGCACGCTTGCTACTTACGCAACAATCGCAAATTGTGTATCCAAAACAAAAGACAGTCGTATATCCACCGCTGAGGATAAACCCTAAACCTACTAGAAGGGATGAAATGACACTAAGGACTAGCCCTCAGACGAGGATAAATTGGATTCTGAATAGAGATGCTGAAAGAGTACCTAAGAGCGCCTCAAGAGGTAGTAGTTACCTACCTAATAGAAAAAGGAGAGTGTTTTTACATACATACATACATACGTACATTCACGCCTTTATTCCCAAAAGGGGTAGGCAGAGCACATGAAACGTATGTCCCAGCGCCACTTTTAGCATATATGTGGGTATAAAAGATCGACAAAATGTGATATTGCAGTGATAGGTTGCTAGCCCGTCGCCCACAACACACTTCAACCCTGGTTGTTGTTTAACCCACGGGAAGAAAGGGGGTGGTGAAAGTTTAACCCGACACCACACGGGTGTGAGTGTTTTTACAACCCCGTTGAGTTTGGGCTCTTGGGTGATGATGGCATACAGTCGGCAATAAAAGCTTGTACCAAAAATGAAATTTTTGACAGAAACTTATTGATACCTTGACTAGTGAGTTGTGTTTTTGTTGAGTGACCATGTAAATTTCGATGTTGTATCTGGCCATTGAATTTAACTCATGATATTTTGTACCTTATTATAAGCAAGGGTATTGTAGTGCACACCATGCATACATTCCAATCAAAATTTTCAGAAGAATTGTAGGGTTTATAATCGTTGCTTGAATAATTGTAAACTCAGCTATAAACTCTGTGGCCGACCAAATTAAAAAAACCGTTGCACAATATCCTACTCATAATTTTACAACATGTTTTGCATCATAAGTTTGCGCTTCGCTCCCTCGTGCAGGCCGTGGGTTTAACTCCCCCCAGCCCCGCCTACAAGAGATTTTTCGTACGCAGCTTGTTTATCTCAGCGAAGGTGATTAGTTCTGGGATTGTTCAATAAATAACGTCTCATTACAATGGCAGCTCGCGGCCGCATCGGACGGTATTTCACGCGCCTTACATAGGGAACTGCAGGGACGTAGTCGGCGCTCAACTTACTACTAATATTGGTTACTAATGCTTTCCATATTTTTTGTTTCGTTACTTAAACTTTGTAGTACAATGAAAAGGTGTGTGGCTAATGCCATAACATTCTCTGTCAGTCAACCATTGAGCTACACAGAAATATTCGGTACTTGGTATGCTAGGCACCTAAATGAAATGGCCATAGCTTTGCTATAATCACCATTTGTAAATTCGGTTTTCTCGGAATATGTTAACTTTTAGATTTGTAGTAGCACGTCATCAATTTACAGGGTGAATGAAGGGATTATTTGAATAATCTTGAAAATGCCGTTTGTTAATAAACAGTAAGTATAGTGTTTGCGAAGATTATCAGAATTTTCCGATCGTAAATTGATTCGGTGTCGATAATAGGATTCCCTTAAAACATCATAAATTTAAAACAGAAAACTTTAAAAAATTAAACTAAAAATGCGCGCTGGGATTCCTAAATAAATTTTATCACTTGCTCACTGTTTTTGTAAGTGTATTAGGATTTGTTTTTGACGATAATTTCGTAATTAGGTTTGCTGAGCGACTATTGTCTTGAGAATACGTAGCAAATTGACCGCAGGATATATGCAATGTTTCAGATGAGGATGTACTTGTGTGTAGGTAGGTACTGACTACATAAAATTGGCTGTGGTCGACTTTGGGTTTACTTCACGACAGGCTAGTTCCTGTGTCCTCCCCCCCCCCCCCCCCCGTCCCGGGTATTCTGGAATAGGTCAGTTTTCGGTCTTCAAAATACGAAGAAGAATAGGATAGAAAGTTTGGCACTTGTGAGTAGGTGCATACCCAACGCTACCAGACGAATACGAAACTCGCACCGCAACTACAAACTTACGTGCTTTCCTGTACTGATGTCAAGAAATTAACATCCTCGTTTTCCACAGCGTGCCAATGCACGATCCAGTCCCAGATACCTCGTTATCATCCCCACATAATCCCGAGTTTCCACCAGATCCGTTCCTGGCAGGGCGTGGCGGTCGTGGCGGCCGCGGGCGCGGGCGGCGCGCGCGCCGATAAACGGCCGTCCGGGCCGCGCCGAGGGCGTCTGCACCGCTCTGGTTTGCGCACCTAGCCTTTCCACGTTCCAGCGTTATCACTGTTGGTACACTCAAATTTTATTAGTTATGAGAATTTGCTTGGGACTTTGGCCGAACCCATCTCATCCATCCCATACCGTATTTCGATCCTATAATGTTATTCCTTTAGGGTATGATTTGCGGGATAATAAGTTCCAGCGTTATCACTGTTAGGAGCGTTCACGCAAAACGAAGTCACAGCCTATAAAATAAAAAAGAAAAAAAAAAAAAAAAATGTTATAGGCTGTGATTTCATCGATCTGTGTAAGCAGAAGATAGTAGGTATGTATGTAGTAGATACTGCCAACTACCATCAATTTTATTCCTGTCAAAAACATGGACTCCACATTTTTCATTACAATTGTTTGTGATTTTCTTAAAAATAGGTATTTTATTATGTTACCAAGTCACATTTAATCAACACTCAACTAAAATGGTCCAGTATTCAGCAAGTTTAGTTCCTGTGCGTGTTCGACTGTTCGGCCGGCTCTCGGCGCGCGGACCCGCGTTAGATATCTAAAGTGAGAATGTGATTTACTCTTATTGCTTGTTTTAGATAAATGCCCCGGGACACAAGATTTAACTTGTTGCGTGCTTGCTGCTTTAATGCACGTTGTTGCCTGATAATTTACGTGATAATATAAAAAACTTAGTTTAATAATACAATAATAATGAACACGTTGATATACAATATTTAATAATGAACACATACTATAATATTTATGAGCTGCAAAAGCACCCAGTATATAATACGAAGTTGTATGACCTTTACTTAACCCGAATTGGCCTGAATTGAAGTAGCACTGATTGAATACAGGCTGAAAATGATGGTGATAATAACATTTGTGTTAACAATATTCAGCCTTTAAAAGCTGCAAACTTGACTTACTGAAAAACAATATGAATAAAAGATAAAACATAATTGCTGCAAATATTTTCAACGTTTAACTTAAACTATGAGCAAAAACTGAGTAAATCAAGGGAATCATAAAAAATCTTAAAATGATTTTACAAGGAAAAGAATAACATAAGTCTAAACAGTGGTCATTTTTATTTAGCTCTAATAAACTCTAAATCCAGATATACATAATTATGTAGGTAATTATTATTTTTAAGTCTAATTAGTATGCAGAAATGCATACCTACGCCATCGCCATCGCCACTCAAGTGCTCTGAAACTTCCCAAAACTCAGATCAGTTATTAACACAGTAGGTGTGAAATATAATTTCTTTCTTCATCGAGCACCAGGGTCGTTAACAACGACGGTATCGGCTGGGCTATCTGCGGCCGTACTGAGGTGCGTCTGCCTTAATAAAGAGCGATAATTAAATGTTGTACTTGAGTTGTTTATACCGCGACGAGGGCCCGCCCCCTGCGTCTTGCAACGGTAAGGGATTAACGAGTTTGAGTACATGCCAGCCATGTATACGGGTGATGCTGGGTTCCAATGGGAAACGCTCGCATAGCTGAAGATATTCAATTAAGATTTTTTTACAACTACATAACTGAGGACTTTTAATCTGAGGGGTGATTGTGTTTCTTTTCGAGAGCACGTTAGGACAACTCAACTGTAATTTCCACATACAAAAAATTAAATTGATATAGTTCTACCTGACGTACTTAGGTAACTACAAAGCGTTACGGCAAGCGACCAGTTGAGATCGTAGTTCGAATTCGAACCCTAGCCCGTACCGTACAACGGGGTTTAATCAAAAAACTTACGAAGTATCACTTGATATTTATAGAAGGGTCGGGAAATCAGATGGCAGTCGCTTTCGTAAAATTAGCGTCATCGCCAAATCTTGGGATGAGGTGCCAAAGCGGACCCCTGCTCTTTTAGGGCACAACCGGGAAAAATCTAGGAGGATGATGATGAACAGTAGGCTACAAAAATATAAACAGCTAGTTACCGATAATCTGTAGTAGTATCTATATCTCAGCTTAGATTGGTTGGATATATAGGGGACGGCTGTTAGACGTGCCACAGTTGTTATGTGTAAAATTTGTGACACAACGTGTTCAACCTAATTAAATCTATCTACACAAAGTATCAACAAAGCGCTTAAAGATTCAGAAAAAGGATTTAAAAGTGTTTCAGTTTTCACGTCGGCCATCAATGTCGAAAATCTTGAACTTTGTGTTATCTCAGTTGCATCTTCAGGGGCTTGGGGTCCACTTGCTTTAATCCCAAGTATTGGTGTAGGCCCTATAACTTTTGTGAAGGTGACTCTCATCTGACATTCAAACCCAAACGATAACTTGTTGAAGTAGCCTTCGTCAAGTGAGTGGGAAACTATACCGCTAGAAGTTGTCCAGCCAATAGCTTCTAGGTTGAATAGATGAATGCTGTCAAAGATGTCAACCGGGGTCAACGGCTTAGCGTGCCTTCCAAAACACGGAAGTGCTCAGTTAATACCTCCTCAAAGCGGCTAATGTTGCTTAATACGCACAATCAATGCGATCGTGCAGGTACCGCTAGGCCATGAGTGGTTCTTGAGCTTTAAAGCCTCAGAATTTCCGAGATATTTCGTCCGATTTTGATAACTGCTAAATTCTTCTGCGCTCTTCTTTCACTGCGGAATTCTTGCATTGCAGTCTTACGTCTCCTCCCAGCAGTGTACAGGTATAGATTGTTGCCACACCTCGGACACTGGCGATCAAACGTGGCCTCCGCTCTGCGCACCGCGTCGTCGCGTCCTTGCCAGCCGGTAACTGTGAGGTAACTGAGAGCAGGAAGTGGCCATACTGTACGGTAGTACTCTTTATTATACCGTGCTGTTGCTCCGCTATTCTGTAACTTGTTTTAAGCTCACCTGAACGCTCATCCACAAAGGCCACAAATATATCATAACGCCGCGGCGTCATGATACATATATTTGTGAGTGAGCGGCGCGCCTCTTCGTAGTAACTAAGCGAAAGTAGAGGTCCTCCACTTGACATTGGCAAAGTGCCTAAGCAGCAAAAAGCCACTAAACACGGAAAAAAGTAGAGGTCTAGTTTCGTTAGGCTTGACGGGTGGGGTGAGGGGCAAGAGCGCATAAAGAATAACAGTCCTGATGACGATGCTAGTGAACATGAATGATAAAATGTTCGTAAATGTTAAAGTTGTTTCACTAGATGTCGCTTGAAACCAGTTCATACAACTGATAAGATATAGGATAGATACACTTGAATAAGTAAACGCCTTAGAGTAGAAGATAGAAGCAAATGTGAATAGATTCACTATTTTAGAAGGTAAGTACATATTGAAATAGGATGAAACTACATTAAAGTGACATTTTTTTTGAGAAAATCAGATGAGCTAGGGTAGGGTTTAGGTAATATCACCCGAAATTAAATAACCATAATATTATTTAGACACAATAACATAACAAACGTCCGGGGAGTTATCAGCTTGCTCCAAAAACCGAAATAGATTATTCCAAAAACACAAAAACATGAAGTGGAATTTTTAAGAGGCATTTCAGTAGCAAATCTTCAGCATATTGCTAACAAATCACTGCGAATGGGTCGTTTAGCCGCCATTTGTTGCCCTCGGGTGGCGCACACCGTACAGCGAACAACATGGAGATTCGTGCAAATTACACAGAAAATAGCCTTTATTGCCAGGCGTTAAGGAGGCAACTCAATACTGCTACCACCGTAGGTAATTTTACTGTTTACAATACAACCCCCTTCCCCGTGCCCCCGTTTCCGCTCCTTTCTCATCCGTAAACATCGGAGCGACGCTAAGCGCTTTCACCTCGGGAAATTTAAGAAATGTGTGTTGGTAAGTAGGTAGATCTTACATTAAATATGATGACAACAACTCAAAAATGCCAGTGCTGTAAAAAAATAGAAGATCATCATATAAATACTGCAAGGGAAGCAAGTAATTATTAAAGCATTTCTTACGTCTGTAGCCTGAAAATAAGAAAATCAAATGAGGGCAGAAGGAGTCGTCGGTGGCATCGTTTCCTTTTATTATTATTTAATGCAACCGAATAGGTGCATGCAATGCACATGTTTTCATATTTACGCAAAATACAATAGTGAAGTTTGTTAGTACGTACGGCATTAATGTAGGTGTCAACTTTTCATACGACCGGCCTTCTTTCACTGACCGCACACCTAGCTGGCAAGTCAGAAAAAAAAGTAAGTGTTGATGCCTTTCAAACGAAAATACCTAATGCATCTATATGAAGTCTATAGATATGACAATTTATAAAAATCATAACCAAAATCGATATACAATTATTAAACTTTAGAATGAATAACAATAGTGTGTCCCAATACAGGTTAGTACCTTCATCTACACACAAAAGTTCACAACCTAAATATAAGTCTGATCGTATAGTTTTACTAGGGCACCCTTTCAAAATTGATTTTTAATTGAAAAATAGGTCTGTCTTCCTTTTGAAAATATTACCCTATTTATTACTCTGCTCTTTATCCTAATACGCCGCAGCAGCGAATAGGTAGGAAGGCAGCATCCCTAACGAGCTGGCGCGTTCCATGAAAGTCTCGTAAAAAATAATAAACAATTTACGTTCCCCGACACGCACAGTCATTACCCGGCGTTAACCATCATGGATTTTTCCGAGCTATGGAAAAATACTCATTTTCTTGGCTATGGAAAGTACCCCTTGTTTTTTGCAGCGACTAAACTGTAGGTACAGCAGTTTGTTGACAGGGGTTCTCGGAAAAAAATCGGCTGTTTGGCCAAGTTGGTAGATCACACCTTCGAAGTTCGAAGCTGATGGTCTTATTCGAAACCCGGTAAATATACTTATTTGTTTGATGAGCATGAATATTTGTCTCCGCGTTATGGATGCTTTCTTTGTCTATACTAATATTATAAAGAGAAAAAAGTCTGTAAGATTGTAATTTTATAAGTTTTTAGGAACCACTTATCTGATTACTGACCTAATTTCATAGTTCTACGTCAACGGAAAGTAGGTAAATTTTGTTTCCCTTGAGAGTGTCGAAATACTTATACGTTTTTTGCGATATAAAAGGCCGTATCTTTTCTTTTACGAAGTTTGTTTTTTTCACAGCTTCAAGGGGCTGTTGACTTGGGTAGGTATATGGTTTTAATTTCAACTCGATTCCTCCACGCGTTCCCGAGATGTCTTTTCCGGGTCTTGACAGACATACAGACAGACGGACAACAAAGTGATCCTATAAGGGTTCCGTTTTTGCCTTTTGAGGTACGGAACCCTAAAAGATATTGACAGTGTCAAAGAATAAATAGTAAAACTTACGTAGACATTCAGAAAGTGATCGCTATGTTAGCTTTATTTTAAACCGCGTTCTTCGCAGATATACATGGGCGGGCGGAGCCGCAGATAGTTGTTCTACTATACAGCAAACTACGCTTAGTTTGGGTTTTTATGAAGTAATTCACGGTGCTAACAGAAATCCTTTTTTATATCATGACTAGCATCTGCCCGCGACTTCGTACGCGTATAAATTATGATTTAAGTACTAGATATTTTTATGTTTATCTTACGTTTAACCATACATCTGACAAATTTGAAAATAAAGATTTCATTTAATCAGTAAACAGTTCACTTCGAATCTAAATAAACACCCTCATAAACTTGTTCGTTAATAATATTATATAGATGCCCAAAGTATCATTTAAGAGAGGGTTCCCTATGCGAGCCTCAGGTCCGAAGGGCCTAGGGCGAGCCCGTCGGACAATCACTATCCTCAGGTGTCTTCCAAGTGAGACCTGAGGCCAAAGTTCCGAAGGTGTGCGGCGAGGCAAGCGAGGCCGAAGGCCGAGCTTTTCATTGGAATTAAAGGCCTAAAGCAATCCTTCAGAGAGCAATCTCAATGCGAGCCCGAGGGCCTAAGGCCCGAGGCCGACCCCCCACGGATACGCGTTATCTCCGAGTAACTTGCAAGCAAAACCTGATTTTTTAGTAGGAATGAAAGGCCCTAAGTTCGCTTTTAGAGATCGGTCGCAATGCGAGCTCGGGGGCTGAAGGCCAGTGGGTGAGCCCCCACGGACACTGTCCCGCGAAACTGGAGACCAAGTCCCGAAGGTGAGCGGCCAGGCAAGCGAGGCCGAAGGTCGAGCTTTTCGTAACAATCAAAGGTCCAAATCAAGCTCTCTTAAGCGCTCGGGGCTGAAGGCCACTTACTATCCCCAGGTGGCAGCGAGGCCAAAGGCTCAAGCTTCAAGCTTTACGTTGGTATGAAAGGCCCAAAGCATCCTTTTAGAGAGCGCTCTTAATGCGAGCCCCTACGGACACTCATTATCTTCGGGTGTCTTGCAAGCGAAACCTGGGGCCCAAATTCTCGATGGTAAAAGGGGAGATAAGTGAAGCCGAAGGCTGAGCACTATAGCATGCTTTTAGAGAGCGCTCCCTAGGCGAGCTCGAGGGCCGAAGACCCAACGGCAAGCCCCCACGGATACTTACAATCCCTAGGTATCTTGCAAGCGAAACCTGTGGCCAAAGTACCGAAGATGAGCGGCGAGGCAAGCGAGCCCTCACGGACATGTGTCCATGTGTTTGAAGGAATGCTTCGAGTCTTTCATTCCAACGAAAAGCACGGCCTTTGGCCTCGCTTGCCTTGCCACTCACCTACGGGACTTACCTCGCCTCGCAACTCACCTACACGGAATAGTATGTACTATGCGAGGCCAAAGGCCGTGCTTTTCGTTGGAATGAAAGACTCGAAGCATTCCTTCAGAAAACGCTCTAAATGCGCCCCATGGACGGATACTCATTATCTCCCTGTGTCTTGGCCCCCACATACATTTACTATCCCCCGGGGTCTTGCAAGCGAAACCCCAGGCCAAAGTTCCGATGGTGAGTGGCGAGGCAAGCAAGGCCTTTTCGTTGGAATGAAAGGATTGGGCCCTTCGCAACCCTTTTGATAGCGGTCTCAATGCCAGCAATGACCCCTAACGATACTCATTATCTTCCGATGCCTTTCAAGCGAAACTTGAGGGCCGAAATCCTGAAGGTAAACAGGGAGGCAAGCGAAGAAGAATTGAAGCGAAGGCTAAGGTTTTCGTAGAAAGGAAAGCCCCATTAATATTTCAGAAAGTCACGGGAGTTTTGTACACAAAAAAAACTCAATTCTCCGCGTAAAACAGTTTTGTCCAAATTTTATACCCACATTCTGTGACGTTGGTGAACTACTCGTATGATAATTCGAGATAAGTATTCAACTCAACCTATCAAACAATTTTAGATGACCTATGATTTCATAGCAAATATAATATCTTTTTCGAGGCATTGTAATGCAGTTCCTTTATAAACAACAAAAAAACATTAATCAATCAGAGAAAAAAAAGAAACCAGTTGTTTATAAAAAAAAAGGCCGGGTTGCACTCCGGAGGTGCGGGTAGAAGTGAAAACTTGAATAATTTTAATTTTGCAAAAAAAAAAATTGCCCCCCACAAATCCATGAGTATTACTACCAGTTTATGCGCTACTTATATACTACGTGACTTAAATTGATATAACTTTTTTATTTATTAACCGATTTGAATAAATTAAACACTAAATGGTTCAGCCGCTTCTGAGATTAGCGTGCACAAACGCACAGACAAACAGACAAACAGACAGGAAATTCAAAAATCATTTTTTTGGGATCTATTGCGTTTATGAAGGCCCCCATAAAAGTTTTTTTAATAAATTTGCCATGCACAAACAGCGATCAGTTACGATTTTATTATATGTATTGAGTATTGATGATAATCCACTAAACATTTAATGGCAGAGATCTAGAAATAATAAAAATTGTAGTAGACCAGTTATTTGAAGGACCTTCGTCACATACTTTAAAAACAGCCTATTGGTACGATCAACGAAGATCCGAAATTGGCATATAAATGCAAAAAATCGTGTACTCTGGATTAATATTTTTTATAATAGGGTTGACCCCCAGGTATAACATACTAAAAGTCCCCAGCCAAGGGCCGGTTGCTTTAGGCGAAGTGGGGGGGATATGTCCCATATTTAAGTTTTTCTTAAATATTTGTAAAACTAAGCGTCGTAGGAAAAAAAAATTACAAAACGTAATGACACTTATAAAATTTCTTACAAAATGATATGTTAATTGTATTTTTATGACAAATACAAAAGGAAATGCAGGGGATATAAACATGATACAAACTGAAAAAAGGTATGCCTTAAAAAAGTATGTTTATTATTCCATCATCATCATCATATCAGCCGAAAGACGTTCACTGCTGAACATAGGCCTCCCCCAAAGAGTGCCACAATGACCGGTCTTGCGCCACCCGCATCCAGCGGACTCCCGCGACCATTACCGGGTTATCAGTCCACCTTGTGGGGGGCCACCCACGCTGCGCCTTCCGGTACGTGGTTGCCACTCGAGAACCTTTCCGCCATAACGGCGATCGGTTCTACGTGCAATCTGCCCCACCCACTGCCACTTAAGTTTAGTTATTCGAAGTTGGTCCGGCGGAAGACCCTAGAGCTTCACTTACCCGACACTACACCGACGACATCCCGGACATCAGCCTGTACGAGATTAGAATGGCTCTGAAACAGCTTAAGAACAGCAATGCACCCGGTGAAGACGGAATTACAGCCGATCTCCTGAAGATGGGTGGAAAACCGATCCTTACGGCCCTTCAGAAGTTCTTCGAAACCGTCCTACTGGAAGGGAGAACGCCAAAGGCGTGGACCAGACGTGAAGTGGTGCTGTTCTTCAAAAAGGGTGATAACACCCTGCTCAAGAACTACCCAGTCTACCGACCCATCTCACTTCTGAACCATGTCCATAAGCTGTTTTCAAGGGTAATTACGAATCCTCTCGCACGCAGGCTTGATGACCTCCAGCCTCCCGAAGAAGATGGTTTCCGAAGAGGTTTTAGTACCGTAGACCACATCCATACGCTCCGCTAGGTTATACAGAAGACTGAGGAGTATAACCTGCCTCTCTGTATAGCGTTCGTGGACTACGAGAAAGCCTTCGATTCGATCGAAACCTGGGCTGTACTACAGTCTCTCCAACGGTGCCAAGTAGACTGCCGCTATATCGAAGTACTGAAGTGTTTGTACGAGATCGCCCCTATGACAGTCCGACTCCAGGATCGGAGTTCGAAGCCTATTCCGCTGCAGGTAAGGGGATGTTATTTCCCCAAAACTGCCGCTGCACTGGAGGACATTTTCAAGACTCTGATGGTCTGGAGAAGGCTAGGCATCAACATCAACGGCGAGTACATCACTCACCTTCGATTTGCTGATGATATAGTAGTCTTGGCTGAGACCATGGAGTACTTAAGTACGATGCTCGATGACCTCAGTAAAGCCTCCGAGCGTGTTGGTTTAAGGATGAACATGGATAAGACAAAGATCATGTCAAACCTCCATGTAGTACCAACTGCCATTTCAATCGGACACTTTACGCTCGAAGTTGTAGACGATTATATATACCTAGGCCAGACTGTCCAGTTAGGTAGGTCCAACTTTGAGAAAGAGGTCAATCGTCGAATCCGACTCGGCTGGGCAGCATTCGGTACATCTTTTCGTCCAATATTCCGTAGTGTCTCAAGACGAGAGTCTGAGCAGTGTGTGTTACCAGTGATAACGTATTCTTTGTCATCCATTTTGAATAAATTCAAGAATAAGGGTAAGGCGTATCGAGAATAATGGACCTACTGCTGCGTTGTGGATCCAGTACTTCAACATGGTCACCTTGACGAAAAAGTTCATAGATTGTGAGCACCACGGTGATTGGGACAGCCACTTAGCCTGCCTTCAGCAAATTATTAACTAACCTAACCTAACCTAACCTAACCTTTTCCTATATTTCTAGATAAACTGGGCAATAAAAATATTTTTTTGACTTTTTCACCTCCCGTATGTCCCTTATTAATAAATCTTTTTTATTTTTTAAAGTATGGCATTTTGTAGGAAATTTAATCAGCTTTATTTTTTATACAAGGTTCTCTTTTCTAAAACGCATGGTTTTTGAGAGAATGACAAAAAACCAAAAAATGGGATCTATTTGCTCCCCCCCCCCGAACAAAACCACTGCCCCCCCGCTGGGGACTTTTAATATGTTGTACCTGGGTATCACCCCTACCATTTGAAATAATAACCCAGACTACACGATTGATTGTTTTTATTTTTCCTTCGTCGACCGCACTATATTAGGTGCCGAGCTACGTACAATATAACATGCACTAAGTACCACTATAAAATAATTAGAGCAGCTGTTAGTGATTTCACACCCATCCCTCCCAGTATTAAACTGGGATACTGTAAGCGACACGTGCGACCGAGACGACAGGCTTCTTGCGTGATAGGTCGCGCCAGATGATTACTGGAACAGTACATACATATAGTTATTCACAAAACAACATTGTCTGCCAACAAAGCGCACAACGCTTACCTACAGAAAAATAGTTTTCACAAAGTATCACGCTCCAAACTAGCTTCTCAAATTATTGTAGTTTATACAAGTTTATTCTAGAAAAGGGGAAATTCGCGCAAATGGAAAGCCAATTTATGAAAGTTGTATACATAAGTTTCTCAAAATATCACGCCGTTAGACTGCGAACGTAAAAAGACGTTTTGTATGGATAGTTTGGAAAGCGAACCACCTTAAATCGGTTACACACGGCGAGTTTTTGCAGCTCTATACTACGCAACGCGATACAGTATCGACACAGCACGGTTATCACAAGACGGCGCGCGAGTTGTCTCGCGGCTAGACAGACAATCCATATTTTTAAAATTAGAACACTTCGAAAGAGATGGATCGATCGAGTCTATCTCGCCGCGAGAAAGGTCGGGCGCCGTCGTGTGATACCCGTGCAGGTGATTTTGACAGATAATTTATGGCAAAAGTTGCGCGTTGGTGAATCGCACGTTTCTATCGCTGCAAAAGCTTTGCGTATCTAAACGGAGGTCACAGTTATACTAGTCATATACAGCGCAACGATGGAATGCCCCTTTTGCCTTTTGTGAACTGCCCCGCGGATAAGACCGTGAGCTTCGTAACACATTCCATGTCAAATAGCGTAATGGATACATCTTTTAATGTACGGTCGAGGAAATTGAATGTTTGGCACATGTCAACTCTATTAGAATGACGTTAAGGTCCAAAAGTGCTAAACATTCAATTTCCTCGACTGTACTTAAGACCTAAGAATTAATTAAATGCAATAAATAATATTTTGTTTAATTTGCGAAATGCAATTTTGTATTTTGTGACAATTTGTACTTCTTATCGGTGGTTCTTCTTCTTACTTACTTACTGGTTTCGTGACATTAAAAACAAAACATTATCTTTAACCCTTTGAAAGTCAAGAAAATCTGGGTCACGATTTCATTTGTTTTCATTCACAGAAAGAGAAGCTCCTAGGTTATATTTACATAGCTTTCTTTTAATGTCTATGTCGTTTTTAATTTTGAAAGACAGAGACACGAAAGTGACATGCCGGGAATGTAAAATTTAGAATCCCGAACCGGGCTCCTGGTTTCTGCGATCCCGGGATCACAACAGATAACTAACTAACTAACTAACTAGGACTAAGGTGCTCATAAATATCTAAGCACGCTATTGTCAACGCGTCAGTGTCCATGTTAAGATATTTTATAGCACTCTGAACAGTAGGTAGATTAAGTAGTAACATTGTGATACAAGTGAGGTATGTTGATAATTACACCAGAGGCGGAATTATCACGCGAGCCGCAGGAAGCGTGATAAGAGAGCCGAGGATGTAATTATCAAAGCTCACGCGTTTTATGCGACGTTTTTCAACACATTTTGCGAGGAAAAAATCCTTTTCATAAGATGAAAATTTTATAGGCCTGCCAAGTTATTTTCTTTACTTATTGATGGCAACAGGTTTTTACTCACATCGCCAAGAATTTCCAGTGGCGTCCATTCTATTTATCACTTTTCTAGTCACCACGAGTCAACATTTTCGTTAATAACCAAACACGCATTAACAATGTTTTTGTTTACAAATATCTGTGAAATAACCTATAATAGCGCGCAACAGTTTTTTTTCGTGAAGTTTGCGCAGTGCGCGCGCATTAGATAAAATCTCTAAACAGCCAATACAAAATAAAATAAATATATTCGTTTTAAAATGTTATCTTTATTAATTCATGTAAAATGTTATCAAAAGTGAATTGTTTTACTAAATTAAACGTTTATATATCATATCCAAAAAGATATAGTCAATTAATTAACAAAAAGGATTTACAATTAAATCCGATCGAAATCGGATTTAGTCGAGTAAGAATCCATTTGCCGAGAATTAAAAAAAAAGCTGTACAATCTGTACAACCCGGTTAATTTAAGAATGCACCGTGTGCATGCATACATCTTGCTGCAAGGTGCCAACGTGACTTAATCGGGATATAACCATAACACACAAGTGTCGTAATGTTATAAAATACGCGTGTTTAATAGCCAGGATTATGAGCCTAAAAGCGACATAATAAGAGGTACATTACGAGCAATTGTGTTGAAAAATATGTTATCTACCTTTAAGTTTACATTCCGTAGTACCTAATTTTTTGTAGGTATACTTATTATTTAATTAATTCACTTACTTCGTGCAAGGGGTACTTATAATATTTGTAAATTATTTGCTAAACAATTGTCTTATTGTTTTGTATTGTATACATGACGGGAACTGCATGTGTATTTATATATGCATGTGGTTTCTTCCGGTATCTAAGCAAAGTCAGCAGCACAGCCTGCCAACTAGGATAGTGTATACCAATCAAAAAATATTACAATACCAGGACATTCATTGGCATTTCACTACTTTTGTCAATGAAGCATTTGTGGGTGTTACATTTTTTATAGTGCGTATGCATGTTAGCATCTGACTATACCAAATAACAGTCAGGATTCATTATTGCTGTCTAATGAACGAAAATATACGACATTGTCAATAATAACAGCGCTTAGCTGAATAAATGTAATAAGTATAATTGTCTCGTTAAAGCGCCATCAGCTCAGTATAAAAACATAAACGCCTTTCCTATTAAAAGGCAGATGTCGCCAAAGATACATTAGGAGTATTAACGACACAAAAAAAACTGTCCCCATACAAATGCAACAAGTGTATAATTCTCGGAATACCTAACAAATGTTAAGTTTTTTCGTTGTCCAGGCTACATGGCCCAATTAAGGGGACACGGAGCCGAAGGCTCTCTTATAATTTATTCGCTGGGATTTTGTTTTGTGCCACGTTTTTGTCTCGATGGGAATCGGGGTCGTAAACACCTTGTTTAGTCGTCTCCGAGCTTTGTTAGCGATGATAATGATAACCGATAACGTTAAGTATAACAATAAGGTATTTAGATAACTTAGATATCTATTTGAATTTGTAAAGGTAGTTTGAAACGTGGGTAGGTAATGTCATAATTATTTAAAAAAATACATTAAATACAACCGAGAATAAAAAGTCACAAAGACGTAATTAATTTAAAAAATACATTAAATACAACCAAGAATAAGTAGTCAAAAATTATCTGCATTTTCCTTGGTGTCTCGTAATGAATAAGTAAGTATTAATTTTACTGGTATAAAGGGGTACCTATTTTTAATAGCACTTCATGTTTAGATATACAAATAAGTTGCAGTTGTTTTTCCATTATTTAGCGTTTATATTATTTCAGCCAGCTACCCCGCGTATCGGCCCGCGCTGGTTCTCGGAACGCTTTAATTGCACTCCAGCGCAGATCGAACGTTTAAAATCGATTTTTATTCGATTTATTTCATCCGAGCCCGAGTTCGGAATCTTGTTTTTGTTTTGTGTTGTGTTTATGTAAATTTTACATGCATCTACTGAAACTACTCAATTAATTAACGTAAGTGTACACTTAAGGAACAATAATACAATTAAGTAATGCAAAATTAACATGGACTTATGTAATCGAATGTCACGTTTTACCATACGGGTCAAGGTATAACATAATATTTAAGTATGATTAACAGTACGTATCTGAGACACTAAATAGCTAAAAGTAAATCCCTCATAACGTTTCACGTCTCAGTGATAACATTTTATTATCTTTTTGATTTTACCATTGAAGCACATATACAGGGTGTAATCGTTAAGTGTTTACAGGCCTTAATTCCGTAAATACAGCAGATATCAGAAAACTTCTAACTGATATCGAAAGTACGTTACCCAACGAGTAAAATTACACTAATAACGTTTTTGAAATAAAAGCAAAAATATCCCAAATATTAACTTCAAACCCTTCCATACATTTAGTAGGTAACCGTTCATACAAAGACTAGTTTAATACTACTTTAATATTACTTTATCTATTTAGAAAATGTTATTATTGTAATTTTACTCGTTGGGTAACGTACTTTCGATATCTGTTAGAAGTTTTCTGATATCTGCTATATTTACGGAATTATGGCCTGTAAACACTTAACGATTACAACCTGTATACTTAATTTGTCAAGGAGTATACATTTTCTATTAAAAAGTGCCGAAGGAAATATTTTAATTGGAGACTTTCAAAATCTAGGCAGTCGGCTAGGTCGCCAGTCCGCGTATTCTAATCGGCAGAATTGTCGCATTCTTAACTGGAATCCTGAGCCAGCGCGTGTCTTCACACCTCAGGATTATAGTGAAACCTACCCCAAAAAATACTCAATTGGACCTTAACTGAACAGAGTAGAATTCAATTCTGCCCGTCTCTAGCTTTCCAATAAGAAAGACGCCAATTTCAGAGCTTTAGTTCAACGCTTTAAGTCTAATTTTCTTTACTCAGACGTCCGGCAAGTAATTCCAATTCCAATCGTGTTAAAGTAATGTGAACTTAATTCTGAATGTTCACGAATGCTTTTAGATTGCCTTATATTAATTTATCATCTTAAAATGTAGTATTGGCGATACCTATTCGTGCGCGTAATGAGGTGAAACAATTCAAAACGCTAGCGAGTCCCGAGTGCCTGCCGAGTGCCTGTGTCCGGGGAATTGCTCTAATTTATAAACCACAGGTAACATACGCACATTTATTAGATTAAAAAGTGCTAGTGAAAATATAGGTACACCTAGTCGTAATTGATAACTATACATCAATGTATTACTTGTTGCAACACCTTGAATCTATTGATTACGATTTAACCCACTAGCTGTTGCCCGCGACTTCATCCGCGTAAAACTTGGTATCGTCTCAGAAAAAATATTTCTATTAAATTATGTTAGGCGCAAGCATTATTATCGCTTTCCCAAACACACTTCTAACATCTTAATATAATAGATAGTTTTTATCTCGGAAATCATCCCGATTGAATCGCGGTAATAACGACATAAAATCATCATCATTATTAAATATGTAGTTTTGACATACTTATAAATAGTTTAGAAAATATTATGTTATTGTGTATAATGACTGACGATCCTTTTTGGGAGATAGAATAATATAATATTTTGTATTTGACAGTCAACTGACTCATTAAGTCTTTATTATTAAAATTGACGAACATGGTAGAAATTCTTGTAATCTTGACATTTATGCAAATTTATATTGTAATTTTTATCGTGTAATAAATAAATCTAATCTAATCTAATCATAATAAAAACTATCCTGTATCCTTCCAAGGGTCTCAAATTATCTCTACGCCATCAAATTCCTTTCAGGGACTAAGCGTAAAAGGTAACAGTTCGATGAGTTCGTTAGTTTAAATTACTAATAAATCTAAATAGAAATGTCCGTTTTTACAAATCTATAAATATTTTAAATACCTATCATCAACAGTCGGTTCTGCTAAAATTGTTTTTTTTTTCGTAATGTAAACGATTATTTTTCTTTGATGTCTACTAAGCTATATTGCCTAAATCCGTTCAGTAGTTTTTTTCATGTTAGTCCGGGCTACCTGTATAGTTTTAAAAACAAAATTATGTTATGCGAAAAGAAATTTAAATAACGCTGTAAGTTGTTTTCTAGTCTTTGACCGAAGTTAGAGTTCCCTTACTTTAAAATTGTATTGTTCCCTGTCCTGTACAAACTTCCAACTCCTTTTATCCCCTTTAGAGGATGAATGTCTTTTAACCCCCTCATGGAATCAATTTCAAAAACGCGGAATTTAGTTTCTAGTCTTCAAACAACCAGTGTAAACCGCAGTTACAAATCTCTTACTTTAAAAATGTCTTGATCTCTATCCATACAAATCCGTACCTACCTTAAGGAGGTTAAAAGGGGGTTCTTTTAACCTGGTACGAATTTCAAGAAACCCTGAAATTTGTTTTCTAGTCTTTAATCAAACCGTCCATTAGGGGGGAGTCCCTTAGGGAATGAATTTTGAAACAGGTTTAAATTTGTTTTCTAGGTTTTAAACAAACAGTGCAATGCCGAAGTTACAATTCTCTTACTTTGAACATTTTTTGCTCTACGCACAAACTTTGAACTCCCTTTAAACTCTTTAGGTAATGAATTTCGAAAAACGCTGAAATTGGTTTTGTAGTTTTTTAATAAATAGTCTAGGACCGAAGTTACAAATCCCTTACTTTAAAAAAATCTTGCTCTCCATACAAACTATGAACCCCTTTTTAAGCCTTTTAAGGTTGAAATTTTCAAAAACGCTGAAAGTACTTTTTTTGTACTCTAATAAGTTATCTTTCTACAAAGTGTCAAATACAAACTTTGCACTCCTATTTAACCCTCCTTAGGAATGGAATTTCCAAAAACCCCTTCTTATCCCTTACCTACGTTATAAAAGGAAGTTATAGTGTAAATTCAAGTTTATAGTCACAGTAGTTTCGGCTGTGCGCTGATGATCAGTCAGCACTTCCACTTTCATATAAGTACCTAGTAGTAGTAGGTACGTTTTTTGTCAATTTCCGTTAATTGATGCCCCCTTGGCCCTTGCAATTAACGGAAATTCTTATGTTATCAAGATATTCAATATTTTAATTTAATCAGTTTTGCAGATTTAACTAGTGTAAAAATGGCTCTTAACTGTGACGTCATAACAGCTTTTTAAATTTTGTAAGGTTCCTAATACACTCAAGAAGGTTTACAAAGTGAGTTCGTTCGATATTAGTCACGAACGGACTCGGAGGTACATATTTTAATTTCATGTGTTTCAAGACCCTTGTACAATTTTCACAATAATAGCTTCTGCCCGCGACTTCTTCCGCGTAGAACTCTTTTATATCGTAGCTCCTTACAAACTTTCGCCCCCTATTTCGCCCCCGTTAGACGATGATTCCCGGAATAAAAAGTATGATATACTCGTATGTTAATCCAGGTTATACACTATGTGTATACCAAAATTAATTTTAATCCGTTAAGCCGTTTTTGCGTGATTGAGGTCCAGACTTTAGCATTCATAATATTAGTAGGATTTGCAAAATATCCAGGGACACGACTCGCTTGACACACTCTAACGGGCATTTTAAGTTTAATGAATTTATTTAATTTCGAAGCGCTCATAGCCTAGCGGCGGCAAAGATGGCAGCGGTCAGTCTTTGGATATGTGACCGCCTGATATTTGAGGTGCTATGGAAGGCACGCTAAGCAGTTGATCCCGGCTGCTGTCTATGACGTAGTCGTTAAGCCGAGTTAGAGGCCTTCGGGCGGCTTAAGAACTCCTAACAGTCGAGTTGCCCACTCACTTGACAAAGGGGGCACAACCGTTACTCGCATCCGCGGGAGCTACCTACCACAACCCTGCACGTGTCCCTTGGGTGGGTTCTAAAGAATGACAAACTTTAAAGGCCAATAAATACAATTTAGAAAAGTAGAAAAACCCCCGACACTTTTTTTTTCAAAGTCCAATATCTCAAAAATGGGCTAACATATTTTCATGAAACATGGCTAAGAACACTCAGGATCACATCAGCTTTCGAATAATAAAAACTGCATTCAAATCGGTCCATCCTTTTGGGAGCTACGATACGGATACACAGATACACAGACACGTTAAACTTATATCACCCCTCTCTTTGCGTCGGCGGTTATAAGTATTAAATAGTTTAATGAATGAGGTTTATTCACGATTTTCGTTACGGTGATAGAATTGTGTTGAAGTTTACCAACAAATTGAAAATTTAATTGATAAAATATAAGGTAAAGGATAATCCTACTAATATTATAAATGCGAAAGTTTGGATGGTTTGATGTTTAGATGTTTGTTACTCAATGACGCTTAAACGGCTCAACAGATTTGGATGAAATTTTACACGAAGATAGTTTATAGCCTGGATTAAAATATAGGATAGCTTTATTGCGGGTCCACTCAAACAAAGTCCGAAGCTAGTATTCTATAAATGTACAATTTTCAATATTAATCCGCTTATTTATTATTTATTTTAATGCGTTTAAATATTCAAACTGTTACGATCGCTACAAAAATAACGCGGGAAACGTGAAACAGCTTTCGCCATCTAGTGACAGTAGCTAACTTAAATTTAAAGTATTACACAGGCTTCAACTTAGGTACCTAATTTATTTAATTGTACCTAACTGTGTTTTGTATACCTATGTTAAGTGCAATAAAGAGTATTGTATTGTATTTTAGGTAATTGTATAATTGTCATGACGTTTTTTTTTATCTTTATAAATAGTATCATCTCTATCGACTATCATCAGGTAAAGTTTTACAAGCTTTAAGGGAAGTTATATAAAAATGCGTTTAGTAGTTTTTGTGATCGAAAATCTGAAGCAACATCAACAATTCTACTGTGATTTTTTCCACAAAAACGTGTACAGCATATGCCATCTAGTGACGGGTTGATAAAGTTGTGGTACCTACTTAGGGTTTCTTAATACAAACTTGCAACCAAGCTTTAATCCCTTTAGAAGATGAATTTTCAAAAACGCTAAAATTAGTTTTCTCGTGTTTTAATATGGAATCATATTACGAAGTTTCAAGTCCCTAGCTCAAAAAATATTCATTCTTCAAAGTTCAAACAAATTTTTGACCCATTTTTGACCCCCTTAGGGTGTGAACTGGCAAAACGCTGAAATTTGTTTTCTTGTATTTCATTAAATAACCTTTTTACAAAGTTTCAAGTCTCTATCTTAAAAAATAAACAAATTCCCATACAAATTTTCGACCCATTTTTGACCCCCTTAAGGTATGAACTGGCAAAAACGATGAAATTTGTTTTCTTGTATTTCATTGAAGAATCTTTTTACTTTTTTGAATTTTCAACGGCGTGCACTCTTGAACTGGTTCACAATCCCAAGATATGGAATCAAACAATATGAATTTAACCTACCATCTGTGATATAATTAAAAGACCCATCTGACAAAATTATCTTATACCTACCTAATATTATTTTTATACGAATGATGTTATGTTAATTATGTATGACTGTCCTAATAATACTGTTGACATGTAAAACTATGTTTTATAAAGGATTAAATGAAATGAAATGAAATGAAGTTTCAAGTCTCTATCTTAAAAAATAAATAAATTCCCATACAATGTTTCGAACCTTATATAAAAAAACGCTACGTTATGTCCTATTCTGAGGTCTAAAATACAATATTAGAAAGTTTCATCAAAATCGGTTCAGTGGTTTTTGCTATATTTTGCCCCCAAAAATATACTGGTTGTCATGGCCGCCACGGGGCGTCCAATTGCACAACAAAATATGGCGCTGTTACGTATACACGACTTCATCCAATCGGTTATCCTCAAATTTGGTCTGCGGGTCACCTTAACTCCATAAAACTTTATTAATACGTTTCATATAGTTTGACGGAGTTTAGACGCCGACAAAAAACTGGAGAATGACCTACTTAGGCTAGAGTATACGTGAAAATTGGTGATGTTCTGCATCGCGCTATTGAAGTTTTTAATTTATGTCGTATAAATACAATTTCCTTCAGGATCTTCTTATTTACGAGTATATATGTCTCTCTGACAACATCAACGAATTTTCACATTTATAATATCACGAGTGTGAAGTGTGATAATAACCGTAATGCTACATTAAATTATTTTGCATAAAAATGTTTTTCTTTTTAAGACATAATTATGCTAATTTGTTTCTGTGAATGTACACTGCAATAAGATGAAGCTACCGGAAATTCCTGGGAAAACCGTGTATATAGACTTTTATAGATATAGATTAAAGAAAGCAGGTACCTACTACTCCACAATATGCCATGCACACACAAGTCATGCCGACTAATTTAAAATTATTGCTACTTTGCGGAATCTATGTATTAACCATGGAATTACGAAGTGTATAATGCTACCGTTGCATTAACAATATTTGGACAAGTGCCTTCAACATCATCTTTGGCCTCGGCCACCAAAGTCTCAGTTGCATGACTGTTGCAGGGTCCTCGTCCCTCTTGATATTATGACGCTTCTGTTCATACACGTTGGCTTATTTTTCTTGTGCCATAAGGATCGGATATTCGGGTCGATATTTACCTAAACTTTGGCGGCGCGGTATGGAGACGGACTCTACTTTATTTTCGTAATAAATTTCCCGGGATTTCCCGGGATTTCTTAACTATGTAACAAGGCAATCTAAACTCATACCTATTTCAACATTTTAATACGCTTTTTTATTATGTATTTAATGTAATGAACTATGGGGAAATATTAAATTCAATTTACCTGAGACTTATTCAACTAGCGAAGTAATAACCAACAGCAGCACGAACGTTTTACAATATCATCATCCTCGTCATCTCGCCGTTACCAGTTGTATCCTAAAGGATCCCGAAGTCCGCTTTACCAACTTATTTCAATATTTGGCGTCAGGCACTAGGCGAACGTTTTACAATATGCCAACACAAAATAAAAAAGCTAGCACATCGATAGCTAATCAAGTATTTGAATCATTACCTACATGTAAGTCTGTTAAAACTGCTCCAGTAGATCGTGCAGCTGATCAGTTTTTATTTCCAACTATACAAATGCAATCCCTTCTACAGCCAACGATAAGGGGATAATCCTCGAACGTCCGTTAACTCCGTATAGCCGACGGGTGATCCGCTTTACATCTACTATCCTTTATAATCGCCACTGCCTGACCTCAGTTGGACAAAGACAAACGTCTTAAACAAAAGCGAGGGAAAAGGACAGGTGCGCCAACCGCTCACATTCGGAGCAAGGTGCAACAAAATCGATCAGGTGTATTTGTTTAAACAAGGTGCTCCATAAATGTCTCAGGGACTGTCATAAAATTAATAATTCGCTTTCCGTGGTCCCGCGGAGTTGGAAGTTTGACATACGACGAGTTAAAACGATTTTATATCCCTTTGCAGTATCCACGGGCTATGCGATCATTTAATGTCGGTTACATATTTTATGATATTGAACTAGTTTCCTATTAGAAATTTTAATCAAGCTTTTATGTCGAACGAGTTTACTTGCAGCAGCGCAAGACCTGCAGCAGCTGCTGCCTGCTTGGCGCAGGACCGGTCACTTTGGCACTCTTTGGGGGAGGCCTATGTCCAGCAGTGGACGTCTTTCGGCTGATATGATGATGATGATGATGAGTTTACTTGTATTTTAATTAAATTAAGTTTAGACGCTTTAAGCTAAGTACTTTATGTTAACTAAGCGAGAAGTACAGCTGCAATTAATTACGTATACCTTATAAACTTTTTCCGAGAGGTAGAATAGATATGTTACTACATTTATTATGCTGATAGCGTTGTAAAAGCTAGTGTGATGTGAGATATTTTTTGTATTAAGTCGATAAATTATAAAACTTTCGTTAGTATAAGTACTACCTACATCACATCAACTACATCTAGGTGCAGATTACTTCAATAAGAATAATGCAATTGTTATTTTCTTATTACAGTAAAGTGAAAAAATACGATACTTATCTAATTGCATAAATAGTCATAACATCATTTTAAATATTGTAGCAAATAACAGGCCTACGATAATTCAGAAATGTATCATCAATGTCTTAGATTTAGACTTGGTTCAGAACGCTGCGTAAGCACTTGTGTGGCAAATTATATTTGCTCGTTTGATAGCTTAGCCCAATTACAATTTCAAAGTTATTTCAGAGACTATTAATTAAAAAGACTGCCAATCGCCAATCTAATTAGTTCGTTTCACTAGATAACGCTGCAGTATTCATACCTATATGCAGAGCCCTCTGGTGCAACTGTTGACATTCGCAGTCCTTAAAACTAGTCTCTGGTGCAGCAAATGTTGGTGTTATGGAGCGTGATGCGGCGCAGCCTGTATACGGATACGGTGACAGATCAGGCGCGCGCGCCGATGGAGCGTGTAATCTCAGACAGGCCGGCGCGCGCGATGGATCATGTTGCTATCGCCTGATGTCCTGCGGTTACTAACTACCTTTTCATACATACTTGCAGGTGTATGTTATTTTATATATATTTATTAAATATGGAATAATATGAAAATATTACACGATTATTAACCACCCCACGTATTATTTAACATGGATAGGATGTTCGATAATTATCATTACATAGATAAGCCCTATCTCTTATTTAAAATCTAATTAGATTGGTCTATTTGCGAATAACGATGAGGCTTAGGAAAAGTTTTACTAACACATGTTTTATAAGGTACTCACCTTGATCAAGGAATAGCTAGGTTGTATCATTCAATTAGAGTAGCTGTTTTTGTTAATACCTATTTCGTTAACTAATTGCGTGGTCAGATAAAATTAATGAAACAATCTGTAACTGTGTATTACAAGACAAATAAGACTTTTAAGAATACATTCCTACAGTATAACTTATTTACCTACTTAGGGGAAGATGGTCACCCTTCGTACGACGGGGCACATTCATACAGTAGTCATAAATAGACTTTAGTGGAGTACCAGACATTATCTTTGCATGCATTTTTTCCAAAGATATAATTTTATGAAATAAAAATACGGATGTGTTCGTACTCGTCTAAATTTGTTTATTTATGACTACTGTATGAATGTGCCCCGTTGTACGAAGGGTGACCATCTTCCCCTACATGCTATCATACAATTTAATCGATTATCCCCAATAACGTATCTTGACAACATAATTACCGACCCCATTCCCAAGTGACAGCCGCCATGTAAAAATTAATAAATTCTTCTTTTTGCATTGATATCAGTTGATTGTAAAAAGGTAGAATTTTCCAAAGGGTGATTATAGATCTGCGTGCACGGTCGCTGCGCCGAGCCGAGACACCTGAGCAGTGAGCGTGCTAACTAGAGGAGAAGGCTACATGCGTCTAATAATCCTAATTAGAAAATGTATAAGGTAGTGAGCAGCATTCTAGTTTTGCTAATAAGTGATACTTTATTTTGCGTTACGTTTTTACAATGGTTATAAAAAAACAAACCTTCAGTAAAGTCAGTTCAGACGCAAAAGAAGGCTTTAGTACTAATGAACAATCTGCAAAGTTTTAATACATATAGTACAGCTCTTCATCTACTTCGTAACCTTTTGCCACTCGGCACTAAAATTGCGCTAGCTCAATCACTCCTTCTTCCCATTCTAGATTACCTATGCTGATGTTTGCTATCTGGACCTTACTGACCAGCCAGCCACCACCAGCTGAACCAGCTTAACGAACTTGAGCGCCTTCAAAATCTGTCTCTTAGGTTCATATTTGGTTTGCGCAAGTATATGACCACGTTTCCTCCTTTCGTTCTCAGCTCAAGCGGCTTCCAATTCGTCTCCGTCGTGATTTTCACATTCATGCGATATTCTTCAGTAGGTACCTATTTATACTTTTTTTCTTTTTTATATTTTATTATCCATATTATACTATTTATATTTATACCATCTTCTCGCTGCACCACCTTCATCTACCAAATTGTATATAGCTCATTTTACCTTTCGGGCTGTTCGGTTGTGGAATGCTTTGCCGTTAAACAATATCAATAACGTACAAACGGGCAATGTGAATAATCAGCGAGTCAATGATAGCATAAAATAGATCTGAAAACACAGCAACATTGTGGCATTAAAATTTTATTTCCTTTAATGATTAACCTAGTCTACGAGCTAATTTGAATAATAAACAGTGAAAGGTGCGTGCGGTCAGGCTCTCGGGGCTTCGCTTGCAATCAGGGGCCATAAACGCGTGCGCAGCTTTGCCAACAGGTGCCGAACATACCTGTATTTATAAAGAATCGTTTGAACTGGGTTAAAGGAATTGTTTCGTAGAAATTACTGGTTAGGTCTGTATTGGTCGATTTTATTCGGGGTCATTGAATGGGAATTATTCGTGTGTAATGAGCTGAGTAACCGCTCGAGTCCAAATTATGCATTGAAGTCTTAAATGAATTAAGAGTCTGCTGTTTAAGTAACAATGGATTTAAGTCATCCTTAAATAATTATTTAACACTTATTTTATGGATGGATAAACCGAAAGTTTAATATTATGAATCAAAATCGAAATTTAAAAGAACATAGCGTACCTAACTACCTTTTATTGCAAAAATGATTAACTAAGGGCGTGAAACATTAATGAAAGATTGTGTGGGAGTTGTGACTAAAAAAATCTAAGCTGATGAACACACAGCAGAAATGTCGAAAGAAACTAACCTTCTCGACGTTGGGTGCGAATAACACACGACGGAACGGTTTAGACATTATTTTGGTAGATTTTTGCGTAGTTGTGAGCCAGGCTGGTTTAAATTAAACCCCACATCTTCCATGGAATCAAACATTCGCCCGGGCTCCCGCCATCATCCCTTGAGCGCCGTTCTCAAGGGATGATGGCGGGAGCCCGGGCGCTAGCAGGTCTAGGAGTCGATTCAAGACGTAGAGGTACGATACGCATTTAAAATTGATATATTTGCTCTGTGTTTCCCGCGCTTCTGTCCGCTTGCCAAGCTAACCTGTTAGAACGGGACCACGAAACATTAAAAAGCTTTTCATTTAATTTTTCATTTAATTTAATTTGAGGGCGTGATAGAGCTATGTAAATTGGATGAAATGTCATAGGCATATCTACAACCGACACATGCTTGTTTTATACTTACAAAACATGTTTGATGATGTTGAAAACAATAACCGTCAGTAACCATAAAACAAATTTTATTTCATATATAAATAATCACTATCTAAAACCAGTGTGAAACAAGTTCTTAACTGACAACCGATGACGGACCATCACGTCCAATTAAAATTTGATTAGACATTAGGACATTTTGTAGTGATTAAGGAAACTAAGATGATAGGATAGCCGCCGGCTATTAAACTTTGTCATCAAAGCGGACAACTACTACCTATTCATTAAATTGAAAATTATTACAAACTGCTTGTTTCTTGTTAAGCATGACGATAAAATGGGAAGAGAAAACAAACGTGTGTAATTTAGTTGTGTAATATTGCTGTTACCAGAGACCATTACATCGACCTAGTAGTATATACTCGTATGTGTTCTATTTTCACTGGCTCAATTAAATATGATAAAGAGATAGGCACAATCATTCAAATCATTTACAATCAGCTGCAACATTTGAGGTATCAATGCACTTTTTGCCCGACTACGGCAGAGCCGAAAGGAAGGTATATGTTTTAGGAGTCTATGTCTGTATTTACGTGTGTTACTGAGCCGGTTTTGATAAATTAGGTCTCAATCAATTCGAATATATGCTCCGTTAACATAGTTATTTATTAGGCTATTATTAGCCTACTTTTCCTAAGACGGGTTACAGTTTTTGGAACTGTTTATGCTTTTTAGCATACTGTACCTGCCAGTAGTATCTGCCGTAGCTAGTTTTACTACAAAGCGGTCATTATAGGTACTATTAATTTCATATGATACTTAGACCTCTGCTTAACATTGGCGCCATCTATAGGAGCTTCAATAGCTTTTTCATAGTTTATAAATCGCGATAAAAAATACAATATAAATTTGCATAAATGTCAAGATTACAAGAATTTCTACCATGTTCGTCACTTTTAATAATAAAGACTTAATGAGTCAGTTGACTGTTAAATACAAAATATTATATTATTCTATCTCCCGAAAAGGATCGTCATTCATTACACACAATAACATAATATTTTCTAAACTATTTATATGTCAAAACTACATATTTAATAATGATTGTCACGTTTAAAAACAGGAATAATAATAATAGTTCATAACATTAATAAATATAAAGTTAACTAAAATTAATGTCAATTTTAGAAAAACAAAATACACAATTAAAAAGTCATTTCCATGTACTCGTTAACGGAGTACAGAGGGTTTTCCAACAAAAGATTTCTCAGTTTGCGCCGGAATGTTTCGTCATATGGTTCATTCCTTAGGTTGGCCGGTAAGTGTTCATAATAAGTGGGTCCGATGACGCGGGGGTTTTTGTTGAAAGCGCCATGCGACGAGGAACCGTTCTCAAGCGCCCAGTAGAACGGAGTTGTTTCCCCGGCAAATCAACACGTACAAACTGGGAAATATTGTTTCTTACAAATAACAAACAGTCAAATAAGTATTGTGAGTAGTGCGTCATAATGCGTTGAGATTTGAAGAGTTCTCTACAAGGGTGCCTATGCTTTACTCCAACAAGTGTACGGATTGCTCGTTTTTGCACGATTAATACCCTTTTAGCATCTGTAGAGCTCCCCCAGACGAGTGTGCCGTAAGAAAGGAGTGAGTGAAAATAAGCAAAGTACACCTGTTTCAATGCCTCCCCTGAGATCAATGGTTTCAGTTTTCTCAACGCAAATACTGCATTACCCAATCTATCGCATAAACTGTCGACATGGCGCTTCCAATTCAAATTAGCGTCAACGATGAAACCAAGGAACTTACTCTCGTCACATATTGGCATCGGACAACTGGCCATGCACGGCGGAAGCGGAATCTTTCGGCCTGAGAAAAGGATTATGTTCGATTTTGCACAGTTTAATAATAGTCCATTTGCCGAGAACCAGTTCCCTAATTGACTACAAGCCTGATCAATCTTATGGCTGAGCTGATCGTAAGAACTTGCACTAACCAGTACTGTTGTGATATTGTAATAGACATTGCCATCCCTTTCAATTTATTAATTCATAGTAAGTACTTCAGTAGTACAGTCGCCATCAGATAATTCGGAGCGGCCAAAGTGCTCACAAATATCAGACACGTCTCTAATGCCTCGACAATACCGCTCTGATCTGATGGCGACTGTACCATGGAGGAGCCGAACTTCTCAACCTTGAATAGCGAAGAATATATCCCGATGTACCTTTGGATGTTAACAACCTATCATTTATATCAAGATATTGCAAGCGAATCGAATACAATCGGCTTGGACTAATGTCCACAAAAACTTTCATACTCATTAAAAGCACATAATGAACTCATTAAGCGTATTAAGGTTTCAGGAGTAAGAAACTCGTTAATTCACCCCATGAATATTAACACGTTAATGTAATTTATTCCTTTGGCTGTGTTAAATGATTTATTTACCTAATGTTTTGGCAGTCTCGTCACGACATGGCTCAGAAAGCCACTGAAATGTACCCGCGTCGTGATATACCTACGACAAGAAAAAATGCTTACCTACCTTGCATATCAAAGATGCTCTACTGGGATTAAAAATAAGTATTATCCATTATTTTACAAGCTTTCTATTAACTTGCAGTGTACATGTACCTAACTGTGTAACTATTTGTACAGGTGGAATCTTGCAACTCAATTTAGAAAGCAGATAATATCTTCAACCGATTGAGCTGAAATTTTGGGTAAAGGTATTGGACCATCGACAGAACGTACCAATCGAGCTGATCTGATGATGGTGACAGAAGGTTGCCATGTGAATTCAGTACTTAACCGACGTAGGTACCCCGTTGAGGTTGGGCTCGTTACAATCGTCTCAAAGAGTAGTTTATGACGGTATACAGAAAAGTACTTACACTCGGCAATAAAAGCTTGTACCAAAAAATATTTTTTTGTCAGAAACTTATTTCAATAGATATCGCTGAGATAACTAGGTACCTTGGGTACTCATATTTTGTACCTACTGATCACTGATTTACATTTTTTATTATTTGCATCTAACTTATGAAGAAGGTACCTACTTATGTATTTGCGCTATCTTCAGGGTTTCAGAGTCAGTATAGTACATACATACATAGCTAGGGTATACCTTTATTTGCCATAATTTCAGTTGCCATATTAGTCAAAGGCCATAATTTTGTTTTCCAGTATTTCATTATTGTGTTATTTACCATAATATTCATTAGACAGAATTGTTATTTTCCATAATATCATATGCCATAATATCATTTACCATAAACTTTATAATCCATAATAGCCATATACAATAAAATTATTTGCCATACCTTTCAAGGGTGGCGCAAAACCGGTCACTTTGGCAGTTTTTGGGGGAGGCCTATGTCCAGCGGTGGACGTCTTTCGGCATATATGATGATGACCTTTCAAAAGCCATATTACCTACATGTAAAGTCACAAATTACTTTTACATCACATGTGTAATCTGGCTACAATTTCTATTTATTCCCCTTATTTTTATGTAATAAGGTGAAAAAATGTAGACTGTATATACTTAATACATTGTGTATCTATAATTGGATGTTGATAAGGATAGGATTATAAATGCCGATACTAGTCTGAATAAAAAACAATTACTTAGGAACAACTAAAAAAATGTTTAAATATTCTGCCAAATATCGTAATTGTATTGTATAGTGTACTAGCGACTCGCCCCAGCTTCGCACGGGTACTATATTATACATATAAACCTTCCTCTTGAATCACTCTATCTATTAAAAAAAACCGCATCAAAATCCGTTGCGTAGTTTTAAAGATCTAAGTATACATAGGTACAGACAGCGGGAAGCGACTTTGTTTTATACTATTTAGTAGTGTTTCAATCTTTTGACTTGCATGCGGATTAGGACGTGGGTGATTATAATTTGATTTATTATTCATATTCTCGCTGCCGTCGGTCTAATTCTACTCTAAGGCAGGTCGGTGTAGGTACGACGACGAGCGAAGCGAGGAGGAGTGTCATACCCCAATCACACGTACCGAGCAAACAGGCAAGACAGTACTCGGCCTACTAGATAGAAAGGGAGCCGAGCTACTGTCTCGCCGCTTTTACGCCGAGTAGCACACTCTCCAACGTTGGAGATACCATTACCAAACTCAAGTGGAGTTGGGCAGGACACCTTGCCAGGCAGAATGATGGTAGGTGGACCAAAAAGGTGTCAGATTGGTGGCCACTTCTAGGTAAAAGGAGCGTCGGCCGTCCACCAGCTCGGTGGGTGGACGATATTAGGAAGATTGCGGGTCACTTCTGGATAAGATTAGCTCAGGATAGGGACGGGTGGCGTACTCGAAGAGAGGCCTATGCTCAACAGTGGGCGATTACGGGCTGAAAATGATGATGATGATGAGCACACTCTCGCCACTCTACTCGGTACGTGTGATCAGGGCATTAGGTAGAACTGTGAACCTACAGTACAGCGCGCGAGGCGCCAGATCCGTATATTCACAACCTTCGAACGGCTCGCAAGAATGTAGTTTTTTATGGCAAACGAATATTCTGTCAAAAATTATTGCATTTAAAATGATGTCAAATTAATATTATGGAAAATGAAATATTCTGGAATATTAAACGATGGCAAATGAAATCATATTATATGAAATTCTGGCAAACGATAGACAAACCCATAGCTAGACTATGTATTTTCAATTCAGCTCGGAGGAAGGGACGCTATAAATTCGAGTCCATTAGTGACAACTCTTGTGATATTCGCGTAAGTTTGTATCTTCCAAGTCGTTTTCAGCTGTTTGTTTCTATAAAAAAAAAATATACGTTGGATGCCGTTGAAATGATTATTCCATAAAATATACAATTATGGAGTTGATGTTTTGTCACTATTTTAACAAGTGCAAGTGCGTGTCGCATGTCATTAGGTAGGCAGAAGTGCGTATTGAAATGCTACTGTCATTCCATCAAAATTCCGTTTTTACCTCACCTGTCTTACGAGTAGACCCTCTCGGCCGTTACCTCAGTCGTACGAGACAATTAGCATACTTTTACCTCACCTGTCTTACGAGTAGACCCTCTCGGCCGTTACCTCAGTCGTACGAGACAATTAGCATACTTTTACCTCACCTGTCTTACGAGTAGACCCTCTCGGCCGTTACCTCAGTCGTACGAGACAATTAGCATACTTTTACCTCACCTGTCTTACGAGTAGACCCTCTCGGCCGTTACCTCAGTCGTACGAGACAATTAGCATACTTTTACCTCACCTGTCTTACGAGTAGACCCTCTCGGCCGTTACCTCAGTCGTACGAGACAATTAGCATACTTTTACTGTACAAAAACTTCATTCTCCCCCCGATTCCTTAATATTCAATACCAAATAATAATTACGGCAGTTCGTCTGCCGAATGCATTAAGGGTCGTTTTCTCTGTATATATTATAATATTAATGTGTGAGGGAGCGGGCAGGTGGACGCAACGTTATTAAGTTACAGACACCCAATACCTAACACACTGTTTATTATAAGCCGCGCACGTAAATAAGGTATTATAACACGTATAACTTACGTTCACATAATCTGTATAATTCGGATGTCGACGGCTGTGTCGCATGCTTTTATATTTTTTATTTATAAATTACTCCAGTGTAGGATTCCATTGGACCGGTAATCGTTCCTGTTTAATTTAAATCTTTGATCTGTTATCTAATAGGAGTATTTCCGAGAACAACATTTTTTGATTCCAGAATGTGATACTATACCTACATAGTTTCATCATTTTATTAGTTTATTAAATAGCTTACGGACGAAGTCTTATGATACAGTATTATAAAATATTTTTATTCAGTTTTCATGATCGTATTTATTGTATTTAAGTATTTATATCCATTATATACAATGTGTATTGCTTATACTTGATCAAACGAAATGTGCGGATACTAGACAAAAAAATATCGATAAAAAAAAAAAAAAAAAAAGCCTACCAAAAAAAAAAAAAAAAAGCCAAAAAAGTGCAAAAAAGTCTACCTCAAACTGCTAGTTTTAAAGTTACAGACACTAATTAAAAAAAAGAATGTACTTTTTCACAAATTTCTACTAATTACCTTTTTTTTTGTAGGTCTATGTTTGATATTGTTATTATTTTTTGGTTGGTCGATTAGCTGCATTTTGTAGCTTTAAAACAAGACTACTTTTGAGAAACTACACCGTTTAGACGCAAAGATATGAATTAAAAACCAAACTCGGAAATATTCATCAGAAAAAAATTTAAAACGCCTTAATTTTTTAAATATAATTTTTATTTTTATTTTTTAATCGATATTTTTTTGTCTAGTATCCGCACATTTCGTTTGATCAAGTATAAGCAATACACATTGTATATCGTCGTCTAGTACCCATAACACAAGCCTTACTGAGCTTACTATGGGACTAGGTCGATTTGTGTAAGATTGTCCCCTAATATTTATTTATTTATTGTGCAATAAAATAATCATACATCGTCAATATCCAATGTAATCTAGATTCGAGTTTTTTCCGATGCCTTGTATCATTTCTTGTATCCCATCTAAATAGATGAACTAGTAAATACTAGCTTCCGCCCGCGACTTCGTCTGCGTGGGCACGAGGTAAAAGCTATGCTATATTTTAATCCAGGCTATAAACTATCTTCGTGCAAAATTTAATCCAAATCGGTTGAGCCGTTTAAGCATGATTGAGTAACAAACATCCAACCATCTAAACATCCAAACTTTCGCATTTTTAATATTAGTAGAATAGTAGAATGATCTTGCCCGCATCTCATCTTAGCGTTATCCCGGTTTCAGCCTAAAGCAACCGCCGTCCGCTTGTCAAGTATTGGAGATTTCTGGTATAGGTACAGTCAGCGTCATATAGTTAGTAGCAGCCAGAGTAGCCAAATATTTCGTAACACATCACCCTTATTCTTACAGTAATAAAGACGTGTACCGAAATATTTGGCTACCTTGGCTGCTACTAACTATATGACGCTGACTGTACCTACTATACCACTTGTATTATTAATCTTATATGTTGTGTATCTAAATATCACGTATCAATATACTTATGTGAAGGCTCACAAAACAAAGTAGAATGAAAATAAACATCAATCTACTGCAATCATAATAGAACAGATTTTAATACAAATCCGTTGACCATGTACCTGCCTATTCTCATCAAAAAGCAATCTTTCTAGCAAAGTCGAGGCTCGCGATAAAGGGGCGTTCACACTTGATTGGAGCGTAATCCGGGTCCGCGGGGCAGCAGGGCGGCACTAACTTGCCGAGTGATGACCGGATCATGCATACGGGGTCCTCGGGGTCTATCTGATTAAACTTGTTGGATTAAAAATCAAATTTACATTTGTTGCGCACACTGTGCTGTCACGTTAAAAGGCTCGTGGAATTGAGTCCGCTCAATAAATACGAATTTGATTCCCGGAGTGATGTTTTGTCGAACAGACGATATCCATTTCTATTTTATTACATGTTGAATTGTTTTTATAAATCTACAATTTATAGAGTTTTTTAGCTAGCTCTTTACTCGAATTACACGGACTCTGGAGCCACATGGTAAAAAGGTACTGATACTGAGAGATTCTCGTCAAAACAATAAGATAAGTTTCGATGCCAAAACTTCTGTCGTATATTCGTAACAAATGTGCAAACGAATATTACAGAATACAGGCACAGGATCGGGTTAAGTGTCATGCGCTGAGTTTCGGATGCTATACCAAAAGATATTACATATAGGTATTTGAATAGGTAGGACGACCGCTTTAGCCTAGTTGGTTGTGACCCTGCCTACGAAGCAAGAGGTCCTGGGTTCGAATCCCGGTAAGGGCATTTATTTGTGTGATGAGCACGAATATTTGTTTTTGAGTCATGGATGTTTTCTATGTATTTAAGTATTTATTTATCTATATAAATATGTTTATCGCCGTCTAGTACCCATAGTACAAGCTTTGCTTAGTTTGGGACTAGGTCGATTTGTGTAAGATTGTCCCCAAATATTTATTTATTTTATTATTATTTATTAATAGGTACCTACACAACTAAGACTCCGCAAATATTCGTTCTTAATAGTAAAATATTTGCTCTTTCCGGGATTTGAACCTAGAAAATTATATCTAAATTCCAAAACGCAGGACATTTGTTTTTAATCGTCGTATTTACTACTTATCCTTACTTGTAGTAGCTTCGACGTCTTGCCTACCAACATCACGCTTGACCAAACACATAGATACTTCATTCAAAAGCACCAGTCTGAATTCGAAAGCAAATCAAATGCGTCGTGACATTAGTCTGGCGCGGGGTCAGCGAGATAAGCCCAAGGTAAGTCCGAGATTGATTCCCGGATCAACCGGATAGTCGCACCCGCTCGAGTGTGGACGATCCTTTACTCACGACCCGCCGCTCTCTATGACTGGCTTCTTAAGAGATTTGTGAGGTTATTGTCTCGGACACCTTAAATCAATAACAACATTTCCGAAAATATTTTATTTACTGTGAGGAGCACCCATCAATCTTAAATATTTGCGCTGGCCTCGCGTATTTGCTGCGTTCCGAAATGCCTGCAGCGTTTACTTACTCGTAATTTAGCGAAGTGCGAAGTTCCGTCACAGAGGGGGGTAGTGCATTCCCTCGGGTGTGAAGAACATCGCGTAAGTCTCGAATATTCCACGAGTGGCCGCGCTATAAATCGCGTAGAGTGATGGTTGCTTTTTGTTGTGGGACATTTTTTCCCGCGCTAGCACCGCATATATCACGACGGCGAGGTGACTTATGCGGCTGTCTCAACTCGCTTGCTTAAAAATACCCCACTATTTTTGCAAACGCTTGCTTATCTTTTTTGGCCGCTCTGTCTCCTTCAACCTTTATTCCTACGCGATTGTACGGTCATTTATGAAACGGAAGTTCGTTATAACTATTTTTAGGTTCGCAAGCGCTGAGAATTTGGACAATCGACTTTTAAGCCCGTACCTAATCTCGACGCTCTGAAGCGTGATCGCTTACAAAGTTACCAAAATCTCCGACTTAAAAAGACCAATTGCAAACATTAATTGTGTCACACAATAGGGCACCCTTGGGATCGAGTCTGAATTAAACCGCAAATAAACCGAGTCTCCGAGTACTGTCGCAGCGGAGCGGGGAGCGTTTTACTTTTATCCGATGGCCATTCTTCTGAAATGCGATTAAAATTGAATAGGTCCATATGTCGCAAGCAGGGTTGCGTCACAATCACACGGCCGGCTGCATTTTCAATTTGCCGCGAGATAAACGCGAGTTTTGGACGACTTTTTCTGCAGAATAGCGGAATTGATCCGGCGACTTACGGCCGACGAAGAGGACGAAATTGGATGGTCAATTGATTTGCTTTCTGATTTAAGACTATTTGATGCATTTCCAGTGTGAATGGAGAGATTACTGTCGCCAATTTGTTGTGTGTTACATGAAAAGGTGAATGTCGTGGTAGACGTTTATGTAATGAAACTTACTGTTAATATCAATATTGATAATTTATTCACAATTTTATTTAAAATACACAACTTCACAATGTCTTGTTTTAAAAACTAAAAACTTTAGGTACGGGATATCGTTACGGATTGTGTTGCAGTGACCACTAATTTACAATTTTATTTTGATAATCTTATAATGATTTCTTTATTTCTTTCTACAGGTTCATTTACATTCATAGTATGTACATATTTGGGTGTTTCAGAACAAGGTTGTATATGAGGTGCATGTTTTTATCTGAATTAAATGAATACCGAATCATTATCGGTTCAGTACCGAATTTAAGGATTCATTCACAAACTTGTTCTAAATATATATGGCCACTCAATATCTTAATTTAACAATGGTACGCTTGTAATATATAATTTAGTTTACGACTCTTGTGACATAGACAATATTTTAATTTATAAATACCAATGAGCTATTAAATCCAGTGGCCATCTTCGGTCGCAACAACGGAAACATATGTACTGATATCCACAAAATCAGTTCTGAATAACGTCACTAATTAAAACGGCTATTATGTACAAATTGCATGATTTAAAACTATTACATAAATTACTATTGCATTTCATTCAATATCGACTATACTAATAAAATGTACAAAAGAAATCTCTGGAATAACTCTCTGAACACATCACAATTCCTATAGCGAACCGAGCTGTTCAAATTAAATACAAGAAAGAAAACAATTTATACAGGAACGAAATATGTATAACTTAATAAGAAAGATATGTACAAATACACATGTTGTTTCTCGAACAATACTTAGTAATATATATATCATCTAAGTCGACTTCGTACCGACCTTACCTATGTTATAATACTGTACAATTTCGCTAGTTACTTCATCACTTGTAAAACACCTTACTCAATACTCGTAGGAAACTGATCACGGAATATCAAAGTCTTGTGGGCAACGTGCTCCAACATAGTCTGCCGCGTCCGACTGTACCTACAGTCACGGCGTTTACTTCGTAACCAAATATTAACATGACGTTTTGGTATAAAACAATGCAGAGGAGATCAGCCCGTCACTGGGATTCCTTTTCAGCCATCTTCAATTCTAACTGCAGAACGTTTGTATAAGTTTACAATCATCAATTCTGTTTACAGTCTTATAAATTATGTGATGTGCCGAAGTGTCATTGGGATAATTATTATAATACGGTTAGTAGACCGTGGTGATCACAGCATGTTTTGTGTTTGTTTGCTTGCGCAGGTCAGAGCCGTCCGGGGACGGTGTATTTCCTTGAATAACGTATCTCATAAATTAGCAGGCTCTTGGGTTTGGTTGACTTATCACGTGTACTCACTCCTCCAGCCAGTCTGCAAAGAAATAAAAAACAATTAATAACTACCCACCGAATCTAGTGTCTTGGGTATACCCTTAACTTTAAAAGGTTTGACCACCATTCCACAACAAATTAAAATATACAGTCTTCGTTGTCAGAGTTGGAAGCGATTTTTTCCAAAGTAAGGAAGTAGTTGTATCGACATTGCTCATAGCTTCTGTTACACACATGTTTTTAATTGGTGGCGATAAAACTGCCTTAAATAGGTAGGTATCTACACAGTCATATCTAGCGATTGATTACGATTTTTTTCGGTAGTGGCCACCTGGATCACAGCCAAGACCAAGTCATGGATTGATCTTTCATTTGCACACATGCAGCTTTTACAATTCCATGGGTATCCTTTGATTTATTCCAGTGACGTTATACGCGAATACGGCAAGACCAATTTAATACCTTAGAGTTTAGATGCGTGAGGTGGCGGTGGAAGTCAACAATCTACTGATTTCCTGTAGTTACCATAAGTTGTAGGTCAGTGAAACAAATAGGAACAACCTGATTTGCTATATAAGCACAATGCGTTTGTGATGTTCCAACCCTATTAGGGCGATAATCTTTTGAACTTTTGAAGAAGAGAGTTTAGCTCGTTGCAAGAAACTAGGCAAATTTTTCTTAAGTGGGACATCGCGACCGCAGGCGATTGTACATCACTCAGCAATAGACAAAGATGGCTTACCATAGAGTTAAGCTGCGCGAGGTGGTGGTGGTGGTACGGGTTGTGCGAGGTGGGGGGCGGTGCGAAGCCCTGGTGCGGCGCGCCGTACCAGTGGGACATGTGCGCCGCCGCTGGGTGCACCAGACCCACTTGGTGTTGGCCTGTATACACAAACATATCGTAATGACACATGTGTCATGACACAATTTCAGACGGAAGAGGAGAGAACGCCCTAGTAACTGTCCTTCGTTGATTACTAGATAATAACACTTCTAATCGACCAACCCAAAATTAATTATTTACTAAATATCTCCTGGATGTAGTGAAAAACATCGCCGGTCTAATTCCAACAAGGCCTAGTTTTCCCTCTGAGTTCGAAGGTCAGAAAGCAGTCGCTTTCGTAAAACAAATGCCTACGCCAAATATTGGGATTAGGTGCCAAAGCGGACCCCGGGTTCCGGAATCCAAACAACCGGGCCACGCTAAGATGATGATATTCAGTCATTTCAGTCACGCCAATTGAACGCTAGTTGCTGAACAAAAGTCAGTTATTTTTTTTAAGAAGAACGAATAATGCTCTATAGTATGTAAGTATATATAAAATCATATTCCCATAGGTCCCCTTTGGAAGAAGGCAAATAAAAAAGGAAAAATGTTCGAAGCAAAAGTGATTGAAACTTCCACTCACCGAAATCCATAGCCGACGGGAAGGCCGACCCCCCGAACCCCTTGCTGCCGTCGCCCAGCGGCTTGATCATGTCGCCCATCACGCCGCCGAGGGCCAGCGCGCACGCGCCGCCCCCCATGCCCATGCCGCCCTTCTTCTTCTTACTCTTGCTGCTCAGCTTGCGGTTCCGCGTCTGGATGCCCTCCTTCTTCATCGTGAGAGGCCGGTTTACCTGCAACAATGGAAAGTGGAAATTAGTATGCTTCGTTTACTCAATCCTGGCACCGTTAAAATCATATTGAAATTGAAATTCAAGCATAAAGCGCGGGTGCTCATTGCATTCTCCTGCTCACTTGAAATCATAATAATGTGTTCACCTATAAATAGTTAGAATACTGAATGGAAATGCTTGACGCAGAATGGAGGCCTGAGTGAATATATAGAACTGAATTCGCTTTTTGGTTTACCTTCTGGTATAAACTAAGTATAGAGTCATGATTTAATTTAAACATTACAAACTCAATACAAAATTTTGGTTTCTATCATTAACTAAGAAAGAGAGAAAGAAAGAAGACATTTATTCACTACAAAAAAGACACAGAGAGACAAAGGGAGTAGAAATACAATACAATTGACACATAATGTGTGTGTCTTCGCGGCAGTGAATCGGTCGCTGTCTCAGCATTATACCGAGGTGTCAGACATACACCTACAGCGCTGATTTTCAGACAGCACCGTACGTGACCCACGGAACGCAACACAACATACTGCCGATACAAACGTATACACATAATAGATAAATAATGAATAAATAAAATTTGTGAAGTATGTAACACAAGCACAATGGGATGAGAGACACAATGTGAAAAACGCACAACGGTTGGGATTTAAAAAAAAATAGAAGAAAAATTAAATAAAGTGCTGGATGGGTTAGGGTTGGGATTTTTGGAGCGTTAACAAATAGCCCTTAAGCTGGCGCCTAAAGGTATACTTGCTAGACGCTCCTTGGATAGGTAGGGGGAGATCATTCCAGCACTTGTAGGCCGCGAACCTAAAGCTACCTCGAAACGCCGCGGTCCGATGCTTTGGCACCAGAATCATCGCCTTACACCTACGCGCACTCTTGGGCCATACAAGTCTACTCAACAAATATGCTGGGACCCCAGATCGCACTATGGCAAAAAGAAGAGTGGCGAGGTGAAGCCGTCTGCGTGCAGGCAACTAAATTTTAGCTACAAGCACACTGGTCATTTAACTTTATGATTTACTTTGTTTAACATTAGCTTTTTTACGACTAACCGTCCAACGTAAACTGTTTGCAAACGCTTATTAAAATGACAAAGACGCCGTTGCTTTTACATCCAGAGCATAATTCTGTATTTGAATAAAACCGTACCGTGAATACCAACGCGGGTTTCCTCAATGAAGTAAAACATCAGCAGCACGACTATAAATCGCAAATGGGTTCCGAGTCATGCGCACAGGCAGGACTTTATCGTTGACATTTAGCGGTATGAAAAAACGTCAGCGGCACCATGTTAGAATGCTAACTACAAGTATAAAGGCTCGCCGAGACCATAAAATGTTATCACAATAGTGCTGCGAATATTTAGCTGTTGTCCTGCCGACGTGCGCCCGACCGCCGACGCATCCCAATTACTGCGCTGCACATGCAGTCGCTGGGAATTGACGGTAACCTTGTACCTCTTTGTTTAAGGTTGTAGTCCTCTTCTATTGTAGAGGTCATGGTTTTAGAATGCGTCATCTAATTATTTGCCGTAATGTAATTTCTTACCTATTTTGCTGTAATGTGCACGTATTGCCTCCAAATCAAATATGTTTCGTAATCAAGAAATAAATACCGATAGCATAGATAGATGATGTTTAAAGAAACTTTGCGAATGAGGCGTTTGTTTACCGTTGCGTGTGTTACGTTACGTAACTAACGAATTTCTTTCATTTCTCCGCCAAATTCGCGGGTCAATTGTCTCGGTCACTTTCTGCACGGCACTTCGGCGAAGCATGCGTCATGACGGACGGACGGACGGACAATGAGTTATTCATCGCCTTCAAGGAAGGCGGCATGTGCCCTAAACGCACGATTTGATCGCTCCGCCAGGCCGTACGCATGACCTGATCTTGTTTGTTTTCTTTTTGGACATGTGCAATGACTGTTACGCTAATGCAGTTTGATATGTTCATGTGAGCGGTACATGACGAAATTATTAAATGCTAATGAGGCCCTTACTGGTCATGTTTATACATGAACAATATGACGCAACTTTAGTTGAGTTGTAAATTGCTGCTAATCTGAGCAAATAAGAACCGCAGGGACAAAGTAGCTATACAACACATAGGAAAAGCTTAGGTATCTAATTCGATTTAGAATGGACACCAACTCCATGATTGCGGACAGGGGGTGGGATTTCTCCCACCCCCTGTCCGCAATCATCGAATTGGTCTCAGGACACGGCACTGGGGGACGTCTACGCAAACCGCAGCACCTTCAGCTTGCATTGGCATTGAAGCTGCAACTATCTATTTAAGTATTTATAAAAACACTCCTTTCGCCAGAGCTCTACACATTCTTGCATCAGCACCGGATGTGGACGTCTTTGGAAGTAGTTGGGGAATTGTGTATATATCGTGAATGCTTAAGGTACTGTGAGATGATGGATACATGTAATTCTTATGTCATATATTAAAATGCAGTTTATATATCATTTGTAATTCACAGTGACTTAGTTTTGAACTGTTATGCTGTGTAATTGATTGTAATTTTAAATAAATAAATATCTATTAAGTATATCGTCGTCTAGTACCCATAACACAAGCATTGTGGAGCTTACTATGGGACTAGTGCAATTTGTGTAAGATTGTCCCTTATTTTTTTCTGTTTTTTATAACGTATTGTTCGTCTCCGAAAAACCCTTTGCAGATATAGGGCATCGATTGCAAGGGTTACTAAGGCATGTGAAAAATATACGTGACCTACGGAAGTGTCTCCCATATTTTTCTATTTAGCTGCTTGTAGCTAATTTCAGATATGATACATTAATAAAAATTAATCTCTTTTCAAAGAATTTGCAATGGCTGCAATAAGCACAGCTAATTATCCACGAAAACGACTCCTTTATGCCCATTGAAGACGCATCCTTAACGGCCAGTGCGCCAATTCCCGTAATGCGTTCCCGCGAATCGCCCACACAAGCGCGCATACCGCGCCGTCGACGCTTCCAATTGAACCAATATAAAATGCATTAATACAAGGCACTCTGTCCAGCGATTAATGAACAACAGTTGTGAAACTGAAAAGTTATGAGAAATTACATTTTACTGCTTTATTTCACCCCCCCGTGGGCTGATAACCGATAAAAGAAAGAAGACTCACATTCATGTATTCATTTTTGTTTACATTCTTAAAATCTATAAAATTCCACCGGCTCAATCACTTTTGGTTTTTGAATGTAATCAATCAAATAACCCTTTTCCGTCCAATATTAAATCAACTAGTCATGCCAACAATGTACATAAATCAAAGTCCTAGTTGTACCTATATATATCTTCGCTGTGCCTATCTTCGCTGGTTGAAGATCTTTAGCAAGCTTGTGCCGGCAGATTTAGCCAGAGCAAATTAGGTCGAGATACTTGTATGAGGTTTTTCGCGATTGCGGGGGCGAGGAATGACGAGCTGCATTAATGGACACTTTGATGTTTCGAGCTAAGAATAGACGTGGAGATAGGGTCAAATGTCTGCTATCCTGATAACTGTATGTAAGACCAATGTACTGTTGAATCAATTTATACAAATAATTTCTCTAGTAAAGCATATATTCATGAATATATAACGACGTTAAGATTGGTGTCCAAACCTCATCGGATTAGAGGACAGTTAATTCAAGAATGAAAACTTATATGTTTGACTAACACATTTTATATTGTTACCCAAACAAAAATGGTGGTGACATTATGAAAATCGACGGATTCTTATTTAGCTCTTTTTGCCGGATTCTATTCCCCAAACACGCACTGAAAATGTTCCAATCTGCCTTGACTTTACTACTGTAACTAGTCCGTAGCTCTCCAAGTATAGCTGTGAGTTAAGAAGGCAAACTAAGTATTCGTAATCGGTGGAACATTCAATTCTTCCGTTCCCAATAAGTGTAAGCAAGGTACAGTCAAGTGCAAAAATATGTATCGATTTCATCCTCTCATAAATCTGTACCGAAACCTTAATCCGCTGACAGAGCGATGGGACATATTTATGAGTAAGTTGTATGCACCCATATGTTTACACTTGACTGTACCTCCCCGTGTTAACGGTGAAGCAATTAATGCATTACATGGAATAGTCGCTATAACTGTACTCCACCATAGCCGGCACACGGAAGCCGCGCGGGTATATAGTGCATGTTACATGACATAAGGCATCCGCCATGTTGAGCAGAAATTGCTTAATAACTGGCCATTATGTCAGGTTAATTACGTCGCTGCCTGTTCCCATTCTACGCGACGTATATATGTACTTACTCATAGGTATATAGCCTGAGTAAACAGTTTCGGTATGTGCTGAAAGTAGTTATGCAATATGTACGATAGCGAAGTTAGCAAGCGTGTCGCAATAACTCATTGTTACGCTTTCAGGTTTTAGGTCCGTTTTGAGCGATATCGATCGACGAAAATGTAAAGGTATTAGTTTTCCAGGTGGAAGTAATTAGTTATACATATCGTTTAATGACACCTAATGTGAAGAATTACTGCTGTGAAGAATCATTTTTATGCACAATTGCGAATAAGAAAAAAAAAACGCTTTCATGTTTTTAGCTTTATGAGGGTTGTGTAGAATATCTTCACATTCACCATTTCACCATATTAGTGAAATTGATTGGGAAGAAACGTATCCGTTTTAACCCATCAAATTTAAAATTTCTAGTATGTACCTACCTGCCGAAATAAATAGTAAATGAAGTGAACTTTATTTCGCAGAACCTAAGGCGTCAGAATAATTTCAGAAGTTACTACTAAGTTCAGAAACTACATACAATGTTTCAATTGCATAAGTGGTCATCAAACCATTACTCTAGGCAAGCATTGAAGAACGTGTTTTATTTTATTTTATCGTATGGCAAATCAGTGTATTTAGAACCGTGAGATCTTCGAAAAGACAGTATCTACGGTTGCCAGGTTATTGCACTTTTGGAACCGCTAGGGTTCACGTGTTGGGTAATTCCTACCGTCGAGGTGCAACTTTCGGCCCCCCTTGTGAAATTGTAAATTTAACTGTCATTCATGCTAAGCAAGTCACATGAATTGAAATACAAAGATTTGTAATTACGATAGGTTTATATACATTATATATAATATAAAAATGCACGTTAGGACAACTTAACTGTCATTTTCCCATACAAAAAGTGACATTTAGATCTACTTAACAGGCGTACAATGCTTTACGTGATCGACCCGCTGGTTTTACTATGACCGGGACTTGACAGAATAATGTAGAAAAGTCTTATAGGCTGTAATGTACGTTTTTATTTTACAATTATTTTTGAAATGTAGGTAACCTCTTTACTACAAACTACAGCGTAAGAACTAAAACTCCGTGCTATATTCAATTATTTACAATTCGTAGCAACAAAACAAGAATCCGCAAGCTTCAAATTCGCCATTAAACGCTAAGGGCCACATAGGAACATGAAGAATCATAATTGCGGCAGAAATACGGGGGTCATACGGCGAGCGTTCGCGGCAGTAAACGAAACACGCACTTTGCATGCAACATTCCGCCACCGTGTTCTACGTGACGCGGGCTGCACGTGACGGGTGCGGCGGGGTGGTGCGGGCGCACGCGGTAGCGGAAACGGCTCGGCAGCGGGAGCGGACGCTGAAGCGACTAGTTTATCAGGGCTCTAGAGCCTTAAAGTTCTTGTTGCAATAGTAAAAGGAAAAAAAGTTTTAATGACGTAGCCTGTTTATGGCACGGCCATTCCTACGACGTCTTGTAACAACTTATTAAGAGTAGATAAGTATACGCAATGCATCAGCTATATAATACTCGATAACGGTACTCTCGAGTATTATACCGTCTAGGAAAATATCACATAAAGGACAATGGGCAAATTTGTATGGGCACTGTCCCCCCCCCACCAACAGAAACGAAACATGGTCCTTTAATGGCGGTTTATTCTAAGCATAAAATTATAATATTAGCAGCGTTATAATTTCTAACTGACCTGAAATAACTACCCCTAATTAAATAGGTACCTAAATATTAAACAGCAAGTTATCGTGCTGTATTCCATCGTGTAATCGTGTATATTATTTCGTAATTCTATGGTTAGATATTAAATTAACAACCGTACCTATCATCTTGTCGGTATAGCAGCCGCTCTTATTCCCGCCCTAACTCCCGCGTACGCCGGCTCCCTGTCGTGACCGCAACCTGAAGCGACGACACATAAAGCAGCGCTATTGCCCAGGCCTGTTAAAGCCGTAAGTTCACGGAGATATGTGCTTTAAACCGGGACTAATAAAACACCGTCACGGTACTAGTTTTTACGCTAAAATTTCAGCTGAAATTCATGTCGTAGCATAGTTGCAGAAATTTCGCGAATATTTTGATCCTTGCTTTGTCGGTGGAATTCAATGTATTCTTCCCCCGTTTCTGGTTTGTATACGAAGTAGGAACATTTTTTCTGAAAATGATTTCCTACAAAAAATGTATAATACGTAGGCTAAAGGATCTACGTTAACACCCACCTACAAGCTACAGAAGTAAGTTGGAGATCGAGACTTTAAGTCTGACTTATGGTATTGTCGGTTTATTTGCATTATATTAAAAAGAACATGCCCCCAGATGCCGCTTTACTTTAATACAAATAATATACCGTCAACAAACTAGTTACTTGCGCACCCTGACTAGAAACTTGTATGCAGGCCCCTTTTTCACCAACTTGACAATTGTCACTTGACAGCGACAATTCTCCGTACATTGCTGATTACACAAGTAACCTAGCAACCACCTTAACTTCTAGAACAAGCAATGTATGGCGAATTGTCAGTGTCAGGTGACAATTGTCAAGTTGGTGAAATAGGGGCCAGGTGTACACTAACTATAGATAGGTGACTGTACAAATGGAAAGGATGATCTAGCCTTTACGTATTCATCCCAATGTATCTATGCACGCTTGAAGTTCAGATTAACGATGATATCTTTGATGAATAGTATGCAAACGCTTATGTACACTAGTGAACAAAAGTTAACACTTTAATTGATTCAGGAAAACCCAGCGCACGGTGGCATGACTCGGGTGGCGTGCACGCCGCGCATTCGGCCCACCCTTGCTGGTATCAAGCAAACATTCACCCACAAATCTGAAAGATATTTACAAGCTCATGTTTGAGTTGCGACCTGAATTGTACGCTGCATGCTAGACAAACGGACGAAATTCAGTATTCAGCATTCTTCTTTTCAGTCACATATTAGATTACTGATATTTAGATTATTTATAGGTTGATGGTTATATTTTCTACTGTTCCAGAAAACATCCTTTCTTGAAATTATCTTATCTCTATTAGGCACAAAAGCTAGATTTCAACCTTTTGGAGATATCGATACCTGCCTAAAACTACGTTTTATTATATTTCCGTCTTGTTTTACCGCTACGTAATTACTCAGTCCAAGCTTTGTAGGCTTTATGTTGTATAAATTGATGTGTTTCTAACCAACTAGAGTAGGTACAGCCTACCAATTAAAAGCATTATACGAACAACCCTGGGAAAAGCAAACAATACTTTCATAAAATACGAAACCTCGTTTTCTATAAGAGCTCGTTCGAAACAAAACTACAGATGTTCAGATACGCACCGCAGAGCAGTCACAGCACGTAGACTACGCACTTGTGAAATCAAGCCATAAAAACTTATGCGAATTCCAGTGCTTGCACGAAATCACCTGCCGGGTATGTAGGTATTCGAACGTGAGAGCCACTCAATAGAAACGTAACGAACGCGTTCCAAAATTAAAGTTTCGCGATGCATTTTATTGTGCGTGCGAATAATTACGTTACATTTCTAGATGCGGTATCGGGACGAAGTTATTACACTATCAGAGCCATCTGCCGAGCGAGCACACACATAAAACCGCTCAAATGGGAAAATAACAGGCTCACTCCACAATGCCATGGAAAATACTGCTCACGGTACCATTTTCCGAGCTAGAAAGCCTAGGCGGTTAATTGTAGGGAAGCAGTTGCAACCTTTTATTGCTCTATAAAAGTCCATTCTTAACAATGAACTGTAAATCATTTTCCCTTGTTATGTAGGTACCCTCTTTGATAGGTATCTTTAAAGAGCAATAATATACGGCATTTTCCAATACACCATGCTACAGATAAACATCGGATGAGGTAGACAGCAAGTTTAAGTACACAATGAACCATATAAATTAGCAACCAATTATCGGGTAAAAAGCGTGCACATCCATTACGGCACAAAAACGCCGTGAATTGCTCGATTGAAACTGATCGCCGCATTATGTGTGAATTCGTTTTTTCTCCTAACTAATAATCGTATTGTCATAATTCGCGCAGATGAAGAGTTATTGCCAATCCTTTAGGTAAGGGGTGTCACGAGAATTATCGCATGCTCGAGGCACTTTAGTTATTTAGTCTGTCACAAAGTAAAATAAACATTTTGTTATTATGAAGTATACCGTCCGTTAATTAATGTAAACGTACGTCACTTGAGATTACCCGATAAATAATGAATAAATAAATCAGAGCTGCTTTACAGAGGTACGCATACGTTGCATGTCGTATTTGAACAAAAAATTGTAAAATCATTTGACCCAATAACTCTGGTAATGCGGTCACGTGATGGATAATGAGCGGAGACGCGGTGTCACATTATTTGTTATCGGTTACACCCTCTACCTACATGTTATGTCGAAAAAAAAACTATGCCTAATTCAATTAGGTTTTTTCTATTGATGTAAACTTTTGAGGCTACAGAATTAATAAAGTCATATAGCCTTGAGTTTAGATAACTACGGAAAAAAAACTATATGTGCTTTTATGCATCTTCATGTGTTTTTTTTTAGCATTTGACATGTAAAATTGTATAAAATATATATATATAATAAAATAATTAATAAACAATTGAATTGATTTGAATATGTTTTTTTTTCTAATAGTGTAAACTGGTCGCAAGCGTACCTTATTATGAATATTAGGATAGTTTGGGCACATTTTTAAAAATAGCTAGTATAGTATTTTTATAATTGTGTCCAAACTTTCATAAAGTGACACGCTGGCATCGTACGTACAGTAAACAATCCAATAACAGCAGCCATAAATATCGTATTGTTATCCGATAATACTCCAATTTATCCCGTAATGAGTTTTGTCTACTTAATTAACGAAAGCAATTAGTAAGTGTCCCACACTTACTTAGAAGTCACTTAATTATTGCCAGCATTGTTTAAAGTGTCTATTTTCATTTTGTTCGCGACACCTTAAGTGTTGCGTGCGTTAGCTTTATTTCTTTTTTCCGCAACAGCACGTTTTATATTTGAGCTCATTATAAGCGAAGAGTTTCTAGACTTGGCTCTGATTTTTTTCCAGTTTATCGGCGCGTGTGAATTGTGCGAGGCGCTTGACAGCTCGCACTGGAAATGGAAGTGTCTACAATTAGCTATTTAAATTAAGTATCTGCCAGTTAATTAGGTATGCAAGTATGCGGCGATATGGGATAAAAAAGTAAGCATCTTACGCACAGCCACAGATGTCACTGTTAATGAGCAATAAATGCCATCACTATACCTGCGTCAAATATTTCTACAGGTTTCGTTGGACCTGTCATCAATTAATGTATATTTCTTCGGAGAGTCCTCGAGTTTTACCTGTGTCCGTTATAGACAATATGAAACAAATTCGACTAGACTAAACAATACTGTCCAAAAAAACGAATTTAGATAAACCGGAATTATTTTTAAGGTAGGACGTAGGTATACTTTCTTTGAACCAAAAGACAAGATAATCTCCCACAAATGGAGCAAAATAAGCAATTAAACCGTATGTTTCGGACGGGGTAGATGTGGCGTAGCGCACCGGCGCGGGGGCAATTGGCCGTCGCGGCCACACGCGCAGGCGCCGCTAAGAAAAACGCAATACTTCATACTATAAAAGACCAAAACAACTTACCATTCGTGAATCTTACTACAATGAAATAAGGTCTACCATTGGTCATTAACATGTCTTTTTTTATACAAGCTACGGGAACACATACAGCATTTTGTGTCAGGACGACAGCGCGCCAATACAAGGAACTAACCGATCTGTCGCTCTCTTTTCAAAATTAATTACGCTTGATTCATGGAAATGTAAATGGGCCCTTAAAATTGCAATTCTTCTCTTTTTTACACGTATATATCTGAATTATATTCATTGATTGCAAGATAAAAAAAATAACTACAACATGCAGAATAGGTATATTTTACCTAGACAGAAAAGAACTGGCAATCGGTAGAAGATATGGCTCATGTAAATTTTATTAATATCACAAATATTTATATCAGGTATATTTTTTTAGAAACAACAACCCCATCTTGCATACTTATATTATATCGTATTCTTTAGAAATACGACCGAAAACGAAAAAAATACGAACATGTGTTCGCCACTGAATTTGAACAGTTCTACGTTCGGTCTACTGAAAACCAACCGACTATCACTAGAAAGGGTTCGATGATACCAGCATTAGTTAAGAATGTTATCGCTGACGGGAGTAATGACAAAAAATGATTTAAGTAAATTAGTTCCAGACAGTTAGCGCGCGTCTAAATAGAGCGTTCACTGGCGCCGGCCTTTTTTACACTCAATGTTGACAAATAGGCCTATTTTTAGAGCATTTCTATTAAAGTTTCTACCTACATATTAAGGACGTTAATTAAGGCATACTTACCTACTTTTTTTTTTTATTTTTCTGTTTGGAATTAAGAAAGTTTACACAAAAACTTGGTAACAATATAGGTAAATTAGAGATGCCATTGTAATAGACGTCTTTTTCCCCAGAATTTCAATTTTTTTGGAAAAGGTTTTAAATTCTTTCGGTTCTTAAAATTAAATCTAAAGCAGAAGAACTCAAACTAAAATTATTGTATGTTTTATAGTAAGAATGAATGCTTCCTCCGACTTTAGTTTAAAACATGATGAAAATTCTAATATCACAATAAAACAATTTGACGATGCGGTTAGGATATTTGGATGTGATTAAAACTTGGCTGCATATGACATACTGTCCATAAAATATTTATTATCCATATAATTGTAATCCCGTTAACTTCCTTATATTCTCAAAAGCCATCAAATACACAAAAATATGTTTTCGTAATTAAGGATGTGCCCGAAGTTGTCGATAAACTGCGGTTTTGATGTGTGTGCTGATTAAAATAAATACTCGGCGGTAGCGCCGACAGCTGCTCCCGGGGTAATTGAAATGACGATTTATACACGCGCCGAATGTATCGACATCGGTAATTTATAGTGAGGTGCTACGTTATTAATTTTAAATATATTTTGGTTTTTATTTCAAATATATTATTTCTTTATAAATAACTTTTACAATACTTATCCGATAAGTCATTAATACGACTATACTTCAAATAATATCAACTCGAATGAAAGTCAATTAAAAGCCAAAACCCTATTATAAAGATTTCTTTATTACGCCACCACAATTCGTGGGACACAATTGCAACTCAATCAACTCTTACGACGATTTTATTTACGCCATTTATCTGAGATAAGCCGTAACCGTTTATCTCTGAGACTAAATTTATTTTGTTCGTCATTAATTAGTTCTCACGTATCGATACAAAGCAAGTGTCGATGCCGACGGGAGCTAACGTAAATCAAATTTGATTGATAAATTCCCTGTAAATCAATGCTGTATAAAATCGATAAAATGTATCGATGAAAAATATTTTTTCATATCTCTGAAAGTTGGTCGTTGTTGTTCTAAAAAGTGTTCTAGTGCAGAAAAGTAGTGGATTCCAATTAGTACTCGCCTTATAAGCATTATGCGGGAACTAATTCTAATAAATATCAATACTTACCCCGCTACTGACAAAGGGAAATAATTTGATTCTTACTAGTTCATGGAATTTATTTTATTAAATATAAAATAAGTTTATGTTGTAAATTCATTACTTTTATTTTAGCTAAAATATTCACTAGGGTCTATGAGTTGGTGACAAATGGAATACACCCACAAAAGCTTTTTTTAACCTAAAGTTGTGTATGTGAGCTAAGGCAGAAACGCATACAGCCACTCTTCAACGAATACTAATAATAAATACAAATAGTATGAACATATTTGAATAGGCTATTTTCGTCTATCACAATTAAATTATGAAAGTAGTATAGTAGTATTCATATAGTTTTGACTTTAGGAAATACCATTTGATAAACGATATGATACAGAGAAAGAATATAATGGAAAAATAAACCATCTTCGTCTGTAGCCCCCGACAGGATTCGAACCTGCGACCTTTCTATTAACGCTAGACTGCTCTATCAACTGAGCTACGAGGACGGGTACGTATTAGAAGATCGAAAATTCATACATCGAAAATGAAAACATCGAAGTACAAAATATCGAAAATCTAAATATCGAACGGTTGAATGGTCTAAATTCAAAATATCGAAAGTTTAATTTACCGACCGATTAAAATACCGAAATAAATATATCGAAAATGAGAACATCGAATTTAAAACATCGAATGTTCATAATGCCATAGTTTAAAACGTCGAAAGTATTAGTTACCGAATGATTTAAGATCAACTGCCTAATTGTCGAAAATATTATTATCGACATAATAAGAAACATCGAAAGTCAACAAGAATGTCGATTGCGGAACGGAGGCGCGGAGACATTTAGATCAATAGTGACTTCCCGTAGCTCCGGCGCTGCGGGAACAGCAGCCCTTCCGCCCTTGCGTGACGAAGCACAGTCACTTCGCTCGGCTCCGCAGCTTCGGCTTACTGGTCGCCTTCGGCGACCCGCCTCAGCCGCTCGCCTCACTCGTTCCCGCGCTCCGTCACGGCGGGCGAGGGCTGCTGTCCCTCCACTCCTCCGTTCTCTTTTATAAACACTCTAGGGGTAGGGCAGACAAAACCACGTGGATGGTGGGGTGCTCCGATTTGGTTTTGGATTCCAAATTCCTACTTTGAGGTCAAATATCTCGGCCATTTTTGATTTTAGAGAAAAGTTTTTCTACCTTTTATACCTACTGTTACTGTTGATACTGGTATGTAATATAGAAGATTAGACTAGGGCAGCTAGAAAAAGGGGAGGCTCGGTGGGCAACGCCCCCCGGAGTAAAAAAACAACATAATTTTAACGATGGTATTATTTGTAGGTTAGGGTTAGCTTGTGTCCCTTAGAGCGGAAATAGGCACCCCGCGAAGCGGGGTGACGTCGAAACGCTGGCGGTTAGGTTAGGTTTAGGTACGGTAGTAAATTAGTAATAAATGTTAGCACAACAAACGAATTTTCACGGGCATAAGAGGGTAGCTACAAAGGTACAACCTGTACAACTAATAATTTTAGTAATTTTACCAGTGGTATGCAAGTAGACCATAATATATGATGTTAGTTATTTTGATGGTTCGACGTTTTACTTTTCGATTATTTGGGCGTCGCCATTTCAGTGGTCGATATATTGTCATTCGAAATTTTAATATATCGCCTGCATAATGGTCGATATTCTGTACTTTCGATATTTTAACCGTTCGGCATTTGTATTTTAGACCAATTAGACGTCGATATAATAACATTAGATATTTCGATCGTTCGATATTTTGATTTTCGATATTTTGTACTTCGATGTTTTCACTGTCGATATTTCAATTTTCGATCTTCTAATACGTACCCACGAGGACAGTCACGCAAGTTGTATATTTTTCCACTATATTCCCGCTAAGACTAGCGCCCTCTCTGTATCGAGTTATAGACTTGTTTCACAGTCTTGGAACCACTCTAATGGGCGAGCTATGCGCTCGCTCCATTCTAATCGAACCACATCAGGTAGTTTCGGACTTAGCGAGAGAGATGGCGCCAAGACTGTGAAACAAGTCTATAACTCGATACAGAGAGGGCGCTAGTCTTAGCGGGAATATAGTGGAAAAATATACAACTTGCGTCACTGTCCTCGTAGCTCAGTTGGTAGAGCAGTCTAGCGTTAATAGAAAGGTCGCAGGTTCGAATCCTGTCGGGGGCTACAGACGAAGATGGTTTATTTTTCCATTATATTCTTTCTCTGTATCATATCGTTTATAAAATGATCGGGGTAACTTCCTCGTTAAAAATAACACGAAACAAAAATATTTAATTAAATAATTTGTTTCGTGAAAAGGGTATAATTTTGGTTATAAAAACATGAGCAATATTTTTGATTTCAAAATTTAAATCGTAGGTTTATTATCTGTATGTCACGTGTCACGTCTGTATATAAGCGCGAGCGAGACAGATGTTTGCCTCTTTCTTTAGGACTGGTGAGATGGGACTATTCTTTCGGCTCGGATGACGTCACGGCTGCCGTTTTTGAATTGTATACTTTGAATAAACAGATTGTTGAATTTTCCGTCTGTGTTTTTTTACTTTCCTCGTATTCGATTGAAAAGTAGTGTTTAACTCGGGTGAAAGTCACCCATTTCTGACTCGAACCATTGGCGCTCTCACGTAATTTCCTCAAAAATCTTTTTTTAACCAAGTCAGCGCTGAATCAACCAGAAACCTGTATAATAATCGAATCTGCTCACACAATTTCACCAGAATCGATTGAGAAATGTGACCTGTAGATGAGGACAGCCGGACCGCCGGACATACGAAAGCATTATTGCCCAAGCTGAAATGGGGAACTCAGTTCGCACGTTCAATTATTATTTGAATTTAACAATAACTTCAACATTAATTTTAGGTACAATAACTTCAAAATCTCGACTTCCTCCTCTATCACTAACGCCAAAAAAATATGAAGGAATATAATAGTAAGGTTTCTGTAACTCAAGTTGTCGCCACCGTTAATTTATTGCTCAAAGTGTCGATGCAGCAATTTGCAATTTAATTGGTTGTACTCGCCGTTTTGAAATAGTGAACGTTAACAAGAAGTGAAATATTTGCTTCAAATATCTCCACGATAGTTCCCTAACATATTTGTAATGAAGATAGTATATGTGGCAGGGCATCACTAAGTTCACATCTCAAAAACAATTATGGAAAACAATAAATTTAAATGTTTTGCGCCCGTGGGCTCGAACCCGGTCCAATTAGAGCCTGGCCGTCCGCACTAAATCTCGCAGTGCTACCATGCTACACTAATTCATACGGCCCGCCAACGACCACTCATAACTGTCGACATCGACACAGACTAAAACAGCTTCTCGCACATCGATAACTTATATGCTGACGCCACTACACTAGTTCCAATTCGAAATCAAATGCGGTTTTGTTTTTTGATTGCATGAGTTGCGACTAATATTGCAAATTTAAACTTATTTAGTTAAAATTAACTATTGTGTGTTCATAAAATCTACTACAAACTACTAGCTCAGAATTAATTTAAATACACTCGCGGTAAAAAAATCGGGTCTCCATAAATATATTTAGGTTCAAATAGCCGCAATAAGTTTTTTTTTAATATTTAACACTAGTTTTATTTGCATAATATACTATTCTTTAAATACCCAACTGTATTAGCAATTTCCGGGATCCTTTTATAAAAATATCAATTTCCAAAAATCTCGCTCCGCACTCGCGCTTATAACGTTGTTTTTTTCATGGGTTTTTAGTTTTTACGATTTAAACCTGGTAACGTTATTTTTTTACCGTTATTTTTGCTGTATAAATGTAAAATTAAATAAAGATCAGGACAGGATTAAAAAACTGTAGAACCTTGCAGTATTTTAGGAAACATGACGGTAATTAACGACCCGTATTCTTTGTTCGCGAGTGTAGCTGTAATAATTGTGATATTGTAAATTCTCGAGAAACAGTCTTCATCTACCCGCTTATGCTATATTTTAGATCACTAAACGCACTTTTGTTCGTTCATTGAGTGCAGTAAAAGGATATAAAGCTATCACAATAAAACAAGCGAGGTACAGGAACAATAAGCTAAAATTACAACACGTGGTATGGCAATCAGCTTTTGCCCCTTTTGCGAATGACCTACCACTTATTTTAGATTTAAAACTAACATTTTGATTTTATTCTCAAGGTTTTAACTCATAGGGGAAAACGTTGAATCGTCCAAGTTAATATAACAATAAAACATTTGTTTATTTAAATTTTGTGATCAACTTATGATTGAGTTTATTCATATATGTATACCTTAATGTGCTCAGCTAGACTAAACTGCATATGATTAACACTATCATAATCGTTTTTATTACATTCGATAGCCAAATGTGTCTAAGAACTTGGTTTCAAGTGATTTCATTTATATGAGGCAGCAGGCAGCAGTCATTTGTTGGCGCGGGCGCACCGCCGGCCGCGCGTGCGCCGCCGCCGCACCTGCTCTAAGCCCTCGGTAATTATTCCACCACTCATTATATGATTATAAGACTTTTTTGGTGCTTTCAATCAAATTACACCTTGACTTGGCCACTTTGTATGAGTGAGATGTCATAAAAGTTTTTTTTGTTTAATAATTTTCGTTTGACGGCTAAGTGTAAAACGAAAATATTTTTTGTAGCGACCTAAATACAAAAGCCAACCTACTTCACTTTTGCTTCATCGGTTTATCCGTCCAACTGATTGCAAAAATCTTAGAAATAGAAAACATGGACTTAAGGGATTAATGCGAGCTTTTGTTACTTGCGAAGGATTAGACATTGTTACAGACGAGTTTTATCTTTGTGTTAGCAACATGGACAATGGGCATGAGCACTTTCAATTTGAAAGCTTTGAATAGAAGTAAACAGTGGCACTCGACAAAACTATACCTCGCAAATCCTCTTGCACAAAAGTGAGATGTAGAAAGAATGCTTTGCGCTAATTTCGTTCTGAACTGTCACCGAGATCACCTAGATGATAATTCTAAATTTGAATTCATGTAAACGTGAGCTCCGCAAAGTTTAGCACTCAAGCGCATCGATGGTATGATAGGCGGACATAAATAAATAATTAGACGGAGCTCGAGGAAGTAGGGGAGCGAGGGGGCACTCGGATAGTTGGAGATACTATCTCTCGCAACCGCGCTTTGTGTCAAACGTCAGATGCTTATCTCGAAGATGTTTACAGATGTACCGGAGGGGTAACGGCCCAAACTCTCTCGTGGACGCAATCAGCCGCATAACACTAATAGGTTGGCTGGCTTGATAGACTGTGAGTTAATTACTTTGCTTTGTCTTGACATTACCGATCCGACTACTTGGAGAGGTTAAGCTTTTTTGGATTTATTTCCAGTGGCTTTAAAAAAATGAAGTGCAAGTGGGACGGGTTTAATGTGTTCCGAGCGGCCGTAGATCACGCTAGATGGCGCTGATAGCGTGGCTGCGGGCCAGATCTGCGATCATCTCGCTCGGTGTCTAATCGCCTAATTACCTCGCGGTAGCCCGCTGTTTCTAGGTAGGTACGCCGTTTGAGATAAACCAATATACTTGTAAGATCGGATCTTATATAATGAACACCTTTACGGCGATCATAGTTACATTAATAAGCAATGGAGGTGACCGTTTGATCCTAACATTCACTAAAGTTAATTTATAGAACAAACCAAGAACTGCGGTGACAACCGCGGCATAAGACTGCACATTCAAAGCAATAAAATCAAACCAATGTATTTATCGACACGCCTTGCGTTTTGCCGTCATCACGACCGCATGAATCTGTTATAAATGTACCAACAACGCAACGGTCTTTTCTCAAGCTTCGATATCTCAGCCTAAAATCTCCATTTCTCGTGACAAAAGCTTGTGACAAAGTGGGCATTGCGAAATCTCGCCCGACCTAAGCGCAATAATTGTTTTGTGCAAGGACACAACCTTATCACCCGTACGATCACACTGACGTGCAGCTGCTATGTTCGTATTTTTAAAACCTACTGTAAAATTAAAAGTATGGAACGAAATAGACGTGTAACAATTAGCCGTAAAAATCGAGGCGGTTCGGGAGGCAATCATTTTAAATAAAACATTTGTTGATGGTCACATGGTTAATCATTCCGTCGCTTCGGATTTATACTTGTATTATTTTCTTTCTAGACAGAATATTGTTTTCACCCTAATACTTATTAGGAACGTACATTTTTTTTAACTTCTACTCTATGTGCCTCTATAGGTACTGCAACAGCGTGCTTAGATCACGGTATTTCCATATTGAAATTGGGTTTTATTTTAAACCCGGTTCTAATTGCTTTCGGACTGATAGTTTCTTGAATTGCGACGCCCATTTTCTGAAAATTTATTACTAAGACGGTAAATCAGCTGGGAATCGCTCACTAAACAGAATGGAAGCTTAAGACTCATGAATAAAAACATTCTATTTAGCGCTACGCTCGCCGGCGCGGGGTCTAGCGTAAACGACATGTGCCTTTAACAGTACGTAGGAAGAGTCAAAGTCGCGTATAAAGTTAATCGGACATATTCGGCTATGTGGGGCAGCTCAACGCAAACGCATTTCCGGCCGAACGCTGCCGGGAAAAAGCCATTTAAAACAAAAAGAAAAAAATAGTAACGCGCCGCGCGCCGCGCTCGGACACTTCCGGTGGGCGCCATTTTTTCTGTATTGCCAACAGATAAAATCTTTCCGGCCTACTGCGCGAACACCCGCTCTTATTTCTTTTACAAAGGTTTTTACGCGATCGCTTTTTGGCAAAATTAGGTGTTTTCTTAATAGAAAAACTTTTATCGCTCTTTTGAAATTACGACTTTTCCGGTGTTACGCCTTAACATTCGAATTAATTTTACAGTTTTGCCACCGCGCACGACAAACTAAATGGGTTTGAATAATTGGTACATTGATAGCTATACCTAAATACTTGTAATAACAAGATAATTTTATTATTTAACTTATTGATTTCTGATTCCGTATGTATTTTCCGAGTTAAGCTAACAACTATGTTAATCTAGTAATTCCAAAAGCGGATGGCAATGCCACCTTTTCCATCGAGCTCGCAAAACTCAGGAACAATGAACACTACAATTAGTGTAGGACATTTGCATCGCTACAAATTCAACGGCCGAACTTATGTAAATGAGATAGCTGTTCAATGTTGAATATTCAAATTGATGTCATTATAACATACGCCCAGCCAACGGGCCGTTTGGCTACCGGCCAGTCTGTTTGTAATGTAATGTAATGTAATGTAATGAGTAAATTTTAACGCTCCTTATTTTATGCCTCTCATTCACATGTTCAATTTAATTTCCTATTTTTTGCAGTTCCTACTCCTAGAACGATTCGCCCACGAGTATCGACAAAAATGTATTCCGTACCGTCCGTGTAAAATATACGCCACACTAAAGTGTTATTAATCGATACCTTCACCCGATCGTGCGCAGTGATTTATTTTGTATCCATAACCTAACATTAAAAACCTAATGCTCCTTTAGTGCGACTGGCATAAAAGAAAAACACGAGAAAAAACAGTGACTGTCAAATTCCCTCGGATGCTGGCTGAACAAAACAGCACTTTAGACGAAATAAAAAATAAAAAGCAAGAGCTAGAAGAGCGTTCTCGATTCAAAAATTGAATTGATCGCCCCATTGTATTCCAAATGTATCATTTGAGCTGTTATTATGGGCTCTCTCTCTCTAGCGCTTAATACAAGTTGGTAATCCAATACTTTTGTATGGGAGGCACTTAACGCATCGAGCTAGTTACAAAATGTGTCATGTATTATAATTTGTTTATTATCTAGGAAGAGCAGCTACATTCCAATAAACCTTTTAAAGATTTATATTAGTTTGGATTTATTTAGACATTTATCATCAAATGAGTAAACCTATCTATAGAATAGATGCGATAGGTTAATTAACTACAAACATAGTCGCAAAACCACCCGACTGGTAACATAGAAAACAATCGAGTCCCAAAAAACTAAAATAGCATTTCATCGGAAGATTAAGAAGGCCGCTCCAAAAAAATGAATAGTTACTAACCACAAAAACCTAATCGAGTATAGACGGAGGAAGTAACGAATAAACGAGCGTGATAAATTAAATAAACAAATTTATAAAAACTTCAACAGACGGACGAAGCTTTGTAATGGCTTATTGCGGTCGGTTGGCGTGCGGGAATCGAACCCACGCACCTACAGTAATCCTATTACCCATTGTGGATGGCCAAATAAATAATTTATTTTCAATCGTTTTCAATTGATACCTACAGGATTCTTATTCCCAGGGCGGCTATTCTAAAACTGCAACGTCATGTCAACCACTCTGAGGATTTGATTCTATTCTGAGTTTAAAAATTGCATTGTAAAAATGTCGATCGAAATTTGCATAATCATTCCCATAAGGATCTTAAAGTTAAGTCGACTCATGGCCAACCCAGCGCATTCCCATATCAATCAAAAACAAAATGTATACAGCTAATAAATGTTGTTATTGAAAACAATAACAAAAGAGTGGGGCAAAAGAACAAGGTCCTTGAGTTGTATGGGGCAATTTGAGAGCTCGTGGGCTCGCTACAACTGTAGTCACGCTCGTACTACCTTTGAAAGATATATTTGGAGTAAACATACTTGAGAGCATTGTTTGTGCACTATGCTGCGCTGAAAATTCTTGATACTTTAAGGACATCGGGGAATTCATTCATTATAATTATCAGTCACAGACACAGATTCGGGAAAGTGAATAATTTTAATAAATACGTTAAGCTAAAGTACCCTTGTTGTGTTAGTTAACGAACACTATTGTTTTAGAGCTACAAACCAAAAGGTAAGGTAAGGTAGGTAAGGTCAAGTATAAGTAGGTATTATTATTTATTTTCATGGTATGCTACTACAGAACTCTAAATTAAAATTATAAAGTTTAAGGTACCTAATACCTATACATGTTTGCCTTAGCTCTATAGATTGATTGTTGATAGATATTGCTTCAATTTTAACATAAAGTATCAAGAGGCTTTACCCCGGTGCAGTACGGTGACGTCGGCATCACAATGCACTCGTGCTTTGTTGTATGAATTGCATTTTTTGAGTGAAATCGATCACGAGGTATCCGCCTCGGGCCACTTATTATACTGTATTTATTTACACATTGTGTCGGAAATTTACTAAGCAAATCGATTCTGTTTCTTTTTCCTTTGTGAGGTTTTGATGGTTGTTTGACAATTTGTATGTTATAAAGTGATTTATATTTATTTGTAACAAGGTTTGAGATAGATTATTGCTTTGAGTTATTAAGTTAGAAAAAAAATGTTAACGTAACTTTTAATCATCTTGCTCAGTACTTTTTTCGTTTCCCGAGATTATTTAAATGTTTAACGTTTTTACTTTTAATTTATTTTTTCTTGCATGTTAAAACTTTGTAGGTACCTATATTACAATATTTAACATATAAGTTTTAACAAGATGCTGCGATCTACGGATCGCAGTATTATCTCGTGCTTGTCAAGCCAAATAGCGCGACTTTAAAAGGTTTATCACTGGCAACTATTGGGTACAACAAAGCGACATGAATAAAATATTTTTTTTCTTTACGTAGAACATGAATAAAGAATCGTTTCAGTGCGTGGCAAATTAAAAATAGTCGCAATTGTGCTGCGAGTGACACGGCCGTATAAATATGTATGAGGAGGCGGTGCGCTACCAATGCTACTATGCACGCCTTCATTATTCTTCCAGCTTCTGAAGGAGCTCCCGTCGCCATTGTAGCTTCCGAATAATTAGACCAAGCAACAATACTTACAATGTCGTATACATTTCGAGAGAAAAAATGTCGAGTGCCCTCGTAAAAGCCCCTTTGACAGTTAATTTTAGTCATTGTTGCGTTCTCCCGTTTGATTCTGTCGAATTGAGCGATTTTCGATTGTTTTTTTGGGGTTCAGAGAGCCGTGAGAATAAATGGTAATACCACTGTTACTTGATGAACTGAAGTGCTTAACTGAGTCGAACAAACTGTATACTTATTCCTCAAATGTAGAACAGCGTGTTTTTATCGCCATCTATTGTGGAATTAAGTTGTTATATTTATTCAAATTCATATCAAAGTTGATAAGCTCCACGTTCCTTTGCAATATTTTCTGAATTGATTCACATTGACTCCCTAAACTTTAATTAAAATCCCTGATACTTTATTCAACATTAGATCGTATCCATTGTCCGTAATTCATTTGAGACAATCGTATTGGGTTTTATGACACATTAGGCCGGTCAGGGGTGCGTTCGACTGCGACCCGGGTATCTGTCACCGAGATACTGTCAACTTATCCCGGGGGACCAGAGGGGCCCGCGTTAAATACACTTACAGAATGATTTTTTAAGCTACCCTTCAAATAAGTTGTGTCATAGAAAAATTACAATTCAAAATATGTAAGTTACTTAATTTAACCGCTTCGTAAATAGAACATCCGAAGTGAGGAAAGCCGGCGTGGAAATTTGTAAGTAAGTCATTAAAAATTCAATATTAAATTACAGTTATCTACTCTACTTTCTTTACTATTTACCTACTTTAATTTTTACCTTAATATTTTTTATACCACGTCGGTGGCAAACAAGCTTACGGCCCATCGGATGGTAAGTGTCTACCGTAGCCTATGGACGCCTGCAACTCCAGGGGCGTTACATGCGCGTTGCCGACCATTTAAGAACTTATACACTCCCTTTTTGAAGAACCCCATACTGTAGTCCCTCGGGAATACCTCGGCAGGGAGATTATTCCACAACCGGAGCGTCCGAGGGAGGAAATTTCTCTGAAACCGTACGGTACGCGACCATTTAGGTTCCAGGGTGTGAGGATGAATAGGTACCTACATATAATTTTGCAAACACTGCATTAGTGTTATTGATAACGCTTTACACACTTGAGTTATGTATCATAATTTATGTGTGTAAAGCGTTTAATGTTGGCAATTATAAATGTAAAGACTTAATTGAAGCGTGTTTTTGTAAATAAGTAATTAAAAGTAATAAATAACCTAACCTTAGGTTAAAATAAAATTATAACTGTGCATTATTTTAAACATCTAATGATCGGCTTATTGCAATGATGTAATATGAAAAAGAGATAGATAGGTTATAAGCACTCCAAAAGTGGCACACTAATACTGAGTCAATTGCACCAACTTGCCTCAGTTCCTCGTCGTAAATGGAAAGTGGAAACGTATAAACGTGTCTCAGCTGTCAGATTTGGTGGCCATTTTTAAATACGGAATTTTGTATACGATAACAACGTATCTACCTCTTTTTTACCGACTTCAAAAAAAAGGAAGATAGACTCAATTCGGTTGTATATTTTTTTAAGCCCCGACCGACGCAAAGAGAGGGGTGTTATAAATTTAACGTGTCTGTGTATCTGTGTATCTGTCTGTGGTATCGTAGCTCCCAAACGGATAGACCGACTTGAGTGCTGTTTTGTTTGTGTCCTAGATAATGTTATCCCGAGTGTTCTTAGCCATGTTTCATGTAAATCTCTTTAGCCGTTTTTGTGATAGGTATTGGACTTTGAAAGGAAAATGTCGGGGGTTTTTCAACTTTTCTAAGTAATTTTATGAAGTGGTACATTTGCTTGAATATCAGTATTAGTATTGCTGTTTATATATGCATTTCAAATCAATGTCCGACTAATTGCCAAAATGCGACAGAATTGCCCTGTCACCTGTCTCGTGTAATGTCCCGGAATTTCGATTATGATATATTCCTACAGATAATTTAGAATAAATCTTTTGGTCAAATCCCTTAATTAGTTAGGTTTTCAGAGCCGCGAGTTTCCATGCGCCGACATATGGACGACGGAATTTAGTACATGTAAGTAAGTAGTTTACGAGGAGGTATTGCATCGGCTCGGCTTTGATTACCTCCCCTAACACATGTTTTCTTTTTTAACCCATCTGTGTATCTGTGTCTGTCCGTGGCGTCGTAGCTCCTAAACGAATGGACTAATTTTAATGCGGTTTTTTTGTCCGAAAGCTCACGGGATCGAGATGGTTTTAAGCTACGTCTCAACAAAAGTTCAGCCGGTTTTGAGAAATACAATTTTGAAATGAAAATATCGGGGGTTTTTCAACTTTATGGCATTTTTAATTATTGTATTATGTAGGTACTAGCTTCTGCCCGCGACTCCTTCCGCGTGGAACTCGTTTATATCGTAGCTCCATAAAACTTTCGTTTGATGCCATTTCCCCCCCATAGGGGATGATTTCCGGGATAGAAACTATCCTATATAAACCCTATCCACTATCCTATATATCCTTCCCCGGGATTCAAACTATCTCCATACCAAATTTCATCTCAATCGTTTAAATAAACTTAAAAATAAACTAGTGGCTGAGGCCTAAGTACTACTTGTTGGACGCCTATTTTCGAGTGCCAGACTAAGCAATAAAAAGTTCTTGATGACAGGATAGCAACTGGTTCGTTAATTATAAATTGTAATAGTTTTTAAGCACCTAAGTATTAAGACATAATGACATGTAAAATATTTTTTATCAATAAATGATCGTATCGTATCGTTTCGGCGGTTTAAGGGGAAGAGGAAACAGACGGAGACACTTTCGCATTTATAATATTAGTATAAATGGTAGACGTTGTAGGTACTCACATTGTGCAGCTTGTAGTACAGGCCGCAGGCGTTGCAGACGGGCTCGCCGTTCTGGTTCCGCCGCCACAGCGTGGTGGTCGTCGTCTTGCAGTTGGCGCACGACGTGCCCGCGCGCCGCGCCGCGCTCTGCAGCGACTGGGGACAAGATGGCGCTGTCAGTTATAGACGCAGTCTAATACAGGAACAGGGTCAGTTATAGATGCAGTCTAATACAGGAACAGGTTCAGTTATAGATGCAGTCTAATACAGGAACAGGGTCATTTATAGATGCAGTCTAATACAGGAAGAGGTTCAGTTATAAATGCAGTCTAATACTAACAGGAACAGGGTCAGTTATAGATGCAGTCTAATACAGGAACAGGTTCAGTTATAGATACAGTCTAAGACCTACAGGAACAGGTTCAGCTATAGATGCAGTCTAATACAGGAACAGGTTCAGTTATAGATGCAGTCTAATATAGGAACAGGGTCAGGTTACAGTGTATGAGAATAATAGCTCATGGTGAGCTCAGCTAAATTCGCAAGTATAGAGGGACGGGGTCATACATTAGTGTAGTCTAATCTAGTAGCTATAAAATCTTAAGTATTTGGCACTGTAGTTTATTTGAAAACTGTTTTCGAGACTAGTTTGATCGGTATCAGTACTATTGATTGCGATACATTAAAATTGTATTACGACGTTGCATAGGAGCACAAACGCTTGAGCTACTTTCGAAAGTAAACTGTTTTACAAATATTTAGTTAGCCTTATGAACTACAAAAACACCGCAGTGGTAATAATTTACTCTGAGCACAGTCGACCGGCCACAGCCGCTGAGCTGACTCCGCAGTAATTTTATTACCACACGACACCCGCTTTTCTAGACACGATTTATTGGAGCAAACGTTCCATTACAGAAAATATGTAACCTGACACACGCAAATTTAGTACCCCATTAATGTTGGGTAAAACAATCAGCATAAAACATGACAGAATCGAGTCGCAAAACGACGCGACCGACAAAAAGTGAACAGTCGAACATCGATTCTAAAAAGCGAGGTAGCTATCGCCGGCTCTTACACCTGCCCATTACTACCCGTCAATCAAATAAAAAATATCCACGCCACCACGGCATGCGGTGGCCGTTTTATACAGTCCACAAAAGTGCCTCACTCAATTAAAAATGCATTCGTCCCAAACGGACACGAAAATAAAACGAGCACAATCCAACTCATAATAAATCCATTAATTTGTCATGTCATTTTATCGAACAAAAAGCATTGAGGTCGTAAAGCATCACGAGAACTATTCGAGACATCGCTTCTCGCGCCGTAAGTAGGGGCAAGTACAGTCACTGCTGGCCATAGAGCATTGTTGAGTCCAATTCTTTGCTTCAATAGGTACCTACCATAAGTTAGCTGGACATTCTCGACTGAACTACGCGAGATACCTATAGTTTCACTAACCATATAGCTATCGATTCGACAGCGCAGCACGCGTCTTGATTTTGCTACAAACACATAACATCGCGCGTGGCATATGAAAGATGTCGACTACTATCTATTGCAAATATTAGTCAAAATCTTTTACCATCGCTATGCACGAAATTTAAGATGTAATTACAAGTTTTATAAATATAAAAATACACTGAACAAGCAACATTGTCTGCGCAAAGTAGAGAAGACGCAGTCGAAACAACTTCATATTGGAATATCGAAATATTAAATGGCTCGCGTTAATATTCGCCGCGTCATGGCAGCTCCTTTGTGTCGGAATAAGATTAGAGCTCGCTATATTAGCCGACCCGACCACTGACACTTTTTTTCCCGACATTACGAGAGTAAATATAGTAGGTACATCCTACATGATTTAACTGGGGTTGTTAAAATAATTTTCGTTTTATTCGCTATGAAATCAGATAAAGTAGAAATTAGGTCTAGATTTTATGACTCAATTACCCGAAACCGATTTTATAATCTGGAGATAAGGTTTCTCATCAAGTTATAACGGGAGCGTGCATCATCCGGCCCAGGGGAGCCCAGTAAATCAGAGAGGGCCCTAAGCCGCTTACAGGAGTCAACCGGCGCGAGGGGTGGTTTTATTTCCGCGGAAAAACGGCTGTTTACTCGTAATTTTATGGGCGAATTACTTTCTCTCCTCAAACGCTGAAATGGCTGGAAAACTCGTAAATTTTATGACCAAGATTATTTTTTATTTGGGTCATTCGTTATTGGAGTCACGGGTGCGCAAGCGTCGTATACGATACGAACCCGAAATCCTCTACATCATCATCAGGGCATGCATCTAGATAAGGAATGCCGACTACTTATGCGTGCACTTGTCCTGCTACAGAAGAGGGTTATTCATTGATAACCCGTTTCACTGTCAACATCATTCCACGATCAATGTCGTGCAGACATAAAAAACCTATCAACTACAAAACACACCGACATAGATCTTATTCAAACAAATTCAGTGCATATTGTGACGTCGCTGTCAGTACTCTAATTTTCAGTGTTGTGTAAACTCAAAGCGCGGCGACAATATCAAGGGCCTGCTTTGTTGGCTAACAGGAACAAAAACAGGGCTTTGTTGTCAAGGACCGATGTTGGGATTATAATAGACACACGACCCTATAAAGTGGACAGTTTACGTGTCTGCAATGGACGGGAATCAGATAAATTGTCATCATTGTCAGGTACAAAGGAATTTTCTAAAATCATGTCATTGATGTCGCCGAAGGACGTAATTAGGTCGAAGTGGTATAACTTATTCCAGGATATTTTTAGACATAGTTTAGAGGATAGTTTTGACACTTAGTAGAGAGGTCTACTAATTGTCAAAACGTGATAGAACCAGACATAGGTGAAGGTTAAAATAAACAGCGACATTATATCAGCAAACCGTACCTATTAATCAATATCGGCTTATGTTTTACTCCCTCTTCAAGGAATTGTTCACAAATTTTACCAAGTGTACCTACTCAATGCATAATAATTTATTTACAAACTTTATCGGCACCGAACACACAAGCTGATTATCACGCGTCACTTAATACAAATTCGGCTAATTCAATAAAGCACCCACATTAAAAACATATTTCCATAAAGCCGGCCCTCCCCGCGATCCAATCAGCCTTATCTCCCCCGGCCCTCGGCAAACACCTCCTAATCTAATCAAATCACAGCCTCCGTCTTCCCTAATCTATCTACCTATCTACGCCTAAACATAAAATTATATTGCAAAAAGGGATGGTTACCGACATCCCCTCATATATTCGCAAACACAAGCAAAATTTAACCTACCCGGAAGCACCTCTCTATGCTACTACATAGCTACGAGACCGAGTATGGACGTATAGCTGGGAACACAGCCCTACCGTCACGCACACAACCACGCGACATCCACGTCGCCACGCACACCGCGTCGCCTATCAGCATATCTACGCCATCTAGATCCCACTACGAGAACCCCCAAGGGGGAGGCAATCCATTTACCAGAGCGATTTCTCCGTCCAAATTTGCCTCTTACTCGTTTAAGTTTAGAGATGACAATCGCACAGCAAACGCGCTGTTTTTAAAGGTTTACACGGCCCCTAGCAGTGAAAGCGCGGAATCGATGTAGCCTTTACCCCTCGCCCCGCACCAGTTTTTCCGGCACTCCGTCCTTATCTGGCCAGAGCGATTAGATAAAGAGAGATAGAGCGTGAAAATAAAGATTTTCATCGTGTTCACTCACACCACACTTATTTCAGGAACACGGCGATGTAGTGGTTCCGCGGTGTGTGTGTCATTTAGGTATAAAGGGGTTAGTTATTGCGGGAGGCTCTTCGAATAGAGCAAGGGTCGACTAAAACGTAGTGGCATCACTCGAATTCAAAGCAAGATATAAGAACAGTTATATTTCGTTTTATAACTATCTACAAGGTAGAATAAATCTGTTCAGAGCAGGAATGTGATAGTTCTCACATATATTAAAGCCGCGACAGACATAAACTGGTCCTCGTTTACTAAAAACAAAAGGCACCTAAAATGCCTGTATCGGCGGTTGTCGATCGACGCTCAACTTTATCACCGGCCGGTGTAATGTTGGAGCGATCATAAAAACAAAAGAGAGGCTCGTAATTTTTCAGTTTCCACGGAAGATGCACCGCGCCCCTCCCCCGCGCGGAAGCCATGTTGGGAAATTCGCTTAACGATTTATTTGTGCCGGTTGTAGCCAACGGCTGCGTACTAACCGTATCAAAGAAACAAGATCAACCTTTTTGGTATCGGAATTTCGAGCAGCTAAAAAGCCAGTGGCTTTCGGACCTCACTTTGTATGCGATTTAGATATGATAAAGCAGCGATCTCAGGTCAACGGCTAGTTGGACTGCGAATTGGACATCGAATCATGAAACGTCAACTCTGACAGCAATAAGAAAGTCGGTATTGTCCGTTCGATTTCGGTTCATGGGCCGTCGAATTTTATAAATCCGTTAGGATAACAAAGCGTGGCGGTTGCCCAATAGGAGCTATCGAGCGATACCAATCGACGGCGCGATTGACACATCAAACCGCCGGCCGCTCGTACGAGATTACCATCGACGTACATTCGACTCGTAATCAACACGCCGACGTCACGCCGAACCACCGACCAGACTCCTGAGGAATTTGGGGAATGTTTCAATTTAGAATGTTCTCTTCTGAATAGCGCTAGAGGTCATTGACACTATGCAAGGACATCGACTGTCTTATTCTTCCCCGAATGGTTTTTTAGCTCTGTTTAATATACCAACCCAATATATAACCTACCTAATGTTATACGTGACGTGCTATTTGTGATTTATACTTTATATTCAAAAATGTGTTCTCGCAAAATAGCTACATTTTTGTGTGTGAAACCGTTCAGCGAATAAATTAAGTCAACTCATACATTCGTTTAAAGGTAAAGAAATCGGTACAATATACGTATGCATCACTATTCTATTGTCACGTGTAGATAAAGTGGATTTATAAATGCAATAAAACTGAATAAAAAATCAATAATGCGACTACATAGTAATTAGTTCGCTAGGACGTTGATGGATGGAGCCACTGGTATCGTGTCGCGATACGGACCACAGTTAAACTATCATTAGTACCTTGACTTTATTGAATCAATTACTCTGGTTATCTAGTCTTTGAGTGCAGTTTCTCCTGCGACGATAAATGGAGTACCTACATCAGTGCGGAATGCAGTTCTAGTAAATGATCAGTGTAAGGCAGCTTTCCCGCCAGAGTTACGCTGCGTTGCTAAGGATGTCTAATATCCCCAATCAGGTAAGTTTATTTTAACATGGACTTAGCTTAGTTTTAGTCGAAACGGGAAAACGAAACTATGTATTTAGCTGTTGTTGCGAAGTGGGTCGCATCTTCATGACATAATATATCTTATCCGACCCGCTACACTGCTTAGCTTGGTGGAAACTGTCTCATACTTGGGCAGTAGAGACTGCGGCCAGAGTGCTTTAGTACCAAGATGTGCGAGGAAGCTATGCGGTGCCCAAGGGCGCGACGATTTTCATTATTGTACCCAGCCAGGATACTGTTTATAAAGCTCTATACTGTGTGAACAACCTCGCGGAATAACTCAAGCGGTGTTTGTTATTACTTAAATGCATCATAAATTCAGTTATATTCAAATAACTGCTTATTATAATGAACAGTTAGGAGTATTTATGCAGTTTTTTTATTATTAGAAACTTCCCGTATTGTAATGAGCACGACTGATTGGCAATTAATTTTCATGGTTTGCGAAAGTATTTTATGCTTTCTCATTATAAAGAAAATATTAGGTACCTATATACCTATTCACTTAACTGGAAATTGCCGACGTGTTTAAGCCCCAGTAGGTGCAAAGGTTTTGTACTGAGGACCAAGTGCAAAAGTTTTGAATCATGTTTTGTATAGGTAGTCAAATAGAGTTTGGTTTGCCTCTTTTATTGATTTGACACATTTATTATGTGTTCATTAGTAGTACTTTAAACAAGTTTTTTTCTAATGACTGTTCTTCTAAGTAAAGAAAGCAAATTTTAAATGTTATAACACTTATAACTTATAACCGATTACTAATATCAAGTTAGGTACACATATTAAATGGGAGATGGTAATGCACTCAGAGGAAGAACCAGACTTTAACAATGTGCCTATTTCTGGCTAAATAGGTGCCGCGCCCCGTGAAACGCATCCTTATTAAAAAAACTCGGTCTAATAGATAGTTTTCATACAGAAGCGAAATCATTGTTTTTTTAAATATTAGAATCAAAAATAATAGTTAACATATGGACCAAAGGATCTATTTTAACTCCATATATATAAAATCGGGAATGGTCAATAACGGTATCTTTGGTTCCTCGAGATCCGAGACTACGGTATGACTTCGGTACCTATGTAACATTGATTTTTGAATATCATGCAAATAATTACCGTTCCAAATAATGATGGTGACACCAAATACAATAATCAATAATGTTGAATTGTCTCGAAAAAGGATTACAAATATAGTCGAATGGAGACAAAAGTAATACAAGACAGTAAATTTATAAACAAGAAGTTCTAAGTGTCCAAAGATTACAGTCCACAACACTATTGTGTAGGTACCTACATACCTTCGTACTAAACAGGGCTAGGTAGTAGGTACCTATTGGGGAAATGTAGTAAGTCAAACAACACTAACTATTTTCTTTGCGCACGATATTGCAGATAAGTGTAACGCTACCTGCGCAGAGGGTGATCGATGACGGCGAGCGCAGGCGCATGCATCATCGCTGTCATCGCCAGGACAAGGCCTTAAGTAGGGGTAAAACAACCTTTAATGACACACAAGTTAGGTACTACTCAGTTATACAAAATAGTAATGGTGGGTAGCAAAAGTTTTCCGGGGTTGTTGCCGCTAACTTCACACCTGTAAGGTTGATTGGGATGCGGGACCTTCGTCACGGGGTGAGTTTACCATTAGGTAGTAGGTACCTACCTAAGATGTGATTTTCTATGAGTAAATAAGTTTTGTATAGAGATCTTTCAGTCACTGTTTCCGATAAAGATCTTTAATTATTATATGTAAATTTCGATCAAAGTGGAGAATTTTAAAATTATTCTCCACGAGCGGGATAATTTTTAAATTTTCCACTTTGATCGAAATTTAGAATTTCGTTAGCGGACGTTTCTGCTTAGTAAACATTTATTGTTATTATAGGTAAATTAATCACTGCTAAGCTACGCTCGTAGCGCTACGCCGTAGCCCGTAGCGGCTTCATCTCCGTATGTAGCAACAATCGTCCGTAGCCCTCTGACGCATGTGAGTCGTCATTACTCATTAGCGCCGAATGAATTTGCCAAATATTCGTTTCTTTTTCCTTGTGATATCGATATTAAAATCATTGCATCATTTAAAAAAACGCCGCAACGCGTTGAAATCTATAAAGCACGTTTTATGGGTTGCGTTTTTGGTTAAGAAAAAATATAACTCGGGTTGACAATAAAGTACGTGATAAACGCACGCATAAAATGTATCCACAGGATAAATAAACAACAGCCTACATTATAAGGGTTGAAACTCGCCCGCCGCAGCCCCGAGCCATGTACGTTTAAATTGTGGCGTTGTCTCAAGTTTTTTCCTCGACAGGTGCATGGATTACTCGGCTATGTCCCTACAATTTACGGAAAAAGGCCCCCTAAATAACACAAACGAGGCGTGAGTTCGGTAAAATTATAAAGTAACTTAAAATTATGACCCGAGGGCGACTAAACGTTGGTAATTCTGTCTCGAATCGCTTCTTATAACGTGTGAATTTGCATTGAATGGCAACACGGCTACAGGACACAGGCTATGCTATTCACGATCTACTCAACTGACCACTCGCATCTAGTATATCTCGATCCTGAGGTCCGTAAAAACTTTGCTAATGGGAGGTCAGACTTATGCTGGTTTGGTTTGAGGCGAGTTATCGGTAAACGTGTTCATTTCAATACCAGTCCGCTGGCCGTCCCCGGGTGCTGTGTCGGTTGTCACGTGATATGTTGTGCTTATTATATCACTTATGCATGGACACTGTGCCCGTTGGGACGGTAATTGGAATTCCTGAATATCCGGAATTGTTTACTAGTATACCGTGATTGCATATTTTTAACATGACGTTTTATTCTGAACTAGCTCAACGTGAAGAGTCAAAACGTGTCTGTGAGTAAAGCCAACCTTATCGATCTGAAGGCCCGTAGGATCCGGTGTTCAAATCATCATCGTCCCCTCCTAGCATAATCCCGGTTGTGCCCTAAAGGAGCCCGGGGTCCGCTTTGACATTAAATCCCATTCGGTGTTCAAATGTAGGTAAGTTATCGAATAAGTAGTCAAGCCGGTTGATAACCTAGTTTTTCAACCATTTAAGATTTTAATTAAATGAAGTCTTACTAAGTCTTTCTTCCAATGATCATCTTAGGTTCATAGACAGTGGGTTGCTGGTGCTATTATTATGACACCGAAAACGCATTGAACAATTAATCACATACAACAGGTGCATGAAACAGTGCAAGTGAATGGTTCCACAGTAAAGCTGCGCTGCGCGGGAGTGGAAGTCGTAAATACTGACAGCTGCCGATACACTTCATATGCGGAGACATTCGTTAATCCAACAATTATTGTAACTACTTATAGTCGTTTTCAATTAATTGATGCAAACGTTAGGTCGCTTTACGAGATATAAATTATCTCTACTTTGTACGAAGATTTTTTTATTCAATAAGCTTGATGTTTCATAATGAATTACGATAGGTTACATTGTTGACTGTAATAACGAATACTATTCGTTCCTAACCTATACTTATTATTAACCTATACTTATACTATTAGTAATATTTAGCTATAAGCCAGGAAAGAAAAGTATTCTCCTATCTTTTCTTTCTTGGCATATAACTAAATAACGCTTGATTGATTGATTGATTGAACCTTGAGTACGTACTTTGTAACTCGTCAAAATTATTAACCAAACAGCCCATTGTAACCACTGGTTACAATGGGCTGTTTGGTTAATATTTTTTTCCGATTTACAAAGTACCTACGAGAATACTTTTCTTTCCTGCCCTATTAACCAGTCACACATAGGTTTTTTTTTCAATTGCAATCATTCATGGAAGTAGTAAAGTACCATAAACTTGATTCAAGCATTTTAAGACCGGACTTTTTCAAAGGGATCAAGTGAGCGATTTGTATAGCCTGTTTTTCAGTTTTATGCACATCAAAAATCAGGTTTTCTTCGGCCTCTACAAGTAACGTATTATTAGGTATATAATCATTTACAAAAAAAAATTGTAAAGTGGCTACCTTCACGCAGTTCTTTGAACTAACTTTTTATAACCCTATGCTTACGCCTCACCTCAGTTTACCTGATCACAGAACCATCGCGAGTCATGCACGTTCCATGTTCTCACGGCAAATCATATATGCTTAACCGTCAAAATAATTAATAAACACGTTGCCGTTTGAATTATTGGCCGAATGCAGGAGTGCGAAATTGCAAATGCGCCGATACATAGTGATGGGCTCGGCGACCCCGCGGCCCCGGGTCGCGGGTCAGTTTAGCACCGCGTCATATTTATAATTACTGCACGCACGCTCCGCGCAGCTCTCCCGCGCTGCTTGCGCGGCGCGCGTCAATAAATCAAAATTTTAAATCACCGGTGGGCGTACCGGCGCGCTCGGCCAACGCCGAATAAAATGAATTAAAAATAAAATAACGCGAGGGGGCCGTGCGCGCCCTGAGAAAATTTAAAGATATTTCGCTTTAGTTTTTTTAATTAATACCTTGTTAAAATTTAATATTGAGAGCGCATGCGTTATTACAATGGGTGTGCGCGAGATTTTTAACTCGCTTTCGGTAACTTATTGAAGCTTCGCGAGCCGTTTAATTGGATCATTTTTTTAACGAGAAATGATAAGCGTCGATGAAGGGTGAGACAAGATCATTAAACGGGGTTCTCGTTCTTGCAAATTAATAGCGCGGGGTAATATGAGGTTGGTGGCACGGTGGTTTAATGAGACTGGGAGCTCTTCGTGGTGGAATGTGAGTGTTGCCTCGGCGGGCCGGAGTCGGGCTGTCTAGTCGCGCTCACACAGACAAGCATTAAACTATCATGTCACGTCAAGCTGCCGGGTTCGTGGCTCGTCAAGTCGTCACAGTGTGCCCGTCCGTTTTTATGGTTTATTTATCTTGACCGATGTATGTTATTAATTTGATTCACTTGATTTTTTATTACCTTTACTGTTGCCTCATAAAACGTATGGTATGACTTAAAAAAAACAATTTTCATCCGAAACCGATAAGTGACAATAAGCAGTGATAATTAATAGGAGGAGGTGCTTAAATAAATACCTACTTAAATAATTAAAAGATTATTGTAAGACAAGTACTTGACAATAGTATTTTATGCAACTGTTGTATATGAAGGGCCTTAAAACGCGAGTGCCGTGGGTTGCGATGCGAGCCTAAAGACGCCACGAGCGTTTTTAGACCAGTTATACACCCGTTGCATACAATACTTTTTCTACGAAGAATTTTAAATAAATTGCGTTATTTAGACTTTTTAAGCAGCAACTTTTCTATTCGTTCTTTTGCTAATCACGCAATTTCTTCAGAAGTGTATCGTCCTTTGACCATTTTAAAAATAACGTAGTAAGTACCTACGTTCTTTTTAAAATGGTCACTTTTTTGTCTTCACAAACACGAATAAAATCTTAATAGTTTAGGAGTTATATTTTATCATATTTCGTCTTTTCATTTCGAACTGTATTTTGGTGGGAAATCAGAAATATGATACCTCTTGTTTATGGTTTGTTTTGTTTTGAATTTGTTTGCACTTGCCATCCGAACCAAATCGAATCCGCAGCCGTACCGAATCCGAGCTGTTTATTTTTATAAATAATACCAAGAATTTATAAAACATGTAAATTAACAAACAATAGATAATGATTTATTATTATTTTAGTAAATAATTTATAATAACAAATGTTAAATCGTAAATAAAAACTTATTATTTCAAAAAATTGGTTTATGAAGTTGGTACCAGCTACAGCGGCCGATTAAAAAAAAGTTACATGATTTGACATCGTGGTAAACAGTGCTTTTATGAAAAATCCTTCCATAGAAGTACGCTAAACAGTGCGCCAAGCATAGAGTTTTTCGACGACTTATTATTGGTGTTATTGTATTTGAACTAAAGCCTATATGCCATAACCAAGTAGGAAAACTTTTTTTTTTAGAACGCTGTTAGCAGTTAGTAGCGAGGCGAAATTGTTGGTAAGTAAGGTAGGTACTATATTTTTTATTGTTACCGAAAACAAAAGGTAAATCAAGTATAACCTAACCTTTTTCACATCGCTAGACGTCAAAGAACACCGACATAGAATTGAAATTACTTAGCGAAAATTGTATTTTTTCATCCGCTACCAAAGGTCACGTACCCCGCGGGCGAGTACTGTCGGACAGTAGTCGGCCGCACTCGCCTGACAGCTCGTCAAATTCAAGCTGTACTGGATTGGTATTCACAACGCTTACTGACAAGCTACATGGTATCCAGTGTATCTCTGATGTCGGATTACGCGTACCTGATGTTAAGATTGTAAGGGTCAAGAAACACTAGAGGTAAGCGTTGAGGCGAGTCGAGATAGGTTGTAAATAGCAAGGCTGGGCTGGTATTCACAACGCTGTGGGCCACTTGCCAACCAGTATAAGATTATCGTCCGATTACCTACAGCTACGAAACTTGGGTTCAAATTAGAATGAGCATAAGTTTTGAGGCGAACAGGGACAGATTGTGAATGGCATATAGATGTACGCTTCTAATTCCCTTCATCACGCCGACGTTTATTGCCTATTTATTTTAGATAAATTATTGTTTAATGGTTTGACTCGAAAGGCCATGGATATTAGAATACACCTGAATAGTTTGAATGCATGTACAAGATAACATAGGGTATAACATACATGTTAGGTCAGTATCTGTACCTACGGCTCTGCGCCAACGCAGGACTATTAGGAATAGGAACATTATAAAAAATCTGAATCTCGAAGAAACGTTAGTTCACCAAAATAGCAGTTAAACTAGATGGTACTACATAAGTATAGGTTTGCTATTGAGGAATAACTTTTATTACATTAATATTTCGTAATTCTCTGGTTACGAAAAGGAAAAGAGCAATTTTTCTTAACCCTTTGACTATTTGACAACTTTGTCAATATATTTAAATTTGATCCTTAAATCAGTCAGAATACAATCGTTTTTATTAGGGTTCCATAGTCAACAAGGAACCCTTATAGTTTCGCCATGTCCGTCTGTCCGTCCGTCTTCGGCTTAGCTCAGTAACCATTACTACTAAAAAACTGTAATTCGGCATGGGTATATAAGTCAATTACGCCGACAAAACGGAAGAATAAAATATTGAAAAAAGAATGAAGAGTGTGTAAAGAAAGAACTATCCATTTCTTATTAGTTTTTTTCTTTTGCTTGCATGCATAAACATACCATGAACAGTTTTTTGAATGGACATTTAATTCAATTTCTTATCCTGGTACATGAGTTATTCGTCATATATCAAGGAAGACAGGTGGCCAGTGTCATTTAATTCCAAATTCAAAAAGTTTGTAACGAACTTGTGACATTTATAGTCCCACTAATGGCCGCTAACATTACTTGTGTTGGACGTGGTTTAGAATAGGACAGGTGCGCGGGTCGCCTAAGGTGGATGGCATTTTGGTTTGCGACCGTTTGCTATAATGCCGTAAATGCCGAGTTACAACCAATATTATTGACTAAAACTAACATTACTTTTAATTAAGAGCCAGCTGCCTTCGTAAGGCATGTTTACGGGTGGAACTTGTGACAAAATCCCAGCAAATTATCAATATAGGGTACGTATAACGACGACTGACCGACTAGTAAAATTTAATTATCAGAATGGGTTATTATTCCAAGAATGAACCTATAGCGAGGAATTGCATAATTTAAGTTAATCATGTACATAATCCGTAACGAACGGATTATCTTTCTTGCGGCATATATAATGTTAAGCATCTTTGGTTTACTATGATTACAACCGTATAATTAAGTAGAACTAAATTCGCGCTTCAAAACGCGCAGTAAAAATAAATATTCACCCCAGTACAGGCAGTTAGAACCATTAAGTAAACAGCGTCTAAAAAACTATACAATAAATTAATTTACAAACAAATTAAAACCATTTTAACACCAACCTAAAAGGAATGTTAGCTTTGCATCACAAGTGTATATATGAAGTACCTACCTTTACTTAACCCGGCGTAAGTTCTGGGCAAAAAAGTTAATATATAAGAGGAGGAGCGCTATAACCCGGCAATTAATTACTGCCAACCTCTACCAGCCCTAAGTGACCGTGAAATGACATTCAACATGAAAAGCCAATACCTTTTTACACTATTTCACTACAGTTTAACTGTTTTTGCAACGCGTGTTCGACAAATAACTGCCTCATTTCAATTAATGAGCAAGTTCATTAGCTTTCATTTAGTTCACTATTTTCTTTCATACCTTTTAAGCTTAACAGACGGGGTGTCGTATAATTTGCATGCATATATAGCTAGTCTAGCCGCCGCCGTAACAACTATAGACCGTGTGAACCGCGGAATACATCAGAATGAATTAAACCATAATTATGATTGACTTATTGTAATTTACTCACGATCGGGCTAGATCAATTTATAACATCATTTACCTATGCAGATTAATTATTACGCTGTATACAGAACAAAAGGATGTTTAATAGCAATTAGCGATTAGTAAAAAACAGCCAGAATGTCGATAAACAAGGGTGGCCCCTCATTTAACAATACGGATTAATTATCGGCCAAAATCGACGAGTCAAATATACCTGTCACCGTGTAGAACGTCGTCCCAATTTATTTGGCCCCCGAACAATGGTTAAAGCGGTAAACACAATGGGAAACCGCGCAAAACGACCAAAAGGCAACTGCCGTACAGCGAGACGTATTATGCTCTTAACAAATTCAATAAAATATAATACGTATCCAATCGGAAACCTTTTTTATTATTTATATATAATTAGTGATAGGACAAATCTATGCGTATGCTGCACGAAATGACGCGAAGTGAAGTGGGATGGGTTAAATTTTGATTTTGACTATTTACGACGATTTCCCTAGTTGATTTTGCAGCGCAATTTCCAAATTTTAGGTTTTTAATCGTTCTCGATGTTTTCTCATTAACAATGGACAAGATTTTGGTAAGTAGGTAGGTAGGTATTTACTTACCTACGGAATTTAGCAATTTGATCTCAACAGTAATTTTATGTCTCTCACCAGTAAGAGACATTCATATTTGAGAAAATCTTTGAGAATATAAGGCAGTGCCATTGTTTTTGGCGACTCATAGTATGTAAATTGGCAGGGCTGAAACATGCGAAAGGGTGCAGCGCACGCGCGTGCGGTGACGCGCAGACCACCGGGCCGCGGTGTCAGCCCTGATTCACGGCCGTATACTTAGGGTTGTCACACTTTCTCAATATACACTTATTTTTAACAAATTGGTAACTTAAGTCCTCTCAAATAAAAAAGCTATATCGAGTTTTAATTATACATAGGTGTCATATAAAACTATAATATATAGAAAACAGTACCGAATCCAAATCCAATACAGTAGGGCTAACTGTTAATATTATTGATTTCATATATAAGTATAGGAAGGGCATTCATTTCAATATGTGTTTGTAACAAGCATTGTAATGCTACATTGTAGCAGCCCTGCACGAAGTGGCGGCAGCGACAAGCGTAGCATTGTTAGGCGGAGGCCGCCCTGAGCCCTGAATAAATACATTCATATTGCCGCTCTAAATATCTTCAATCGATTCCCTTCGGCTTCTCAAATGCCGACCATCGCAAAAAAACTGTATGATCAATATGAAGCCGATACAGTAAAAACGTAATATTGTTTCATAAATACAAAGTGCGTCGACGATTTAAATGATAAACCGAACTTGAGAATGGCTAGCAAGAAGGTACCTAATTGCAAAACAATTGCCTTCATACCGGTAATGCGAATGCTTCACACAGCCGTCAGGATGCTCGCCGCCTGCCGGGGAAGGTGTTTACGAAAGATTTAGATTGTTACCATTAACAACTTACTCCTCCGACCTCCCGGGTTTTAATCGCACAAAATCTGCCGTCGCGTCGCATTCAGCGCGCCGAAATGTGCAGAAAATGGAAAAAACATGGCGCTAAACCGCGAAACTGTATGTATTTAAACGCCGAATTCGAGATTCCGATTCCCAAAAAAGCGGCCAGCATTCGGTCATTTAAATTTTTCCAAAACGTGAACACAATGGAACAGATACAGAAAGTTGGTTATTTTTTGTTCTATTTTTAATTTCAAAATATAAAAAGGAATTCGTTTCGGCAAGGCCTGTCACATCATTCCAGCGCGGCTAAGTGACGGCGGACGCACGTCAGTCCCCTGGATATGTTTTATTTTCATACGAATCGAACTGACTCGCCGTGTTTTTTGTTATCATAGTTGATGTAACCGAGTCTCGTATATGATTGCTTTTATAATCGTTTATCGCTCGATGGAAGCTTAATAGAACTGGGCATAATTTATAGCGTTGCTCAGCTGTTTAGGTACATCCATCGTAATAATTTAGTACAAACCGCCTACACTTGGGTATAGCCATTTATTAAAAAGTTTTAGTTGAAATGCCTCCGCCTAAAGAGAAACCTCTTTCAATTGTCTTGTATTCAATTCAGTGCGTGTTCTCGACTAGCGGCATCAGGCATCAATAATAAGAAGTCAGCAGTATAAACTGCGTTGATATTGATTTTATATCAGCAAGATCGGTTGGTTTAGCACAATCCACAATATTATAGTAGTAGTTGCACAATAAGGGCCATCGCACACCGGCAGGGCGACGTCCACGTCTGCCACGATTGACGTCCGTCCACATGACGCTAAGAGGTCTATTGTATACGAAACGCTCGTTACGGCGGCCCAACCGGTCTTTAACACGATCGTACAATGTGATCACTCTATACATAGCCGTTCATCTTCCAGGGAATATAGCTCGGTGTTAGAGACATTATAGCTGACTGTTTTTGTTAGCCATTAATTTTACCGAACATAATATTAACACCATTAACAAATCGGTTAGGCTGTTTAACAATGACGGACAAAGAGCAGTGTTAACGTGGGCGTTTGCATATTTAGCGCAGTGTTATGTTAATGCTAGGCTCATTATGGTTCAGGTGGCCCGTGGGGATAAGGCTATCGCACCGATGCGTGATCTTGAGATTCGTGCGATTCTGCGGGTATAATCGGATGTCAATTACGCATTGATCGGATGCGATCGCGTCGCATACATATGTATGTATGCAGCGACCTGCGTGTCAATTGTGCAGGACAAACTTCGGACGTTTACCCAGATTGAGCACGCTACTTATTATGCCCTTTCTTTTGGGCATTCTCACGTATAACAAGCGTCGGCCGATGAATATGTATTTTAGATACGATTAACTCCAACTGTTTCGTTTTACATCGAATTAATAAGGCGCATTTTTTTAGTTTCAAGCAATTTGCAAACAACGCCTTTTATTTGGTTTGTATATGATTTTATCTTAACTTACTGTGATAAGTTTACAATATAAGGTTAAGATTTCCATAGAAACAAAACACAACCGTGAAAATTGGAACGATTCATTTTCTTATAACCGGCTTGTATTAGTATTTGGTATACCTAATGATATATATTATGGTTATCAGAACGAGAATTAATGAAAAATATGCTACAATGTAGAGCCAAATTTTGTACGAAATATTGTATTTATAAAATTAGAATATTCAAAGTCAGCAATAAACAAATTTTACTACAAGCAAGTGCAGTTAAATCCAAGTCTCTGTATTCACAATTGGACTCCAGTTAGACGTCGATAGGAAACGAATCCAACTGGAGTGCACGTAGCTGTTAGATTTAGCGAGTGAGGACGCGGAAGTGCCGGGTCGGCGCCGCGTGGGCGATAACACACGCTGACAAAATGCTGCTAACTTAACCACGTTAGCCTGCCTGAATACCGTTGGAATAGCCTCTGGGGAATTACATTCTGCAATGATCTTGTGGATTTTGATGTTAAAGCTAAGTACAACACATGCGGGACAGCCGTAACATTCATCTTACTCAAAAATACGAGTGTGTAATGGCATGAAGTATCGATTGGAAACTCAAAATAATATGAGCCCTTGAAATGCTTTATGACAGCTCGTGATGTGTTGACCATAAGTGCGAAGTGAAAAGCTGCGATGCCACAGGCAGTCGGTCAAATTTAGCTTATCAAAGTGCAAGAAAGACTCAGTCACTTCAGTCAATGTGGTAAAATTTGGGATACAGTGTCACCTGGCCTGGGTCCTAGATAGACGTATAGAAAGGCTTGTCTATCGTTTTATTTTCTGTTGATTTCCTGATCAACCAGTTTAAAAAACCGTTCAAGTCCTCGAGTGAGCTTCCTCGGCGCAATGAGCTCTTGTTAACTAATCGCCTCGCACGCAGCGGCGGGTTATTTATCGGTAGCCCAGACGTCCTCCCTGATTTAAAGCCTCAAATTGCACGCTGCAGCCCGCTCTCGATTTAAGTTCGTGTACAATCAACACTTCTATATTTTATGTCTGCGTGCTATGGTGAAGTTATTAACTGACTAGAAAGATGTGGAGCTCTGCTTTGTAAGTGTGTCTGCATAGTTTGTGTTTATGGTTAAACTATGCTATTTACATTTCGTAGTCTTGAACGAATTTTGTTATTACCTAATCTGAGTCATCAGTGTATCTTAAAATACCGGACGCGTTAGCTTGGACGCATAACCTACGAAAACACCACGCGGGGTTTGCTAGCGGGAATTTAATATGATAATGTTGAAAAACGTCAACTTTATATATATGTCTGTAAGAATATCTCATGAGACAGTATTAGGATGTTTTCATAATCGGATAAATAAATTTACAGTCTCAATCCTCACGCCAAATTAAAAGCATTTTTAAAACTGACAGAGCAATCAACCGCGGATTTTTTGCCCTTTTTCGCCCGGATCGAACTTAGCAATTAAAAGCATTAAGCAACCGAATGTTTGAGAGCACTACCGTATTACGTTATAATCCGGGCTGAATCGAGATTCCGACTGACGTGCGATAAGTGGTCGCTCGGCTACCGAGTGATAACGCAACACGACCAAAAGTCGATCTAATAAATAATGCGATGCGCCCGAGTCTATCCACTTCCTCACAATTAACATAGCAGGAAGCCCGGACTGTCATTAACCCGTCAGCGCTCCCAACTGCACCGAAAAGCATTACACGAATCACGGTACTCACCGCCAATATAATTAGGACTCGAATGCTTTATAAATACAAATAAATAAAAGGAGCGGTGCGAGGTGGCAGCCAGCAATTACCGAGGCGTTCGGGCAACGCGGAGCGCTCAAATTGTCGGTTGCCTGTCTCCCTGACTAATGACGCCACAATGCCAACCGTATCATAAGCATATTTAATCAGCTAGCTTCAATATTTGATATCGGTAACATATGCCGCGAGCTTGCATAATTTGTTATTCAATGGCTTTTCTTTGCTCCCTCTTTCGTGCGAGTGGGTTACGTTTTAACGAAGGCTGCGTTGTCACTATACATGTTACCGACGTTCTTCATAATGTGGAGTTTACTCGGATTGCTCGTTGCTGATTCCATTGAATCACGGCAATAATTGACTTCAGAATTAGTCCCTATGTCGTGTGTAGGTATGTATCTATTATTATGCGTAAGACGCAGGATACAGAAACTATAACTAAAATTCAATACTGAACCAAATGCTACCTCACCTACTCGTTAAACTAAACCATCGAGCACAGTTTCGACAGTTGACATACCAATTTGACGGTGTACGGCTAAGCCCGGTGCTCTCGAGCACGCATCGCAATCGATTCTCCTCGGCGCGTGAAATCGACCGCTCGCGATCGATAGCTGATTCGATTACCGCCCTATACTATTCTATTAACTATTCGAGTATCACACGGTGATTAGGTAAGCTAATAAAGGTGATTTTAACGCTGCTCAATTTTTTGTTGCTCTATTGTGCTTAAGTATTACAAGGTGGTAGGTACATCGTAGTACCTACTATACGTAACTCTGTTAAACATTCTACCCTTTTTTAAAATACCTTTGCCAGGTGGATACCTATGTTAGGTGTATTAGACCACTACTTTAAACTTCCAAATTTTTACCGATTCTAAACACGCGCGCCATTTCACTTGTAAATATATATTCCACTTGAACACTAAAGATCTGCGCTACGAAAACACTCGTTATCAATAAATAAACTATCAATAGATGCAATCTAACAGACAAAAAACGGTTAACATCGCACTCGAATGCAGTTCCGAGAACATAAAGAAACATCGGGCCATATTTTAACAAGTAAATAAAACAAGTTCTTTGCACTCCATCATTAGAATTTATGAAGTCCGTGGTTGCCCGTTTCCTTGTTATTAATATGGACATTAATGCTGTCCCAATATCCTCCCGTAAATGTCACCGTGGCGCCTAGCCAGGTAGACCACCGAACTATAAAAACACCAACACAAAACATTCAATTCTCTATACGATGACTCAGAAAAAAAACATTTAAAATTTATAACACCTCCCGCTACCCGGCCACTGGTATAAAAATGCTGGGAATTGTAATTTTTCTTACAAAATTTAGTGATATGTCAAACCTGTTCGACGTGGCAAATAAAAACGCACGAGACGAGGGTGAAAAAAATAAACTAAAGACTTCGGGTTATTGCTAAAACAAGGGAAGGTTACCGTATCAATCAAGGCGTTGACAAAAGTATTTTTTTTGTTTGGCCTGGCCGTGGGATGAAAAAAGGTACGGTGTTTATGGAAATGCTATAAAAGAGGCTCGAGTGGCTCCAGCGCATACCCCACCGACAGCTTCACAATAGATAATTACAGAATCTAACTATAAAATGTTGATACGTGTATTTTCTCAAATGTAATTTCATATGTAAAAATCAGCGCATATGCAAGTTCAGTGATCTGAAACTTAAACGTTGATCCGGACCAGGCATTGATGTAACTTATCATTAACAACATTCCACATTCGTAACATTCCAATGACATTGTTTTGAAATTAAAACCAGGCTTGAAAACACATTGAAACGTGACTACGATGCGAACGACGAACTAAAATATACCTCCAGTAGGGCCCCAACTTTCGTACCTATTGTTTCACGGGTTATGAGTCTAGTAGAAACTAGCATAGATACTCGATATCCTACCGAGATTATTCCCAGGCGAACGTCCTCCATCGGACAGCAGCCCGCGTTGCACGGTCAGGTAAGCAAGTGCGAGAATGGTAAAAATGCGCGCGCGCCCCGCCGAGCTAGCCGCGTGTCACTCACCGTGCGGGGTGGCCGCGCCGCGGGAAAAAACCAACGTCATAATTCTAAAAACAAAAACAAACGCACCCATCATCGTTTAGAATTATTTTATTTGTAACCAACGGTTTTTGTTCAACGTTAGTTTAGCAAATTTTTTTCTTCAGATTAATTTACAATATTCATCACGACTTAGCCCGTGACAGTCGTGACGATAATCAATGAGGACAATAGTAGTTACTCATATCGATCATAGTAGAAACTATACGAAATCAACACATCAAACCAACTGATCATACTCACTGGAAACTGGTCATAATCCATAACAGTGACCGCAAAACGTGCGTACGAACCGCCCCGCTAAGTCAACTGACATGATATGAGTCACTTAGCACTTTGTGCTAATAAAAACCCAATATTGTCTCTGATATATCTTTTTGTGTATGCCGTAAGAGTACATATACATAATATTTTCACACGTTTATTTTGTTCGCCCAAAAGAGGCCGATCTGAATAAATTAAGCGTCTTCAGTACCTATCAACAATTTTGTTTCGTGTCCTAATATTAGTAGTTTGCAAGCGAATACTGTTCATAAAAATGTCTGAACACCGACTCCATTTTTTTAAAAATTGTTAAAGAGGTTTACTATAGTTTACTTTTGTCAAATCTTTAGCTCTAGGCTTAGTTTATTACGTGTCTTGCGTATAATCAGTTAATTAAAATAATTCTGTTAAAATAAAATATCCTGTAGATATGAAAGCGAAAGAATAAACCTTTTTTTTATAGTCTGTTTTTTTAATTGCCTGTGCGAAGGATGCATTTTTTCGGAATCTTACGGAATTCTCGATCACCAAACAGATTTTAAATTAAAATTATAACGCTCAGTCTATGACTTTGACCACACATACGAACAGAATTTATTCGACGGCGAGCGGTGATCGATGACCGTCGAGGCTTGTCCCGGCCACCGAGACAACACGCTCAACCGAATACAGTTCCCAAATTTAAAATAAATACCATGTTCCTAATTCAAATTTTATTTAATTACTCACTGCACTTTTTACTTTGTTTTGACAAAACCAGCCAGTACATTTCGAAACGAAATATGAAAAAGGCTGCAACATGAGTGCTATAAGTAATAAACGATGTTCTGAAAACTGGAAATCTAAATATGCTCGACACAAAGATTATTACAAGCGATATATTATAATCAACAACCGTTTAACAAAACTCTAAGACCAGTAGCTAGAACAGAACGATCGTGTAAAATATAAACTTATCGCGCATAAAATAGACAGTAAAATTCATAGCAATGAATTAATGACATCATAACGATTATAAATCAGGCAGACAGTGTGGGACCGACTTGCGTCAACGTTTAAGGCTACAGAATTCTTATTGTAATAATTTATTTGGCACTAGTTAGGGCTCTGCATGCCAAATAGGAAAGTTCCATGACCGTCTTGCGCGGTAGTATTTTACATACGAAGATTTATTGGCCACCTATCAAGTTCCCAAAAGTTGAATGAGCCGCATTATATTTATAATGTGAAGACCAAGATACCTATTCTACGAAGAGCAGTATATTTTTAAACAGTAAGCTGTGGAATTCACACGTTACACATAAAGCCTTAGCGCGTCTCAGTTTGCGATGAAAAGAGCATGAGTTAAAAATGTTATTATAAAAGAACGTTGCAATCCAAAAAAGAGTCCAACAGAAATAGTGCATTGTAGTAGAAAGTCGAGTCGGAAACAGGCCAGTAGCGTGGCAATTGCTATCGCCGCCGATCGCTACAAGTGAAGCTGGCATTTTCGCTGTACAAATATAACTTGGGACGTGTTCCTAGTGTTCTCACGCGTTCCTTTTTCTCCCGGGTGAAATATTATAGGACATAGCTCGTAATGCATACCTCGCTTTATGGTCCAGGGTACTGGGTTTTATTGCCCGGTGGCTCGCTGAAGATTTCGCACTATCTATCCGTTGTGGCTACCGTAGCAAGGGCTATCAACAAGCGATCTTCCTAACTAATCGTAAACTGCACACATTTACTTAAACATGACGTTTATATTGTACATTTATGCAAATTAGAATACACTCTTGCTCGAATGGTCACTATTCTCAACATCAGTCATGATATTAATTTGAGGCTTTAGGGAAGTGTCCCTAAAGGCTCAATCTTAGTGAGATTTCTCCATCAAGTTTAATCTGCGCGCTGGTGTAGTATAATCATTCATGCAACGAGCATCAACGAGCACAACAGTCAAACAGACTGACAACCCTACATGTACGTACCTATTCATAATATCGTGACTGTCGTTTTTAATTTATTTAAATAGAGCAAGTGTCCTCTACGCCTAAACAACCTTTGGCCTAAACTTAATGTGTATCTCACATGTAACCACAAGAACATATTCAAATGAGACCCTGTCACTTGTTCACTAAATTACTTTCAACTTCTAATTACTCGAGGAGCTCATAAATAATTTTGAACCAAATTAACACAGACTAAATCTTATTAGATTATAATTATTTTACTAGGCGCAACAAATAATTGCTCAACTCGCATGTAGGTGTCGCGTAACCATTTGTGTTGTCGAAATGTTCCCACTACGAAGTGGAGCCAAGTGCAGGATAATTGGGGTAACCATAATGAATGAGATTAGGTTGATTCTGTTGTTCTAAGTTGGCTGTATTGTCCAATTAGGTGTGTGGACAAGGTCGCCGCTTAATGGCGGCAGCTAATTGCCGTGTACTAGTTTTGGGCGTTTAATTAATTCTTGCCAGCATGTGTTCTGGCGCAACGACGCCAATAGATAATTTTTTTCACGTCTTTGAATGCAGTTTTACCGTAATAAGTGAAGGTCAACGTCGTGTGTATAAGCACAATTGGCACAAACATGCGAATATCTAATAGTGTTAGTAAGTAAGTTATAATATCGGTCCTTGCCTAAAGAGTCGTAAATTTATCGTCATCAACAATACTTTCAGCCTGCAATTGCCCACTGCTGGGCAGAAGCCCCTCGTGAGTCCTGTGCGTCTTATCCAGGAGTGACCCGAGATTTCACTAACGTCGGAAATCCATCGAGAGTCTGGAAGTAATATTTGTGACTACATTCACACCTATCCTGGAACCGCTATTATTCAATAATACTTCATATTATTAATATGCCTATTTACGTTGTTTACTAACAGGTGTGGCGTTTTGTTAGCCAAACGGTGAATTCATGAATGCCCCAGATCGCAGGTGTTTGTCAGGCCATAATTATGCGATCTGGGGCTTTACGAATCACCGCCCGTGGTGCGTACAAAATTGTACGTCTTCTGGGTGTGAAGTGAGATTTGCCGCTGCGCTCGTGGGCGGTAAATCTCACTTACCGCCCAGAATGAAGTAAAATAATATATGTTCCAAGCAACTACGTCATTCGCAATTTGCTTGGGAAAGAAGTGCAATGTGAAAATATTGAGTGAAGTCGTCTTAAAGAAGTTAAAACGGTGGATCTCATGCAGCGGCAGATACCTGCGTCGCGAGAATGCTTCAGCATTAGCACATTGCATCTCGTGGGGACACACATTGTCTCGCATTTCCCACAACGAAAATAAAAGTGAGAATTCAATCTCTTCCAAGCCACCAACGGTACCTCTCTACAGTACACTGAGTTTAAATACCTGCACCGACATCCGGGTAGCCGTGACTCAACCGACCAACCGAATAAAACCGTTTTTTTTAATTCACATATTACCTACAATTAGTGGAACGAAAATTAAAACGCAAAACGTGGTTTATTGTTCGAACTTTGTAATTTAAAGAGCCATGACGCGGACAAGACTGCCAAAATATGTTTGGATTGGCAATGTCCTGAGCAGAGGGAGTTGGTCCGATGGAATGATGAGGGTGATGTAACGTGCAGTCGGCGGCCATTCCGCTAGTTTATGTCCGCGATGCGGTATTAAGGTAAATTGTACAATTGTGCGCACGGGCCAGTCGTTAGCCGCGCGGCTGACGTGCCGGCCCGCCGCCCCGAAAGTCGCATTGTTTCGGCTTTATGCGTCGACCTCAGATTAGGAGTCCAACCGCAAGATTTATGGCGGTCATGAGCTAGGCGAGCGGACGAACCTCAACGTTTTTCGTCGAAACGCTAAACTTCTTACGAGCCCAATTTGTGGCGTTTAATGCGTTGTCGTGCCTGCGTGCATGCCCCGCCTTTTTATTGGTGTCCCGTAACAGTAAACATCACCCATTCCGGCTCGAACCGCCTTCTTGTACATAAGCGCGATTGTACGAAGATAAACGCAGTTTCAGAGATGCTTGTCTGATACAGCTAGCTGAGTTCCTAATAGAAATGCAAATCCTCGACACTTCATTCAATTTGTAAGGACTTAGTCGAATCGTAATTTGATTACAGAGATTTATGAATAGTTAATGATCGGTTTCCATATCTGCGTGTAGAGATCGGCGGTGGTCGAAGGCTCGGGTGCTTACGGCGAGTACACAAATTGGTCGGATTCTTACACTCACCAATCTTCGCTTGGGCTTGATGAGGGGTCTGTTCTGTCCGTTCATCTTGTAGTAGAGGCCGCACGCGTTGCAGAGGTAGTGGCCGGTCCCGTCGCGCCGCCACAGCGGCGTGCTCGTCGCGCCGCAGTTAACGCACTCCCGACCCTCTGCCATAGAATACATAGCATTAAATACAACGACACTTGAAAATTTAGGAAATTGCTACATCGAGAAAGCGTTGCCAAAAGTATGCGAGCATACATGGGGGAGTTTCCGCGATATGTTAAAATAATGTGTATTCCGGAATCTTGATTGCTTCCATGTGATGAGTATATTTTTGGCAAATTGCAGTTATTGTGCTTCATTAAGGATGAGAGAGGAGAAAACTAGAGTGTTTTATTAACTAGGAGAGTCTAGGCTTGCGGTAAGTATATTTACAATGAAACTTGTGTCTTAACATATACACATCACTTTATCAAAAAGTAATGTTTTTGTATGGTGAAAAACTATGGAAAATTATGGACCATCGTTAAAAAATTAACTTTTTCATTTAACCTTATTTACTACGTACCTAATCATAAAAATAATGAAACGAAAAACCACACAAGCATAACAAAAACCAACACCACAAAGAATCTATATACACATTCTTGAAAAATTGGTTATTATATATGGAAGTTACAAAAGTGCAAATAATAATTACGAAAAAAAGGTTGTACGAGTATGTTAGTGTTTTATTAGTGATTTACCTGTCTCCTGGCAGGCTGGCAGATGAGAGAAAAAACACATTCAGAAACATTACCAATCAAATTTCACTAACAAAGCATGCAAACACGTATTACGCTAGAAACAAACACTACAGTAGCATTTAATTCTTTAACAATAAAAGTAATTGCAATTACTACGAAAAGTAAGTAATATATTCAATTAACCAGGGAAAGCGTACCGCGATGCCGGAGGAAAAATTGTATCAAGATTTTTTACACGCAAGGAAAACAAGAGAAAGTTACACAGAGCGGGCGTCAAGCGGAGCGCCCTTCAAATGCTAGCTATTTTTAGTTTTCGCATACACATGAGTATGTAAATTACCTAGCTGTACCTTGCAATTATTGTTACATTTTTTACTGAGGCCCAAGCTACAAGTCGATACATAAACCTACAATGGCAGGCCACTATGAAATTAAAATAGCTGGTCGATCACGTAACGCATTGTACGCACGTTAGGTAGATCTAAATGTCAAATTTATATGGAAAAATGACAGTTGGATTGTCCCGACGCACGTTCGTTACGTGATTACCCCTCAGAAATGCAAGTCAATAACTACGCGACCATAAAATTAATAACATTTTGGAAACGGCAATAACAAAAGCTAATCGCTATAAAAATAAATGATGTTACAAAAATGTTCGAGAGCGTCTAGCGGGGAAACAGAGCGGAACCAGAGCTATAAGGTAATGTATGTACATGCTGATTTTCGCAATCTGTGTACGAACACGTCTAAAATAATATTACACTGAAGCATAACATCTCATCCATTTGTTGTTAATCTATGACGAAACAAGCTCAACTCGCCTATTAAACTGATTGTCTTCACAACACAGTTACCTACTGAAGCATAGACTTTCAAAATACCTACGGATCTAAAATGACTCATGCCCACTTACTATTTAAATCATGCATGAAATATTCACATTTAACCCCCAGGATGAGTCACCCTCCGTGGAGATTGTGCAACCAGTTTTTTTTGTAATTTTAGAATTATTACCACCAAAACGAGCAAATATGGGTACCATATTTACATGGTTAGCGAGAGGATGTGTTCACATCACAATATGGGATGTGCGCGCCCGCCCACAATCTTTCTCTAAACTCGATTACTCGATCGATGATTTACTGCAATCTAATTATGAATCTCATCTCGTTACTCTCACGCGCCCAATAATAAGCCGTGAAATGCGCACTAATACTGACCCGATAGTACGTGTATACCATAATCAATAAAGTCTCATTCGTATGTTTACTAACAGACGGTAATAGATTCAATGATACAAGTTTATTGCCCCAGAGATGGTATCGGCAGATCGTATATCGGTATCTCTATAATAACATTATGTATCTAGATCTGATTATTCACGTCGAGACAGACAACGATCCTCTGCATAATTAATATTCGTAAGGACGCGCAACAAGAAGGTGAAAGTGACCGAATGCGATAGAAAAAATAAGTTAAACGAACCGAGAATGTTTTACGAGCTTTAGGCAGAGCAGCCATTCATCTTTTTTATGTAAAACCAGATCACAACCGGCAATTAAATCGCCCGGACCTTATCGAAAACTTATTGCGATCGAACCGACGACTCACTTTTTGGACTAACCCTTTATTTTTTTGTTATTTGTGTCGATAAAGCCTGTAATTTGTTTCGAAGATTGTAATAAATAAACACCAATAACGATTATTAGGAAAAAATAACAGGATATTACACGGAGCGAGAAGTTTGATGTTAGTGTTTCTCTCTTTGAGACTGATTTAGTTGAATAGTAACGTCTCTATTTGGTAAAACTATGGCCGTTTGTGAAAGTCGGCGGCCGCGGGGGCCGCGGGGGCCGCGGGGGCCGCGGGGGCCGCGGGGGCCGCGGGGGCCGCGAGATTTACAGCCGCCTGCCCTCATGCCTCGACATTACACGTATTATTAAAGAGAGCAGTATTTCTGATTAATTACCATCCGATTTAATTGTCCGGGCCGGTCCGATTGGCTCAATCGTCACGATAACCGTTGTTCGATCCGTTCCAATTGTAAGAGTTACGTCTTTATTTACACTATAATTGAAGTGCCTTCCGGCAAAGAGGCATTGTAGCTGTACTAAAAAAGTTAATTGACCATTTGCTTGTCAAAAATAAACTCCCTAGATCTCGTAGAAATAGTTTTAGCAAAATGTCCAGTGTTTGTTTAAAATTAGAACGCGGTTCATTCTCTTTATTGCGGGGAGTGACGGCGGTCGTGACGCAGCGGCGCTACGTGACCGCGATAAAAGATTTTCATCTGCCATATTTACGTAGCCGAGTGGGCGGTTTTTATTTTTCAAGAGTCTCCAGACGAGCACACTCCGGCTCAATGTTTTCACACGCCCTCTTGCGTGGGGAAAACACCGAAAACCACGCAGCAGTTTATGAGTGCGGGTCAAGTGATGTTGACCCGGCGGGGGATAGAGGGAAAACTATCGATGCGTATACTTGGAGCACCGCCGTTACTCCTCAATGAAACAGTAGAAAAACTAGACCATAGCCACATTTTATAGCCTCGACGTGTAGTAGGGTAATGTAATTTAAATGAAGGACTAATTCGCTCCCGTGTACCGTGACGCGCTCTTGGCGCATCGGCCCATCAACACGTAACGGTGAGGCTATTTTGCATACAAACCATTACATTATTGCTCAAAACTTATTCTTTGTTGCGGCACAGAGGCTGTTATTAGGCCTTAATTACATGCCAGTATGCAAATAGAAAATTTTAATGGAAGCCAATGATCTCGCGCGAGGCCTCTCCTTTCATTAAGCATTAACGTGTCTGGAAATCCTGTAGTTTTTCTTGCGATATTGGTATATTATTATATAAAACGTTAATTGAAATTTGCATGTGTCTTCGTGCATGTCAATGAGAACGAGAGGTACCTTATCCATGTGTCTACACACCATTACGTTGGTTGGCTAACTATATCTAGCAAAATCTATTCATAATCATGTCTGTAATTGAATATGCACAATTCTGTCATCTTAGTCTTGTAGTGCTAGGAAATAGCTGCCCATTTAAATTGACACTTGAACAGAGTTCACGTACCCAGAAGAATGCATCAAGTAGATAGGTACATAAAATAAAAGCACATAAAAGTTGATTTGAAAACTAGAATTTCCCTTTGTAAGAGGTTTATATTTATTAGAGTTTAAAGAAATAATCAACACGGGCGCAGTGGAAATAATGTAAATATTGAAATATATTATGTTCAAAATATTGTATGACATCTGTTCAATACAAAAGCTGATTGACAGAGACAGCGCTGACAGACTCAACTTAATTCAAAAATACAAAGAGTCTAGTCTTCATAAAGATGGCCAGCGTTATACTCGAACAATATTAGAGAATGTGTCAATAGGTACTAGACAACAGCACTCTGAGCAAGTGCTCATATTACAGATCTATATTTGAATTCACACCCATATTTCATTTTTGTCGAGTATACAAACGTACCTACTTGCTACTCGGCAGTCTCGGGCTGAAGGAATGAAGCCATTTTTCACGTTCCATGCGCCGCGGCCGGACGCTCTCGTATTTGCATTCGTTATTACGGTACGGAGATAATTACGTGTGACGAGCGATGCAGCGCTGCACTGAACCCGCGGTAATTACCGACCGACTACCGACCGGCTAACGCACGGCCGACCACCGAACGACCAGCGGCCGGCTTTTGCGATGAACGCTAGTGTTAATGTTATTGTATTGGCATAATTCAAACTTGTACATAGGTAGATGAATACATTTACATAATGGGTACGATATTGTTTACGTTAGAGACTTGATATAAAAAGCGGATATGAATGACGTATTGCATCGCACATGCCGTCATCGATCTCGTTTTTATTTGTATACCTACTGTTACAAAATTCTCTACTTATAGATTATCTACAACCAAAATCTAAACATCCTAACGATAGAATGACACAAAAGAAGGTGAAAACGTATTAACGATCAATTGCGTGTATGTAGGGAAAAATTTACGTGAGATTTATATTCTTTAAATCAAGTACATCGTTTATTAGATTTTTTTAAATTGAGATGTAACTTTTTGTTAGATCACTATGAACCATGTCGGAAGTATTGTCATTGACACTAATTAACTCGTTATTTTACTTATTTCCAACCGCACGCACGGCTTTGGCACCTACATCAAAAGCATTTTTAATTATTGTCAGGATTGTATTCAAAGCCCTATTGTCCTCATTATAATTGAATTAATCACAGAAGTTCCGAGGCTTAAATAAAATGCAAATTTTGAAAATGCAATTGTAACCCACAACCCGCACTGGCAGAGCATGACGGACGCAGTAGGTACATGCGCGTTTTCTGTTTGTGTGATACAAACATAATATATTCATTAGTAGCTTGTTCTCAAATTCGCTGGACTATGCAGAATTATTAATGCTTTAGTTGCTTCGTACAATAATTAACAACATTAAGTTAACTGTGCAAACATACTGAGCGTAACCTTGAAAATATGAGGGTCTTCTTTTCAAAGTAGCAAATACATTTACTTCCACATTCATAATTATGTCAAGAACGTTAAAGGTATATGTGAAAAAATACCTACGAACAGGTTAAATATCATTGATAACGGAGTAGGTTAAAGTAAAGTTACTGCAAATATCCAAGTCAAAGTAGCAGAAGAAAAAAATAAAAGAATGAGAGACGAGGGAAGATATACAGATGGAAAATATCCATGGCTGACCGTTTTCACAACATAACTCACTGTAAGAAAATCGAATATAATATGGAGTGTTAGCAGCAAGCAAAAGAATGGTTGCTAAATAATAACATATTATAGTGGACCCGGGACTTCATTCCAGCGGCGCGGCGGGCCGTGGCGCTTGCGCACGTACGGCGACGCTAATTGGTTGCGCAAGCGCATGCAACGCCGCAGTTGCAACGACACAACTTGCGTTGCGGGGTGTACCCCACAATCCCGTTGCTAAATAATCTTTCTGGAAATCTGAAATCCCTCGTTTCGGGGAAACTGTACTCTTATTATAAGACGTGCTGGTTTGCTGTGACTTTTCGCTATATTTTTATTCTATTATGTTATTATCAGTATTTAAGTTAATTTGTAACCTAATACTTTACTCCAACTGATTGAAATAAACTTTTTTTAAAGTTACCCATATAACACCACATGTATATACGAAGGGATATACGAAGCACGGTGGTTGGATGGTTTTATCTCAATAAGTATCCTATGTATTTCTCATATAAAAATCTCTTGAAGAAAATAGTCTTTCCTGATATTTCACAATATTGTAAAGACCCTTTTCCTAAGTAATTTAAGTTACTTACATTAGATTAGATACTTAATCAAGGTAGTCTGAAACTTCATTACAGCAAACGATAACCAGTAGAAAATGTATTGACATGTAAATATGTTGCGATGTCATTGTGGGCCATAAGAAGCCCTGTTAAATGTCGTATATGTAAGACTCTGACAACAACTGCCAGATCAAAATGTACTCTAACTCGCAGTTTTAAGGTAAAAAGTCGTAAGAAAGAATGAAACATTGACCAGCCACCGTACGAGTATAGTATTGTTTAAGAGCTGATTATTAAATTGTTGAATTGTTTAATTTAAATGCCATTTGAATGAACGGAGTTTTAGAAAGTATGGAGTGGAACGGTTGTGCTCGAGATGTTGGTACGCGCCGGTTGGCCATTTGTTTTAAATGCCCTTTCCATGGCATTCCTTTATCCGAACAACTATTTAGGCAGCTTTTAGTCACGATTTTTCGAACACCATTAACTGTTATGTTTTATCCGAAATCTGAGCGTGATTTGCGATCCTATTTTAAATACGAGACAATAATAAATTAAGGCCTGTTAAGATTTGCATGGCGGATATTAAGTGTGCCACACCGTGAACGTTGCTAGCAGTTTTTACCGGATAACACAATGTTGGTAATTAACAGTCGGTTACAAGAAACAATCAAGTACTTGTAACAAAGTATCTTTCAGATCAATTAAGTATAGTTTTTGTCAGCGCAGACAATACGGCAGCTGTGCCATCGATACTGCATTCAGCATTTAACGTTTAAATACTCGCAATCAGCGAGTTAAAGACGATGGTGTTTAGTGATTGAATGAAGAGCTTTAATTCTGGAAACGGTGTTCGATAGGAGCGCTGGGCCGAGGTCACGCGATCGGCAACAATGGAATGGGCCACATCCGGCCTCTGCACATTATCATATAGCTTCCACCGAGGAGCCGGCAGCGCGCCGAGGCTCGAGCCTGCCTCTTACCTCCCGCGGATATACATGCTACCATTTGCTTCTAAATCGGCGACAATGGAGAGGAATCGTGAATATCATTTTACTGTCACGAAAACGTATGCAAATAAATTCAATATAAAACTACTGATCAAAAGAGCGCATATTTTATAATGCATTAAAACGACGTTTAGGGAGATTAGTATACAAATTAGATAATTTATAGGCTGATATTTCCACATTCTCGGAACGTGTGCGGTGATAACGTTCTCTGAAGAATTCTCTGACGTTCCGCAAGTGCGAATAAAATGAATGTGGTAATACAAAATGTTAAACGAGTACGAGCCTACTTGGGTTGTAATGTAACTAGTAGGTATGGTAGCATATGGCATTACGTTTTTTACAACAATTAGCGAGAACACGCTGAACCGAACAAAAACCGAGTAACGACGCGTAAACACTGTGTAAATTGGATGCGAGCCCACTGTAATTAATTGGATGGTCTATGGCTGAATCTTTCCATTTTGCCTCGCAGACAAATTGATAGAATAAACCTACGTAATCTATTGAAGTCACCACCAATTACGGCGGAGCCTGAAACATTCGCGGCGTCCACTTAATTGGTTATGCCGTGTTACAATTTGCATAATGCAGTATTAAGGAGGAAATGTATGAAGTGGCATTAACTTTGACAACTAGGTGGATTGTCTTCGAATAGTTCTTGCGTGTAATGTATTTTAATTAGCGGCCCGTTTTCATTCGCTTTCCTGCGGTAATCTTATGGGAAACCATCTCTATCTAGTGCAGGCAGATCTTCAGTCGGGCGCGTGAGATTCCATGCTAATGTTAATCCATTAGAAAATCCACTAAATATTGAACCCACAATTGAAAAGGCTCGCTGTTCAATGGCCGCAATGTTGCACATTCATTACTCCGATGTGAGACAATAAAGGACGGCCATTTTTGGTTCCCGTCCATTGTCAAAGCTTAACAAGTGTGAGAGGCTATAATTATAATTTTAAATATGTATGAAATAAAGCAGTCGCATTATGTGGTGTTAACACAATTTACTGTTGAGTAATTTTTCGTTATTATACCTACGTACCATAGCGGGTAGCATTGCGAAAAGTTTGCATCACAATAACCGGCGCAACAATGCACGCATTAGTGTAAAGGTCATGACGAACAATATCTCAATAAATGAACCTTACGAGTAAACGATATATTTTACTAATTGTCTATGCATTGTTAGGTACTAACCCGCGAATCACACGCGATGGGTTTTGAAAAATATATAATCTGGGAGTCTAAATATATCTTTTCGGCGTACCGTAACTAAACTTCTGCCAGAATAATAACAATGACATCGTCAATAGAAAAACATCGTCGGTTTTTCAAAACAAAAGAAAGTGAAGTGAATTAACTTCGCAATTAAACTCTAATTTCGAAAATTGTCTTGAGAATTAATGGAAATCTACTTAGAGCATTTGTTTAATTGCGTAAAAACAATAGTAAGTTGCAATTAAGTAATGAGAAATACTTTGTTGGTTTGTTTAGTCAACATCAAAAGACCCGCGTGGGTTCACATGCTAAACGTAACAATGAATATTGTGCGCCCGCGCGCCTAACAGACCCACGTGTGGAAGGGAACAGTGACGAGGCATGGGAACACTCAGCTACAGACGTAACTGCAATTCTCTCGTCTTCCGCCTCCAACCAGCCTTGGGCACAACTTTAAAAGCAAGTCTAATATTCAGAGACCTACAGAGTAGATATACCTAATAAACATCGAATTTGCTAATCAAAATTCTTTCCGTTGTCATGAATGCCAATGATCGAATTAGTATGTTAGTAACCTCCACCGAAATGTGTTAGTGTTAGGGTAAGCGTTAGACCAGTTGGTAATCCCAAGCCCGTGTATACTGAACACAAAGTGTGGCGCCACAACCCCGGCGCCCGGTGCAGGATACTCCGCTTATCCGACCACATCGACCACTTCCAATAATTATTACCGCACAATGACATTTGGAAATAACGAAATATTAATCTCCAAGTGCTTATCGAATTAATAAATCGCAATTGTCGAATAGATGGAGCTGAGATTCTAATTACGCGGGTATAGTATCGCGGCGGCCATTTTGTAAAGGCTCCCGATTAACGAGTCTCGAAACGCCTCACAGGCTATTTGATTTAGATGCCGATTATAACGACTGTGAATTTAGTAAGTGAAAGCTCTCAGATAGTCTGATAAAGAGAGCAGCTTCGTGTCTCCAATCCATAACCTTTTAAGTCTAGACAGTTATCTTTATCTATGTATTAATTCGACAGTGTGATCGGGTAAGCGTTGTATTGTATGCTGGTGTGAGTATCGCGTGCGTCCCAGCGAGGCGAGGCGGTGCAAGGCGAGCGAATAGTCCCCGCGGACTCACCGGCGCTGGTTCGCGTCTTGTTCGGGCGCGGTTTGTTCTGCTGTTGTGCCCCACTATACCCCTTGCCCTGGTAGTTGTAGTAGTCGCCGCCGGCGGCGTTGTACTGGGCGTTGTACTCCCCGGAGGGCTGACTCGACTCCTGGGGACACGACTCCGGCTGCGCACCTTCGCGTTGTTTGGACGGCACGCCCATCATAGGTTTGACGTCCCCACATAGCGGCAGCTCTTGCTGCTGCTGCATGAAGGCGACGCTCATGGCCGTCGCGTGCGCCACGGCGGCCTGGTAGTCCTGCTGGCCCAGCGCCGCCGCGGCCACCGAGTCCGGCGTGGAGTCCTTGGGCGGCGTCGGCGGGAACGAGAACAGCGGGTGCGGGTGGTGGTGCTGCGCGGGGGAGAGGGGCTTGTCGGCGGGCGCGGCCTCCTGCTGGAAGCTGCCGCCCCACGCGCCGCTGCCCAGCGCCTTGGACTCCAGCCAGGGGTGCAGCGGCGTGTGGAAGTGCGGCCGGCACACCTGCCCGCTGCCGCCGCTTAACGTTCGACCTGCACACACAAAAACCATTATGTTTCATCTTTAAACTGATTAATAAGGTTATGACACTATGACGAAAGTGAAGAACTGAAGATATAACCTAAACGCTTGATGCCATTAGCATCCGTACTTTGATTCCCTTAACCTCTTCGAGTTTACGAGCGCTTAAGTAACCATTATCGTCGCGGACGAGATCTACCGATAGGAGAGGCATCGTAACACGAGCCCGGAACATCAAAACTTGCCGTCATTAGGAGGGATAATTTGAAGGCGTTTTGTTACCCCGCCCGCGCTTACCTAAATTAATATCATTTGTGTCTAACAACTAGTCTTTCACACGACATCTTCATCTCAAAATATTGTTATCGCGGTCATGAATATTCTAATCTCTAATGCGTATTTGATAAACAAATAATGGGTATAATTCCGAGCCAGTCGGCCGGGCGCGTCCGTGAACAAAGGCCGCTCTTTTCCGAAATGTTTCAAAAGCGCCGTGTCACAACACTGAGCAATTAAAATAGTAGGCCAGCTGGAAATTTCATTAATTATGTACCTACTCAGTTCTGATTATACACCGCGTTGATTTGTTTGCGTACGTGGTTAAATCGTGAAACTATTCAACAAAGGAGCTTCTGTTTGCGAAACGGAAAAATGGTAGCGCGGCGCTTGGTTCGCTCAGTTCGTGTTCGCGTCGGGCCTCCCCTTTTTTTAATTCAATTGTATTTGACAATTATTATTTAAACGTGAAGGCGAACATATGTACCGGTGGGTACATTTGGAAGGGTGCCGTAATGATATCTGTTGGGACTGTTCGATTGGTGGACTAGCTGGGGGCCTTCCCTACGCCCCGCGCGGCCCCGCGGCGCGCTGCGGGCACCCAACTATTGGGTTACTTACAGTCAACTCACTGGGTAACATATGTTAAACGCATGCGCTTTATTAATGTATTTGAATAAATATTACACTGAGCATTCCTTCTATTTTCTCAGCATGAGGTAAGGTGAAATAGCTCAACTGGAAAATGCCCTGTAAAGTTTAGGGGAAGACTCCCTGCATACATGTGCTTACATAGACAATAGGCTCGCATGTATGCCCGCATCACATCGCCAGGTGTCGATCGCAGCAGAGATTATCGTCTATCAGAGATGTTATCGCGGCCCGTACTGCGATATACATTGCGCGCTACTCAGTTAGACAAGCCGATCGAACAACAAAAAAAACTCAATGAATGACTTAAATGATCCTACACGGTGAAAAGTTGTGTATTGTTTCAGATTTTTATTTTTTGGTATGGTAAATGCCTAGGCAATGAACATTATTTTCGCGCCCAATATGCAATCTCGTTTATTGATGTCACACGAGCCGTTATCAACACGAAATACCTATAAACGCAACCACGCAATCTGCCCCGGTCTTTACAGCAAATACTGTACAAAATAATAATTACTATAAAATAATCAATCCACAGCATTAGGCGGAGTGCACACAAACGTTTTGACAGGGTCCGCGCACCCTCGCATTAGGCCGGGGCCACAATAGCGGGCGATGGCGGACGATAAGCGTATGAATAATTCGTTTTATCGCGCCATCTCGCCACATGCCCTACCTGCCCGGTACCAAGGAGCTCCAAATCAGCAGTCGTGCGACAAACTTGGGGTAAGTTCGCCGTGGGTAGTTCGGATGAAGATATTATTTCTGACCCAATAAGGAAATTTTGTAACTTCCTGCTACGTCTTTCAATTAGTCAACATACAACGTTTCAGTCAATCAAAAGCAAACATCAGTCAATATTTAATACTTACACCTTCAACAGTTCCACGACGAACCGTTTATTAATGAATGTACTTTTCCAAACTTAACGTGTCATACAGCAATCTGTAATCAATTCTTTCAAAATATGAATATAACTACGCGTTTACAATAATTTATCACAACGCTTCACCAAGCAAAATCATGGTACGGGGCCGTGCTTTTTATTCATTAAGGGCTTTCAGTCATTGTGCTAGATACGCCATTTGCGCAGCCGGATTGTACTCCACCAGGGCCAATAGAAAACAAAAACTACACGAACAAGGCACGGAAATTAAATTAGGATTCCAGATGCGTTATCTGGGGAAATCTCGCATGCATATGTAATTTGTATGGCCCACATTAAGTGGTCCTCTCGAATAGGATGCTAGTTTTACGCGCTCTCGTTATCTCGAGTGGTTGTTTCGTTCCGATTTGATTGTGAACGTCTTTTGAGGCCCAACAAATAATAAAGCTATATATCGGGTTTATAGGACATTTGTTTGGAAGTTTCATTGATCGAAATAAACAAAAGGTTTGATTTAAAACGATTTCCTTATTCACTATCAATATACGATTATGCCAGGAAGGTAAGGTCAAGCACTGTCTGCGCTACGGATACTGTCAGTAATGCCTGGGCCACACTTTGCCCGAATGTTGTTGCCATCCTTGTCTAACGTATAATATCCGTAAGACAAGGACGGCAACAACATTCGGGCGAAGTGTGGCCCAGGCATGAGACGACTATGGCCGGTTCCAATAATCGGTTACCTTTTGACAGATTTCCTAGGGGTAATCTGTCAAAATGTAACTGCCGGTAAGGAAAACTATCGGTGGATTGATTATTGGAACCAGCCATTAAGAGTAAAATACCTATGATTCGAACAGACAAATACTCCAGCTTTGAAATAAGACTCACACGAGAGCCCCTATCGATCGTGCAGTTTTCCCGTTTTCTAGCAATTATTGATTGATTTATTTATTTATTTCCGCACAAATCGTACAGCTAATCACAGTGGACAATCTCACTAAAATCATAAAGCAATCAGGCAGACACGCGGATTCTCACAGCATGACCGGGAAGCGAACCCTGCCCCCATGGCAGATGCAACTCCAGATCTTATCACCGCGCCGCAGGGCCCTGTTGTTTCACGAGCTACGGGTGTTTACTCTCTGTAACGGTTTTCACCCCTTTTGGAGTTGACGAAACTTTTTGGCCATTATTCAGCTGCCCTGTTAGACATGAGAATATAACTTTTGTTTTTTTTTGCATATTCAACTACCATTGTTATCATGTACCTACATATACCATGTGAATCTGTTTGATAATGTCTCCGTTTATTATGGTGTCATTGACATGATTTGAAATCTTCCCAATAGAATTTTGATTACTTATTCATAAAAATTTCATAACACCAAAATAATGCTTTAATTTCATTTATCCGCCCCTTACTTATACATTCACAAACATATTAAGGCGTGGTTAAATCTAAAGTGAGCACCCTCCTTTCCTTAGCTCGCGGCGAAAATTGCCCCTTCTGTTGAAATTGCCTCGTAACCGGCATGTGTAGAATACCCCTAATGTGCGCATGCCCTGCGCTCTGATGCGCCACGCAGCATGACGTCTTCCGGTAATAAGTGCAATTACTTCCCCTAAGTATACCAATTTGATTACAGTTCAGAATTGTAACCCTGTCGTTTTATATAAGCAGTGCTTAGGTAGCTACAAAGTTTAGTCACTTGGAGACAAAGATAGGGGAGTTGCAGGAGTCGTGAGAACTTTCTCGCTGGCCGCCAAGGTCAGGCGGCCGCGTCGTCCAGTCTGCCGCGGTTTATTTGCAAGCCGTGACATCAGCCGCATCCGCATGCGAGGCGAGCGTGCCGTGCGTGCGCTGATGTGCTCCTGCCTTTACACCCGCACGCATGCCATCTTATCCCTTCCACTCATTGTCTTTAGATGTGTTATCCTTTGTTGGTGGACAGATCATTACGTGCTCAATCATCGGTACAGCGTAACCTCTATAGTGTTGTAATAAAGATTACGTTCCCGCGGCGAGCGTCCCCTGTGAAATGTCCGACGTGTTAGCGAATGATAAATGTAGGCGTCGGTATCGCGTATCGGATCTCGGCGTTCGCACGCCGAATTAATTTTAATTTATTGATCGTCGTATCGACGCCGAGTATTTTAGGTGCCTACTAAAGCTGAAACGATGTCTGTTTTGGTTTTGTAATAACATTAGCTACCCCGTTTATGTTTCGCAACCTACAAGCAAAAGATCGCAAGTAAGGTTTAAGGCTGATTATAAATGATAAATATGTGGCAGGAAGAATGCTGGTCCAGAAGACGCTCGGCCGAAGAACCTGCGTGACTAGTTAAGTTGCAGCGAACGAGGGTTGTTCCGTCCAGAAGTCAACTAATCGCCACGATCTTATCTCACCTGTGATTGAAGAGGAACTAGAAGACAAATCATCTGGTGGTGCTTTTACAGTAGCCATGCTACTTTATTTATTTGTTTTTGTTAATTTTGCTGCTTAGACTTAACTGATTGGCAACTGAATCTACAACATGCTTCCCCCAAACTGGTCTTCAGAGATTTTTTTCATTATTAATTGGCCGATCATTAATGAACGCATGAGATACAGCCGTGACGGATTGAGTGCTGTATACATACATTCGCTCATTAGACGGATTTCCTTCAGCAAAATAATAAACCAGTCATACAAATCTGTGGTACACGTGTCGTAATGAATAGTCAATGAAACGATGTGTGTGTCTTTGTCAAGTCCTAATATACTTGGGAGTTGTTAACAGCCAAAAATATTTTACGATTGGTTTGGTCGCGGCCCGAATGGTAAATGCGGCTCGCGGGCGGTCACTCCTCGCGTTACCTTGTGATTGGATTATAATGCTTTTATATTACAATTCTTATTATTGTGCCACCGAGCGGCGTGTGACGGGCGACGCTGGGAATAACAACTAGTGCCGGGAACGGAAAAGCTGTCGAGTTGCGCGACAGCGCAAGCGACAAGCGTATCGACATTTTTGTTAGTAGGTATCGGTCAAATTATAACATTTTAAACTCTCGCGCTTTGTACACATTTACGAGTCTAACGCGATATTTAAGTAAGTATTTCATTTTTTGCAGAGATTTTGATGCGGATTTCACAGTCGCTGATAACTGACGTCTTAGCAAGTTGTAACGGAGACATGGGTATGGGTACACAACATTTAACTACCCTACTACCCCTGTAGGATAGAAAGTTAAATGTCCGCTCCATTATTTTATTAATTGTCTATGGCACGGCATGGCACACAACAACCGCGCACAGATCCGAAGATAGAGCCCACGACTTCAGTTTCTGAACCGGTGGCCTTCATGTTGACGATAAACCCGTAGTCGTACATCGGGAAAACTAATTAAGCACCAGAAATTAGACCACGACAAAATGTTCATATATTCGCTTTCACTGCTCAGGAGACGTTTTCTTTTTAAGTTTGAACTTTTAACTTTTCGTTGCGATACATCGCATTGCGGTCATTTGTAAATAATTATATTGCATAACATCATCCACAAAAAAAAACCACGTTACATAAACTAGTTTGTTTACTTCCCACTCCAGTTTTTTTTTAGTACGTCAAAATCGATATTCGTTTCGACAGAAGCCGTTAAGCCCGGATTAGTCGTCGACTAGTCCGTCCATCGTCGTGGGTGTCTGCGAGTGATTTATAGCTCGCTATAGAACGGCTATGGCATTACGATAACACCACTAAAACACACAGCATTTTGGTGATAAACGATAATTAAATTACATATACATCAAACCCCAACGCGCCCGCTTAAGCGACTTTAAATGTAAAGCTAAGTCGAGTGCAATAATCATAAATGGTTCGGTAATCCGCGACTAAAATGAGGCGAGCAAAAGCGGTAACAGATCATTTGCCTGCCATTTGCCATCCACAACACCAGACATACATTCCAGTTTTTGCATAATTGACTGTTAGCATAATTACCTTGAAATAAGGGTGAACGTGCCAATTATTGCAGTTCTAGGTAGATTTTTCCCTACGAACCATTACATCATTTAAAAATCGTTCACTAAGGCAAAAAGCGTCTTCGTTTGCATGCACGTACGCTCACCGCGCAAACTTGTTGGTGTTGGGGCTGATATAATACCTACACACACCTATCGCAGTTATATAGCTGCACTGCTAGCATTCACGAGGCAGACTAACTCGCGTAGCCACATTGTAACAAGATGATAGGACAATTTCTTCTCAGCCACACTCCCGTGGCAGGAATTTCTTTGCATACAGGACATGTAATTTTAAGCGCATGCGCCCTGCATACGCGATGCACCGTCTTTGGAACTCACATTGTATTTTTATTTTATTTTCATACGAACCCATCACTTCTCATTAAGTGGCGTTTGGAGAATAACTTAACATTACTAATGTCCGGACACGAATTTTATTGTTATTGCATTTTAATAAATTTTCATTGTTTGGAGAGTTGTCAATGGATGGACAGACCTGTTTCCGATGAGCAAGGAAGGAAGTACTACTTTTGTTTTCGTTATAGAATCCGACAGGTATTGTTTATTGATTTAGTACCTTAGATGTAAGGGTGGTACTTATTCCACTTGTCCAAGATCTCTGTCCAATGTGCATTGCGTCTCACTCACTCTTTATGCAAAATTTGAGATGCAAATACACATTGGACAAAGATCATGGACAAGTGGAATACCACCTATAAGTATCTTATACCTATCAAATTTTCAGTACCCTTAGTCTGTTGGTAAAAAGTTGGTCAGATTTAATGCTTAGGTTAGGTTAGGTTAGTTTAGGTACTATCCCAATTATGCCCCTACCTTACATTCAGGTACTATCCCAATTATGCCCCTACCTATGCCCTCGAGCAATGATAAATAGAAAGAGATTGATAATATTAGTCCGGCAGCCAGATGTACCAGCACTGCACTTGCCCAGTTTCTCGAATGAACATGTTTTTTTTTTTTTTTTTTTTTATGATATAGGAGGCAAACGAGCAGACGGATCACCTGATGGTAAGCGATTACCGCCGCCCATGGACACTTGCAACACAAGTTAGACGTGATTGGCATGAGTAGGTACTTCTCCCAAACAACTCATCTGAGCAACTATCCAAACCTCCGCGCACACAGTCACTCAATCCAGTTAACCGTTCAAAAACCAAGTTCATAGATGCGTAAAACAGTTGTGGTAGTGACCGCACGGATATGTCACGTTACACTTGTGATTCACAGATCAAAGCCACCGCCGCGCCTGCGCTCTTTGCTATGCCGCCGGCGTGCGCAGTGCCAACCTGCCTTTGGAAAATTTCCGCTCCACTTGACGCTTGAGTATTGTGATGAACAGGTTAGGGATAGTGAGTGTAAGAAAGTGGGTATCGAGCATGTGAGGAAAAATCCTATTTCAATCTTCGTCCACTTCAGTCCCACAGGTTTCATGTCATACTATATATGAAGATCTTGACTATGATCACATTGATCACTTTTCAAAACTCACTATGATAAGATACTTATAAAATTGTACTAATCGAATTGCATTAAGTCCATTAAAGATTCATCTCCATGTCAAATTCGACGAAAGGTATATTGTGTAATCGAATTATCACTAAAACGAGCCGATTTGATTCACAGGTATTGGAAGTTTTATACTACAATACAATCATTTTTCAGTCACCCCGTCATTTCACTAAACAAGTCAAAACAAAACTCTTTTATACAAGATTAAATTTGACATTGATAAAATTGATCAATTGTTCCTTTACAGCTTGAAGTTCTTTAGCATAAAATAATCTCCTCAAAACATTTATGACCGCAACTTCCACTTTAAATGACAATCGTTAAATCTTATCTGGCTCTACACGCGACAAACATGCTCGCAACGACTCAAATTTTCTGTAAATGAGACTACAAACGAGTTTGCCGGCAGTACAAGCGTTGTCGTGTAGAAGTACTTTAAGGAAAAGAATACCTTTCCTGGTGAATGGCAAGGTGTGCCCTAGAGCCCGCCGCGTTCTAAGCAGGTGAAGTCGCGCTACGCAAATAATACTTACGTCATTGGATTATGACAATTCTAACCTTCCCTCCGCACTTACCTCGTATAGCGTTAGACACGACATGAGCAGAATATGAGTCGTCATAATCATTTCCATAATTAATAACCGTGGAGCGGTCACGAAGTCTATGATTAAACGTGATATAAGACGCTCTTGAATCTCCAAAGTAAATTGTTTTGCTACGATTTATTGGGTTACAGGAATAGTTGTTGCGAAATTACAAGTTTGTTAACGTCGGGGTCTCTCTGACCCCACAATCTTGACAATGGCGGGGCGAGAGAGCGAGTGTTCCTGCAGTAATGTCTATAATGACGGCGCCGGCCGGCAGCCTGCTTACATAACCGCTCGTGACTCGCGCATTACGGTATCGGAGAAAAATACTCGACAACGTGCAGGGTCGAAATGACAATGTGTATTTGCCGAGCCGCAGTATGTAATCCTTGGCCGGTAAGGACCCTTGATTATACGCTAACTAGCTCCTCGCCAGACCGACTCTACACAATGAGCAGTATAATGAAAATGATGACGGAAGACGGATAGAATTGAGACCTATTATTCCATCGATAGACTAGACATTCTGCTAGTCAAATTTCCTGGGGTTAAAAGGTTATAATTTGTGTCTACTTATATTTTATTTGATTTCTTGAGAAAGAAGACAATGCGCTTTAATGGTCATTACTCCGACCGAACACAATCGATCGTGCAAGAAACGGCGCAAAATATCCATAATTTGTAAAAGCACCATTAATTATACTGACTGAAGTGGATAGTAAAATTAATTAAAAGAGAAATACGATTTTAAATGCTTTTAGTTTATCGTACAAAGCTGTGTAAAAACGGGGGGGTATCACGCGATCGGTGGCAATCATTTGACCAGCCATGAAGGAAGAAGTGGCTGGGGAACGCGGTTTGTCTTGCACCGTTCGTCTATTGGCAATGTTAGAAAACGTAATTCTGTATATCCGTTATTGAAATGGAATTGTTATAGTCATTACTGCTACAACTGTAGTTTGATCCTCAGCTGGATGGAATTAAGTTGATTTTTCAAGAGCAGCCTTATATCAGACGTGAGTTTTCGAAAGATATTTCTTGTTGACGGCGCAGAGTCCGGGCCTGCGCACGGGCACGCAGCTAACCCGTTCACGGATCGTCAACAACCTATAACTTAATCTCACCTCATAACTAGGGTCTACTAACCTTCAAACTATTTCATAACAAAGAGCTCGATTATTGCTCCCATTTTAGCTTGAACTTGTTTGTAATCATGTATTTTCAGGTAACATTGAGGAGGGCAGGAAGCGAGTTTCCATACAGAGAATTTATGTATACTCGTATATCTATCTATACACATACAACAACACTATTGTGTAATGAACGACGTGCAGAATTTATCATTTCAAATGTTTAATGCAAAGCTAAAATAGACGGCAAATTAAACGACAATTAAGTAAGCTTCTCGCCGTCTCAAAAAAGAATTTTATTGCTAAAATATGAATACTTAATGTACTATTCACATTCACATGAGCAGCATTAAGCTGTACTTGTAATATGCAAATGTATGTCTGCAGATTAACGCGGTTCTTTCTTTTCAATAGCTAATGCAATTTTCATTAGACGCTTAATTGTTTTATTGCTAGCGAAGGTTCCATCGATGCGTATCATTCGGTTATAGTTTGATTATCGAGTACGTGCTTAGCTATTCTAATACGTGCATTAAAAGGAAAAAAAATATTGTTTTTTTACCGACGACTTTACATTAGACCGGTGGACGTGGTTTAAAAATAAGAAAGATATCTAAAAATCTTCACTTCGACAAAACTGTCTTAGGGTGGTATTCCACTTGGCCAAGTTCTTTGTCCAATGTGCATTGCGTCTCTCAACTTTACTCTTTAAGCAAAATGTGAGATGCAAATACACATTGGACACAGATCTTGGACAAGTGGAATACCACCTATAAGTATCTTATACCTATCAAATTTTCAGTACCCCCGTTTCGATGCAACGTCTATAGACGTCGACCATAAGGCTCTACGCTCAACTGACCTATTTAATCAACTGGCTCTATGCTCATTGATATGTACCTCTTGTGAATCCGTAGGCACCTAATGATGAACATTTTTTATTACGAGTAGAGTAGGTATTGTGGGCATGTATGGTATGGTTTTATAATACCTCTAAACATTTAAAATATTGGTTCGTCAGTAATTCAAGAACATTAAGGTACTGAACATCTAAGGTCATCGTCACCCATGGCCACTGCATCTCATGTCGGCAGATTTATGCAACGAACGCTAATGCAAATTCAACGGTAAGTATTCATCTTAAATATGGACCTATCAGTCTACTTTTATCGCCTTCATAATATGACAGTAGATGTGCTGTTCATAAGAAAACTGATTTCGATTCATACCTAGCTAGACACAATAGGGAAACAGCATACAATCGCACAAACGCCTCAACCCATCTATTCTAATAATTACAATCTGACGCACTTCACAATTCACGTGTAAGGTGGTGATCAGCACTAATAAATCAGCGGCAAGACTGGCTGTGGACTTAATCAATAGCATTACGGCCGCGATGACGGACGATCGTGGCCGACCGCTAGATAAGCACGGCTTGACACATTAGCTTGGAGGCCCTTGTTGATCTAATTTGACTCCAGTGTCACGACATTCTCAGTTGTGAAGCTACTCTAAATACGAAATTAATAAAGACTTCGAGGGATAGATATCCCATTAAGGGGCTACCCGAGGTTTTCATCGATTTTTGACAAGTTTTGAATCGTATCTACTACTTTTGCACTACAGATAGAATCATAAATCAAACGGCTATCGGTTCTTCAATTTTTTATCTCCATTTTGACAGACCGGATTTTGAAACAAATTAATACTTAATTTTGTATGATTTTTTTAAACATTGTCTAAAAAAACACTTATTTCGCATCTCTATTGACGTGAAAGATCTAACATATACGAAATCTACAAATTTGGGTTCGTCTATGACGTCTCTAAAAACTGGCAGAGGGTTTTAATTTTAAACCAATTAACACAAAAGTTATGGCCAGAAAACCAGTTTTTTGGCCTAAAATTGTTCAACTTTGATGCCAAATATCTCGAAAACAATGAAGTTTGAAGTAAATATGGGATACTATATTGCTTAAAGCCGTTGTTGTTAATATAATAAGCTACAAAAAACATTAGAAAACTAAGGGATTCAGATCGAAGGTCATTGGCGTATGGGAGCCTCTTAAGGGCGGATTTTATCAAATTAGAATAAGGGTCTATTAGCCCAAGAATTCGACCAAGCTCATCCTGAGGGTTGAGAGGTTGGAGTCCCACCACAAAGCGAGTTTCAATTCATTTGTGGTGAGAGTACCGACTGACAAGCTGTCGACCTTCATGAAGGAGGAGGTCTGGCCGAAGGGTGTAGTTTTCCGGCGATTTCGAGGCCGGCTATTTGACACCCAGAACTTGCGCCGCGCGTCGCCGTCTTAACGTGTTTTTGTGTTATGTTATAAGTTTTGTAAAGTTATGTATGTTAGTCTGCAAGTTATTTGTAAATATGGGCCTTGTTGTCTGACTCAAATAAATAAATAAATTAATTAATTAGCATATTGATAATTAAAATAGCGTGTACTAAATCTTGGAATAAACTCCATTCTTGGATCATCTAATTGACACTGACTGAATGACAATTTTACAATTCTAGTGTACGTTCTGGGAGGCAGCCAAACTGTCAGTTTGTTTGTAAAAACCACCTGAACTTTGAAAGATGGAGCACCGATAAGAAACGGAGGCAGAGAAAACAGATGCTCCGAGGGACAGAGCTGATGTCTAGATTCATACTTTGAAATTAGTTGATACTTATTTATTGCGAATTGGAAAAAAATACCGTTGCTTTTAGGTTACAAATGTTACTATTGATCAACAGTAACATAACATTATGTTAAGTAGCAATGATGTAATATAAAAAAGAGGTAGATAAGTCATAAGCACTCCAAAAGTGGCACACTAAAACTCAGCCAATTGTATGACCTTACCTCAATATCGCGTCGTCAATGGACACGTATAAACTTAAACGTGTCTCAGCTGTCAGATTTGGTGGCCATTTTTAAACACGGAATTTCATATAGACAACGTTATATTACATCATTGTTAAGTAGGTATAATTGATCCATGATGACCTTTTTAACCCCCGACGCAAAGAGAGGGTGTTATAAGTTTAACGTGTCTGTGTATCTGTGTATCTGTCTGTGGTATCGTAGCTCCCAAACGGATGGACCGATTTGAATGCAGTTTTTTTCGTGTCATAGATAATTTAATCCCGAGTGTTCTTAGCCATGTTTCATGAAAATCTGTTCAGCCGTTTTGGAGATATTGGACTTTGGAATGAAACTGTCGGGGGTTTTTCAACTTTTCTAAGTTGTAGTTATTTGATGTATGTACCTAATAAGCCTATACTAAGCTTTACAGTGCGTAGAGTTTGCATCAGGTGAGTGCAGGTTCAAACGTGATACAATAAATTAATGCCATAAATACGAATAAATAAATAAACAAGCTTTTTTGCCGATTGTACTTTTGCACAGGCATTAACTACTTGTCGAGAGGGTTCCAATGAGCCCAAACATGAATTATAAGAGTTGCTACAGCCGCCATCTGTCTCTATCATCAGATCAAGTCGGTGGTGCCATAAATATTGCGCTGTCATCGAATTTACATAAGTAGATATGCCAAATTTCAGCTCGGCGGACCGGCAAGTGGCTGAAATATGGGTTGCAAATTTAGAAGCACTGATTACGTAATTACACACACATACATGCAGTGCAGTAAATGAAAATTTGTTCAATCCTATCTGTAAAGTTACTTAACTTGACAGACGGCAAGGCTATAGAAGCCTGGTGCCTGTAGTCGGTAACTGCACCTGCCGGGACCTTAGCCACTGATGACGGTTATTTGATCCGCGAGCTCACCAACTATTATAGCTGCGGGGTTCGGTTCTATTGTTTTAGCTTCACTCAGAACATAAATAACCTGCCTTCCTCGTATTTGTGTATTGGAATAAATAAATAGATATAACTGTAACATTGTATTGTACTTACCTCGAACGAGGAACCTAGTCACATGACATTTTCAACCGCTAGAAATATGGGTAGGTAATTCACATCACAACAGCAAATAATGTTATATCTACAATAGCGCAATTTTGCGACATATCCCATACAGTACATTAACGTAAACCTAAAAGTAAAACTGTTTTCGCAGTGGATACTATCTAGTAACAAAGTATCCGCATAAGTACCCTAATACTCGTTAGGTATTAAGTAAAGTTTTTTATTTATAGTTATTGTTTAGTCTAAAATATAATGGACGGAACTTGTAGATACTTATCGCAAAACACTACAATCTGACCTTGAATCAGAAGTAAATCTAGGATTGAAATAGTTCTACCACCTAATTATGCATACAAAACAATTAAAAAAGCTATGGTTCTTTTTGTTCTAGGTAACTTCATGGACTCCTAAAATGTCTGCTTATTTTGCGTGATTCAAATGCATTAGGTTCTGCCAAGGTATGAAAAGTTCTAGTTTGATTAAGAACTAAGTATATTTTCATATTTTAGGTGTTCTCTACATTTTTCCTACAAACCCCTCTCGTTGTACCTTCAACTATTGTTTTATATTTTTACATTTTTATGTGATTTCTACAAAGAATCGTGAGCTCTTTCGAACCTGATAGCAAAAAAGTGGGGGTACAAGTTTAAATAGAAATACCCGGAAACACCCACGAAAAACTACGCGGCAAAATAAGCGCTTACCTACTCAAATACATAATTGTATAGCGTGCAAATATCAACCGTATTAATTCGATCAATTTGAATACAAGAGGTCCGCATCGAACACCGGGAAGCAAGCGAGCGTGGAGACAGAGAGTAACGAGGAAGGCAGAAGGGACACAATGTGCATCGGAGATGCCACTATAATACGATTTGACTGGGTCTAGCCGGCTCGTGGGAAGGGAATCCAGTCTTGACTAGCTGGTCTAAATTGGCAGACGCAGATGTACTGTAATGATTCCAAGCATAAAACATACAAATAAATAAGTACAGTAGATTTGACAGTTGTCTTAGGATTGTGTTAGCAAAGCTGCTTGTGCACAGCTACAATTGTATAATTAATATGGGCTTAATAGTTTATATGTAGGTATAATATTGACTATATATTATATTTACGTACTAAATACCTATTAACATTTTTTTAATTTAACGTCACGAGAGGGTTTAATTAGAGTGACCGTGTGAAAGATAAGGCTTAAGTGGCAATTTTTATCTAAAAGTGACTAATAGACAGCCGAATACGAGCGTTTCAAAGTCGCTTCATTACAAGAATAATTGAAATTCACCTAATCAAACAAAAAAAATCATTGACACCCACACAAGGTGCCCTTTGTAAACAAATCGAAATGAAGTAGCAGATAAACCGTCCCGATGGCTATCTCCACTCGTACAAAGAAAGACAAATGCGATATCTTCTTTCTTAGCGCGGAGTATCCATTCTTTATTGGGGGCTAGTAATGAGTCTGTGTCGCGGCGCGCAGCCGCAGCCGAATAAATCATGGCGGCCAGGAAATCATTCATACTCAGTAATGTGCTGCGAAAATAGGCTTCCATTCCGAGCACCGCTTACCGCCGTTTACGGTCAGCCCTAATGTTAAAAAAGCAAAAATTTTATGGCCTTAATGAAAAACATACCTAAATCGTAATTTCTTGACGATTTATAGGCGCGTTCGGACGTCGGACGTCACCACGCAACTTATGGCCCCGAGCCCCCGTTTACTCGTTGTTTGCTCAAAATAATGGTATTAATTTATACAGCGTTTCCAAATTTAAGTACCTCCTTACCGAGAAGTGGGTCGTTAGTCTGCAGAGTTACAGCGAAACTGAAGTAAACGCCCTCTTCATATTGTCGTTATACCTACACCACATACCTCAGGTCTTATATTAAATGCCCTTTAGCCGAATCTCGAACACTGCCTTCACCCGCTCTCGAGAGCCGATCAAATGTAAAAGCGAACTTTCCTGCACGACCTCCATTAAGCGAATGCTGCACAGCATTATCAATTAAAAACATAATCTATGGCTACCCGGAATGATCTTTCCCATAGCATGCTTCTCATAACTTCTGCTTACTTAGAACAAGCATCCTCGAGGGATGTCCGTAACCACAGCTCAATGTATGACAAATCGTGACAAAACCACCGACTCATCTACACTACGTACATCTCGGACAAACTTAAGTTCTACATTCGTTAGATCCAGTGTGCATGCAAGTTGAAGCCTTATTTCTGTGTCGTAAGGCTTCAGTTAGCTATTATTTTGTTTTATTATTGGTAGTTGGGAGGTTGTGTTCGATACACGAATTCATGTGGCTGAGCCGCATGCCTGCGCTACCTTCATCCATCAAGCTCAGCGCGCATCACCGTCACCATGCCAACCGACCGGAAACAATGTACACCCTACCAACCTCCAATTTGAACGGAGACAATTATTAAATACCGCGACATTAATCGTTCAAAGTGAAACTAAAAGCAGTCAAAAGTAACGTTAAAAAATGGCGCTTGCGGATCTATATTAGGTTACTATTTCAGCTGCAAATTCGTGTTAATCAAAAAAGATCAAAATGAACTTACCTTATCAGATGTGAATACAGAATAAACAGTTCGTCCGTCCCTTCCCTCGCGCTTAACCTCGCATAACCCCGTCCCGTTTACGCAGCGACGGTCACAGATTTTAATATCAAATATCAATATTTGGATGCAATCAATCAAAGTTAATCACGCGAAAGCTATAAAAGCAAAATGAATACATTAAGTTCTTTGGTGGACGTACGTCAGCGCACTCGAGCGGGCTCCGGACCTTTTTTATATCGAACCTAATAATGAGCGATTAGAAAAAAACTTCGATGGGAACTATAGACATTGTATTAAGTACACCGTAGTGACGTAGGCAACTTTGACGGTATTAATTGGAATGAATTAAAAGTCATAAGGGCGGAAGAAAGTTAACTAACTATAAACAGGCACGCTACATTTTCGGCGGTTGTTTTGCTTGTTGGGTTGTTCTTGTAATTAATAAACGTTTTGGATTATCCAATTACATTAATTTCTACATGAGACAACTAATCGGTTCCATGTTACCTGGAAAAAATCTAACCAGCTCCAGCCTTCCAACTTCTAAAACGAACTACGTCTAAATTACGAGTAATGGTTCTCTAGAAGGAAACTAGAGCAAAATGCCGATTCTAAAAAGTTAACTAATTAGGTCACCCAGTGCGCTACACGTAGATGGCGATCGAGTCAGGCGAACTTTCGAGCGGTAAGCACCGGCAATAAAACTAACTGTTGTTTTCTCTTCTATTTGGTAGCGATCGATTTTTCTAATTGTACCCACTGTTTCTATAGGGCTGGACTAATCGATACCTCCGCCACGCGCGGCCGCTAACATGTTTACAGAATGCAACACAGTGAGGATAAAAATAGCTCGTACAATTTCAAGCACGATGTTGGTGTATTCTATATGTTCATAAAGATTGGGGAAATGGGGAGAGGCCTATATCCAGCAGTTTCGGCTGATATGATGATTATGATGATGATGATGATGATAGAGATAAGGGAAATACCTAATACCTACATAGGTCATATTCGAGTCAAAATTTTGGGACTGCCAAAATTTGGGATGCTTGACCCGTCTAAATACGTCTGAGATTTGTTGTACGATCATCATTATCATCATTATTGCATCGGATTACATAATTTAGAAATTGACGTCAACAATGTTGGTAAACATATAGGTATAAACTTCTTTCGTATTTTTCTCACGACAACTGATCAAATTTTTAAGACAATGTCGATACAGTAATTTTTTAATAAGTCCTGTCTCTAGTTTGTGCATAGTATGTACACTGTACATTGTACAGTACCTAAGTACAGTCTGCTTTCAGTCAGCAAAACAGTAAGTTAAGTAAAGTACTTACTGTTTTGCTGACTGAAAGTAGACAATAGTAATTGAGTGATTCACAAGTATTACCGATAACTCGCCTGAGGAGAACTAGCGTAAGTCTGAACTACGATTACGCATGGTTGTTACAGATCTCAGGGTCAAGATACACTAGGGAGAAGCGGTAAGGTGAGTCGACCAGTTTGTGAACTATAGCTGCCGGTAATAGGACCGTTGCATCTCGTTACCCGACTAAGAAGAGCCGGTTAATGTATTGTGACGGCCAGTAAACGGCTCTAATGGCTAACGGCAGACCTCACTTAATTAAACCTGGTGGGCTTCTGTTTTGCACACCGCTTTATGATAAAAGCCTCGCCAATAGGTACTGTTATAGTTATTTACGATACAAGTGCCGAAAATAGGAACGCACGTGTATCGTACAACGTTTTACTGTACATATGGCTCCTTAAAGTTTCGACATATGCACGAAAAGTGCTCTTTTCCGCACTAGTGCGGGAAAGTAGCACCATATGTACTGTAATAGTAGTTTATGCAACTGATACATAATCAGAGTCCTTAAAATACGAGTGTGGCTTTATGAAACGAGCGCCAGCGAGTTTCATAATAGGATCACACGAGTGTTTTAAGGCTAAATTATGTACAGTTGCATACACTACTTTATCTACACACATATCATAAGTACTCTAAGATGGGTTCAGAAGCCGTAGGAAAATGACCCGCATTGCTACTATAGTGCTACCTGTAAAATATCTTTGTTGCAATCGTGGTTGCATTTACGATATCCGGCGGAGTGTGCATATCGTTTTCGGAGTCACTACTACTCATATTTTCAACTAAAATGTGAATTACAAACAACTTTTCACAATTCTACTTTCGTAACAGCAAAAACCAACAAAGAAATGACAACAGTAATGGCGGCAATTCGATCCTACGTCAAGACGAATGTTTTTTTTAAATCATAGACAAACGAATGAAGCCCCTATTCTCATGTCACTCTTGATCAAATGTCGTGCGGTTTATATTAAAAAAACATACTGAATTGACGTTTCGCATCGATAACTGTTTTAATATCTATGGATACTAGAATAGAGACCCATTTGAGTTTTGATAGCTGTTCCAAATTTAAACTCATAACCTTACAAAAATCTGTACTGTAATAACATTACAGTACAGATTTTACCTACTACCACAGACAAGAAAGTTCTTATAGTAAAATTGGTTGTAATAATGCTGGTCATTTCCTACGGTTTCTGAACGCATTTTAGAGGACTAATGATATGTGCGTAGATAAAGTATTTTACCAAATCAAGTTTCTAATAATAAAGCTTGAGAACATACGAGTAGAGTAAACTATTGAAGACTAGCTTCTGCCCGGGACTCCGTCCGCGTGGAACTCGTTTATAAATAGCGAAGGTCCATACAAACTTTCACCCCCATTTAGGGGATGATTTTCAGGATAAAAACTATCCTTTGTGCTGCCCCAGGATTCAAACTACATATCTCCATACCAAATTACATTTCAATGGGTTTAGCGGGTTAAGCGTGAAGAGGTAACAGACAGACACACTTGCGCTATGGAAGTATGGATAGATAATGCCAAGTCCAAATAATTGGCCCAGAGCTAAAAAAAAAGCACCGACTGAGGATGCAATCGGGATTAATGCTCTTGGGCCCATTTCGCGAAACTATACATTTACATAGCTATTTACAAGTCTTAAACGGGAACCCTGGTCAAATGGTCTGTTGTTGTTGACCTCAGTGTTGCCAGTTTCGTGTAATAGGGTCATACAGATGGAGCAAAACAAAAGCCGACTGTCCTGTGGTCAATTTAGCAAGCCCTTAACTGGCTTCCGTGCATATAAAAATGTCTTGATGGCATGAAATCATATGAGATGAGACGCCGTTTATGCGAATTAAGAGTCCAACCAACAATTAGGCTTTATAGCCCTTAACTTTGGCAATAGGGAAGATGCAGTTATAGTATTTAACATTATTTTGTGACCAAAATGTTGAAAACACAGTTACTGAAACGTTTTTACTTTAGTTTATAATTTCAAACAATAATTACGATTTGAAGTAAGTAATGTGAAACGTAACGTGTTTTAATCCAACAATCGGCGTCTGGTGACGTCACTCCTGTCAAACATCAAAACTCTATGACATCTACGGACTAACCACGGACAAACAAATATGGCGAGTGACACACATGAGTGACGTCACAGGAACTGTAAATCCGTTTAGGCGCGAAAGGTTAAATTGTCAGTTTGTAACAAGAATTTTTGATTACAAATTATAGTAAGTATTTTAATTTTTTTATACTTTCGTGGTCTATTCTACATGCGATTCTTTCAAATGAAAGCAAAAATGATAATATGGCATCTTCCCTATTTCCACAGAAGACATGAACCGTCACTGTATGACCCAGGCCCCAGGCCACAAATGAGAGAGGACCGGACTGGCTATAGATAGACCTGTTTAATATGCAACTTTTTGAGCCGCAGTAAAAATAGAACTAATGAGATGTTTTGAAAACCACGCATGAAACAAAAGAAGTCACTGCTGTGGGATTGGTATTTTTTGATGGTTTTGTTTGATGCTGGCTGCGACATGATTAGGGTTGCCAACCGTCCGGGTTTCCCCGGATTTGTCCTAGTTTAAAAGGCGTCCCGGGAGCGTCCATTTTAAATTGTTTTTTATTATAAGTACGTTTAAGTTTTAGTAAGTTTCCTAAAAACCCGTTGACATGTCCGGGTTCTGGGCTCCAAAATCCGGGGTTTTCACACTTCTTGTCCTGGTTGCCAAATTTTCCAAAACGATTGGAATGGCAAATGTGTTGACGGATGACGCGTGAATTGTGAAAGGTGAGCTGGATGAGTGAAGACATATCAATGCTATGTAAATAAAGCAGAACATTTTCTAAGAGAAGTTTATTTGTTTTCCTCTGTACCCTCCGGGGTCCACATACCTACAACATACATTTTTGGAATTGTAACATTTCGTTAGGTTTCTCATTTAACAGGCTGACAAGACCTAATTTGGTGAAAATGATGTTATTTAAGCAGTTTTTTAAGAAAACGATTTGGCACATCAAATAAAATATGTTAATATTCACCATATTTCAAAGACCGTAGACGGGCTCGATACAAAATTTGACGAAATCGGCTCTATAGAAAATAATTGCAAAGATTGGTCTTAAAATCACATTAAACGGTTCTATGTCTTTATTTTTTTGATGTACGGGTCTGCAATTAAAAACATGAAGTCAACATATTCATACCTAAATTGCTAGCGAGTCATATTTAGCAAATAATCCACCTTTTTTTTATTTCAATGTTTATGTACCTTATCTTTATCTTCAAAAACCGGGCCGCCCAGTAACACTCGCTCTCGTTTACTCCGATACAAATAGACAGTGTGCGCGCTATCCAAAATCCCCAAGTACATTTTGGTGTTGACAGCGTCTCACATTTCGTTGGAAAACAGATACCTACGGGATTTTTACTTAAAGACGTGCTCACGATATCAATTAAGTTGGTATTGCTCCGCTTTCGAGCGCAGCGCTATCGTATTATAAATGTAGTACTTAATACGAGTATTAGGCAGAGATACCTATTAGAAGTAGATATGCTTGAAAAACAATATCGTCATTGGGTACCTAGTGGATTTAAGGTACTGAGAAGTTAACAGAAGCAGGTCCTAATTTGACAGATACCTAACTACAAAATAATTCCGACATTTCATTTTTTTTTCTCTTAAATACTTGATCATAGTTTTCATTAGAAGCGAATAAGTTAATTGTACGGTTACACTTCTTAAAATTTCAAAAAAAAAAATTTTTTTTACCAACTTTTTACAAAAAAAGTCTATTTTATAACGGAATTGCAATTAATACAAACCTTTTGTATTTCTGTTTTCATCCACGTCCATTAGAAAATTTTCATGTAGGTACTCGTATAATACATGGTACAGTCGACAACACAGCTACCTTACCATCGGAAATCTAATCTGACCTTAAGTGCATTGTAATAAGGTTCTATATAAACACGGTATGGTCAGTTAGCTGTGTTGTCGACTGTACAATTTAGTAACATTAAGTTGATTAGAAGGTGAAATCCACAGGCTATCATCTTCCTAGCGTTATTCGCGGCCCGGAAGGAGCCTGCGGGGTCCGCTATATTTGGCTTATTCTAGCACCTCACCCGCGTACCTATCTACTTTTGCTGCTAACTGTACAATAGGTAGGTATATAATATATATAGTGAACCTTACAGCCCCTTATAAAGAATTTAAATGCCCAATATACACGGTTCATAGCCACGCTATACACACGCTAGTCGGAAAGGTTGCCTCGTCTGCTGCCAGCGAATTCGGTCGCGTCTGGAAAGTTAAGCAATACACCATTTCCGTTCGCGTGAGCTACGCTTGTACCGGCGAGCGCATAAGTGCTCACCTAATGTATCTATACGTTCGCATATTATTGTCAATATTTGATAACTACGCATCGTGATCATCAAAATTGAATGCTGTTTTAGAGACTGGTTATTTTTTAACTCCTCGGGAAAAGGCAGATTTGTAGTTAATTTGTTGAAACAAACCTTGTTTTTCTTTACTTAGGTAGGCAAGGTAGGTAAAGTGGCCGTCTATAGAATTTGCTAACTATGTAAACAAACCGCCATAGTGAAATACAATTTCAATATGGCGGTTTGTTTACATAGTTAGCAAATTCTATTGACGGCGACTTTACAGTCAGCATCAGAAGTAGCTAAGCAAAATAACACACTCAAAATTACCTACACAGATCTTTATTTCCTTGACATTAGAGTCCGTGTATAGATCATTTTGAGCACTAGGACTGCTTAGCAACTTCTGCTGCTGACTGTACACTCAGCATCATAATAGTAAGTAGCAGCCAAAGTAACCAAATATTTCGGGGGTCTTTATTACGGTAATAATGAGGGTGTGTTGCGATATATCTGGCTGCTACTAACTATACCTACCTACTGAAGTAATAATTATTAGGTTTTAATGTGTAATTTTATTGATACTAGCTATGCGACTGACTATAACAGATTTAAATGCAAGACTCATGTTTTCGAAAGACTGTCTCAATTGACATTGTATTGTCGTTATTGTACCTATTGACAAACGCAAATATTTAATGTTATGTAATTTTCATAAGCTCGTACTATTTGGATATAAGTACCTAGTGAATTCAAACGTGCTCTGCAACCGGCCACCGTCACTAAAATAACTGTAGGTTATATATTCCAAAACGACATTTCCATGACGTAACCTACTGATTTTAACAGAGATCGATGTTATTAAGGTCGATAGGATCTGCACTTGTCTTATCTTATTTATTTAGAAATTTCATTCTAAATTGGGTATTTATGCCATTCTAATATGACATTCAGAAGCAAGACTTATCATTTCCAATCTTGTATCTAATAAACATTAGGTAAGTAAGGAAAAATGCTACTTAATTCATAATTTTGATCACTTGTCCCCGCGCCAGTACCGATGTAAATTGGCTAAGTTTGGCGCATTGGTGCGTATTGTCGAGATAACTTCCACCTACATGTGTTTTAGCGAGTTCGTGTTATTTCACTACACTTCGCCTGTTTCCAGTCGCGCCGTCTTTTGTTTATGCATGCCGGAGCCCCGAACACGAATACTTTTTAGTTTTGTTACTTGTTTTAATTTATTCCTAAAGGAACTCGAGGAGGGAAATATTAGCTCACGTTATTGCAGCGTTTGAATCTATAATCGGTTAGTCAGTTTTAGATGACAACCATTATATTTAAGTATTAGGTACCGATATCGGCATCACTCAAAATTAAGTAGATACATTTATGAAACGAAATTTAAATTAAACAATTACGTACACCTACTTACAGTAATTAGTTTGGTAACAAAACTTAACCAAAAAAACGCCTCGTTAACGTGGTATTCCGATCCCAGATGTACCTAACGTCATTATAACACACGACCAATTGTGCCCATCGGATCGCAATAAGACTAAATAATCGATTAATTTAAATAATTTAGCGTCCGACGCACACAGCCGGGGAGGAGATGTCGCCGCGCACGCAGGCCCCGCCCCCCGACTAATTGCACCAATCTGCGGGGCGCGCGCACGCACACACGCGCGCACTGCGCACGCGCACATGCGTACACGCACCGTGTACGTGTGACACGCACGTTGCCAAACCACAAAGGAGCTAGGATTCATGGATCCCACGATGCTCCTATGTAATGCTGCATTGTTAGTGCCCTATTTAGATGTGTTTGCATAGAATTAGAAATGGTATAAGTGGGCTCGTCTTTAGGTGTCCTATATCTCATCACAAAATAGTTTCTTTTAGGATTTTGAAAGTAGGCCTTTATAGGCACAATGATTTGTTTTTCTGTTAATGTTTGCTGCAGTTGATATATTGATATATGTAAGGGCAAAGTTTCCGCAGTCAGGAAGAATATTATTAATCTAAAAAATTGTAATCCTCAAAAAAGTAGTAGATGCAGGACTGTAGCTACGCGTAGGTACCATATCTACTAATTCCATTAAAAAGGATAAAAACACAAATACTAATTTACCTAACTAGAACCATCTACTCTAATCCATCTAAGGCCCAACGAACTTATTTAAAGACCAAAAATATCAGCCTTAACAGCCCAACTACTAACAATTTTTAAATGGATAGTTACTTTTAAACTTCTTGAAGACCCCGTAATTACAAATGTCCTTAAAATAGCTCGGACCTTACGACTAATTATCTACCTAGGTGCAATGAGACAACGAATGGGAATTGGAACTAGATTAGATATACTTTAGAACCTACCACCCAATTTCCAGCACAACTGAACGTACAAAAGGTAAAGTGCAACACGAGCCAATGCAGTGTGCAGCCACAGATAGTGAAGGGCTGATGCGTCAGACAGGCCGTCTTGTCCCGGACGGAGTAATTGGAAAAATCTCATTTGCCGTCTAGCTAGTCGCCTAAACTTGTACCTAGGTACCAGGGAAAACCGCCGCTTGTATTCGCTTTTCTTTTAGTTTGGACGCCGACGAGACAATAAGGTATTCTTAATTTGAATGCACCACAGCTCATTCATTGTAATAAAGTCTAGCCATTTTTTTGAAAAAACAAAAGCGGTCGAAGTCGAAGTGAATCCAACTTTTTAATTTCTGTTCTGTTTTTGTTTTGAGAATAATCCACCAGAGAAACTTGATTAAACATTGTATGATTTATTGTTAACTGGTACCTATTATAGGTACCTAATCATGAAATCCATCATTTCAGTTGCCATAAATGTAACGTTAGCTATGATGATTATTTGCCCTATTTAGTTTTTCTTACAAACTGACAACTTGTCAGGACTTTACAGGGTTTTACAAAGTAAAAATTGTCCGGAAAATGTTACGGTTTCAAAGTAAGTAAATCACTTTTATGGCAAATTAAATTTTGAAAGTTTCCGATTGTGGCTAGCTTTAGCATTTCGTAACTCTTATACAGAATCTCATAGTTCCTACCAATGACAAAATAAGATGCTCTAGCCAGTTACCTAAAAAACCCTGCAACATAGTTTCCATTTCAACGAATTAGGGGTGTCACGTGTCTACATAAAGAAAATAAAACTAACCATAAAAGTGAATCGTAAACTGAAAAAACAAATATTCTCCAAATGATCAATCGAGTGGCTGCATTATAAATCAAGCGAACGTGTCAAATGGGAACCTCGTATCGAGTTACCGGCCGGCGACCGTTCCCATCACAACTTTGAAAACGATTCAAAATACAATTTCTTCAATTTCTGGGTATACGATAGGTACTTAGTTACGGTATACTTAGTGGGTAAGAAATAAAGTAGTTTGTAAGTCTGTTTATTGTAATTACTTACACATATACACACAGTGATTCTTAATTCGTGATCAGTGCCACATAGTGATACTGAACAAAAATTTTATACCAACAACTACCTATGTTGGACAAATCAATCTTTGAATCTTCAGGAACCATTTTTTTCTAAGTTAGTACTTCATGCCAAACACGATTAACTCGTAGTTACCTTAAACAAACGTTCTTTTTTCCCTGAATAAAACTAAGTTAGAAATTACTTATTAATTAAAAATCATTGTCACCCGAACGGAAGTTTAATTTAGAAACTAAAACCTCTTCGGAAAATTTGTTTCATAAACCCTTTGTGTTCAATTATTAAATTAAGAGCAATAAACTGTCAATTGTCACATGCATGACGATGTTTATATGTTATATGATAGATCATAGATGTTAGAGTTTAACTGACCATACATTCCGTGGATATTAGTGTTAACATTATCATCAAGTTTAGGTAATTAATGTAACAGTGATGGTAATAGCATGAGTCCTCATTTGGCTGGTTATTCATATTTTTCGACTCCTGATCACGGATTAAAAATCACCGTGTATACAACGTGTTAATAAAATAACGCAAAACCTGAAAACCGTTTGTTCAGAATCGAGCATAGAATGCGAAAAAAATAAAAATAAAAAATTTTGACAAGATTTATTTTTTACATTTGTATGGAGTGTTGGCCGACTGGGGCGACCTGCTCCATACAAATGTAAAAAATAAATCGCGTCAAAAAATTTTTTTTTATTTTTTTCGCATTCTACTCTCGATTCTGAACAAACGGTTTTCAGGTTTTGCGTTATTTTATTAACACGTTGTATATGGACCCAAAATCTGAAATAAATAAATAATAACTAGGCCCACAATAAGTTCAATAAGGGTTGTGTTATGGGTGCGACTATCACTGGGTACATAGTATAAAACTAAGTCGCTTCCCGGTGTCTGTCCCTATGTATGCTAGATCTTTAAAACTACGCAACGGATTTAAATGCGGTTTTTTTAATAGTGATTCAAGAGAAAGGTTTATACTCGTATGTGTAATATAGTACCCGTGCGAAGCCGGGGCGGGTCGCTAGTATTTAATAAGTCTTGGATGTTTTTCATGTATTTCACTATTTCTATGTCATTTAATTTTCAATTCATGACATTTTATTTTCATTTCATTTATTGTATATACCTACTGAAATACATGAAAAACATCCAAGACTCATCTCATCCAATATTTGCCCGGGATTTGAACCCAGGACCGTCAGCTTAGCAGGCAGGGTGATAGACCATCTAAGTAAACAATATTTTCAGCTCTATATGTTAGCTCTATAGCCCAATAGGGCTAATTAGTAGTAGTATAATAATCTAAATACAATATTTAATACACAGATTTAAGTTTTGCTTATGTTCTCTTTTGGTACTGTTTCAAAATTAGGGCAGACCCCTGGTTGTGAGCATCTAATACTAAAATGTTGAGTATCGTTAAGTCCCTAAGTAATACAGTAAAACACATGCGTGACTATTAGACCTAAAAACGGCATACATACTTTTTGAGAAGAGTATTTTATTTGAAAAATCAAAGCTACGTCTTCACATCTACTTCTATATATAACAAAACCGGCCAAGTGCGAGTAGGACTCGCGCACGGAGGGTTCCGTACCATTATCTATAAAAACGGTAAAAAGAAAACACGTTTGTAGTACCTATCATACAACAAAATGTCTGTCACCAGGCTGTATCTCAAGAACCGCGATAGCTAGACAGTTGAAATTTTCACTGATGGTGTAGGTATTTCTGTTGCCGCTATAACAACAAATACTAAAAACAAAATAAAATAAATTTAATGGGGGGAGGGCATACAAGTAGTATGGGAGCCCCCCTTAAATATTTATTTAATTTTGTTTTTAGTATTTTTTTTTAATACCACGTCGGTGGCAAACAAGCTTACTGCCCACTGGTAAGTGGTTACCGTAGCCTATGGACGCCTGCAACTCCAGGGGTGTTACATGCGCGTTGCCGACCCTTTAAGAATTTATACACTACACTTTTTGAAGAACCCCATACTGTAGTCCTTCGGGAAAACCTCGGCAGGGAGTTTTGTTGTTATAGCGGCAACAGAAATACATCATCTGTGAAAATTTCAACTGTCTAGCTATCGCGGTTCTTGAGATACACCCTGGTGACAGACATACAGTCGGACAGCAAAATCTTAGTACCTAATAGGGTCCCGTTTTTACCCTTTGGGTACGGAACCCTAAAAAGGGAAGAAATGGTTTATTCAGTAAACTATTTCACACCAGCAACATTACAAAGTACTTAGTTGTATAATTGCAGCGTAATATTCCCGCACAAAAACGGTCATTAAGGTGTTACCTACGGGTAGGTATGTGCAATTATCATCCCGAGAGCCACGTGTCACACATTGTCGTTCTTAAATTAAGTTATTTATTATCTACAATTATTTTTTTAGGAGTATCTAATTGAATCAAATCACATTTTTTTATTTTGTATTAAACGCAAACTTTTAAGAATCAGTCGAAGTTGGAATCATGCGTATCTTGGCAAGGCACATCTAGAGCATAGCATTACAGACAACTATACCTACTTCTAATTGTGGTTAAAACAGTGCCCAATGAAGATAAGAAGCGGAACTCTAAACGGTGAGTAGGTATCTTGATAAGAGTCCACTTCGCAAAGGATTAACAAAATATCATACGAACAAGTGCAGTAAACTCAATAATGAAGACTTTAATATACTTAGGTACTCATCCTCACTTTGCTTCAAAGATCCTCAACTTATATTGGCCTTTAAGTCCTACATATTGGTGTTCGAGTGCCACACTTGAATAAGTATTTAGGTAGATGTTTATATCCGTAGGTGTAATAATATTTTGATCATTCTTTATTATTATTTTTACGTTGTTGAACACTCAAAAATACTTTAAAATTGAATGCCCTATGTCCTATGCTTGAGATGAAACTGTTCGCTAGATAAAATTAAAGCAGCATCAAAAGTATTTAGGTAAATAGGTTGCAAAGTGATTAAATGTATATGGGTATCTAAATTATTTCCTGAAATATCTAAACTAGACGTCAATTAAACAGTATAGTGACTGTATTTTACGATCATAATGGCTATTACAATAATAATATTGCGTTTAAATTTATAAATAAAGCGGGTAGATATGAGTCGGTGGTCAGGCGAGGATGCCTCGCGAGGTCGTAAAGTGTCCGCGGTGAAAACGATCCCAGTTGTCATCGTTACAAGTTTATGTGCACCTCAGTAGGTACACTAAAAAATAAGTTTTATCACTCCTCGAGGACCGAAGTCATCAACAAAGAAACTTAACGGACACTTCTCAATGACATAATCCAGAATCTTAAACTTCTCAGACAGTTTCATGAGGCAGTTTGAAAAAGTTTAATTAAATAACAAAGTTGACCTAATCAGTTCGTGGAAATCGATGTTTCGAGCAATAACGTGTAATGGAGTCAGCAATCGTGGGCTTCACAAATGAATTCACCAAATCCAGATGTAATCAGGGCGACAAGAAGCCCGACACTCGACACGACACGATATTACGACAAACCCGCCCGCATAAACCAACACACGTTACTGCTGGGAACGCGACCAAATCAATTCCCTGTTCCGATTCCGAGAAGTGACACAGTTTCTTGACTGTCGCATCACTACTAGGGCTCCCGCTACACGTGTTAACCCGCCCGCCCGAATACCCGTGTTCTTAAGCCCGCGGTGCTAAGCGCCCGTTCTACACGGACACGCCCGAACCCGCCCGGCCCGCGGGCGGGTACCCGGGTACCCGTGTACCCGTACACACGTACCCGCGGGTTCTAATTACACGCGGGTTCGGACCGTCCGTGGCCGTTCGAGTTGAGGCAAATAGAATATAATTATTTCATTTTACTCTATTGGCATTAGCAACTCTATGGGTTCGGTGTGTATGATGTTGTTTTATATTAGGTATGTGACAAAAGAAAACATCGCAGGAGGCCCATGTTTACTCTATTGCGTCATAATCCTACTAAAATATAAATATATAAATAAATATATATAAATAAATAAAAATAATAAATATATATATATATATAGATATTATAAATGCGAAAGTTTGGATGTTTAGATGTTTGTTACTCAATCACGCTTAAACGGCTCAACCGATTTGGATGAAATTTTGCACGAAGATTTTAGCCTGGATTAAAATATAGGATAGTTTTTCGAGAGAAGTCGCGGGCGGAAGCTAGTATTGTATAAACCTAGTATTTTATTTAATGATTGCCCAACAAAGGGCACGCAAACTGTTTAACTTTTATTAATAGCCGCTTAAAGATATGATAGCTTAACAAAAAGAGTAGGTAAGTAGAGTCAGCCAAGAAAGTGTTCTACCGCTTTTCGACTTTATTGCATGCAAAATAAGGTCCAAAAGTGGTAGACCACTTTCTTGGCTGGCTGACTACATGAGAACTATTTAATTTTAACGAAGCGCTTATTGTATTGTACAGTCGAGGAAATTTAATGTTTAGCACTTTTGATCCTTAACGTCATTCAAATAGAGTTGACATTTGCCAATCCTTCATTTACTTCGACCGTACATGCCATTATGATTCTAAATAAGGGACTGAATGTGGTATCGAAATTAAGGTTTTTAACTAACGGTACTTAATAAAGGTATTGCAAGGTATACGGTTTTAAACCGTACCTTTACTCACGAGGTTGAATATGAGCACCGAATAAAGGTTCTGAATCAAAACGATACTTGCAACATTACTCTGCTTACGATACCTATATAAAGGATACAGTAATCATTTTAAAAGAAAGGTAGGAAAACGATATTGTGACAATTTGCTACAGCTTCAAAGTTTACCGTTATCATTATATAATACAAGTACTCGAACAAAACGATATTGCGACAGTTTGCTACTGCTTCAAAGTATAGCGTTATCATTTAAAAAAAAAGGTACTCGTACTAAACGATATTGCGACTATTTTGCTACTGCTTCAAAGTATACCGTTATCATTTTAAAATAAAGGTACCTACTCAAACAAAATGATACGTTAGCTTTTACGTTACCGATTCAAAGTATGCCGTAATTATTTTGATATCGGATAACGGTAACGTAATTTAAGGGTATAGTATATCCGAAGTTCCGAAACTAGAGTAAATTCTATCAAATGAATGCAAGCAAAAAACGATTTTGTGCTCTCATGATAAAGTAGTTTTCTGCTTGCGTTTTTGACAGGATTTTATCTTACAATTTCGGGCGTACATCGTTGATGTAGTTTAAAGAGGTAAAAATAATTTGCAGTAATTGCAGCAACGAGATTCTAATTTGGATAGGCATTGTCAGTGTCTTGCAACTTTTTTTGGATAAACCCAAAATTCTTAGCGGGTAAACTATTGATAAACAAGTCGTTGAATTCCAAAGCAATATTAAGTTTTATGCGTTTGCGATAAAGTCGAAATTTCAACAAAAAAATGGAAGCTTAAGACGACTTTACTTACGTCTTAAGACTCCTGAGTTTCCTTTGTTTGTTTTGTTCGTCGCCTGTCGGCGAAAAGGGTTTTATGGCATTACTTTCAAATAGGCACGAACTTCATCGTTCTAAAGCAGGTAATAATTCTTTATCTGTTATCTTCGCCGACCTGAGCTATGGTGTTTTACCGCTGAACGGATATATTAGGGAGGTGGAAGGGGTCACACAATACTACATAGTTTTAGGTATGCAAAATTTAATAAATGCAGTAAAGTTGTGTGATTTGCAAGTTGCAGAATATTATTTAGCAAGCAAATAAAGATTAATAAGAATGCCTGAGACTTGGCTCTACCAAATATCTAACAATTTTTTAAGGTAGAAGAGTTTTGAGACTTGGCCTCTTTTTTCCATGAAATGTTTTTTATGGGATATTACTATCATTTAGTACATTTGGTTTAGCTATTTACTATGCTCGCCTCATTACAATGATCTGCAATAAATATTTATACCTATGTTATTGTTCAACAGTTGTGATTAAAAAAAATGACATCATTTGTTGCGATTTTCTTAGTTTTTTTTCTGTCAGATACTGTAGTGTTATATTTTATTTGTGATATTGAGAGTTCGTAAAGGCCCACACAATCTGAAATAAATGTGACCAATTCTTAATGGATACATGCTTTTTAATAACTGATTCCTTCCCTTTGTGAGGTTATAAATAAAAGGTCGTGCTAATCTCGTCATTATTTCTAACATCTACAATAAGAGCTGGTAACTATTCTGGTTCTAAACCAAAACGAGATTAATGCTACTACATAATTTTTCACATTTTAAGCTCAAATAAAAATCTTAATTTTCAGTTACCAAGCAGGCATTGTATAAACACGGTATATTTCAAATTTCATTCAATTTGAATCAGTGGTTAAAGAATTACAACCAGTCAAAGATTCTAAATTTTGTCACTCACATACACACTGACCGATCAACAAAAGCGCTAATTTAGAACAAAATTAGTGTTAAGTGTTTGAATCAATGTAAAACTAAAATATTTTGCAAATTTCGGTCCAGATTTCTAGATACGCATGAATAACTTTGCCAGCCCATATAAATATATAGGATTACTAAGTTACATTTGCAGTGAGTGGGAGAAAAAATTAAAAAGCAAGAATGAGACTGCAATCATATAACACAATAACCTACACAAAGAAGTGAGATGCCATAAAAAAACATTCAATGTAAAAAAGAGGCCACGTCTCGAAATTCTTCCACCGTGTGACTTGGCAATCACACAATGCTGCATAGTTTTAGGTGTGCAAAAATCCATAAATGTAGTAAAGTTGTGTGATTACCAAGTGGCAGAATTTTATTTAGCTAGCAAATAAAGAAAAATAAGAATGCCTGAGACTTGGTACTACGAAATATCAAAGTCGACGACCGCTTTAGCCTAGTTGATAGTGACGCTGCCTACGAAGTAAGAGGTCACGGGTTCGAATCCCGGTAAAGGCATTTATTTGTGTGATAAGCACGAATATTTGTTCCCGAGTCATGGATGTTTTCTAGGTATTTTAGTATTTATTTATCTATATAAGTATGTTTATCGTCGTCTCGTACCCATAGTACAAGCTTTGCTTAGTTTGGTCAATTTGTGTAAGATTGTCTCCTAATATATTTATATTATATTTATATTTATCTCACACAACTTTTTAGGGTGGAAGAGTTTCGAGACTTGGCCTTTTTTTTACATGGAATGTTTTTTTATGGGATAAAACTTACTAGCTTCTGCCCGCAACTCCATCCGCGTGGAACTCGTTTATATCCTATGTCCCTCCCCCAGACTCAAATCTCTATACCAAATTTTATCTAAATCGGTTCAGCGGTTTAAGCGTGAAGGGGTAACAGAAAGACACAGGCTTTCACATTTATAACAGTATGGATTCGTACTTTTTTTAAAATCTGAATTTGAGATGGCGAACTTTACGTACTTTGTTATAATTTGTTACATTTATTAATCTGCTATTTTTATTCACAAAAAAAAAGATGTTATACTTGCAAAGCTACAAACACTCATTTAGTACTTGTATGTACATTCTTAGAACTACGGGATAGTTCCTAGCTTCACACCTCAAGGACGGGTAGTACTACCCGCGTGTAATTAGCGCACGGGTACCCGTGTACACGTGTACACGGGTACCCGTGCGCTAATTACACGGATCCGTTCGGACCGGTCGCTTAAACCCGCGGGCGTGTTACACGGGCACGGGTACCCGACACGAATACACGAAACCCGGACACGACCGCGAGCCCTAATCACTACCGACGCACCGCTAAATAAATTCTAATCGCCCTCCCGCGCTCGCACGCCAATCTGACCCCTAAGCACCCCGCTATAGATGAACTTTCCTTCGGGCCCGACCAAGTCGTTAAACTATAAAGAAGAGCCACCTGTCTCCACGAAAAACTTTATAGCTGCCATAAAATTAAGCCTCGAAAGAAAAAACAAAACGCATCTCATTTTTTAAAGGACCCCGGGTCCATTTTAAATCGTGTTTACCTAAGTTGTCACCTAAAGAATGGCGATTTTGAGTTGCCCGGACTGTTGAATTAATTGAGGAGTTTTGGAGAGGTATAGTCTGATGCTGTGCGATAAGATCCGATGGGCTACTGCCTACCGTTGGTGTTGGTCGAATCCGCTACCTTCTGAGATTTGCGAATTGGAATTTCGCTAAACTGACATAGCAACTAAACAGGCTCTGGTTAGATATTTAAACAGAAATAATATGTTTTGGTTTACCCATTTCTTTTGTTCATGATACACTACAAATGTAAATGTGGACAAAAAATGTAGGTATTAGTAGGTAGTTATAGAGATAAGTACCTCGATAAGATTAAAATTAACGGGATAGGTAGGCCAATACACATTTATCTGCATAATATTTACATTGACGCAAAATCATCAGAAGATAATAGCTGTTTTACGAAAACTGTTGAACCCATAAACAAAACATTTAAAGTACTTAAGGGTTAGTTTGCATTTGGTTGTTCGACAGATTCGACGGTCAACAGCGCCGTATTAAAACGTTGTCGACCGTCCAATTAGCTTGATGACCTAACTGAATAAAGCCAGCCAAGGGATGGAATATCACTCACCATGCGAGCTGACCGCGGCCGAGTAGGAGGGGTGCATCTGCTGATGGTAGTAGCGGGCGCGGCTGTGGTGGCCACCCTCCAGCGGCGAGTGGAAGAACCCGTCGCCATTCGTGTCGGAGTTGACGTCCCCGGCGGCCGGGCTGCCGTTCACGCGGCTGTCGTACCACCGCTGCTGCAGCGTGCCCGCCCCCGCGCCCGCTCCGCCACCCTCTCCGCTCATGTCCATGACCGCTGATCCGACCTCACAAACCATGCATCGCTTTTACACTCACGCACTATAAGTCCGCTCCCCTATCCGCATTTCAACAGTCAATCTAATGTCTCGATTACAGTGTAACCGAATTCAGTGCTAACATCGCGGGCAGTCACGTCGCCCAGTCCATGCCCCGTATCTGAAACAAAAGACGGACTATGTATCACACGTTTATGTAATCTAATTTTGCTAGCTGGCTTTGCGCAACTTCAAAGAAAACAAAATATAATTCACGGGTCGGTGTTTTGTCAAAAAGAGACAATCAATTAAGATAATACAGGTGCGCTATCGAAAGTCGTCAGCGCTATCGGGCCGCTTGCACTTTGATTAACTGATTGTGCGAACAAGTCGATATCGCGGCGATAAGCGATAGACGCGCATTAAACCGTGTTAGCCAGCCGAGCTGTGATTTTTATTGCCACTAAATTCCTAAAGATATCAGTGAGCAAAGGGACTTTGTAATTCTGATCAGTTTAGTATTGGTTTTTGATTTTTAAATATTCACTATAGGCGATTAACCTCTTACTGCCGCCTTACGCCGAACCGCAATGTTCTAAGAAACAATCCAATTACCTATTATAATAAACCTCTGCAGACTGCATGACTAAGAAAATTAACTAACTGAAATAACTAAATGAGTTAATTGCAACAGCTGATGAGAATTATTCATATATTTAAACAGCAACACGGACATTAAAATAAATGGCCACATATTTTTTTCAGTTTACTGCTAGAAATAAAAATCTAGGTACGAGTTTTCGCTAATAGCAGAATTTTAATAAGCATGGTATCAACACTTATTCTATTTACAAGTCATTAAACGGTATACATTTTAGTTTTTGCAGTGACTATGAAGTCCTTATAACTCTTACTCTTACCTACAGATTTAAGTAATAAAGTTGAAAATTTTATATTTTTTGGTAAACTTAGATTTTTTAAGTACTATTCGATAAAAGGTTATTTAGTTGACATGCATGATAATAATTAGACATAGGAATGAACGCGTTTATTATTTATTACTTTTTTGCTTTGTTTTTTTACTTATTTATAATCACGACATTTTCTAGTTATTAACGTATACAATTTGAAATTACGATTTATTACAATTAATATTATTTACTCTCTAGGTATTTAATTCTATTTTAATTTTAATGTATGATTCTGATCGTACTGAAGTCGTAATTTTAAATTTGGTCAATTTTGTATGCCTTGTGGCAAAACACAGTGAGACATGTTTTTGAATACCCTAACCATACCTTTATATACCTGTGTTTTACAAATAAATTATTTGAATTTGAATTTGAAGTACCTACTTACTAACATAACAAAAAGCAAGGAGCAACTACCTACATTGTACTAAATGTGAAAACAGTATGAGTGCAGTGTAACTTGCACTAGACCATACTAGAATTCATACCATCTGAATTATTCCAAGCATTCAAATTTAACTGTTACAAACATACAGACTTCTGACACTACATACAAGTTGATTTATTAGTGTTTTTGTAGACACAACTGTGAACATGCTGCAGGAATTCGCCAGTTTTTATAAATAGTTCTGTCTGGTGATGTATTGTGACTGTGACTTCCAACAACTTTATAAAAGATATTAGAAAACATAATGCAAGCAGGATTTTAGAAAAATAAAGTTAAATATACCTAGGTTCATCAGCCATATAGGTATATGTTAAGGCATCACCACCAATACCTACCTACATAAAATATTGTGAAATAGCTACCAACAAAAATAGTTTTAAACATTTTACAAGTAGCTTAGTCTTACCGGTCATTTAATTATCGTATGGCGGTTAATTACATTTAGAATGACGCTGCAACTATGGTATTTACAGGATGTTCTTAGAATCAAAATGTACAGCTTGACAGAAATAAGATCACCTCCTTTAAGATTTTATTTGATATTTTTTAACCAATTATTTTCAACACTAGCATATTGGTTTAATATCTAAGGCACGAAAGGCAATGCCGTGTGACAATAAATACGTGCAATGGGTTTATTATATGTACTTTAGCTGTGTTTAAAAATATTCCGTTGATTTATTTATTATTGACTTTTCTGATATCAACACTAAAGTGTTCTGTCCCTTTACGATTAAACTTATTCGGTTGTGTTTTTTCTTGAACATGTGCTACAATTCGGGTATATATTTTTGAGAATGACCGTGGAAATTGCATACACCTGGCAACAGGCGCTGCTACTTAAGATAAGGAGTCATTGAATTCGATAAGATTTTCAAATCAAACGCCGCCGTTTCCGAGCACCGCCGATAAAAGAAGCGATGAAACTTACGCACTCCTTAATTAAAAGCAAATTGATGTCCGTCACTCAAAATTGATTAGGTGCTTGTATGGAGTTGTGAGGTATATTCTTAACGTGGTTGCTTGCAAAACATATAGTCAGGTCGGAGAAACGACCGAAGTTAAGGCGACAGAAAATTTACTTCTTGTTTTTAATAAAATGATTACAAAATCCTATTTATTTAATCGTATGGCATACATTATTTGAGTGGCGGGGACATGTGCAGGGTTGTGGTAGGTAGCTCCTGCGGACGCGAGTGACAGTTTTCCCCCCTTTTTCAAGTGAGTGGGCAACTAACAGAAGTTCTTAAGCCGCCCAAAGGCCTCTAACTCGGCTTAACGACTACTGTCATAGACAGCAGCCGGGATCAAGTGCTTAACGTGCCTTCCAAAGCACGGAAGCGCTCATTTATATTAACCACTCAAACATCAGGCGGTCACCCATCCAAAGACTGACCGCTGCCATCTTTGCTTAACCTGCGTTATCGTTTCCGACTCGCAGGCGCCGCAAGGCTATGAGCGCTTCAAAAAATCCTATTTGCTGCTGGCAACGATAATTGGCTCAAACTACTGATGGCTCCAGCCACAATGGGATAATATCTTGACGTAGGTATCTACTGTTCTTTGTGTTCTGTTTCTTTTCATATATGTATATATGACAAACGCATCTTGCGCACGACGTTTTTGATTAGGAACCATTCTCCAAATTAGTTAACCAGCCGCAGCCGCGAAAAGACAAAATGCAACCGAACTCTTCATATGACCTACCCGGGGTTTCTGAAGAACATATAATTACCAAGAAGTTGGAGACAAAATAGGGTTCATGATGTAGGTACATACTGCATCGGCATTTTTAAACAACCGTCTATAATAAGAACAATAAGTTTACACGACTTGAGATCGAGTGCAAAGGAGACAGATAACATTTTGAGTGTTCATTTGCGTCAATTTCAAAGAACTGACGCAAATGGCAAGTTACATCCTCGTGTCTCCGCGGTAACCGTTATGTGCGTTTTGTATGAGCTAGCTAAAAATACTCACTATCAAAGATACAATAGATTTGAATAATGTAATTCTACTGTTGTTATAATGGCGCACATTTCGTGTCCTTGCACAAAAACGTTTTTCGTTTTTTTTTCTGCATAGTTTTATAACAAAACATTTTAAAACCAGCCAATAGCGTGTCGGGCCACGCTCAGTGTAGGGTTCCGTAGTTTTTCGTCCAGAAATTATTTTGTCTTTTTTTTCAAAAACTATTCAACCTATCAAGTTCAAAATAATTTTCCTAGAAAGTTTTTATAAAGTTCTACTTTTGAGATTATTTTCATATTATTAAAACTTATGGTTCAAAAGTTAGAGGGGGGGGACACATTTTGTTTTACTTCTGGAGCGATTATCTCCGAAAATATTAACATTATCAAAAAATGATTCTAGCAAACCCCTATTCATTTTTAAATACCTATCCAACAATATATCACACTTTAGCGTTGAAATAAAAAAAAACACTCCCCACGTTACGTATAGGGGAGGTACCCTAATAAAATAAAATAAATCACTTTTTATTTTACCACTTTGTCGGCGTGATTGATATACATATTAGTACCAAATTTCAGCTTTCTAGTGCTAACGGTTACTGAGATTATCCGCGGACAGACGGACAGACAAAGCGAAACTATAAGGGTTCCTACTTCCTAGTCGACTACGGAACCCTAAAACTCAGTAAAATACGGTTTCAATCAATTATTTGTATATATTTTTATTTTCATTTTACTATAATTTGTCATCACGTTACTTACTTCCTGCAACTAAGAATACTGTAGAGTGTATTATTCAAACAGCACATTGAAGGACAATCCGAAACTACTTAGGAGTCACTAGACCGATTAAAAAGAAACTGCATTCAAATACATATTATAAAAAAAAACCCTCATACACGGTCGGAATCTAACACGCTCAAATCTCAGATATATTATTTCTAAAATCGGCCTCGTCTAAGAGCAAATTTCCATCACTTGTAGTTTCAGATTTTCCCTCACTGCCCAGTTTGAATAATACCTACCCTGTAAAATTATGTGCAATTTTTGTTGTAATACTCGTATGTACAGTGTTTTGATCATATTAAAACAATCCAATAATGTTACTATTATTTATATAAATGTGGTATTGAGACGATGTAATTTACTAAATATAATGATAATAATAAAATTAAATTGTTAAGTACTGAAGCAATGTAGGTCGGAAACTTTGTATGACAAGTGCACCGGGACGTTTATCCCTAAGGCCAATTTCTATGAATTGGAACTAGGCACTTACATAGACAGAACTCGCGGGTCCGTATCTTTTGCAGAGTTGCAAGTCGAATAATTAGAATGGTTAAAACAATGTAAGCTCCCAACTCAACTATAATAAATGGTTATACAACTGTTTAGACAACTATAATGAATTTGACCAATGACGTAGCGCCTTTACTGAACTATAATGAATTTGATTCACCTTGGTCATAGAACAAACGACATCAACGAAACACTGAGCCGGTGGGATATGCTTCGTTTCAGCAAGGCTTAGATTTTCAATGATACCAAGTTTGTTTACTCAATTCTTTCAGTTGACTTGTAGAAAAAATATTGGACCTATAGGTACAATAGTTACACAATTACTTCTCACATTCTCGTACTCAGGGTACTCGAGAGCCCTCATTGTGTAACAATTGTATATAAAATACAATTTCATTAGTTACAGTTTTTTTTCTACCATTGGCTTTATAATTTAATGCGAAAAGAAGCTGTTGAACGTGATGGCACCAATAGTCGACGCTTTAAGAAGGTCATATTCATCAAAAATTAAAAAAATGTGTATATACTTTACTTAGAACATTAATCATGAAAATTATAAAATATACCTGTCTAAGAAATGAAATGACAAATTAGCTTTTTACTACCCGAAGATTAATAAAAAAATGGAATAAGCAAAAATATATGAAATCTCCAGTAATTGATTTCCACATTATTTGAAAGATATTCATAGCAATCCAGAAAATAAAGTAAAGTTCAAATATATTAATATTGTAATAAAGTTATTGGGAAAAGAGTAGGAAGGCACATTCACTCTCTTAACGATTCGCTTAAGAAATCTTGTTTTTTTATAAAAGCGCTGACACCACTTCATTTTAAATTCACAATTTTTAAACAATACGACCGATCTCTATAACATTGTACTGGATGAAAGTAGGATAGATAGACCCTTAATCTTTCAGTGTAGCCACATTAAAAAAATGGTTGCCATTCCTTATTTTCAATGCTACCTAAAGGAAAAAGTGACAATTATTGGTGCGTATCGATTATTGGTGCCATCACCTTATATTTAATGCAATATGTATCACATTAATTGAAGAATTCAACTCGCATAATAAAAAAAAAAAAAAACATACACAACCGGGAATATAAACAGTCGGGTAATTAAAAAATGTTAATAGCTTGTTAAGAAAATAAAAAAAATTAACTGACGAAGGACGGTTGATTAATAGGTTAGTACATAAGTTACCTATTAATGTCATTAACAAATCACAGAACGTTATTTAGACTTCTAACTAAGGATAGAATTACTGATAACGTCAATAACCACTTACCAATATTAGATCAAATCGCCCGAAATAAAATCAAGTCAACACATCACAACCTACTTAAACGTTATCTGACCATCGACTACAACAGAAATCACATATTTATCGCTAATTATATTTTTTGGTGTAGTGATATCCTTTAAATATCTTAGATAACATAAATGCTCGCACCAAAGGAAAATAACGTTGGGCTCGTATTGCTTTGTTAAATGTTATATCTACATACCTACAATACGATCAATGACACTTTAACCTTATAGATAGACAACAAATAAAATTAGTAGCTTGATTATTAACGGCATCGAAATGAGTATAGTGTATTTAAGGCATTCCGATTCATAAACTCAACATGGATATGCCATGAAGTTATTGTCACTTAAATTAAAATCAATGGTAAAAAATTGTTAATGTTGTGTTTTATTGCTAAAAATCTGAACGCCTATTTATTTTCAAAAATTACGTATATCCGTTATTGCATTGAAAAGTGTAAACGTATTTTACATAATAATTATTAAAAAAATATGTAGGTACGATGTCAAACTTCTAAAACAAAATTCATGTGTAATGTTAAACCATTCATAATACCCTATTATAGCATCGCTTTATTTGCTCAAGCCACAATCGACGGCGATGCGATGGCGTACCGTGTGATCGATGCTTGGCCGCGCGATACCGAGCTATCGGATGCGATCACAATCGAGTGATCAGGGCTGAGCAGTAGCCCATCTCGCTCCATAAATCATCCTTGATTACCTATAAACTCGATACCAATGATAAACATTGTGATTTTACACCCACTGCCGTAAGTTGTTTATTATTTTATGAATACCTACCTTACCATCGACTACGATTATTTTCTGGTCGCAGTTTTCGCTAAGTTGCAGTAATGCCGCGTCTCGTTTTTCATGCGCTTCCTTGTGGCAATTCATTCAAAAAGTGTTCGCGTTTTTTTATATAAGAATTTAAGTTAGTAACAACAATTTGTCAACAATGCCAATAACTACATAGGTAGTAGCTACGAATATTTAATTATAATATTTAATACGGTTATAAGATAAATAAGTAGACACCTTAGAGTAGGACTACCTACTGCCATTTTGATGCATCGCATCCATTTCTTTTTGCTTCAGTACTGTACCTACAGTCATTACACAATAATCTTATGATTACTATGAGTGGGTGTTTTTTAACTATCTTTTAAAATTAAGTAGGTAGGTACTTACGTAAACTTGTATACCCAGATCCTAAGATCAATTTTTTTTTGTTACACATGTTTCGCCTTCATTCATATTGTGCCACAAACTCTTAAAAAGTGGGTACTACTTATACCTTCGGTGTCGTCCCATTACGTCCTCTCATAAATGAACACACCTAAACTATTATTTTCTGTTTTTTTTTGTTGATCCGACGGGAGGTCCGTAAGAATCAATTATCTTAATTGGAGCATCCCTAATCTTAATAAGCTGATAGCGCGCACACGTGGCGGTGGCGGATCTCTAACTATTTTCAGATGACTTTTATTATTCATGTTTCGTTTTAAAATTCTATAATTAATGAGATAGACAAGAGTTGTAATAGAGCAAGACCATCATTCTGTACAGATAATAATATGAGCTGAGATAGCCGGAGAGAACATTTTTATTTTAGCACAGGCATGAGTCAAGTCAGTCTTCCAAATGTCTCGTTTTCTGCGAATGGTGTTCTACTCTTTTCAGTGTTATTGTAATTGTGCATTGTATAGGTACAACAGGTATACAATATAATAAATTCAATATTTTAAACGAGTTATTGTGTAAAGCATAAGGGACGGTTTTAATAAACAAGAAGCATATTGTGAGGTCACTGTTAGATTTCTCTCTTTTATTATTGATGACATAGGAAAACATTAAGGTATCATATCGTTCGATAAGCGTTTCAAGTTGTCATAATAATCGGCTAAGCGCTCTCGAGAGACAAAGAGTGGGTAAGCCTACTTAAACCACATTCGGAAGTCGACTGCACCACGGATTAGGCAAGTTTAGGACACAACTTATTATGGCATACACAAGGTATTTAAAGGGGTTAATATAATAATAATAATAATAAATAAATATTAGGGGACAATCTTACACAAATCGACCTAGTCCCATAGTAAGCTCAGTAAGGCTTGTGTTATGGGTACTAGACGACGATATATATAATGTATATAAATACTTAAATACATAGAAAACTTCCATGACTCAGAAACAAATATTCATGCTCATCACACAAATATTTGCCCTTACCGGGATTCGAACCCAGGACCTTCAGCTTCAGCATATAAAATGAACATCTAGATAAACAGAAAAAATCAAGATTTAAATTAAACAATATTTATTTTAAAAGTGTAGGTACTGTATTCTGATATTGCAGTCATCACACGATTTATATTTTAAATAAATCTGGTACCTATCAAAGGTGAATGGGCATGCCTAGCAAAACAGTAAAAATATTAAGATGCAAAGTAGATATTTGCTTGGTTTTCTCATTGAGATAAAAATGTTTACGAATCAAAATTAGATAGATACTCAAAATAAACATATTGGACCCAATTCTAGAGTGGCCTCTAAACTTCCTAATTTTATTTAGGTGTCGCTAAAACACTTTCCTATTCTATGAGCAGCTGTCATAATAAAATGACAGCGCTAAATTGAATCTGACGTTTCTTATTTTAGGCGGTCTATACAACTTACTTAGCTGCCTAAATGCTATTCTAAATATGTCGTTTTTAATCTGCCGCCTAAATTATGTCTAAAAATTAGACAATTTAGTTTTAGGCTATTTAAGCAATGTGCACGTAGAATCGGGTCCAGAAGCCCTAAACTAAATTTAGAAAGCTAAAGCTAAACTGTGACAGAAGACAATTGAAAGTTCAGAGACGGACAGGTAGGGCTGATGGATGCCTTTAACCGGCTCCAATAATTTATACGGCCTTTGATTTATTTCTATATTGAAATGGGCTTAATGCGATGTTGATTGGTGTTTAGCAAATTGTTTGAATATTGATTAATTGTTGGAAGCGATCATCAGCAGATTATAACGGTAAGAACATCAATTTTGAACCTATTATCCTTGATTGATTGTTTCTTTTTTTTAGTTGTAGGTCAGTAGCAGTGTTTAAATGTCTAAAATTAGCAAATGTATAGCTTTGTATGGTTTGTTAGTATTTAATAGTGTAGAAATATATAAAACCAAATTATAAATCATTTGGATTTTTCGTGACATGCCTATACACCCGAGATTAAGTCAGTTAGGTATTTACCTTAACTATATCTACAATATAAATAATAGTAGGTACCTACACAAAATGCCAATCATATAAAACGTCAACTGAGAAACGACAAAATATTTACCATTTGGCTGACATAAACAACAATATTGCCTGTCACATACTGAGTGGGGTTAGCAAAATGATTTGAACTTGTGAGTTAATGCTATTTATATCTCAAACATCTAATGTTCCTTCGCTTAAATCAATTAAAGTTTATTTCGCTTAGGTATTGATTTCCAAGTAGATTTTCAATATAATTCGAGGAGCATTTTTTCTTCATACTTCCATGGGCTCTTACTTTTTCGTCAGTGGTCAGATATTCATAATCATACAGCTATATCCGGCGGACGTCTAGAAACATTATATAACGCACAAGCTTATCGGAATCTAATCGATCGGCGTTTGCGCATCTCGCGGCGCATTCAAATTTGGAACGTCGTTGTCGACCAATGTGAGCTCGGAACCTTACTGGCTTCTCGGAAAACTGTGTGGGATGACATTGACATTGGCATTCGATATACCTTTTACATATCGAGGGTTTATTTATAACCGAGTCGCTGTTGGCATACAAATATTTTGAATTGTTCAAGCTGAAAGATCACTTGCTTGAAGAATGTAGGCGTCCATTGCGCAGCCGTTGTACCTACTGTGCCTACGTGTAGGTACCTACGCCTTTAAGGAGTCAACTTTATTTTAAATATACTTAAATATAATATTTTCTAACCAAACTACGCATACATTACCTTAGTGAGGTTAACTTTGTAAAAATATAAATGAGAGTCATTGATTTCAGGAGCACGTGTCTTAATGTCGTATCACATTAGGTATTTAAAAATAAGTAATAAGAAACGTTTTATTTTTTTAATTTACGGGTAGGTAGGTACCTAATAGGTAACCAAATGTGTAAAAAGCAAGACCTATTCTTAACTTAAACAGATCAGTATTGAATAATCGAATTTACTTGCCTGTCTAAATAAAAATGTAATTCATTGACATGGTTTTATTTCACCAATCATGACTAAATCGTTGTAGAATCCGATTAGGATGTACCTATTTATTTACGATAAAAATTAAATTATGTTGCATAAGACATATCTGTATAACGTAACTAAGATTTCGTATCTAGTTGAGTCTTTCGGGTCAATTACCTAGTCATGCTGGATTTACTGCTACAGTTAGGTACTAAAGTAGGTATTTAATGATATATATTTTTATCTTAATGTTGATTAAAGGTAACTACCTAGATAAGATATATTTAAAGAATAAATGTAATAATTCTTCTACTGTATGCTGTCTATTTAAGACCCGTGTAGATAAATATGCTGATAAGTTTTATAGAAATTATTGAATTTTAGATTGTACAATTCCATTCATCTATCTTTATTGGACTGATAAGTTGACATATTTAGCTACATACACATTTCAACATACCTAGTTAGTTTTTTTGCAAATATACCTACCAGTGGCGGAGCGTCCATACAAGCCGATTCCCACCAGCTTGCCTAAAATTGCTTGCTATAGCTATAACCAATCATCAAAAAACAGCCCTTTTTTGCTCCAGTTTGTCCAGTGAAAATTCTCACGCTCCGCCATTTATACCTACGCATCTATGAAAGTAAACTACGGTATTTATACTCTGTCATCTAAATACACCTCTTAGATGACTGTCATCGCACATAAACATGGGTTATATTTGTAAATTTTTGTGGCATGCTATAGTAGGTACCTAGTGCCACCGCCAAGTCAAGCAGGCACATCAATAATATTCTTTCCTTAACTCCAAATAAACACCCAACAATAAGCCGCTTTTTTAAAAGCTGAGTATTTCTGCTGATTTCATTGGTTAAAATGGCAAAATATGGCACTTACTAAATCCCTAGTTAAGGACGTATTTCTGATTAAGATCCGTAATTGATTAGAAGGCATTTATTTGTATTTTTTTTATCTAGCATTCATCCAACTAAACGCCAAAATATTATGGGTACTTAAACTACATAGTACCCATGCTAAAGCCAATCAAGTTAAAATGTATTTGCAATGCTAACAAGTACTTGTGCAATCGATGTATTTCAAAGCAAATAAATTTCAAGCCGGTAATCTTTATTTGCGTAAGCAAATAGATATCAACCGTGATTTATTACGATATACTTATCTACCTATCTATAACATCTTAAAGATACCAAAACTGGTTATCTAGGAGTTACTGTTTTTGTTTTTTAGCAATTGGTGGGTAGTTGTATTGTATTTAGAGGCATCTCCATGCAGAGACCTACAAAAATCATGCTTTTTGTTCTCTTTCGAGCATGGATAGTTGATAATTTTTTTACTCGCCGTATTTTGTTTTTGGTAGGTAATTGTTGTGGTTCTCTAAGAGCTTTCATATTTTTTACACTATTATGATTTTTATATATATACCTATGTAGAAACGTAAATACTTATAGATATATAAAATGAATTATTGTTTGGGATTATCTACGACTAGGTCTGAATATTGATCTTGAAGGCCTACTTAATAGGTAGGTATGTTGACTTTAATTAGGTTTAGAATTTTAGTTCTAGCAATTTTTAGAGTATTTTTTTAATTAGTAATGGCACTGGTAGATACTATTGGCATTGCTAATGTATATACTACTGGTAGGGATACATCATAAAATTTGAACAAAAACAACATGAATGTATACCTACTTCAAAAAATGCGGATACTAAAAACTATACATATTTCGACTTTACTAATATCAATTTTCCCTACCGTCGGGCGGCGCACGGAAGCAAGAACTCTACAAATTGAAAAGCAAGCAATAAACAGCTCTACGGTGAAGGCTATAAAGTGTATTGTAACTAGTAATGTTTATATTATGTATTTAATAAACCTCATAATCATTATAATTATTAAATAATGTCGTGACTGTCATGAGTTTTACATTAAGTCTTGTATATAGATACCTATTTGAAACTATAATAATAACCTATATCAACATACAATTAATGACATACCTTGTACCTACTACTTAGCAATAAATCTGTTGGAAAATAACGAAAATACTATTGACCTTTAACGAAAATGATAAGATTTGCAAAAGTGTCAATGCTGTCCTTTTTCCTAGAGTAGATAATTGATTCTTATTGATAAGATCATAGATACATGGAATAGTACTTTATTTACATGAAGTACCTATATTTATATAATATAAATACCTTAATTTCCCTTATCAAATGCGTATCACTTAGTCGATCACAATCACTGGTTATCACTGAGTATAGAAAACACACTGAAATCATGCGCTCCATTCCGTTGGCAGTTTCATTTTCATCAATTAAAAATTCATCACACACAAGTACAGAGATCTTTTGTTTGATCCGTTCGTAATTTGAATTTGGAATAACAAAACAGTGTGTAGTATGCGCTTGCGCACCGACCGTCGACGGGGAGCGGCGTCGTTGGGACGCGACCCGACACTAAACCAGTCCCAACACTTTTTGTTGTCCGCGCGCCCGATCGGCCACTCTCGGCTCCACTCGGCATTTCCAACCGCCGTTCGGCTCTGCTAGCGGTCCGATTGGCCCTTTTCACCCACGGGCGGCCTAAGTGGGCGGGATTTGTCGTTGGAATGGGAGTGTTCGCTTTTTAAATTTTCTTTTTCTCTTTTTGGGCGGGAGTGCGATGGTGTGCGTTTAGTCGCGCGGCGCGCTTGATGGATGGCGGTGGCTACAATGGAAGCACTTTTATAATTTTGTCATGGATGCCGGATGTTTTTAAAAGATTTCATCTGTATGTACGCTATCGGTCCCTCTCAAATTTTATTGCAATTAGTAAGAAGAGATTTCATACAATCATGATTTTATCGTCTTGTCACAAAAAAACCATATAAAAAAATTGACACCCAAAAATATTGTCAACCATAGTAAACTGTCATGCCAGTCAACCTGCATGAATTAGCATAAAGGTATTTATTAAGTAAGTAGATACCTACAAACCACAAAGCAAATTGACTGTCAAGCGCAAAGTTACGCAAAAGTATCTTTCTGATAAGCGCGTATTAGGATAGTTGTCAACATGTATTTTTCACTAGGTACAAAAAGGTAGTACCTACCTAATATGTATATTATTTTGTATATATTATGTGTATGTTTATTTCAGTACCTATGTATTTGATAGAAGTTTATCTTGGATTAAGTTTCAATTTAAATTTTAATACCTGCACCAAATGTTTCTGTTTTACCCAATGGTTGGCTGGTAGAGAATGCCTTATGGCATTAAGTCCGCCATTTGTACTTTATCTTGTGTTGTGCAATAAAGTTTAAATAAATAAATAAATAATTAAATACCTAGATACTTGTTTGACAAGAATGTCAAGATTATGATTCGAAATAGTCTTTCGTCTCTTATTAGATAGGTATACCTAGGTACCTACCTATTAGGTAAATGTAAACAAACATTCTGTATTTAATTGTAAGTAGATAGGGTTGCACAGACCTACGACGGTTTTCATAATTTTACCTACTTTATTGTTAATGGACTCTTTATAAAGGAGCATATAACCTCCTGTCCGATTTAGAGTTATTTTTGTAGCCTACCTATGCTAGTGGGTGAATATCATATTTCATGTTTTGCACTTGTCCACCCATGTTAACATGTTATGATATTTAACCACAAGGGTCAAGTTTTTTTTTTGGAGGAGATCATTCTCGGAAACTAGGTAGGTACATTCCCGTCAATAAGAATGGCAGATTGTCACACGGAACATATTTTAAAAAATTGACAAGGCGAAACATCAAAGCTCTTTGGCGCGTCCACAACTGTGTTTCAATTTTGAAACGGCTAACAGTTTATTATCTATATATTTCTAAATTTACCCTCTAGATAGTTTTCCCGTTTGTATAAATGTTGATTTATGCGCTGGTTTAATCCGTATTTTTTTGAACTGTTTAATCAAAAGCTATCATAAAATGAATTTTGTCCAACCAAAAAACACCTAATTTCTTTGGGCAACTTGATCAGCCTGTCATAACGCTTCTTACTATTTCTTATTCTTACTATTTGAACAATTCCTACCTAGTGTCCCCGATTCCTCTAGTTACCATCTTCCACCCGAAAACTATACCTAAACCTGTGCATAGATGGACTTATATCGCTGTTTGTGGATTTTTTTCCTAGAGGGGTCTAATTACTTCGGTAATCGAATTAATGTAAAAAAATTACCAGTTTTTTTTTAACGTACCTATTTATACAACTATTGCCTACATTTTTATGTTTGATACAGTAATTACAGATATAAAAAGTGTTTTGTGCCCTTTTCTAATTTCGTTGGTGCTTATTTCTTTGGCAATGAGTTCCAAAGAAATTAGATTTGTACAAAGAAATAATATAGTGGTAGATAGAGGATTTTCCTAACCACCTCAGGAAAATTCTTGGTTTTAGTCTTAATGCATTTTGTCCACGATACTTCCGAAGTATTTTTGGAAAACGTATATAAAGATGAAAATCTGATGGATTTAATCTACTGAAAGGAACATTTGGGTGCAAACATTTATTTATTTGTTCCTCTTATATAATTTTATAATTAAATACAATAATATGTTTCCACTGCTCTTTGTTTGATTCAATTCACTGTCTAATATCCATTAAAAAATAAGACCAAAAATCCAGTTTTATCAAAAATATAATTATTTATTTGTCGCATTTTCTAAGTTCTATGTCGCCTATTTGATATGAGTCTCTTTCTCTGGTACTTATAATTTCTAATTTATTTGGTAATCGATATTTTGAACTGCTAAATGCAGATAATTCAGGCAGAATAACATATTTTTACATATATTAAAGTCCTTAACAAGGTATGTTATTTCATTTAGGGAATATGTTTAAAATATTACCTACTCCAGAAATTAGGAAGTTACATCCCAAATCTGATATTCACCCTAGTACATTATTAGGTCCCTCTTGCAGGTATAAGTGCATCATACTTAGTACCTACCTGAGTTGAATTTCGTTAAGTATATACCTATAATTTTGTTTTGTAGGTGGGTTCACGTTCTATTAGGAATTGGATTTATGACAAAAGTATTCTGTAAGAAACAACGATGTCTATTGAAGTGATTCGTAAACAATCTGATATTCGGATTATTTATAGGTAGGTAAGTACTTAGGTACTTAAAGTTATTTCAGGTTCATACCTAATGAATGTAACGGCATGATGTGAAACAATGGTGTTACCTACTATAATGGGATATTGATATAGAACTTGTAATCCTACGCGGAGATCCAAATAGGCAATACGTAATTATTATTTTTAGGTAGGTAGGTACCTATAGTATTTACCCAGGTATTTTTGACTATTGAAAACAATGCGTAGCTGCCTACTTAGATTAGGTAAATAACCATAAAACACTATTTTATTTAGTCAATTGATTTAGTCCCACAGTAGGTACAGTCACCATTGCAGCATTAATATTTGCTACAGCAAAGCACGCACAAATATCTGACACGACTCTATATCTAATGCCATAAGGACGATTCAGATATTTTTGCCGGCTTTGTTGTAGCAGATATTGACGCTGGTGACTGTACCTACCCTACCTAAGCTTATTAAATCTGTTCGGCGATTTACATACTTGTCAATATATGGGTAATTACACAGAAAACATGAATAATTACTCGTACCTACCTAATAATTATCTACTCGTCACATTTAAAATATGTAGGCAGGTATTTCCCCTTGCCGGATTTCGAACCTAGGACCACTAAATTCGTAGGCAGCCAACTAGCAACTAGGTTAAAGTTGCCGTCAAACATCAAACATCCCGATAATATAGGTACCTACCGAATTGTATGTTTGTATTTTTTTTAAAATAATACGTTTTTTTATCGTCCAAGTGTAAATTTAAGACTGCCAATACGATCCTTACACTTTTATATATAACAAAATGTATAACTACTATGCACCTAAACGCACAGGTATTTCACGTTCAAAGCAGTAATTTACTTAATTTTCCATGCAACGATTAAGTACTTACCAATACCATTTTTTATACTTAAATTCCATCAAATCTACCACTGTGTTGCCATTGAAATGAAACAATCCATCAATAGCAAATTAACTCTTCTCGAAAAAATGCACGTAAGTAGTAATACCTAATTTATTTAGTAGTACAAGTAACGCATCATTCTTCTTACATAACTTATTTTTGATATAGAACCTAATATGACTACTGTGAGCTTTAGAACTCACGAGACACTAATTAAAAAAAAAAAAAAAACATAAAACTGAACCGTAAAAAAATTCTATATAATTATTGAACCTGCTCACAAAATTTAACGAGTAGGTATCGGTTGAGAAATGCGACCTGTTGAGGAGAACAGCCGGACAAAGAATTAGAATTTTTGCCGAGTTGAAATCGAGAACTTCCTTCGCATGCTCGTTCAATAAACAGCTACGTTTAAAAAACCGTTAGTTAAAAACTATTAATCTCTATCGAAACTGTAAGATGACGAGTAGATTTGTTGAGTTCTATATCTTCCTCGTCAGATTATAAAGAAACAATCTTCACAATCTTACACATACTTACTTATATATGAAAGAGCACCTAATAATGATAAAACATGAGAGTATTCCCGAGCACACCCGCAACACACAAAAACCCGCCCCACTAACCCCTCAAGACGCAAGACGGCATCCCCGGTGATTTACACACACCCCCATAAATCTGTCTGGCGCAGCACTATCTCGCGCCACGCGTTAATGGCCGTGGCACAACACTAGCTAAGCTTGAATCTGCTTAGAATAAACTTGGGAATTATGTGACGACTAAATACCTACACCATAAGTAGGTAAGTACTGTAGAGTTTTCATGTCTCAGCGGGCTGGCCATACAAAAAGCAGAATGAATAAATCAGATAAACAAGTTGTATGGTCATTCTACTGAATCCTTGGCGGGAGTCATTTCTATCAACTGGGGATAAAATGTACCTATTTTGTAAATACAAGAAGAGTAATAAAACGCCATCTCTGCAGTCTGAGTCTTCTTTCCAGCAATCACCGTAGCTCCGTTCCTACTGTAGTACCCTGAGATAGGCCACATGTCATATTTGGTGGGGGTGGTAAAATCACTCTATTTTCAGTTACAGCAAGAAATCATTGTAAATTATAATCGTTAATGCGCTAACGAACGAAAGAAATATATTTACAATTACATGAATGCGCAAATAAAGCAAGTTTAACGAATCGTATTACGAATTTGTAAAAGGAAGTAAGTTAGGCGAGACAGTTATATATTTTTCATCACACTTGCTCGAAAAGGGCTTCATAATGCGCAGACATACAGAGCTGTAATAGCCTGTGTTACGCCCACGGGCGTAATGGTTTTTTTCTTAAATTGTATCTGTCACTCATGCGGCAGTTACAAAGCAAAGAGGTATTATATCAAATACGATGTCTGAAAACGTACTTATAAATAAATTTAAACTTAAAAAACTACTTAATGCATTGATGGACAGTAGCCGCCTATAGGCGTAACTCTATTGTTATTTCTATTGTGTCTGGAATAGTGTCCATCAAAGTGTTAAACATGTTTAACTGAATTATTTACAGATTTAATATGTAGTTATTTAGGGTCTATGTAAAATGTTTTTAAGTGTTTTCAAATCGTGGCTGTATACCGAAGGGTCTTTGCCATACGCGCCTCACGTCAAATTCAACAAAATGGACGACTGACATGTTGCAGTTTTTATTACGATTTGTATTCATTTCATCTAAAATGTATTTGTTTCCTCGCAAATGTGATGAAAAACATTGTGTATAACACGGGCGTAAGAACATTGCAAACTCGAGTCACAAAAGCCCTCCGCCTTCGGCGTCGGGCTTCTGATAGACTCTTGTCCGCAATATTCCACTTACGCCCCTCGTTAAACAATGTACTATTATCGTGTGAGTAATAATTATTTCGGCATCAAATATTATAAGTTAATATGTTGAAACTTCTCTACATAAATATGTATTTTTTATGACTATTTAACATAATAAATAAATTTGAATTAATTTAATTGAATGTATCTAATATAAACTTTTTGACGTTTAATGTATTTGTGCTTTATAAATAAATGATAGGTACCTAAGTACCCATACCATATTATACACACGCTTAGATCAAAAAAGGCCATAAGTTTACAATTTTCTACTCGTTCGATCTTCTCATACAGACTCGGTTACGGGTAGATACTTCTGACCTGAGGAATTTCATAACTTTTCGAACGAACATTAAGGCAACTCATCTGTCACTTTCCCATACTTACGAGTACCTATACAAAAAATAGATTTAGATATGTAAGAGTATCTATAGTACAGTCAGCATCAAAAGTAACTGCGCAATCGAAGACGTCAAAAGCTTTTATTCCCTTCTAATAAAGACTAAAATTTAGTGCTAACCACCAATTGTTTGTTAACCTGTTGCTACTGGAACCTTTAATTGTCTCTCTGTTACTTAAGTTACTATAACTAGCTTATAATATTATTATTTTGAATTGTTAGCTGTTGGTTCTCCAAATAATAAATAAATAATAGATGTTACATTCAAAAACGACAGGTGAATCAAATTAATTTATATTATTCACACATTCAATATCTCTTTTATTTTGCCGTTTCGAATCACACCCCAGCGATGATGCTCAAAGAATAATAGTTCCACTGTACTCGCGAAAAATTATCCTATAGGTACCTACTAGACTAATTATTTTTTTTTATTTGGTTGCAAAAGGGGTTCTCGAAATCTGTACTTAACGAATTCGATGAGATTTTACAAGACGGCGCGGGGCGCGAAAAGTAGATCTAGCTAGGTCACATTTCTGGGAAAATTCGGTTTCTCTAGAAAAACACGAGATATGTCGAGCAAAGCTCGGTCTCCCAGATGTATTGAAGGTGGTCAATTGGTCATGGTTATGGTATCTAATATATTTCTATGAATAGAAATACCTACTACCTTATATAATAATATAAGACGTTGAGTAGGTAAATAGGTATTAGTTGTAATCGTATGACGTGGATTAAATTGAGATGTCCAATTTGCTGCAGCTGTATAAATCAGTGCACAATTTGTAGGTAGTTACGGTATGATGAAGTCTATGTATATTACTGTCGACAAGTTGTATTAAAGATCGGTCAATCAACGACATATCTCCCCACTCCTTTTTCCTGCGTGCGTACCTATAGGTAATACTAAGTACTAGATATAGTTAGTGTTTTGTTCATTCATATATCTATCTGTCATATGAGAATTTAAATTTAAGGGATCAATCACGTCTTTAAAGTTGAATACGCTCGACATATTCCCAATCTATTTGAGATGTTTAATCATTAGCACCTCGCGATATTTGACCTTGAAGACGTAACAGTCACCCGATAATCATAATTCTAATAGGTCTGAAACACGTTTCATATGAGAGGAGTTATTTATGCAGTTCGCGTATCTAGAAAACTGGACCGAAATTGCACAATATTTTAGTTTTTCCTTGATTTATACCCTAAACACTAATTGTATTCTAAATTTAAAGCTTCTATGTCTGCTAGAAGTGCCTTAGAGTTTTGATGATCGGTCAGCCAGTGAGTGAGTGACATAATTAAGAAATCTTTACTAGTTATAATTCTTAAACTACTGTTTCAAATTACTGAAAATTCTTCTAGTTTTACCCAAAACGAAGTTATAAGGGGTTGAAAATGGCCTGAACTACTTGGAGAAAAGGATGGTACGGCCGTGCCGCTGTTTTGCTCGACTTAGCGGGGGCACTACCGTGCCCCCAGATATACCTACCTATAGGTGGGTCCTTCAGACTAATCCTACTAATATTAGAAATGGGAAAGTTTGAATGTTTGTCAATCACGCTTAAACGGCTCAAATTTTGCACGACGATAGTTTACTGCCTGGATTAAAATATAGGATAGTTTTTATCCCGGGTCTACGCAGACGAAGTCCCGGGCGGATGCTAGTCTTATTATAAATGCGAAGGTTTGGATATTTGGATGCTTAGATGTTTGTTACTCAATCACGCTAAAACGGTTCAACCGATTTGGATGGCATTTTGCACGAAGATAGTTTATAGCCTGGATTAAAATATAAGATAGTTTTTATCTCGGGTCCACATAGACGAAGTCGCGGGCGGAAGCTAGTCATATTATAAATGCGAAAGTTTGGATGTTTAGATGTTTGTTAATCAAACACGTTAAAACGGCTCAACCGATTTAGATGAAATTTTGCACGATTTAGTTTATAACTTGGATTCAAATAAAGGATAGTCGTTATCTCGGGTCCACATAGACGAAGTCGCGGGCAGATGCCAGTAGGGTCTATAACGAAGACAAAAGAAGTAATTGATATTAACCTATCCTGGTAGATCAATTCATTAATGATGATACTTAATCCTATATGTATATATAGGTAATTATCCTATACTAAGCTACGGTAGCCCAGTGGTTCAGGCATGCGGCTGTCAAGTGGCGGTCGTTAGTTCGAATCCCGGCTCGTAACTATGAGTTTTTCGGAACTTATGTAAGTAGGTACCTACGGAATACCTATTTACCGTGAGCTTTTCGGTGAAGGAAAACATCGTGAGGAAACCGGTCTAATCCCAATTAGGTCTAGTTTTCCTTCTCGGTTGAAAGGTCAGATTGCAGTCGGTTTCTTAAAACTGGCGCCTATGCCAAATCTTTGGATCAGATCTCAAAGCGGGCCCCGAGCTCCTTTAGGGGCATAACCGGGAACAACGCTAGGAGGATGAATATACTATTAAACGAGCAATATTTGTAATCAAGTTCTCGAAAACAGCTCTAACGATGTTAATGAGATTTGGAATTAGGAAGTTTACGAGGGTGAAATATCGATCTAGCTGGGTCGACCCAGCCCTCATGTCTATTTCCACCAGAGAAGAGGTCGGGCGCCCAAGGACTCGATATAAATGAGATCCAAACACAAATTCATCTTATTTCACTTCATGTACTTAATTACAATCGTAAGCAAGTTGTCCAGTAAGTACTGCCTGCCTACTGCCTATTACAGAAACAAAACGAGGTATGTTCCAAAAATAGAACGTTTCCCATTACAGTGTGCGACATCACCCACTCGTTTTCTAAGCGGCGAGCCAGACAGACTGAATAATATTTAACCCCTTTGAAATGTAAAAGCATTACGGAATGAAAAAACAGCACTTATGTACCTCCCGATGCAGATAAACCATCTACCGTACAAAGCGCACAAAGATACAATGCCTCTGAAAGGGTTCAAGAACGCACTTTCAAATTAACCGCTCCCGGCGGAAAAACGACGTAACTCACGCTTTCGTTACACCCCATTCTCAACTCTATCGCCCCAGAATAACTCATGTTAAACAATGCTATTTGCTTGAGGTGATACCGTGATATAAATTATTAGTCGGTGTAATAGTACTATTTTAAATAGGGCCGTTTACATTTTTCCTTTTCATGTCATTGTCTCAGCGCGGAGAGCGCTTGCAACCGTCACGTTCCAATTTTGAAAAGTGTCGGAACAAAATGGTAGTCGCTTTGTGCCGGGCCCTCGCTCGCTGCTGACTCGAGTTTAGTAATTTAGCAGATGTTCTGCGACCTTTGATGTCGCGTCTTTTAGAAACAGACAGACGCGTATAATAACAAACATAGACATGAGTCAATAGAACGCCTCGTGTTAGCGCTATCGTATGTAGATACGTACTCTTAGAAAAACATTATAAAAACAATCAGTCGGCTAACTTGGAGCATGATTCATAATAATTCACACAGTCAGCATACCGACGTCAAAAACATCATCCCGACAAGAGAGAAGTCATAGATACCAGCCTTCCATCAGCATAGCTGGTAACCAAATTGGAACATCACCGTCCCATGTTTACAACTCAACAAAAAGAGAAAATAACAAAGAAGCCGAAATTTAAATTCCAATCGAACTTTGACACATGTCTGCCACCATAAACAATGGAAATTCAAATCATCGTTAGGTTCGGCGGCGGGCGACGTAATGCGATTGTGGCTCGGTACTCTATGGCTCTTCATCTATAAATAGGAGCCTTTTCTTTCGCTTTTTCTTCACAGAATCCGAGTCAAGATCGACCGATAAGCTATCTCGTGTGAGACGGTCTCAATATCCACAGATGGCCTTGCTCTCGTGTAATCTCTGCGCTCAACGTGGATATTTCTGTCATTTTTTGCTGTTGCTTCTTTGAAAATCTTGCTTTGTAGGTACTCTAATAGGGACATTATTATGACGTGCAGCACGCCGTCTAAATATGTAAACACTGATTGAGGATAGATAAGTAAGACAAGAGAGTGTTCGGTGATGGGAATACGACAGTTTTTGTGGGATTGCGAATAGTGGTTGGGCGTGTGGAGAGGGATTGAAAGGTGAAGCTTTATGTCACTTTATGCTCTCCGGGAAACTGTGGCAGCTGCTCGTGTGGTTAAACCTTCAATGGCTCAGATTTTCCAATTCATGACGTTTGAGCACTGCGTCGTCGTCGCAGGATTCGCTTAATATTCTTGGCGTAGTTTGAACGGGTTTATCGAAATATATGAAAATCTTGAATTATTGCGTCATACCTTACGTAGGGTCATTTCGCTGGTTACGCGACCACCTGAAGGAGAAGGTTTTTTCTATTGAAGATAACATCAATTCTACACACCCTATTGAGACAATTACTTGTACATGCATTTATTTGTTGTTTTAGAATAGAAATCTACTAAAAAACCGAGAAAATATCCTTTCAGTTCACCAACTCAGCTTAAGTGGTCGCCCACCGGCACATGAAATTAGGTGGTCGCTAACCGGCGAAATGACCCTATTTGCTACTCTGTACTATAATCTGATTATCTTTACTGCAACGTGGCATTGGCCCGAACTAACTATAATCTGTTTAGTGTGAAAGTTTTTATTATACATTACTTGTACTAGGTATATGATCGTAATTTACTCACTTCAAAACCATTTGGTTTTTTTTTATATTAATAATTAATAAAAAAAATATTTTGAATGTGGTCAGCTCAGGCAAGTACCTATATCTGATGCATACATCAGATATACATCAGACACGAAACGCAAAGAGTGAAGTTAAATTTAGTAATATTTAATTGCTGGACGTGTTTTAATCACACTAAATTTGATAATGATAAGCAACACGATTGCATTAAGTGAATTGTCAAGAAAAATGAGCAACTACATTTCATTGTACCTACTTTAGAAATTGTCGTCATAAGTCCTTTGAATTTTAATTGCTGTTGATCGAAATTGTTGATATAACGTTATAAATTACTACATTCCAAATTAATTGAAACACAAAGGTGCTTTAGTATTCAATTTTTTTAATGAAATTTTAATGCAGCTGACAAACGTTTAGATCAGCTAACAAATAAATGTGCTCTATTTAATAAGAAATAATAAATAATGTTGCAACAACAGAGTCGTGTATCGTGTAGGCACACCTATATTTGACACCGAATACAACAAGTTTTGGATATGGTGTCAAATAAGTAACCATCAGGGGGGTAAGTAAGGGAAAGTATACCACATTAGTTTAATATGTGTGTCCTGTGTGTTTGTGAATAAATGTATCTTTCTTTCTTTCTTTCTTTCTATTAGTTAAGAAGACAAATTCATAGTAAGTTGCATTTAACAGAATTTCCATATTTTCCCTTTTTAGGGTTCCGTAGTCAACAAGGAACCCTTATACACTCAGAGGCAATGAAAACGGGTCACTTCCCATGGATTACTTTACAAAGTGACCCGTTTTCATTGCCTCTGAGGTAGCGTACCTTCATAGTTCACATTGGGAATTACACTCAGAGGCAATGAAAACGGGTCACTTTGTAAAGTAATCCATGGGAAGTGACCCGTTTTCATTGCCTCTGAGTGTAGTTTCGCCATGTCCGTCTGTCCGTCCGCCCGTCTTCGGCTTAGCTCAGTAACCATTACTACTAGAAAACTGTGATTCGGCATGGGTATATAGCTCAATCACGCGGACCAAACAGTACAATAAAATCTTCTCCCCTACACCTAAAGCAGGGATGTAATTTTTTTTCTCGTTATTCGTCGTTTGTTTATATAAGTTTTGACAACATACCTAATATGCCTACTCGTAACATAAGTAGATGTAATTTGGTGATCTATCCTAAACGCTTTCAGAGGACAGACCCTGAGAGATTTAAATCATGTGAACATTTACCGGCGGTAGCGGTTCTATAAGCCTACTCGTACTGCTAGAAATGCTGACCATGATGATGAAATTATGACCGCAGCCTCAACGCGACTGCCTGCTCTGTAGGTCTGTGGTGTCGTTTTCCTGGTGGTGAGCAAGGTCGCCAGGGCTCCCGAGGGTTTTTTTTTTTTATACAACGACGGTGGCAAACAAGCGTACGGCCCGCCTGATGGTAAGCAGACACCGCAGCCTATAGACGCATGCAACTCCAAAGGAGTAACATGGGCGTTGCCGACCCTTGATATGTTTGAGGATTCGCTGCGTTGAGAGCTGAAGGAACAAATTCCCTCGCTCTCAACACAACGCATCCTCGGGAGCTCTGGCGACCTTGGTCACCTCCAGGAACACAACACTACTACAAAGCAAGTAGAAGTGTTATTATGGCTGTGGTCTTCTGCAAGGCGGAGGTACTTCCCCAGTTGGGCTGCTCCAAATTCGAGCGGGATGACATTTCGCTGTGCCCTACCTCACCTAAATATGTATGCTGTGTTTAGAGTGAAAGACCCGCGTTCGTCTAATATATTAGCTATGAACACATCCTCAAATCAATAAAGGGTCGGCAACGCGCAGTCGTAGTATATACAAATGGTACTGATACTTTCTTGACTTTCGGGAATGCGGTCAGATTGTGTTGCATTTGTATTGTATTTATGACGAATCTCCCACTGAAGACACTTAATGTTATATACAATATACCTTATATATCTAATGTTTTCAGTATAAAATAAATTTTTACCCCCTTTACCCTACATGTAAATTGGCGTTAATATATTTTTTTTCTCTTTAAACCCATGGTGTGGGGTATCGTTGGATAGCTTGTTTCTAAATATAATGGAACTCAAAAAAAAAAAACGTTTTTTCAACTACGATCACTTAGTTTGCGTGATATTATTAGGCTTTAAGCCCTAAATTTTGTTCGAGTCAATAAGTGTCATAAAAATCGGTCCAGCCATTCTTTAGTTATTTTTTCAATGCAATTCAAATAATTTATCACCCAACACCACACCCATAAGTTTTAGAAATATACAATAAAATCTTAATCTATAGTTAGCGACAAAAAATGTTTACTTACTTAACTAAGGGTGCGAGGACATGGACATGGTGTAACACACTACTTTGTTTTATAATACAGGGTGTACCAAAAATGGGGTGTGATTCACAGGGCTTTAACAGCTATCGTGTTCTGATAAGAAAAAAAAGAAAAAAAAAATTTTTTGACGCGTTTTTTTTTTACTTTTCGATGGAGCGTTGCGTTGGCCGACTGGGGCGATAAGCTCCATACAAATTAAAAGAAGATTTTTTTCTTATCAGAACACGATACCTGTTAAGCCCTTGATTGGTTCATACCCCATTTTTGTTACACCCTGTATACTTACCTATATATAAATATGCAGAATTATTGGATTGGGGGAAATTAAGGTATCGTCAAACTAATTTTACAAATTGTCTGAGGTACTATATTCTGACAATATAATACGATTGATTCTCCGAATCACGGTTAAAGAGTTCACCATAAAATGTATAAGACAAGGCGCTGCCCAGCATTGTGCCCCATAAAGCAACCCTTTGACGATTTATTTCAGTTGGTCCAACTTCGCCGCGAATAAATCTCAGGGCCGAGACAATCCTAAAAAGCCGATTTTGTTTTAAATGGAATGAATTTCAGATCTAGGGCAGGTAAGAGGGAAGGGGGAGGGGGTTATATTACTAAGTTTTTGTATAGGTACTTAGTAATATTTGAAACATTCATGTGATAATTGTATATACCTATAGAGATCAATTACAATGAAAAATGAAGTGTGATCGAATGTAGTCCAAACTTTCCAAAGCTGGATTCGACCCGCCTGTACCATATCGAGGCAATTTGGCCGTGGTAACTTCCACCTTAAATAAACACATATAAAAATATATTAAATTTCTTAATTTGAGTCGTACTATTGCTTTCGTGTTATGTGGCATCATATTTATACTTATAGGTAAAGTTAGAACACAAAACCTCGGTGAATTTCCAGATCTTTTATTTTTTTTTGCGATTTTTCCCACAATTTCCCTAGTTTGTAATAGCAAATTTTAAAGTAAACATATGCCTATAGTCTGGACAACAAACGTGTCAATAATACCGAAAGTAAAAGCATAAATATACCTCTCTCTACATTTTGCCCGTTTTTTTCTCATTAAAGAAAAAGGTTCAGTAGGTATCTAAACATGGTTGAAATCATAGTAAATCGATATGTTTAAGAATTTATTCCATAAATACTTCCGCTTATGACCAGTACGACCAGTCAAACTGGACCTATAATAGCAGTTGCGACCTCTAGAGTTAAGAGTTGGGAGTTTTGAACCCCATTAATTACAAAAGCATGCTACTATTCATACTATACCGAATAAGTGCAAGTTTCTCGCGATAAATGAGATCGCTGGTTCCGTGCAAGCAGCTTCGATCTATTTAGTACCTAATTATATGTAGGCACAGTAAGTGTGTTATTCGTTTGGTTCTCACTAAGAAACTTTTGCTACTAAAATGTGGTCATATCCTGTAGTAACTTTTCTTGTTAAACTATACTGTACCACAGGCTAAAATTCTATTCTGGAAATCGTATACGTTATCTAGGCTTGAGATTGAGTTCTATATCGGTTGTTCAAATAGGCCGAATCGCGATACCCACATTAAGCTTATAGATAGGTGGAGCAGACAATTTCCGTACCTATCCCTTATCTGTGCAACTTACCAAACAAAACATCGCAGCGGACAATAAGCATAAAACAAAATCGCTCCGACCCCACACACGCCGACGCCCGAACACTTGGAAAAATCCCTATGGATTTTCCGCGAGGGAGGGGCGCGGAGGGGGTGAAGGAACGTAAAAGAGAAAAGCTGCGAGTTTTTATCTCGGCCCCATAAATTTTATTCGTAGCGTGATTTAGTGCGCAGATTGCCCCCCGCCCCCCGCGCCTACGCCCCCCGTAAGGCTGCTAGTCATTGTCAAAATTATTGCACCCCTATCTACTGAAGCTTTAAATATATGTCCCAGACTCGGACGCCTACAACCCGTTACGCTAACCCGTCATTGTGAATTGCTTTGCACATTTTAGAACACCTTTATAAAATAACAAATATAACACATAGGTACCTACTCGAAAGTCGGTGAAAGCCATTTAACAACTTCATCTTCAATACATCAGTCGGTTAATTCAAAACTATGTTAAGCAATGTGAACTTAGAAATTTCCATTGAATTACGTCAGTTTTTTTCCGTAGTTTTTTCCGCTGGATTGCTCGTTACGCAAACTTCCCTTTCTTAAGGTTGGAATGCCTTTGATTCCACTTGATGTATTCGCAATGCGTCCTATTGCTGCTAACTCTACCAAGGCATCGCCGTCTGTAGCATAATGCAATATTAGACCACTGGCGCCAGGGAGCCTTAGCGTTTAAGTGAAAAAACTACTCCGCCCGCCATCCTAATCCTACATTATTTTCAGTTTAAAAGTAAATCTTAGTTATTTGTCAATACCGAGCCACAAAGGCACCCAAATATCCTTACACTGGCTGAAAGGCATAATACACGCCTCATAATACTGGACCAATTCAGAAACTGTTAAGATTATAATGCGCTTTTGTTGGCCTTTTGACAGCTTCATTTTTTCCGTAGGCTTACGCGGTGTCGTGTTGCCGTGGCTAGTGCGTATTCTCGCGCGAAAGTGACATTTTTTTCATCACTATTTCTGGTGAATCCTCGATCGCTATCGCACCGTATTTCATGTAAACACAACAAATTTCGTGGCAGTGATGGAGAATGTGGCCGCAGATGCGCCAGCATTATTTTTATTGTCTATGGTGGTAGATCGGAGGCTCGCATTTGATCCGGGACGCTCTACACTGTGTCTTATCTCGGATCTGGTTTTATGAAACCCTAAATTTACGACTGCGGTCGAGGGTGGGGGTGTATTAAGCCGACTGCCGACGCTTCGCTGCCACAGACACTTTTGTCGTCGACAATTCATGGCGGAGCACGTTCGGCGAAAAAATTGCGCTTCAAATTTCGGCTACCGGCGGCTGATTGATGGAGAGATTAAAACTGGAATCAATAAACGGGCTCACCTTAATTCGCACCTGAATCATTCCATAAGGCACTTCAATGGCTTTATCATATCATCAACATATCTAAAAACAAAACGAACCAATAATTTATTTCTTTAATACGACACGCAGAACCTACAGGTGTACTGTACACTGCTGTGCTTAGGTGAGCAAACTACATTCATAGCAGAATATAAATATCGTAGCCTACTTCCAATATTTTTTTTCATTGACTAACAGAACTTAAATCAATATTGATTAAGGGTTTCATTATCTGGTACCTGAAGCGAGTCTTAATTGTGGGCCAGAGCCGGCAGGGTTAGCCCAGATACAGGCGGATCCTCTATAAATTACGGGAATAAATCCCGAGGAAGAAAAATTGCCCTCTGGAGCACATAATTCTTGCCTTGTCACAAGCCCTCCTTATCTGGAGCCAATACCGGATTACAATGCGATTTTTATTTTATGCTGTAGGTACTGCTCCCATTTCGAATGTTTACGTACGTGTTTTTCTAGTTCCATGCATGTTACAAGTATTTCCCTCCATATCTTTCCTGTAAATAACTAGGTACTTAAAGTCAGAGTTTATATTATTTTTAATATCAATAGCAAATATAGTCAATAGACTTGTGACTCCGTGAATTCGGTTTATAAAATAAATATTGTATACACATAATTTTATAATACCCACGAACAATTATCAAATTATTCTAATACAACACTACTTGACTAGTCGTGTATAATACAAATCACTACATCATAGCTACAATATGTGGTCAATATGTTATACAGTTTTCGAACAATATCACCTAATGGACAATGACAAATGATTCCCTTTGTATCTATATTGAGATGTCACTACGCATTGTAAAGTAACAATTGAACAAATTCCCTTAAAATTCAGAAAAAGTCCAATTCAGCGAAATATTTTGACAAGATAATGAATAAGCGGGAGGCGTGGAATGACAGCTAATGATACCTCGAAAGGGAAAGAGGTTCATGTGTTTTTTTTGCCCTAACATTTGCAAGTTGGGCTATTTAGTTCCATATTCACTTTCGATACATTCCACCGGACTCTACCTGTGGTTTTTACTTTAATAACCAATACCAAAATTCTTTACCAGAGTGACCAGAGTTAATGCAATATTCATTTAGTTATTTCGTTGTTATATTATAATTACGTATTCTCCATTCTATTTTAAAGAACTTCATATTTGAATTAGGTACACATAACGACTTTTTACTCTTTATTATTAGACGACCGCTTTAGCCTTAAAGGGTATTAAGCAAGTGACCCAGCCCATGACGCTATCGGCCCTGGGTTCGAATCTCGGTAAGGGCAAATATTTACCTATATGCTGAGCAGATATCGTACATTTTGTAGAATTTTCGGTGCAGCGTGTATAGTTAACTGAATTGGTATAAACTAAACAATTCTAATCGTAATGCTTAGTTTGCGTTAATGACGTTAAATATTAACCTTATTTAACAATTTTAATTGATAATGTTTATACAAACTCCGCACAACAAATAATTAACTATTATTTAATGCTACAACGAAAATGTTACATAAACATAAGTTACTATTTCTGATGATGAGTATAAATATTTGTTTCCGAATTATATCTTGGATGTTTTATATGTATGAATAATGAATATCCATGAAATATATCGTGGTCTAGTGCAAATACCTATGGCGAAAAGTGGCGAACCTTTTTATTCCTAGACTAAACTTCTCTATAGATATAGTTTTTTCACAACATCATTTAAAGATTACGTATACGAGTGCAGTGGTCAGCCAGATGGTCCGAAGATATTAAAAAAACCGGCCAAGTGCATGTCGGGCCACGCGCAGTGTAGGGTTCCGTAGTTGCTTGTCTTAGTTACATCGACGTGCGGTTGCGTCGACCGAATTTGTACAATTGACCTTTCCAAGTACACATTAAGTTCGTCGACTATTACTCGGTAACTATAGATACTTATGCCTTCTTGTCCGTGATAGTTTTTCTTTTAAATTCATTATATGTACTACTACCACGATTTTTTTCACATCCCCAGTAGTAGCCATTTAGCCGGCAGGGGGGGGGACACATGACTCGAACAAAAATTAGGGCTTTAAAGCCCAATATCTCACAAACGAATGACTGATTTCAAAAATGGTTTTTGAAAACCCATACCTAATAGTTTTGAACGAGCTATCCAGCGATACCCCACACCACGGGTTTAACGAGAAAAAAAAATGACATCCCCGCTTTAGGTGTAGGGGAGGTACCCTAAAAAAAATTTTTTTTCAAGGTTTTATTGTATTGTTTTGTCGGCGTGATTGATTTATATACCCATGCCGAATTACAGTTTTCTAGTTGTAATTTTTACTGAGCTAAGCCGAAGACAGACAGACAGACGGACGGACATGGCGAAACTATAAGGATTCCTTGTTGTCTACGGAACCCTAAAAAGCCAGCAGGGCCGCTGGACCAGGACCGCTGCATTCAGATCAGTTTAGAAGTTCATGGAATAGGCATTTATCCAGCAGTGAACAGCAGTCAACTCAACTATGCTGAAGAAGGAGATGTGAGTTGTCTACGATACGCTTTGTTTGCAGGCATATCTTTTAATTCGTTATGTAATAATTACAGATGAACCCAAGTTAAGGGGATGCCTTGATTTGAGTCGTACACACCCCCTAGACAGAGACACGCTGATGCCTTCCACCCACGAGAAAAAGAGATGTAACACTCTTCGGGAATCGCTGTTTTGGACAAATTTCGATAAATACCTAACTTAATGAAGGTTTATTAAAAATTCATAAAGTGAGATTTTAGATGAGATAAAATACTTATTTACTTGATTGTGTCGTAAAATAATGTATCGTTTGAGTAGGCTGAGTAAAAAAAGGAAAATACAGACCCAACTTTGGATTTTTTTTCTATAGAGGAAATTTTAAGCAATCATGTATCCATAAAATCAGATGAACAATCATATAGTCAAGAATCATATATCTGAAAAATCAGACCTTATTGTTTCTTAATCTAGTCAGAACGGCGTTTCAAAGCACGCGATAATTTCCAATGCACCGCCTTAAAAAAACCAACTTAAGAAGTTATCATATTTCTTTTATAACTTTTGTTTTATTTGTACCATTCACCAGTGCGTCGTGACTACGCTATTATCGTTATAATTTGAATAGACCTCATTATCATTTAGTAAATATTATTGGGTAATTTTTCCACAGTTCACGCCTATAAATAATAACAATTTTCCATAAATTGCATAACAATTGCGGTGACACGTCACAGCGAGGATTTATTGCTTTCTTTTGTTGCCATATCGCTGCAATTGTAAGCAAAAGTTGCCAACACGGGTACAATTGCAGTTATTTATTTTGGTTGCAGTGATTATTTATTTATTGTGGTCGGTATTGTTGTCGACGCTTTGCGGGCCTACTATAGCCCTTCACGAGGTCGTAACTGAAGAGGCTCAATGGTAGTTAATTTCCAATTCTGTAAATAAAAATATTTTTGTATGTTTATAAACACTTTTTATTAAGAGTTGATTGCTACCTCACTTACTTTTTCCACATAAATAGTTCTGAGTGGAAACCAAACAGAAGACTCGAATAAGTATAGATAGGTGCCTAAATGTGTTGCTTGGTATAATTTTAATTTAGAGTACCTACCTATACAGGGTGTTTTCGGGGTCATGATCCGGAATGACAAAAAGCGAATAAGATGATCATACTGAACAACCTTTCCCATGGGACCAACCACGAAATCGCAAAAAAAAAAGAGCCAATTAAGAGTTAACTGTGAGTTAACTGCGATTTAATTGAGAGTTATGTATGGAATACCTGGTTTTTTTTTTGCGATTTCGTGGTTGGTCCCATGGGAAAGGTTGTTCAGTATGATCATCTTATTCGCTTTTTGTCATTCCGGATCATGACCCCGTTAACACCCTGTATATTTAATTACGTATTGGGAAATACTTCTTGTATTGCTGACTATCATTTTCTTTGCACTTGATAAGCTGTGAATTTACACTCACAGAGACAATTCTAACAAGTCTAACTAAACTAAGGGATAGCATTGTTGTGGCTCTGTCAATAGCATAGATATGTAATGACTGGATAATATTTCTCCGTAATTCGACTTAATTTCAACAAAGCTTCAGCTCAATCGAACACCGAAAAGTTGATCAAACTTAGGTTACGATTACGGTTTGGTATGTACCACCTAAACAAATATCATAAATTATATACATTTAATCAAACAAACATACATAAGTAGAGTTAAATACAAGTTGGTAAAATCACAAATTTACCTATGCATGTGTGCATGGCACTAACCATACTCATTCGCATTCCTTCTCTGAAATTATATATATATCATACGGCCCATTGCCGAAAAGAATGGGGAAAAAATTGGCAGCGCAAGGTGGCGGTAGGAGAGACAGCTCCGCCGCCGCCCGGCCAGCGATGCCACGCTCTATTACGATTCGCCACGGCGTGCCTTGTTGCCAAACAACAAAAACACACCCATATTTATTGCAATATGAACAAATTTAACGATGTGAACCGACGCCCCTCCAAGATAATTCGGTCAAAGTTTAACACGTTGACAAAGATTACGGCACTTTCTAATCGTTCGGGCGTGATGTTGTTACTGCGATTTCAATTTTATGTTCGGTTTAATTGTGAGAAGCGTCTGTTCGTGTTTCGAACAATAATTTTGCAATAAAACCAATGAATGGAAAATATGATAGGCGTAATTATTATGTAAGCGAAGCAGCGATAGAGCATGTAGCCAAGTGAGAGTAGGTAATAACTAATTATTCTCGACGAAAGTGTGCTGAAATAATCATGAAATACGGGCGCATACATTATAATAAATACAATGTATGGCGCAGACCACCAGTTCACGCTCCAAACTAAGGTTCTTATGATAGCTTTATGTGTTTATAGTCCGAACCTAAGCCCACTCCCAATACACCTACTCGTAGTTCTCATGACAACATGATAAAATGCATGGCAGCAGCTCTAGAAACTTGTGCCGAGAAAGAGAAAAAAAAAATAGGCCGAAAGTTTGAAAATTCTTCATTTCCGGTAAAAAATTGTATGGGTAATTTACGTCATGACAACAGTACGAGACATGTGGCATAATTAAAAAACCTCAGTTCTGAAATGGCCGGAAGTACTTGGCAGACGGTGGCAAAGGTGGCAACTGAAGATTGGGCTTACGGACTAACTATTAGACCAAACAAAGGAATGGAGTTTTCATGCACGGACTAATAAAACTTAACATGGCGACGTTCGGTTCGACTTTTCACGGTTAGATTCAAATCATATTTTAGTATGTTTCGCTCATTGTAACACGTTAGCTTGACGCGCGTAGAAGTGTGAGTGATTGAGATGAAGACTGACAAAAATATAGACCACTATATCTTATTCCATTTAAAATTTATTTTGACACGTGAAAACAATACGGTATTTGACTAAAATCAAATCAGCTTCTTTTTATGTAACGTCAAAAACGCTCCGTTAGTATGAAATTTGTAGGGAATTCTTGCATGTGACGTCACAGTCAAATAACGTCCTTATTGTTAGTTTTTATTAATTTAAAAATCTTACAATATCAAACATAAATGAAATATTGATACTTTCCGAGTCTTTTTGTAATTTTCATCTGTTGCTAATGAAAAATCAATTTATTTTCACTGTTGTCAAATACCCTATTGTAGGTAAGGAAAAGTTATTAATGATCGAAATAAATTAAAGCACCTACTAGGTACCTACACCCTTTGATAAAAAAATGAAGAGACGTAGAATAATCATAGATAATTTGTCCGTTATAATTCTAATGTATATATAATATATAATATTATCGTTCCATGGAACAAGATTTTTAAACTACTTCTAAAAAAGGAGGAGGTTCTCAATTCGACTTTATTTAATATGCTCGCTCGTAGTTATTGTACCGAAACACTATAGTTTATTGGTCAACATTTTGTTCTCAGTGCACCTCTTGATATTTGATACAACATCCCGAAATTGCTATAAATTAGATATGCCAATTGCGAGTCATAATAACTAAAAGTTATTATAATAATTGTATTAGGGGTGATTCGGCACAGCTCATTACTCATTAGGTACGGTTAGTAATAACTGGGGTGGTTCCATACGCAAATCGCTTAGAGCCCTCCGTTTAACGAATTGGATGTGGTACAACACCTACTGGTACCCGTCTTGTCTTTTTGGTCAAAACAAATCATTAACCTTTCGAGCGCTACGTCAAAACCGTGATAAAATAGTACTTAATGTCATTAAGACGTAGTTTCATAATGTCAACCCCGAAATTCAGCCTTGAAATATCCTTGATATCACTCTACACACCTTGACGGATTTATTCGTCGTTGTCGTTGAACTGGTAGTGTGGATATATGACGGCTAAAATATGAACCTGAACTCCTACTCGAACAATTACGGTTACTACGGTTGACTGGTTGATAATGTCTTGTGGCATTGGGGCGGCCCTTTGTATTTATTTCGTTTGCGCAATAAAGTTTAATACATAATAATAAATAAACAATTGCGCTCACTGTTTACTGTTTAGGCTAGTGTACTTATTAGTACAGTAGGTAAGTACCTGTTTCACTTACTTGTGACCTCGTCTACATATAAATAGATGGCAACAAATATATCTAAGTAGAGCTATTGATCCAGCCCAATCCTTCCTTTTTTATAATTATATGTATTTTTTTTTCGTCTGAAGAATTAATCCATATATCAGATCCTTACATACGAGTATACCTACCCAGTGATTAGATAGGGTAGTTTAGCCGGTTGGCCGGCCCCCCCCGGTTTTCGGCCGTCACGTGCTAAAATTACAATAATAAGAAAACTTTACCTAACTCGTTCAAAAAAATACTGTGGTCGCATGAATCCATTCGACGCCCACGCCTCCTAAAACTGGTCGCTTAATACTATGCAAACTGTCAAGTCAGTGCGACACCGCAGTTTTGACGTGTGAACGTGTGTCAAATTTAAGGAATAAAATAGTGCGCGCCTTTTTGTTCAAGGTAAGTAAAAATGTTGTTTTTTTAGTTTCTGAAATATTGTTATTACTTAAGTGCATTGTAGATGAGTTAATATAATATTATTTAGATTTAAATGATTCATATATTTAACAAAACCCTTTTAAATCAGATGGCCGGATGACTAGATTACATTTCGTAAAATCTTTTTGTTCCCGGCCTCTCGGCCGAGAAACAACTAGAAGGCTCTTGTTTTTGCTTCACACATTTGCATTTAAATTTAAATATATTCAATCAATATATTGTTAAATAAAAATATGGATACATGCTTATTAACGCATTTAGCTGCCGGCCGCATGTGTCTTAACAAATATATGATCAAAATCGTCTTCGAATTCTTTTGTATTCGGCGGCCGAAAATAAGATGTTGAAAAGCTACTTTCCGGCCTAGCTAAATTGTAATGGCCGAAAAACAAAAACAATTTACTTAGTTTTCGGCCCATTACAACATAATATTATAAATGCACTAATCAGACAGTTATTTATGTCCATGATTTTCTTAACTTGTTTTCCAGGTGTAAATCAGCCTTTTTAAGCAAAAATCATCGAGGGAGATCTTAAAATATAGAGATCTAAGGACGGTCGAAAATGAGTGTTTGAAAAGTACATTTTCGGCCACTACCATATACATGGCCGAAAATTGGTAGAATTTATTTTAGCTGCCGGCCGTGTTTTACTAAGCGGCCGAAAAACAGTTAATTTGTATTTAGTTCTCGACCTTAAAAATGGGAAGCGGCCGAAAATTAATTGAATTAAATTTTGTTTTCCGCCACCCAAAAAAGAGGAGCCGAAAACTAAATTTATTTTAATTTTATTTTTCGGCCGCTTCCAATTTTTAAGGTCAAGAACTAAATACAAATGAACTATTTTTTGGCGTGTTTAACACCATAGCTAATAAACACTTTTATTTTTAGATCCACATGGCATACTACCAAGCCAACCAAGATGCCCCCTACCAAGAAATCTCAAAATGATGAAGAAGACAAAAAGAAAAAAGAAAAACACAGACAAAAGAAACAGAAATTAAGAAAAATAATCATAAAAGAAAAAAGAAGACCTTTTCAGTAATCAGAAGAAGCATTAGCACATGATCTTCATGCTATAAAGACTGAAAATATGGCCATAAGAGAAGCATGTCGTAAATATGGTGTACCTCGTGCCACAATTCAAGATAGGCTCTCGGGTAGGATGGTAGAAAAGCCAGCAAAGCAGGTCCAGAACCTTTATTAGGCTTTAATGGTGAACATAAAATTGTAAACTGGATTATTAACTTAGCAAAGTGTGGGATATCTGTAAATAAGCAAAAATTGCTAGAAACAGTGATAAACATTATTAAAGATATGGGAAAGGCAGAAAAACTTCCTGAAGGAAAAGGAGCTGGACAAACATGGTATCAACATTTTCTTCGGAGGCATCCAGTAATTAGTGTTCGTGAACCTGAAAGTATTATTAAAGCTAGGGAATCAGTCAAAGAGAGCTCGATTAGGAAATGGTTTGCAGGACTGGAATCTCTTATTGCTGAAAGAAGATTAGAGCATATGATGACAGACTGATAAAAAGACTGATAAAATAAGGCTACAGACTGGAGAAGACGTTATTCCGACGACGACGTTAACCGAAGACGTTATCAATCGAAATGTTGAAGAAGAGGATAAAGAATATTCTATATTTTAGTTATTAAAACCCTAAACACATTATGATTGTTATATTTGCATGGAAATTTTAAAGAAGAGTACCTTATGAAGAATATTCTGTATTTGAATTATTAAAATATAAAACATTAATTGTGATATTTTTATAGTTTTATTCAAAATTAGAACCTATCGCGTTTGACATAAGAATCATTTGAAAAATATAATAACAGTGGCCGAGAATTAGTAAACAAGCGGCCGTAAACCAAAACAGTCGGCCGAAATCTAGCTAAATTGCTTCTTTCTGATATTCTTTATTATAAATAAAAAACTATGTTAGTAATGGTAAAATGTGATACAAACTTTAAAACTGCATTATATTTTGGTTTGTATAAAAAATATACAGAACAAGGTTTTAACAAATATCACTCAATAAATCCATCTGAATTCAAAATTTTGCTTAACTGGCCGAAAACCGGCTAAACTACCCTAGTGATCAGCAGGGACGATCGAAAGTTGCGGGCTCCGGCAGATCATCAACAGGGCTCCCGTCCCGGTTAGAATGAGAAATATGTACAGGCATCTTTGTATGTATATGTATGTTGTTGTAAGTATATCTCTCATTCTGTCAGATAACTGCGTATCACTCGGTTTGCCGGACCATTCAATCGTCTGTTAATAATTGAACACTGAGAATCCAATCGGAAAAAAGTAATTACAAAAGTCCTTACAATATTCAGACTGAAACAACTTCACACGTCTGACCTTGAATTATGCATAGTAGTTACGGATCCCGAAGTCATGATATGTTTAGTTACCTACTAAGGGACGAATGGTGAAATGAATCTCAGGTTATGAACTTATGAATCGTATCACTGTGTAGGTAGTGACGTAGTGATATCACATGTATACCTAAGTATAAGTAGAATATAGTATCTACATGTATGCATACCTATAGGTGCCTCACCTCGCCAGGCAGCTCGACTGACAGATTGGTAAATAGCGTGATAAAGCACCAGGCGCGATGTAATTCGAAAGATATAGCCACAAGAATGGAATAGCCTTACTTTGGTTCCATGCAGAAAATACTACCATAGCATCAAGGTTGAATATGTTTATCAGTTTTTAGTGTTGCGTACAAAAATTGGTCGAACGGTACACTAGTACTAAAATTGGTCAACCGGTACACGGTCATTAGGTATCTATCTATCTTTTTTTTCATGTCGGAAGGTGCGGAGGCGAAAGTGCCATGGTTAGTTTATGAGATTGATAAACTACTCACACACACAAATCGATGTAGTTTTTATATAGAGATAATTATAAGAACGACGTATATTAAAATACATATACCGGAGAAATGCATGGTACAACCCTTTGTACTATGCATGAATGGAGTTATTTCTTGTATCGAGAAAATACTCCATTCTCGTCCTCCGTGAGCAAAGATGTATTACACAACGTGAACACATGCATCAATGTATTTATGACATATTTACATAGCATTTAATATTTAGTTTATGTTACAAAAACATCAAATATTACGCAGTTTCACAACCCACATCCGCTGTTTAAATGCCAACCTTGTCATAACCGCATAGTTAAATCATTGATTTCTGATCTTAATTTCTCAACCATACTTTAAATTTACGGCTGTGGCCTCCGAAGAGAAATAATTTGCCTAATTAGAGGTAACACGACGGGATGGGATGCGTACAGACTCAGAAGCCGATGGTTGTCGCGACCTCCGAACAAGGATTTTGTGGTCATAAAATGTAATTGTTTATTTATAATTCAATAAAACTTTATTAGGGGACGCTGCGCGCTGTTTTAAAACAAGTAGCATGTAGAAAGTTCGTCTTTGCTTCGTAATATTTAGGATTTACGATGCGAAAGTATAGACCAACAATTAACTCATTATATAAACTAGTAAATCTTATAAGCTCAATTGTGAATAAATTGAAGACGCTTATGTTTGTATCTATAGGTAATAGGTATGAATATGTATCATGTTCTTGTTTACATGTTATGTATGACAGAATGTAAACCAACTTACTAGAGATTTCGCAGGCGCAGCAGTAGGTAAGTAAGATTGTTACTTAATTCGTAGGTGCATGTATTATATGGCTAAATTGAAGAATAAATAACTTTGATTTAAGAATGTCTGTCCCGCTTGGTCTAAAAACCATAAGTTGGGTCACGATTGTCTTGAATCAAAAAATTGACCATCGAGTAACGCACAGGCTTCTAAACAATAGACCATCCAGATTTAAAGCGAAGCAGGTAAGTTGCGTTTCTGGAGCGTCCGTTCAACGCTCTTATTATGTTGGTTTAAACTTTATTTTTGAGCGACGTTGGTCAGATGCATTTAAATTAATTAAGGCGGGTTGGACCGCCCGCGCGCTACCGTCCCGGCGGGGTGCCCCGTGACAACTTCATGCAGCTTCCTGGAACGCCCGGGTGACGGGGTTACCTACTGTACCTGTGACGTGACGGACTATCTTATCCTACTGATGAAAAGGACATGTAGCATGTGTATTCCTCAGTATTTTCTCTTTTTAAACTGGTGGTACAGAATATGTGAGTGTAATTTGTAATTTCGCATTAGATGGAGTTTCTTTTTTTTGCTGTCAACATTGGTCTACATATAGGTAGTCCATTCGCCTAACAAACGATACTGGAATTTTAGTACCCTGGTGAGTCTGTGATCCTTTTTTTCCATTTGGATGGATCGTATATGTATGAATCTTACTTCTAATGCTGCACCGATGTACCCGAATACCCCAGAAAAAGGAGTGACTGTCTCTGTCATTGCGCGTTGCCTCCGGCAGCTCCGTTCTCCGATCAAGTGCACTTTATGGATTAGTTTTCATTATATTTTTTTATTGGTTTTTTGCGTGATTTATTTTACACAGGCGGCAGTGACGTGTATCTTTTTTTTGTTGCCAGCCAATACCTTTTTTATGGAGTATAGTCCATCGGTCTATGGTTCGGCTACTGAACACACAGACAGACCGAAGCAAAATATGTTTAAAATTATTACTCTCATTGTTACGTCCTACCTTTCCATGAATTTGTATTATCACAGATTGCTAAAGACACAACAATCCCAAATAGTCTCTGCTACTTCAGCCAGCTTCGCATGCTGTGCGTCGAATATGAATACGTTCCGTAGCCAAACACGGAAATTTCAGCTGTGTAGTTTTCAATCCACAGTGAAACATGAAAGGGTAACATGTCGATTCGAACATTACTGCAAAGTCTTTACTGAATTCCATCTGCAATAAAAAATACTAGCTTGTACACCTACCTCGTACGTCGAGAGACTGCAACAATTAATCAACAAACAAAAGACCTAAATTAAAAAGGCATTGCATCGGCATTTAGCGCATACGCGTGGCGACTCAACAGCTATTGAAGCATTATACAACAAGAGCGCAAAGAGGTACCCTTGAGCGACTACCTGTGCAAACACGTCACAATAGGCCCATAGACGCTTTGCCCCTTGAATATTTCAATATTTCATCGATTTTATTGTGGCTCCGATGTCAACCCTGTCTCGACAATAAAGTGTCGTTAACTTTTTTGCGCAATCGAAAATGTTTCACGCCGAATTATACACAAAGACCTGGAGGCGTGTTACGTTTTGTCTATTGCCGTAAGTCTTATTTTATGAGGCAACTAACTATGTAAGACAAATTGCAAAGTTCCGACAATATTGTCAAGTTAAATAAAAAAATCTTAAGTAGATATCAATTGGTGCCGTCAAGCGGTTCTATCTAGCTAGGCATTCTAGAATTAACATTTATAATTTAAGGCAAAGCCTAACAAAGCCTACATTACAAAGCCTTCGCTATACACTTGAGTAAAATATTTCTTGACTGCCTACAGTTACTGTTGAATGGAAAGTTTCTGTTATTTTTATTCGGTAACTACCGAATCACCAAACCTAATAAAAGATCATACAGTAGGTTTAACCCGTGCTCACCTGGCCTCGCCCGCACTCTCCCACAGATAAAAACTCTTATAAAGAGATAAATTATTGCATTATGGCTTTTTGAAAGAGTCCACTGCTGCTGAGAAATGACAATATTATTAAAAAGTACGCGTCTTTGTCACACTATCTTTTTGTGTTCGATATATTGTCACCATAATAAATGCTGCCCCTTTATGGGTCGAGCATTGTGCTCCATACCTTTGTGGACATTATTAAATATATTTTAAAGAGTTTTATTAATGGTGGGCATCGTAAGGAGAATGTTTGATTTATTTTTTCGACGCGTGTGCCGTAGTCCTTGTGATACTTATCCTTCAATCAAAATAAATTAATGGATCTATGGCGTTAACTGTGAAATAATACATTTATTAACGAAATGAACCATTGAATTCAACCCAACCGACTTTGCAAAGTTTATTTCTATGTTGTCAAAAGTGATTTGTTTATTTGAGGATACCTTTTATAATCCCATTGCCGTCAATGACATAAAACGTGCGAAAAAATTGTGATATCGAATTCGTTGTTTTGAAATTGGAAACGTTTACCTCCTTCGATGCCTTCACACCTTCTCGAGGTCTTATAAAATCGGTTTTATTATGATCATATTCACAATTTATCTGTTTCTATAGAGGCGATCTGGTTTCTTCAAACAGGTATTGGTACAACCACAATTCTTTGCGTTTTTTGCTGTAAACTCGAACAAATAGACATTTTGTCTAACACCTGTGGTTGTTCAGAGACGGACTCATAGAATTATTTCACATGTAAATCGATGTGAACTTTACACTTCGCCGTCACATTCTCATCCATGCATGCATTCAGACTTACAGAGATGTAGGTAGGTACTTGCTTGCCTTCCATAGCATTCATAAATCAATTGCTAGTTTGAAGTTAATATGAATTAGCAATTCATAATTAAATGTTTGTAGCTAACCAGCAGTCGACCTATTTACTACGAAGACTATTAATATGTAGTCTTCTGACTATTAAATAGGACTCTGTTGCGCAATAGTGTGTCTGCCCACATATTTTCAAAACTCTAAATAGTACCTTATGCATTATTTATTTACAACTTCATGTTACCTTCATTTTGGAGTTCTCGCCGGTTGACACACTATAGCGAAACAGTGTCCTTGTTATGCCAGCGCCAGTATTCCATCTGCAATATTTGACAGGAGTCATGTCCCCACTTTGATGTTTCTGTGCTACAAAATGAGAATGAAATAGACTAGAAAGTGGGGGATATACAATAATGTAATATAAAAAAGAGGTAGATAGGTTATCATCATCATAAACTTAAGAGCCGGGCTCTTGTCGTTGGAGTAATCGCCACTCTGTTCTTCTCTCTGCCACTGTTTTGAGCTCTTGATACGATATTACATTAACTTTCTCTTTAGCTGGGTCCATAAACGCACGTCTTGGTCTTCCCCTGCCTCGCCTTCCTTCTATCTTTCCTTCAATTATAGTTTTTATGTAATTGTCATGTCGTATCAGGTGCCCCAACACTACACATAACCTTGCCTCAATGTCGCGTCGTCAATTGACACGTATAAACGTGTCTCAGCTGTCAGATTTGGTGGCCATTTTTAAACTCGGAATTTCATATAGACAACGTATCTACCTCTTAGTTATTTTAAGTACATCATTGGGATATAAGTAATTTTTCACGCCACTGCTCGGAAATCTGGCAAAAAATGGTCAGAAAACAGGCTTCAAAGCTGGGGTTAGTTGGACATCGCACGAACAGGCCAACATTCGTTCAAACTGTCCAACAATGTTATTGTTGGACAATTTGAACAGACGCGCTCAATCACAGCTCTTGATCTTGACTTGATCTTGGCATCGATAGATGTACATTTAGACAAAGTAGTAGGTATATCGGGTGTTACTACACCAATCGATCCATGCCATCAATCGATATTGATCGATTGGTGTGGTAGGTTTGGCTGATAGTAGAAACTGTCGATCGACGTATACATAATCGATCGATGGCATCGATCGATTGGTGTAGTAACACCCTAGTACGTAATTCAAGTCTCCAGATTTTTTGAAACCAAACTTACCGTATTTATGTCATACTGTTTCAAGCAATATGCCTTTTTTAGGCGGAAGCTCCGTCCTCAAATTTAAAAATAGTTGTATTTAGAACTACTACGGGATTATTACCACCGATTATATGCACGTATTTTCTCCAAATACCCTCATTTTATACAACGTTTATATGTTCAGGACGCATTAGAAAACTGTATCTGTAACGGGATCTTTTTTGTATTGTTTAGTTTTGCGACTGCGAGAAAGAAGTGGTTCGAAGAGGTCAGATGGCCAAAACAGCGGTCAAAAGATTAGAGAAGATATGGAGAAACCGCGGGATACGATTGAAAACAAAAGTTAACTTGATGCGGACTCTAATCTTCTCTAGGGTAAACTGCAAAAAAATTGTACATTCAAAATTGGAAATGTCCTCCTACTTCAAAATTGTATAAAAAATAAGTATTGAAGTAACGCGTATTCCAGATGTGATTTCACGTTGTCTTGTTCATAGTTTAAGGCGCCGTAAGTTCAGCGAAGTTAAGCGAACAGAGTTTTTAAAACAATATAATACGTCTGTTTATTTATAATAATATGGTTTCAAAAAAATACGAATAGTTATCTTGAGGCTTTTCTGCAGAGAAATCAGTGATTCGAAACATGATTAAGCAAATTTCGCTCGATAGAAAAAAATCACGAACATAGGTCTAAAATACACAAAAGTACACTTAAAATATTCGTAACAAATAATGAACAAAAGCTATAAATATTAAAATTGCTTCTAAAAATCGGCAATATCATGTTTGAGGGAAATCAGTGATTACATTTTTATTTATTTAAACGGCCAAAAAAATAAAATTAAAAAACATGATATCCGCGCTTCCGAGCACGCACTTCCATCTCGCTCACGCTTATGCTCAGTGAGAGGGAGAGAAGACCATGAACCTACGGCGCCTTTGTACAGTTTTATACTATAACTGTGATAATAATATAAACAAAATGCATTAATGAAAAAAATGTTTTTTTACTCCCATACAAATTTTAACCGTCTTTGTGTACACACAGTAATCAAAAAATCATAACTGTGATTTAAATAGCTCTGGCTAAGAAATGTGCTTGTAGTCTGCTTAACACCTTGTAAAACTTCAAGTAGGTACTTACATGGTTTTTCAGGTCTCTAGAACAAATATTTTATATCAATATCTTATATCAAAGTTCGGGGAAAGATTTCGTTCCTTTGTGTTACGTCAGCTGTGTAACGCTACATTTTGCGCTTTATTGCAGATAAGACTGCAACCGTAACATTTTTATGTCGGCCAACAATTAATCTACAACCAACAGAAGCGCAAGTGTCGATAACTATATTCGTTTTTATGTTGTGGCACGAAAATTCAAAAAGTCTTTTTAAAAACCAATATTGTGTTATGTCTTAAATACGTAATTTCTTTGTTTTTTACTGCTATTTTTACATAGTTGATTAGTGAAATAAATAGGTAATCGGTTGGGCATATTCGAATTTTAAAATACCTTTCGGTTCTTTTTTTGCTTCCTAACGCCAATTTTGCTTCGCTTGTGTGACGTTTTGGTGTTACAGAAAAAAAAATCCATAGAAATTACCATCCAATTGTTTACTTTGTGTAACATTTTTGTGAATATCCCTTTGCGTTACGTACAATTTTTTTGCAATCCACCCTCTATCTTTTTGTACGCGGCCGAAACGGGGACTTTAATGGCCAAGACTATGGATTTTTTTTTTTTTTTAATCTTTATTAACGAGCTTTGTCTAAAAGACCACGTCGCTCTCTAATACAACTTAGATAGTCTTACACAGAGTACTAAACTAAAACAATTATTTCCGTCTGCGCATACCCACAGACACCATACTGTACAGAGCTGCGGCTTCCCTCGATTGAGGAAAAGCCAGAACCCTGTTACAGCCGGCCAGCTCCTTAACGTTAATGCCTTGGGACAAAAGTTCCGTTCTTTTGTCCTCGTTCCGCACACACTCCACCATAATATGATAGGCATCTTCCAATTGACCACATTCTGAACATTCTGGTGATTGGCTCTTTTTCATTAAAAACGCAAATTTATTAAGTGGGATGTGTCCGGAACGAAGTCTGAAAGCGGTTACAAGGTTAGCTCTGCACAAGTCACTTTCGTCAAACCATGGAGTTTTCCAGGGTTCGGGTTGCATGGTTTTATACCACACTCCCTTTTCTACAGATCTCAAGTCAAAGTATTCTTTCCAAATGAGTTGACAGTTACTCTTCACCAAATGGATGTACTCTGCGAAATATGGGTGAACCGTTAGGGGGACTCCATCAGATGCTGCTTCTTTAGCTAATTTATCCGCTTTTTCATTTCCAAAAATACCTATATGTGATGGTATCCACTGAAGGACCACATGTTTTGATATGGCACGTAGCTTAAAAATAACGTCAATAATAGCGTATGCTGTTGGAGTACCCCTAATACCAACCACACATCGCAGTAAATGTTGCAGAGCACTTCGAGAGTCTGTACATACAACAAACCTGTCATATTCTAATGATTCTATGTAACCTATGGCCTCTAAAATAGCACCAAGTTCGATATTCATTATAGATATATCGCCATCTATTTTAAATTGCATGCTACTACCACTCTGGGGGTCGTAAAAGGCAGCTCCCCTATTGTTGTCTTCTTTTGACCCATCGGTATAGATCTTATAATACCCATCGTACTTGTCCTTGAACATTTGATTACAAGTCATCCTCAAGCTATCCTTCTCATACCTACGCTTGGCGCTCGAGATACCGTCAACATTAAATTTAATTATGTTGGATAAATCGAAACTGCTTACCCACGCGTCTAATTGAAACATTTCTAGCTGTTTACTCGAATGTATATTGACATCTTTAACCAATTCATAGATAGACAACAATAGAGGAGTTGGTCTTTTCCAGGTTCTGCGAGATATTAATGTTTCCAATTGTTCCAACAGGTCTAAAATTACATTCCCTAACTGTGACTTTGATTTTAATAAAAACTTTCCAGCAAGAAATCTACGTCTAACATGTAACGGCTGTAAGCAGAGTTCGCTTTCCATAACATGAATAGGTGTGCTCTTCACGAATCCCCCGATTGTACGCATTGCCTTATTCTGAATTTTGACAAGTTTATATAAGTTTGAATTACAACTATCATCAAATAAAAAACTAGCATAATCTAAGCGACTCCGGATAATTGTGATATATAGTCGCCTCAAGTGTTTAGGGTGAATGCCCCACCCCGGACCAGTTAGAACTTTAAAAACATTTAAGAATTTCATTAGTTTCTGTGATAATTCTTGGACATGTTTATTCCAACGTAAAGATCTGTCTATCCATAAGCCTAAATATTTATAACACTGAACCTCTTGCAAAGTAAAATCATCCACTCTTATGTTGACCTGCATCCTATTGGTGCCTTTTTTAAAGATACAAACCCTACTTTTTGCAGCGGAAACTCGAAGTCCCAAGTCAGATAAAGCCTCGACTATAGTATTCAGGGCTGTTTGTAACCGTATCAAAGCAGAATCCATATCGCTGTCGGAGGCATACAAAACAAAATCATCGGCGTATTGAGACACAAACACGTTGTGGTAACTTTTGACATCTTTACATATGTTATAGGTGGCTACATTAAATAAAAGCGGGGATAACGGGTCGCCTTGGGCCAAACCCCGTCCGGTGTTTCTAACTATATTGCCATTATCCGTAATGATTTTTAATGTTCTTTGACTTAAAAATGACCACAAGTATTTACATATCTCAGGTCCTACGCCGAGTTGGTGCAGTTTCACTAATAAGCAGTCCACTTGTACATTATTATACGCGTTATCTATATCCAAGAACACAGCTACGGTAAATTGGTTCCGCATAAAACCTAACTGAACAGAAGATACAAATTTGCTAAGGCTGTCTAGGCATGATTTGGATTTACGAAACCCTACAGTATCCTCAGAAAAAACATTATTTCTCTCCAAAAACCATTCCAGCCTTTTATTCCAAATATTGTGAAATATTTTGCAAATGCAAGACATTAATGAGATAGGTCTTAGCGAACTTATAGAAGCCGGGTCGCGGCCTGGTTTAGGAATTGGTATCACACGTATGTCTCGCCACTGTTCAGGTACAAAAGCAATGGAGAAAAACCAATTTAGCAAGCTTAGCAGTACCATTTTACCGTTACGGGGAAGCTTCTTAATCATTGAGTACGATATGTCATCAGAGCCTGGCGCGGTATCCTTAGACTTCGTGCATATTTCAAGCTCATTTAATGTGATAGGTATTCCTAACCTTGACTCATTATGGGAGTGAAACGCCGGCTGCGGTGGACTCACAAACGAAGGACACAAATCACATAAAAGCCGCTCAGCTACCTTCGGATCAACATAACCTTGTTCAGATTTGTAACCTTTCAGCCATTTCATTTTCCTCCACATTTCACTACAAGACGATATTTCATCTATAGAGTCACAGAATAAATGCCAGTTATCAGCCGAGGCCTTTCTTATGAGTCTCTGTGATTCACTTATCTTTTGTTTAAGAACAACAAGGTTGGAAGGTGTAGGGTTCTTTCTGAAATTGGATAGGGCCAGTCTCCGCATGGCAACAGATTTCGATAAAGTAGCATTCCAGTAAGGTTTTGGTATGAATTTACTTGACGGATTTGAACACCATTTTATAAGTGGAATGTGTTTATCTGCGGCTTTATTTATGGTGTTTATAAACCGGTTGTAGGCAATTTGTGGGTCATTAGGCAGAGATAACTGAGAAAACTCATCTTCTAAATATTCTTGATAGCTATCCCATTTTGCCATTTTAAAATTTCTTTTTTTAAGTTTTAAGCCGGACATTCTCTGGGAGGGGATTGAAATCTTTATAACCAAGTGATCACTTCCCAATGACTCATTTAATACTCTCCATTCAAATTTGTACGAGATATCAGCCGTAGCTAGTGAAATATCAGGGGAGCTGCGTTGACAATTGTCGAGTACCAATCGAATGCGTGTAAAACTACCATCATTTAGTGTAACATAATTACATTCATCGTGTGATTCGTATATTTGAGACCCTCTTGTATCAGTTTTGTACGACCAATTAGAGTGATGTGCATTAAAGTCACCCAAAATTAATGTCTTACCGACAAATTGAGCGAATAATAAATCCCAGTCAACTCGGTTAGTATGCACAGACGAGGGACAATAAACGCCGATAACATTCTGGATATCACAACAATTAAATATTTTGATATGAATAATTTCAATCCCAGTATTATTATTTCTACATGACCCCAATTGCGCTTTAATAGACTTGTGGATGAAAATAGCCACCCCTCCATAGTTATCAACTCGGTCGTTCCTAAAACCTCTGTAGTTACTAATATTTATCCTACTATTTGGTTCTAACCAGGTTTCAGTAACGACAGCGATATGGATTTTTTCTTGAATTAACAAATTTTTAAATTCCAATAGCTTGGGTCTCAAACTTTGCGCGTTCCACTGCAGTAAACTAAGATTTATGGGATTGTTAGCAACCTTGTTAGCCACACAAAACTAACACAAAAGCGAATACTCGGCTTTAATCAAATCAATTAAGTCCGTCATTACATGTATGTGTATTCAAATTACGAAGAACAAAAAAAAATCAATGCGATGCGAAGTGATGAACCAAATTGACCTCCAGGGGTTGATTCACAACGCTCAATGATTTGATTACTAAGACGAACTAGTTTAAGCCTGACGTCCGATTATGCATAAATCTTGCAGTGGACGGGTCAAGTTATACCAGCACAGCAACGAGTGGTGAGCATAAACATTCAATAAAGTTTTAGGTTAAACAAGAAAAAGCGGCCAAGTGCGTGTCGGACCACGCACAACGAAGGGTTCCATGCCTATTAAAAAGGTCCTTACTGAAATCTTATGGTACTTACGAGTACGTCATTTTCTTTAAGGAAGGCAGTTTTTTAGAAATATCTCAAAAACCTTTGAACCGATCTTGTTCAAAACAATTTTTGCTGTAAGAATTTAATAAGCCCTATGTCCATGATTTTTTTCATATTTTTAAAATAGACGGTTCAAAGTTAGAGGGGGGGGGGGGACACAATTTTAGTGACTATCGAGGCGATTATCTCCAAATTTATTCACTTGGCTAATCAAAAAAATTGCTGAGAAACCTTATATTTACTTTGAAAGGCCTATCGATTGATGTGCCACACGTGGGCTTGAAATGAAAAAAATGTTTTTTGACTTTCGTATGGAGCGGACCCCTAAAAAAATTTTGTTTTTGTAATTTACAAAACTATGTAGCGGCTAACAAAATACACCTATCCTCAAAATTTTATTCAAATACACCTTATAGTTTTCGAGTAAAATGACTGTGACATACGGACGGACAGACAGACAGACAGACAGACAGAAATGACGAATCCATAAGGGTTCCGTTTTTTGCCATTTGGCTACGGAACCCTAAAAACAGTAGTTGTAAGGATCTTTTTAAGTCCAATAAGACGTAGTCAACGTCTATGTAGTAGAGTCGAATCAGTTCTGTAATTAAATGTCAGGAATTAGTTCCATAGTAAAAGTATTTAAAGACAGATTGAACCTTGGATTTGGAAAATCGGATAGGCATTATTGGTTATTTTTGCCGTAGGTATAAATTAAATACCTACTCGCTAAGAATGTCTCCAAATAGCCACGAATTTTAAAAATATTGATAAATGTGTGAAACATCATTATGGAAACATAATATTAACACGTGACAGGTGAATGTGGTAGGTGTAGCTGATCGATCGCCACAATTCTTCTATTTATTGAGTGTTGCGACCGTTCTCGGAAGCTGTAAAGGTCTCCGGTATAAATGACAAAATAATACTCCGTGGCGCTTACAAATCGCTGCTCCGTGCTTTGCCACCGGCGCACCGGACTAAGCCAAAGACTAATTTACATTAGACGCGGCAAATTAAATTTATAACTTAATTTAATTTTCTTCAATTTAGAGTTATTTAACTATGCGAATATGGTTGAAGTTTGTGCAATATCCAATGAGGAATCAATCTAACAATTTCTTATGAGACAGTTTACTGTCAAATAAGTTGGTTCTGTTTGTTCGATTGTGTAGCACCATATAGTCAGATTTAATTCAGTCACGTCTGGTCTAGGTTTAACTATCGGTAGGGGCGAACCTGGGAGAAAGGATTACATTAAGAAGTTAGAACTGTAAGTAGCGTTAAAATGTATAAGAACGAAACTGTGAAAATGAACCCCAATCATACTTTTTTATCGAAAATTTTGTCTTTTGAGGGTGTTTAAGAAAGAACATATTCAAATTAGTTACTCATAGAGTACTTTTGTCACGTGGAGGGGTGGGATAGAAAAGGTAGGCCAAAGAAAAGCTGGATGGACTGTGTGAGAGACGATATGAAGCGGAAGTAAGTGACGAGATGACGAGTGACAGGGAGGTATGGAAGAAAAGGACATGCTGCGCCGGATAAGGGCATGAAAATGATGATACTTAGTACTTTTGGCCCCTCTGTCATGGACTTACTCTGCGGCCTCCCCCCGCGCCCAGCTGGCTGGTCGGTTGCGCTCACTGCTCATCAATATACATGTCTTATGTTCTAGTAGCCGTGATAAATACCGGCTATATACTATTACTATTATACCAGATACGATTACGGATTAGAAACTCGTCGGATCTTATTGGAATCGATTTAAATATGAATAGAGTTCAAAAATTTGATTTTTAAAATTACTAACTATCAGTAACTAATAGATTCTTAACTCTACGTGTAGGTACAGGGTATATAGATACAGTTTATTAAGTATAGTGATTTAAATCAAAATAACCAATTGGAATTCTCAAAAAAAAACTTGAAATCTTATTGACTTTTATAATCCTAAAATGACGTTTTGCTGTGCTATAACTCTCCAAACTGAGCCGTACCATACGGAAAATTACGTCAGTTACAATATTATACCAGTGAACCTCAAAATACCGTCTTAATAAAACAACCCAAAGTTTAGACGTCGCCAAAGATTTATTATAAAATACCAGCAGATCTAAAACTCAAAGCGATGCTAATCCAAAAGGCCTACTATTCCGTTACTGAATTTCTGGCAGAACAGATTGTAATTATATATGGCATTTATCTATTGACATTCTTTGAACACAAACAAATTATAGTTTATTATTATCTAACATTTATTAAATGAACAACTTTTTAGGGTTCCGTAGTCAACAAGGAACCCTTACCGCGTGTTCACACTGCGTCCGTTTCCGTGTCCGGGAGGCATCCCTCTTTTTCTCGCTTGCGATGTTTCGCCCGAGTGCGAAAGAGACGGATGCCTCCCGGACACGGAAACAGACGCAGTGTGAACACGCGGTTATAGTTTCGCCATCTCCGTCTGTCCGTCTGTGGCTTTTAGCTCCACTGAGCTGAATTACTATTATATTGAGTATGGGTATATAAATCAATCACGCCGGCAGAATGGTAGAATAAAAATGTTAGATTTTTACAGGGTACACCTAAAGTGGGGATGTAATTTTTTTCTTGGTAAACCCAAGTTGTTTGCTGTCGTTGGATAGCTTGTTCAAAAATATTATGGACTAGCTTCTGCCCGCGACTCCGTCTGCGTGGAAATCGTTTATATCGCAGCTCCATACAAACTTCAACCCCCCATTTCATCCCCTTAGGGGGTGATTTCCAGGATTAAAACTATCCTATGTCCTTTCCCGGGATTCAAACTATCTCCATACCAAATTTCATCGCAATCGGTTCAGCGGTTTAAGCGTGAAGAGGTAACAGACAGACAGACAGACAGACACTTTCGCAATTATAATATAAGTATAGTATGACGTTTATATCGCAGCTCCATACAAACTTCAACCCCCCATTTCATCCCCTTAGGGGGTGATTACCAGGATAAAAACTATCCTATGTCCTTCCCCGGGATTCAAACTATCTCCATACCAAATTTCATTGCAATCGGTTCAGCGGTTTAAACGTGAAGAGGTAACAGACAGACAGACAGACAGACAGACACACTTTCGCATTTATAATATTAGTATGGATATGGATTCTTAAAACCATTTTTGTGATATTGCGTTTTAAAGCCTTAATTTTTGTTAGAGTCAATAAGTGTCCCCTCTCCCTGCCGGCTGAGGGCTTTACTACGGGTAGGTACCTATGTTAAAAAAATTGGAAGTAGTACATATATAATGAATTTAACCTTAAATGCATGATTTTTTGTGTAACTTTTTAATAAATTGAAATAGATGTGTCATGTTGTATAGATTGAGGGAAAAATAAAGAAAAAATCATAGTAATAAAAACAAATATTAATTCCTAAAAAAGGCTTGGTTCAGATATACATCACTATGCATTAGCGTCTAAACGCTAAAGATTACATATTTAACTATAAAAATGTCAATCTGCAATTTATTATTACATTTGTTTGCCCTTTTTATTTATTTATTTCATCTTTATTGCCCAAAACAAATAACTTAACGTATAACAGGCGGACTTCATGCCAAATAGCATTCTCCACCAGTCAACCTTTGGGCAAACAGAAAATTTAATCATATTATTACTAGCTTCTGCCCGCGAGTCTGTCCGCGTGGAACTCGTTTATATCGTAGCACCATACAAACTTTCACCCCCACTTCATCCCCTTGGGGGATCCCTTCCCTTTCCGGGATAAAAACTATCCTATGTCCTTTCCCAGGACTCAAACTATCTATATACCAAATTTCATCCAAATCGGTTCAGCGGTTTAAGCGTGAAGAGGTAACAGACAGAAAGACAGACATACAAACAGACACACAGTTATATTTCGCATTTATAATATTAGTATGGATGGATATGGATTGATGGAAATCTGTGAAACAGTAGCCTAGTTGGTAGTGACCCTGCCTACGAAGCCGGAGGTCCCGGGTTCGAATCCCGGTAAGGGCATTTATTTGTGTGATGAGCACGAATACTTGTTCCTGAGTCATGGATGTTTTCTATGTATTTCAGTATCTATCTATCTATATAAGTATGTTTATAAGTATGTTTACAAGCGGTCATAAAGGATTTTAAGAGGATTAAAATTAATAAAATTATGGTTTGATTTACGTACCCATTAGCGTGGTATTTTTCAAAGTCTGAGACAGTTTAAAAACGGTTTTAGAATCGGCATTAAGTGAGGATTAATACTAAGTACGTAATTTGTTATCTCCACCTAAAACCCGATAACACCCTTCAACTACCTGTGAACAAACGGTCATTAAGGATTTTAAGAGGATTAAAATTAATAAAATTATGGTTTGATTTACGTACCCATTTGCGTGGTATTTTTCAAAGTCTGAGACAGTTTAAAAACGGTTTTAGAATCGGCATTAAGTGAGGATTAATACTAAGCAAAAAAAATGGTAACTAAATATGCGTTTTTTTTAGAATATTGTGTTTTTCTTTTAAAATTCGTAATTTTTGTAGCCATTTTTCAAAGACAATAATTTTTTTTTCGGATTTTCTCTTCTAGTTGGTTTTTTATTGTTATTAAGAATTATTAACCTGTCTCTTGGTAATACTCTGCATTTTTTATTTTCATTTTAGGACCATTGGATCAAAAGTTATACCGTCTGAATTAGGTGTATTACCCGAGTTTTTACAAAAATTTTCAAAATTCTGTAAAAAAAAAACTAATGACTAGAAAAAAAAAAAAAACACCGTTTCACCGATGAAATTGGCTGAAATTTTTCTCCTTTTATTATGTACAGTTTATGAAATTCCACCCTGTATATTCGTAAGGCGAGGATTAATTGGAATACACTACTTTTCTGCACTAGATCAGAAACATATTACTTTCTGCACACTTTGTAGAACAACAACGACCCACTTTCTGAGCATGAGATATGAAAATAAATAACATTATACTCGCGTCGAAAGAGACTTTTAAAATAAGCAACCCTTACCCCGTGAGCATCGTATCGTTAAAAAATACGCTCGAAGAAACAATTCCCAGCGCAGCAATAAGATTTTAGAGACTATTTAGGTCGGTTATCTTAAGGGTTACTGTAAGCCGGCGCCGTTAGACGACAAAAGATGCAACGACCCCTGTCTACCACGTCTTATCTGGATATTGATGCAAAAAACTACCATTGACTAACTATTGGTATCGATCAAATACTTAATTTTGTAAGTACTGCTTAAGGAAAAAAACAAGTTTTCTTGAATTCGGTTTCCTTTGTGCACATCTCAATCGCATCGAGAAACAGATTGAAATGTGACTGGTATATCGAAAGGGATGGAAAAAAAAATACAACCGAATTGAGAACCTCCTCCTTTTTTTTGAAGTCGGTTAAAAATAGACCTCGAGCTGTCCAAGGTAGAAGATTCTAATTCAATAACAATTTTATAAAAAGTCGCCCTCATTAAATAATCGCATCCATTCGCTACGTATCAGATAGCTACGGGTTACGGCGTAGCACACGATAGTTCACCTATTCGAGCCCAAGCAACGCTACGAGTGCTACGGTAGCTTGCATCAGCATTTTTTTGCCTTTTAGCGGCAATCGGCAGTAAGAGGCATAATGGGTTAACTGTGAATGTATTTTTTTTGTCTTTGGCGATTGGGGACTATTTCTTAACTGCCTGTGGCCCTGCCAGCAAAACTTAACTTAACTACAAAGTTACAGACCTACTTTTTGACTAACATTGTCTACTAAGGATAATGACAAATTTTGGCTCGCGAATGTTACTAAATGCTTCATATATTTAGATAAACCTATACCCCTATCTGCACGTCTATTATGGGACGGCCGCGACATACCTACTCTCGAAAAAATCGAAAGAGCTCGCGCGCCGTCGCGTGATAGCGTGCTGGTTAGATAAAATACGAAAACCTATTAAAAATTAGTTCTATTTTTAAGGACAATCAACGTCACGCCGGTGCACGGTGGTCTGGCGACCGCGCCAACACGTGCCTCAGTCATATCACTTCACTCACCCTTCAACAATGTATCCGGAACCCAAGCACCCACTACACGGGACCCACAGCAAGCAAACAATGCGATCCTAACAATTCGTAGGTTAGCGATTGTCTTTACAAAGTAGGTAAGGTAGGCAAGTATTTTCCAGGGTACAAAATTTTTCGGTTTTTTTTCGAAATTTCAAAAATTCGAAAGCCAACTAAGTAATGGAAAATTTGGATAGCTATACTACTACCTATTGAAATTGAAGGCAAGAGAGGCAGAGGAAGGCCTAGGCTAACATATTTTAACCAAATAAAAGATAAAGCTGATGTCGAGTCATATGAGGAAGCCAAGAGGCTGGCAATGGAGAGAGAAAAGTGGCGGTTACTCCACCGACAAGAGCATGGCTGATGATGATGATGACTACTACCTATATTAGGTTAGATTAATATTATATCTTGAAAAATCTAAATTTCCTGCAAAACCCAATAATTAAATTCGGAAAATATGATCGGATTATGTTAAGTATCAATTAAATCATTGATTTAAATATACACTAAGTACTCGTATATCTGACCTATCGAAGTACGAAAAAATTGATAGGTAGGTATTGATAGGTAGGGGTCTATTCAAAACATCTATACCTATGTACGAATATGTAATCGAATTTGTGTGGTCCAGACGATTCCATGTTGAACAGGAGAGATGCATGATTAATCTCTTCATGGTAAGGCAAAAAACTACCCTCAGAATTTTAGTGTGATGCTGTACAATATTTCACTTTATTACCGTGTTTCACCTACGAGACAATATATCGAAATCACGGTGGTCTGACCACCGGGCGTAGCGCGTGCCCCCATTTACCCACTCCAGGATCAGTTCCGAAGAGCACTTCCGGACACCACCACAGCTGCGCATAGCACGCGCACTTCAAGTGGCGCATTGTTTCACTGCGCACATTGTGGCGCTCTAGGGTTGACATCTCGATCGCCTCTTAATACCTAATTGTGCGCGTGAGTGCGATTTTATGCGGTTGTTGGGGGTGATTTGTTGGGGCTTTGTTTGGCTTTTTCCCTCTCTTTGATTATGTTTTGTGTTGTGTTAATTCAAGCTGCGCAGAATTAAATAAATAAATAAATAATTTTTATTTCAGATTATTACAATATCCATATAATGTTAGTAAATCTTAATCTAAGTCTAATTGGCTGCTCTTAAGAAGTTTAAAGTGAATAAAAGTAAAGTAGTTAAGGTGATGTGCTTTAGCCTAACGTTCATTATTCGGTAACAGCTAAACTAGGTAACTAAATAATATGTCAGGTAAGTACCTACTTTACTCGTAATTCAATAAATAAATATGATTATAGTAATTGGTCTAGCACTTTTATATTAAGGCGGTGCATTGGAAATTATCGCGTGCTTTGACTATATGATTGCTTATCTGATTTTATCGATACATGATTGCTTAAAATTTCCTCGATAGAAGAAAAATCCAAAGTTGGGTCTGTATTTTCCTTTTTTTACTCAGCCTACTCAAACGATACATTATTTTACGACACAATCAAGTTAATACTATAGTACACACACACTACACAGCGGTAGTGAGGCCTGTAATCACATACGCCTCTGCAGTCTGGTGCAACAAAACCAACCAAAAGACAGCCATCACAAAGTTAAGCAGTCTACAGCGTACAGCTTGCTTAACAGCAACAGGAGCTTTATGCTCAACACCGGGGGCAGCCTTGGATGCACTGCTCGATCTAACGCCACTCCACCTGCATGTGCAAAAGGAGGCGAATCAGTGCATCTACAGCATATGCACACTAACAAGGCCAAAATGGCGCTCTCAAGCGCTTATCAAACTCGAGGCCCTTGTTTTTGATAACAAAACACTAAACATGCCCACTGACGATACTTACGTGGAATGCAAATTCACCAAACTGTATACAGTGGAAATACCTCCTAGAGACAAATGGATAAACGACCAAATGGACTTCAAGGAAGGAAGCCACATTTGGTATACAGATGGATCTAAGAAAGGTGATGATGTTGGATGTGGTATCTACGGTGAGAGACCAAAGCTCAAAGCTCGCGCCAGCATGGGGAAAGAGGCCTCAATCTATCAGGCAGAACTCTTCGCAATAAATAAATGCGTAGAGATCAATCTTGAAAGAAACCTAAGAAACCAACACATCTACATCAACTCGGACAGCCAAGCTGCTCTGCTGGCACTAGAATCCCTAGAGTCCTACTCTAAACTAGTCCAGAACTGTAATAGTACATTATTGCCGGGGCCGGGAAGGAGGCAATTGTAGGCTGATTTAATTGTCATTGCCTGCAATTGTCATTCCGGCTGAGGCTAATATAGTGCTTTTCTCAAAAATGGGGAAATAAAAAATACTAAATTTATATAAACTTGAAATATCGTTGCACAACGTGAAAATATTTACGATTTCCCGCCGTTTTTTTTTAAACAGAATCGCAAGTGTATTTTTCCGTCCAAAAACGCAAACTGTTTGAGACACATACAAAAACGTCCTGTTTGCAACAGAAAAACACGGTTTGAATTGGCTGAATACGAGCTGTGCCGTCTTTTATATGCCAGTTTCTTCTTTAAAAAAAATTGGTACTCGACAAATAACGGAATGTATATATAACATTCCAGGCGGACTGCAATGTTTTTTAATTTTTTAATTTAGGTCTGACCTTAAACTATACACTTTACCTTCCAATATGTAGCGAGTTATGTTCACTTTGCGGGCCATTTTTGAGAAAAAACAATTTAAACGCCCTGGCTAATACCAACAAAGTTATACTTAGATGGGTACCAGGACATTCCGACATAGTAGGAAATGAAAAAGCAGATGAACTTGCAAGAAAGGGCGCAGACACAACCCTGGTCGGCCCAGAACCGTTCTGTGGTATCACAAAACGGAAAGCATATTCTCTTCTTAATAATACAGGAAAATCAGAGGCAATAAAGCTGTGGAAGTTCACCGAAGGACAAAAACAGGCTAAAGCCTTAATCAAAGGGTTCAATAATAAACTGTCTAAAGAGCTATTACAACTCAAAAGGCACAAAAACCTGAGCAGTAACGAGAGTCCTGACAGGTCACTGCAAATTAAACAAACACCTGTTTCAAATGGGTATGAAACAGGACGCAACTTGCAGGTTCTGCCAGGAGACAGAGGAAATAGCAATGCACATTCCCTGCTCCTGCGGAACACTCATGCACAAAAGAAGTATTTACCTAGGGCGGCACATCGTGCACCCAGAAGAGGTACAACATATCACCGCCCAAAGAATCTGGAATTTCCTAGAGGCACCGGGTCTTAACGGTGAAATCTAAACAAAGGGCTGCCACAATAGATCACTTGCTGGTCGAAGCGGCATATAGAGGCCCACAATACCACAAAATAATAATAGTAATACTATAGTATTTTATCTCATCTAAAATCTCACTTTATGAAATAAAACTTCACTAAGTTAGGTATTTATCGAAATTTGTCCAAAAAAGCCATTCCCGAAGAGTTTTACGTCTCTTTTCCTCGTGCGCGATGATGCCCATCGCGTGTCTCTGTCTAGGGGGCGTGTTCTACTCAAATCAAGGCATCCCCTTAAACTAGTTGCCCGCGTATCGCATAGACAGGCAATCCCGCGGGGTAATGTATAATGCCTGTGACCATCCACAAAGTCCATTCTATACACAGGTGAATGATTTTTTTTAATTGGATAAGCGGTACCGGAAATTAGCCACAACATAAAAACTTATAAATTTACAAAGCTACAATCTCACATACTTTTCCTCTTTATAATATTAGTAAACTTACCTACTTAGATATATTTAAGATTTTTTTTAATTCTTTAGTCACAAATGAGGCAATAGCTTATGTACCTACCTAACACATATCAACAGGCACCATAAGATGCATAAAGTCTGGCCAGGGAAAGATGAGTCTTTTTTTTATATGGCAATAGTAATATCGTTGTCAAATGTGTCAAACGTCTTAAATTAGTATGATGTTCTAATCTTGATACTTGATATGGTAACTAAGAAAGTAACTGTTCGATAATAAATTGGACTGTCTTTGCCTTTTAAGAGAATTAAAGGGAGGCTTACTGCTAATGTTACTCACATTGAAGAGTGTCATAAAAAAGTACAATTAATATGTCTCGTCAACATTGAAATTTTGTAGAGTGGTTTTGATTATTCTTCTTAAGGGGCTACCCGAGGTCCTATCTCCTACTTTTGCACTACAGATAGAATTATAAATCAAACGGCTATCGGTTTTTCAATCTTTTATCTCCATGTTGGTCCACCGGATTTTGAAACAAATGAATACTTAATTTTGCATGATTTATTTAAACATTGTCTAAAAAAACACTTATTTCGCATCTCTATTGACACATATTTGGGTTTGTCTGTGACGTTTCTAAAAACTGGTCCAGGGTTTTCATTTTAAACTAATTAACACAAAAGTTATGGCCAGAAAACCAGTTTTTGGCCTAAAATTGTTCTACTTTGATGCTAAATATCTCGAAAACTGTTTATTTGTCTTTGCAGTATTGTTATTTGTTTTATATTACAATTATTATTATATAATTATTTTTCTTCTTTTTTGTGCGAGTGTAAAGTATGTGTCACGCAGTGGAATCACCGGATGGTTCCATCGGAAGACCAGCGTTGGCCACCAGGCCAGCACAACGCTGAGATGGAACCATTTTGTGGCAATGTTGTTATCTCTTGTAGGTATTTGTGATTTACGTGTATGTATGTGTTGTTGTCACGAATAAATGATATTCTATTCTATTCTATTCTAAAACAATGAACTTTGAAGTAAATATGGGATACCTACTATATTGCTTAAAGCCGTTGTTGTTAATATAATAAGCTACAAAAAACATTAAAAAACTAAGGGATTCAGATCGAAGGTCATTGGCGTATGGGAGCCCCTTAAATATAAAGTAGAAGGAAGTAAAACAGTTGTACTTCATATAACTTTATTTCCTTCCGCTTGACCAGTTGCATTTTTTGAAATTAAGAAAATTAATAATTTTTCAAGTCTCATTATTATTTTATCGCGTTATAAGCAGTGTTGCAACACGCTGTTTTTTTTTAATTTGCCGCTCTTTTCTAGGCTCATCTTTCCCTAGCCAAACTCTACGAATAATTCTCACAAAAATTGGCATTAAGTCCGCCTTTTGTACGATAAGTTTTCTTTTGTGCAATAAAGTTTAAATAAATAAATAAATAAAAATCACTACATAGTAAAACAAAGTCGCTTCCCGCTGTCAGTCCCTATGTACTTATGCTTAGATCTTCTCAAGTAACGCAACGGATTTTGATGCGGTTTTTGTTATAGATAGAGTGATTCAAGAGGAAGGTTTATATGTATAGATAAATTAAGGAGAGCATGGAATTGCATATGTAGTGGTATTGTATGTTTACAGGCATTCTATATTTGAATTTTCTATTTTCTCGTACTACCACTACAAATGCAATTCCATGTTCACGATAATTCATCTATATGACGACCGCTTTAGCCTAGTTGGTAGTGACCCTGCCTACGAAGCAAGAGGTCCTGGGTTCGAATCTCGGTAAGGGCATTTATTTGTGTGATGAGCACGAATATTTGTTCCTGAGTCATGGATGTTTTCTATGTATTTAAGTATTTATTTATCTATATAAGTATGTTTATCGTCGTCTAGTACCCATAGTACAAGCTTTGCTTAGTTTGGGACTAGGTCAATTTGTGTAAGATTGTCCCCTAATATTTATATAATAAGCCGAAAGCCGAAGCCGGGCCGGGTCGTATTTAATAAAATATTTATTTTCGTTAAGAGGTGTAGTAATCACTGTATTCGAAAAGATTGTGATTAAAATCTGAATTTACCTCCTTATTTTTCCAGAGCGAACGAAATACCTACTCATAAAAATAGTCCATCAACTGTCCGAAAAGGGAATTTACGCGGGTTGGAAAGTAATTTCCCATTAATCTCGAAGTTACTGCGCGGTGCAATCTGGAACTTTGAAACACAAACAGTGGCTGTAAATTAGCAAGTACTTCAAACAGCACAATAAATATCCCGAGCGAGCGTAGCCAAGACAATAGTAGACGAGGACACAAAAGCTGCGGGTGGAGTAAGAAGGGAGAGGCCGGCTCTGCTGAAACTTAACCTAATATTAATACTTAATGATAATTTCCACCAAACGGCACGCATCGCATCGGACCGGAACGGATTTTACAATATTTAAACGATATTAAATCATGTACAGTATTTAAAGTCTATATTACCAAGCCGCGCGTCGCAGCATACTTTCGGCTACCGGCATGTTAAAATTGATACTTAACGTACCTATAATAGTGTTGCTAAATGGATAGTAAACTTTCAAATTATTGTAATAAAGTATAAAATACAAAATATAATTAATATCATAAAAAGATGGGCCTAGAACGTTCACAAAAATGTGCATTTTTTTATTGTCCAAGAGTAAAAGCTACTAGTATAATCCTTATAGAAACCATTTTGTATGTCAACTATTGACCTAAACGCCGTATGTTGCGACTGAAACAGCAATTTACTTGATTTTCCATACACGATTAATACAAATTGCAAAGTGTGACGTCATACTTTTACGTCAATTAGTATGAAGGGTTTCGGCTGCCGCCAGCGAGGTCCGTGTTTAACTAAATTTTTTGGGTAAGGTCAACTCGGCGAAGACCGTTTGTCGGCAAAGATCGTATAGCAAGAATTACAGCAAATTCTGCACAGCTGCGAGAATGGCAACATAATAATTAATAAAACAAAACGTAATTTTACGAAATGATAAAACCGTTCTAGTTCTGACAAATTTACAGAGATGGTGCTACATCTAGCATAAAGAGAGAAACCGGCCTTTCAAAATTTGTTTGATTCGTAACTAGCATTCGGAGCATACCACGTCGACTTAAAAAAAAGTTTTAAGTGTTTAAACTGAAGTATTTGTTAGATCCAAGCGAGTAAGTTTATTCTTTATTGATGTATATTTATGAATATTATATTACAATAACGTTAAACTCGTATTCCACGCAGATATTTCTGGTGAAAAAAAAACGAACCTAAAAATGTAGTAGTGGCGAAGACCGTCAAAATTTTGGAGGATAACATCGTCATGTGCCGATCTTTGCCGTTTTCAGAGGTCGTTAACCTTGTCGCCTGTAAACTGCTCTATTTGTTACTTTTTGTGGTATATTAGTGGCCTCAATTTTTTAATACATGAATGAACACTCGTTTAGTACTTGAAGATGGTTTAATTACCTACTTACAAGTTTTAAATTTCTTGTAATGAAATTTTACTACGAAAATAATTATTTTATTTTAAGTGACGTGTTTTCTACCCCTGAATGTATCTGTATGCCGGCGTTACCCGACAAACGCTTCTTTTGACGAAAACAGCTATAATAAACCTTATTCTTGAGAGCTTACGTAAGCTGCCTATGTGTAGGTAAATTCGCCATTAGACGATCTTATCCGACATTGGCGCTAAGTTCGTCCATTGCGCCGTGTTTTAAAAACGAGTGTTTATTTCACTAACCGATGCATGCTATGTGAATTTCGCAAGTTTAATTAGCAACCAACTAAATATTTAATTAACCACTTTCAGAAAAAATGACTTTCAGGCAATAGGATAGCCAAAATTTGTCGATTATTTATTTTTAAAATGAAGTATGGTTCGAATGGCGTCGTAAATAAATCTTAGGTCACAAGCATATTCGGAGGACTCTAGGATCATTGCACTACAGCCCTGCTCGCTCCATGCCCCTGTGGACCAGGGATTTTGCAGACATTCGCATCCGCATCCGCAACCGCGGAAGTTCCGCATAAATTTCACGATCAGCATCCGGCAACGATGCGGAGTTTTTACGGATGCGGATGTAGTGTAGGTAATTCACGACAAGAAAGGAGCCAACGCGGCGCGCGTTTTAGATATTTACGTCACTCCGGGCGGTAAGCGAGTTTTACCACCCACGGGCGCAGCGGCAAATATCCTTTCTCACCCAGGAGAAGACGTAAATTGTGTACGCACCGCGTAAAGCCCCAGATCGCAAGGTGTTTGTGGCCCGAACCGAAGGTGAGGTGAGGCATTCACGAGTTCACCGTACGTAATGTTATTTCACCAAGTAAAAAAAAACAATTCGTTTCTGGCGTTTTTGATTTGTTCGCTACGATTGTAATTTAGTCTCAACGAGTTTGATGATTGCGTTATATAATAAAATGTAAGTTGGTTATGTACGTTATTTAGTGTTTGACCTCAAAATCAGCATCCGCGGATGTGTGCCTCCGAATATCCGCATCCGCCTCCGCATCCGCGGATGTCAAAAAATCGCATCCGCGGCATCCCTGCTGCGGACTAGAGCGCAATGGAATGTACTGGGGAATTTAGCCTCGCCTTTAGACTAAACATGAAGAACGGGAAATTAAAGGACTATCTTTAACTACTTACTTAAATATTAAACACCTCTTATTTTCGTCCTCTTAGACGTTAGTATTTCACTTATCTACACAAGTTCATGATACCGTGCCGCCGACCGCGTTCGTGATTTGTTGTACTTAGCTGACGAATCCTCAAGCCAATAAAGGGTTGGCAACACTCGTTTGACTCTGGAGTTGCAGGCGTCCATTAGCTAATGATGTCTGCTTACCATCAAGCCGCCGGCCGTGTGCTTGTTTTTCACCACCATGGTTTAAAAATGTACATTATCGTCACGTTAAAATAACATATGTAGTACTCATAATAAGTAATAGTACTACTTACGTACAGAAGGTTCTCTGTTAACAAATTCCCTGTTTAGGTATGCCAAACGTGCCTAAATGTGGCCATCTCTTTCTATCGCATGCAAGGTGGTCTTTCGGAGGCGGAGCCTTAAACCTGGGGTTGCTGCCAGCTCGATCTATTAATTATACTTTAGTATAAATAGTATAATAACCACTAATAGACCATCTAAGACGGCCGGCATGTACAGTCAAGGATTTTAATTGTTGAGCCATTTAGAGCTCACTCTTTACTGGACACTTCAAAGCTACTATTAAAAACCAAAATTAGTTGACACCTAAATGGCCCAACAATAAAGACGGACCGTACTTGTAACGGCGCGACGAAATCACAGAGTGAACCGCCCCTGGTAACCCACTTAAATATATGTTTGAATACATATTACCTATTAGACATTTTTAATATATCTAGGTCGCAAGCCTTTAAAATCTGGATCCAAAAGTGATTCTTCCCATCCCCGCCGTGCGGTAACGGCAGTCCGAATTTATTACGCATCCCTACTAGTCTTCGTCCTGTGAGTTAAGTTAACCCACTGGAACCCGCTATCATTCCGTCCTAAATCTCATTATCATCCCAGTTACTTTAAGTTGTAAGAGTTAGTTATACTACGTTTCAATTGATGCAGATTTAAGGCTAGAGAGGAAAAGCGCTTTGCTACTGGTTTTTCGGCAGTGAACCAGAAATCGTCGCAAATAACTTTTGTAAGTTGTTTTTTATTAAATTATCATGGTTTAAAAGTAACTCATTTACGAGTATGTGATACGCAATACATTTTTTTCTGACAGGTATTTGCATTTGTGTGTCAACGCTCAACACACAGCAGCAGTGATTGTATGCAGTTCATACAGTAATAAGCAATCATCTACCAGAGCCAGTTATTTCTCTGCTATCTGCTCTCTTGCAATATATATATATAATAAATAATAATAATAATAAATAAATATTAGGGTACAATCTTACACAAATCGACCTAGTCCCATAGTAAGCTCAGTAAGGCTTGTGTTATGGGTACTAGACGACGATATATATAATGGATATAAATACTTAAATACACAGAAAACTTCCATGACTCAGAAACAAATATTGATGCTCATCACACAAATATTTGCCCTTACCGGGATTCGAACCCAGGACCTTCAGCTTCGTAGGCAGCGTCACTACCCACTAGGCTGACCGGTCGTCAAAATATGGATATTGAATACTATTTACAAGCTTTTATTTAGTTTCACCTGTCCCGTTGTCTGTCTGTCTGTCTGTAATCAAATCTTGCAAGTTAAATTTGACCCACGTCCCGGTGACCGATTGAGCTGAAATTTTGGGTATAAGTAAAGTTGGATGACATTTCAATATTATGATACCATCGAGCTGATCTGATGATGGAGACAGAAGGTGGCCATGGGAATTCAGTGCTTAACCGACGTAACCCCGTTGAGTTTGGGCTCGTTAGAATCGTCTCAATGAGCAGTTGATGATGGTATACAGAAAAGTACAGTCGGCAATAAAAGCTTGTACCAAAAATGAAATTTTTGACAGAAACTTGTTTTCTATTAAGCTTAAGATCTTGTTTCAGCTTAAAGATCTGCCGTTCCTTGCAATATTCCGAAGTATCAGTACATCACTATATAGTATAAAACAAAGTCGCTTCTCGCTGTCTGTCCCTATGAATGCTTAGATCTTTAAAACTACGCAACGGATTTAGATGCGGTTTTTTTTTAATAGATAGAGTGATTCAAGAGGAAGGTTTATATTATATGTATGATATAGTATCCGTGCGAAGCCGGGGCGGGTCGCTAGTATGAAATATTTCTAACAAACCTGAAAACGGCACATCAACTGTTAAGCTCAAGAGCTATCCTACATGAAAACCTGAAACCACTTTGTTTATTGAGAACAAACTCCGTCCAGCGAAAATAACCTTCCATTACTTACAAGGTTCTTTGTAAAACGAAATAAGTAAAAACCGTCTCCGCAAACAGAGGGGGGGGTCGTTTGAAGTCCGCAGCCCCCAGTGGGTCACAGGGGGTAGATCCAGATGGTATCTCGTGTCCAAGTGCCTCAGACAGATAGCGTGTGTGAGGGATGAATTTTAATATAAAATTAGTTGAGGTTTACGGCCAGTGGACGCGGTAAATTGAAAGGTTAAAGTTATGCGCACGTTCCGTGGTTATGGCGGCTAATTGCGGGCTTATACTAAAGTTTAATTTACTGAATTTGTTGCGTCTTTTGGCGAAGTTAGGTATAACGATTTTCTTCGAGATAACCTGTCAAGTTATTACTGCACGTTTATTTCTCTATTTCTAAAATAGCGTGGGAATCTATTGCATGTTTTCGAAGGTAAGTGTGCTCTTGGAACTTAGACGTCGTCCGGGTCTTGTTTTTTTACATTCATTGTCTGTTAGGTTGGATTTCTCTTACTATTGTGTTTAATGTTACTAAAATTGTTATTCCAGTATATATTCAGCATCTTGAAAAAAGTATTGAAGGCAGCATATTTTACAGGAAAATAGGAACCTTTATATATCACACTTTTCCGCCTATAAAAATACCTTCCACGTCGCTAAATAAATCCCCTAATTTCCGCCTATCCAACTTCTGCTCCAGGCACTCCCAAACAAAGGCCGCTGTCGTCAACAAAAATTAAGCGGGAATTATCAACTTTACCCTGAAAAATGTGCAGGCACGCTGGGTCGATACCGGCTCCCCCGCGCCCCGCAGGTGCGACGAGATAATCCAAGATGGCCGCCGAGATAGGACGTGACGTCACAGCAGCGCCCCCGCCCCGCGCCCCCGGCGCATCCTCGAGGCCTCTCGCCACCCTCCTTAGATCCTTTCAGAAATCCGCCAAGTACCGTCAACAGACACAAATCTTGTGACCAAAATTGTTAACGTATAGAATGTGTCTAAGAGTTGTGTCACAAGGAACAAGGAAAAGATAAAAACGAATCAGATCCCTATACTAAGGAATATGGGGAGAATTGCAAATATAATGTACCTACCGGGCAAGGGCCTTAATCTTATCTATGCTTTAACTTTTCTCCACGTGTAACGAAAGTTACCCATATAAAATACGTATGGGTAATTGTCGTTACACAATGGAAAAAATTTAAAGCGTAGATTAGATTAAGGCTCTTAACTATGTAATTTTTTTTGTTGCAATCCTTCCACCCAATGATCAATTCACGCAGAATGTTAAATTGGCTACTCAAAATATAATATAGCTTACGGATCTACATTTTCGGGCTATTCCCATCCAACATTTTAAGTAAGCTCTCGCGGTTTCTACACATTTTTATATTATTATTTTACACGGCTCTAACGTGATATTTGTTTACCTTTATTTTACGACCATGACCGGTGCAAAAGGTAAATAAATATCGCGTTCGACCCGTGTAAAATATTAATTTTTAAATGTTGCCATCTATTGTCTATAAAAAAAATCTTACAATTGGTAAGTCTGCTAGTCAAAAAACCTACTAGTAAACTCACGACTATCGTTCGACCTATCGTGACGCACTTCATCTCGTCAGACATCGAACTGTCAGTTTAAAAAGTACCTTAAACAACTTAGGTTACACGACTTTGTACTGTCATTATCATACCAATTGGACCACAACGCTCATCTGAAATAGTCATGAAAAAACTACAAGAAAAATATAAATGCCCATTTTCAATTTGGTATTTTATTCAAGGCATCACGGGGCTAGGAAGGTGGTTGGCGTCGACGTGGAACCCTCCCGGGCCGCCCTTGTACTTCGTGACGTATGTCTTGCCGTCGTCTCCGATGTACTGGTACTGTCCTTCGATCTCCAGCACCCAGCCACCGTTCTCAGTCGGGACGAGACGACCACGCTCTGATACTACCGTGTCTGGAAAGATATTTATGTAAACATCAAGTGAAGTGGAATTGGACTTAACAGAAGAAGGCTTCGTCGCCTTTCATACACCATTTATCATCATCAGCCAATATACGATACGTCCTACTACTCGTACCGAAGGCCAGGCAGCTAGTGAACCGCGCTGGACACCGTGGTCGCATCAAATCGTCACAAATACACAGCTGAGTTGAGGTACAAAGGTTACTCACTCTCGGCAGTGATGTACCGAAGCGCGTACTGGCCGAACTCATCATGCACTTCCTCATGCCGAACGGCTGGCAGCTCGCGGAGCGAGCTGGGATCCGCTGGGGCGCACCACGCGGCCACCAATACGCAGCTGAGAACCACCAGCTGGGAACATTCAAAAAAACAATAATATGCATGCATAGTTCAATATTTAAGCAACTTATTGGAGTTTTTTTATCGTAATTAGTCGACACTGAATTGTCTCACACACACTCTGGCACTAATCGTTAGCATTTAATTTAATTTACTTAAAATGCAATCGTTATGACTAGATATTTTTTCCTATTTAACTATCCGACCTATCTTGCTAAAAAGCTCTAATTAATACTTTGTATAATAATAATATTGTCAAAATCGCACAAACATTAAAATATTCGCATATGATTATAAAAGGTTACTCACAATTTTCATTGTCACAAATGGTACGGCTTGCCAAACAATTAAAAGTCGAATGATGACAGTTCATGGTGCATCTCATTTAAATAGGAGTCATCAGGTACGCAATCGAGAAATATTACTAATTATTCGCAGGCCTGCTGTTAAGTAGACTGATTATTAAATTCCAATTAAACAAGAAATCAGAACCAGATATTAAATTACAATTACTACATACCTAATGCAATAATAACGAAACTGCAAGTAATTAACTATTACCGAAATAAATGTTCCAGATCCAGAGTCATCGTTACTTGGTATTTTAAAAAATCTATCTGTAACGAAAGACTACATTTAGTTTTCACAACGAGTGTATTAAACTGACAATTTCTCGCTTGCTGCTGGGATCGATATACAAATACAAATAGTCTTTTCTCAAACATGCAATGAAATATTGACGTTGTGTTCTTCATAATGGGCTTCGACGAGACGAGAGACCCGTAATGGCATTTCATACAAAAATGGAGGCCTAGGGCTGCAAGATGGTCTTTTTTAATTTCCATTACACAATTTGTGGCACAGGATCACGGCGTTCCATGAAAATATAAGTTTAATTTCTTGCAGTTTTTTTAATTTATTTAATTGCATGTTTGAGAAAAGCACTCGCTACGCTCGGCCGTCTATATGTACTCGGCCGGCAACCCCTTACTTCCCGGCCTCTGTAGTAATGTACTATTCACTGACTTTCTACAATTGAATATTATTTTGTTTTATTTGTTTATTTATTTTATTGCGTAAGGTTGTCAGTTTTCACTGGCATAGGCCTCCTCTAAAGTTTTCCAAGTATCTCTGTCTTGTGCCAATCTTGTCCACTTGGGCGGGAAGTCATCTTCCCATCTTCTGTGTTGTCTTCCCCTTACTCTTTTCCTGTATATTGAAAACCAGTCTGTAATATGTCTGGTCCATCTTCTATTTTGTTTCTAACCATATGGCCAGACCATTTCCATTTTCTCTTCCTAATGTCTCTGACAACATCTCTCACCATAGTTTTCTCCCTGATCTTAGTAAGTCGCCATCTGTCATTTCGTTTTATCCCCAGCATGCTTCTTTCCATTCCGCACTGCAATCTGTTGTATGTTTTTCTTTGTGCATGTCCAAAGTTCACAGCCATATGTCAAGCATGGTAATAAGCAGGTGTTATACAGTTTGGCCTTGATTTCCATTGGTACGCTTTAGCGTTGAAAATGTCAGAAAAAATCAAATTATTTTTTCGGAATTTATGAAATTTTCGTTTTTTTTCCGTTTTTTTCGGATTTTTTACGAAAAAAACCAATAAGTCATTGTGACAACTGAACTGAACTGACACGGATGTCAATGGCAAAGTAAGTCTATAACCATTCACCTACCCACCAGTATTAAGAAAAATAACCGATTAAAACCTGTCTAAATCGTATTTTCAGAAAAATTGAAGCGGATAATCACATGGTATTTTTTCGTAAAAATCCGAAAAAAACGAGGCATTTGGAAAAAAACGAGGCGTTTGGAAAAAAACGGGATTTTTTCCGGAAATTTTCAACGCTAGTACGCTTTTATTCTTCATTATCTCCTTCATAGACCAGTATTTCCGCCATGTGTTGGTAATTCTCCTGTCCAGCTCAGGGATCGATATAGTCGAGGATAAAATACCACTTATAACAACAAGCTCGTCATTTCCATAGCTAGAAAATTAGTCCATGTAGGTAGGTAAGGTAGGTATATCCTCGTACTGTAGGTACACATCAATAGAATAAAACATTATTTCCCAGGTTATCTTTGGTATAATGTAACAATGTCATTAAAATAATAAAGTTTTAAAAAAAGTATCAAAAATAAAATATATACGTAAGTTTTTTGTATACATGAACTTTTTTCTACGAGTCTAATAAGGCCAAAAAAATTACACATGTTAAGTTATATATCAATTTGACGTTGAAAAGATTGTAAAAAATTACAACTAAGTATACGTAAGCTACAAGATAAATAATTTGATTCAAAACGTTGGTCGAGTTGTTTGCTGTCGGTACCGGCGAGGGTGGGTATAGGCGCTATGTGCTCTGAGCTATGTAAGGGGTTATCTCCTCGGGCGCTCTATCTGAATCTGTATTATCGCAACACGACGAATAATTATTATTAGCTAACACCTTCTATAACCGGCTCGAGCCAAGTATCGGAGTTGATGTATTGAATGTCCTTGGGTCCATTCGGATTAATTATAAGAAGGTGAAGTTTCAGATATATTTATCTTGCGTATTCATCTACTCTCTGAAATAGAGTTTAGTAACTTTTGACTTATGAGGTATGTTTTCTAGCCTCCCCTAATATATATCTCTTTGCAGATTTTAATTTATAAATCTTCTTTCCCAATAAAGCACCTACTTCATAATATGCCTGTGTATTGCAAGTATGCTACGGGGGTGGGAGGTATAGGATAGAGTTTATAACACCTTTAACACGACAGTAGATTTATTCTGTGACTGGCTTCTGTCCGCGACTCCGTCCGCGTGGAACTCGTTTATATCGCAGCTCCATACAAACTTTTACCCCCCCATTTCACCCCCTTAGGGGATGATTACGGGGATAAAAACTATTCTATGTTACTCTCCATCCCTTCAACTATCTCCACTTAAAAAATCACGTCAATTTGTCGCTCCGTTTTGCCGTGAAAGACGGACAAACATACAAACACATACACTTTCGCATATTAGTATGAATTTACACATGGCAAAGTCCACTGAGTCCACACGTACTATACAATGAACTCACACAAGTGACTGAGTCCGCGCCTACTTGTATCCACTGACACAGCTAACACTCCACTGTTACTTTGCACTAGACCACTTCACTTGTAGCACTTTTTTCCACTTTTCTTCTTCTTCCAGTTCTCACCCGATACTACTAACTTAGTATCTCACTCCGGGAACTCCACTCCGAAGACCCCACTTGGTTGGACTGGAGCAAAGGGGGGGCTGTCACTTATAAAATTTTACCTCGTAGTGGTATCATTATGAGACCTATTTTGAATGATTGTATCGGATAGAACACGTTAAAATATGCATCTTTTACTTGAACAATGTTTCTTTAAAATCAAAAATGGCTGAAATAAAGCGCTCCGAATATTGAAAAATTTTAATACTTAGATTTTTTTTGTCTAAAGTGGTGTCATTATGAGACCTATTTTGAATGATTGTATCGTATAGAACACGTTAAGAACCCGAATCAGCGCACCCCACTTCCACGTGGTCTTGTCTGTCCTACCCCTAGAGTGTATATAAAAGCCCGCGGAGCCAGAAGCTCGCGAAGGAGGTCCTGAGTTGAACGCACGTGAAATGAAGGGCCGACGAAGCGAGTTTCTGGCGGGAGCCCGGGCGGAGGGCGGGAAATAAGAGTCCCAGAAACGAATATTTGCTAATTAGAAATTTAAGTCTTTTTTTCTGCCTTTTGACTTTGAACCCCAATATCTCGGTAAATATTGATCTTAGAGAAAAAGTTTATATTATAAAACATGCTTATTTTAGCGTTTTCTACATGATCCAATACAAAACATGTCGAAAAGCGGTAAAAAAAAAATTTTTTTTTTTTTTCTAAGTCCTTATTCGGCCCCCCCCCCCCTTTGGTACAATCTGACCCTCCACTTCGTTCATTCACTTTCCAGACTGACTCGTACCGCGAACGCGGTCCCGTTATAGGTATATTATACCCCTTTCCGAAGATTCTAGACCTTAATTTCAATCTTCAATTTCGTTACTCATTTCACAGTAATTATTTATCACTCATTTGTTTTGAATAGCTTGGGCCATTCCAGATAAACTGCTACACGTCCACGTTTCTCGAATATTCCAAGCCCATACAAACTATTTGCCTATAAATTTCCGTAATCATCGAATGTTCTCTATATTCGTTTACTTTTTCTAGAACACGCGTTTTGAAAATATACTCACTGTGAATTTAAAACATACAAAATGTGCATGTCCCTCGCTGGTCTCGGAACCCGGGTACATCAACTCTAAGGCCGCCGTCAGTACCGCTGGGCTACAGATGTCTTATGACAGCACGGCGAATTATTGACATCCATCAAACCTATACTACCTACATATCGTACAGGGGAACTAATTTCATACCTACAACGTTATTGTCAGTTCCCGTGCCTGCGTAGGTCCACTCTGATGCCAATAAGATGCCGTATCCTTAGCTCTTCCACGACTCTGAGCAGCGAGCATCACTCAATTGGCACTCGGCGCAAAAATCACATAAAAGCTTAATCCGTGGTTAACAAAGGGCTTCTTGAGCCTGACTCAATGGATGGGCTGCCTTATCTGCCATCGGAGGCTGGTAAAGGATACTTCGGCCCGTATTATAATTTCAAGTAATCGACAGTTCCGTGTTTTAAAAAGGCGATTAAGGGCAGTGAGAAGCATCCTTAGGACTTTGCAAATATTCCTAGGGGTCTATTCCGCATTGGTACCTCGTAGGAATTTGTTTCACTCATTCCACGCGCTCGAGGACTCAGAACGAGTGCGCAAAAAAAAATACTTCATTCATAAACGCTCTCAACTCGGTAGAAAATTATAAAATTTCGTTATTTTTTTTTTGTGTTTCATTTGTTGTTAGTGAGAAAGAGACATTGCACATTTTAGTCGACAGAGGTTTCTTACGTTTTATGAATAAGGGGTAAGATTATATAATCATTCACCTTGTTACGAAGTAGGTACCTAGAGTCAGAAGTTTACAGAAACGTGACCCCTAACATACAAACTTCTATGCAGGAGGGCTCATGTTTCTCTGCAGCTGACCGTACATTCGGGTTTTTTACAAACTTTTATGTAGATACTTACCTGTAGATAAGTAGAAACAAAGTCCCTATTTCGATTAATCATACCTTGAAACAAACGAAGCTAGAAGAGGTATTTTAATCGTTTTACATTGCCACATGTTTTTTGGTATGTATACTTAACTCTTCAATAATCTGGTTCATTATCAAATAACAAATGAGGGTTCACAAACAAAACGTTTCTCTTACTACCTGGCACTCGAAAAGTTTATGCCGAGGTCTACAAATAAATTATAAAAAAAATATTATTGAAACTAAAACTATACAATTCTTATTTATACTAAACGGGACTTAATCGCGTACTCGTATAATTAACTTATTTTATTTACCTCACTGAGGTCTCGGGTAAGTTATTATACGCGATTAAGTCCCGTTTAGTATAAATAATGTGTGAGAATCGTGAAAGTTTAAATCAATATATACAATTCTTGCATTAAATAATAGGCAAGATATCAATGTTCATCACACAAAAAATTTCAAAGCGATATCATGTTCAGTATTGTCTTTAAAAAAATACTAATTCATAACAGGCTTAACATGCCGAAACAGTGGACGTTTACCTTATATACCAAATAGAATTCTAAGTAGGTACCTACTAATAAAGTCATAATCTTCGACTATAGAAAATCACAGCATTTGAATTTCTGTACTTAACTTATTCTGTGCCGAACTGTCAATTAAACTCACCCGTTATCCAAATTGTCAATAAAATAAACCAAACTATCGAGTAGGTAAAGGCATCAGCACACGAGTCGTCTCGCGGCGGAAATGGCGTCTAACCGGATATTGTATCGCGCCTTCATCTCCGGCTGGCTTCCGGTTCCGGCCCCCTCCCACCGGCCGTGCGTCGCCTAATTACTTTCCCATGTGTATAACAACACGTATGAGCTGAAATTCAGCTTCAATTCAAAAACTGAAACATACGGAGAGAGAGTAGGTAAATTAAGTTATGTATACCAAAAGTAAGGTTCAGGAATTAATAACATTTTTCGAAACATTACGATACCTAAGAAAACGTTTTTATTGTCAGCACCGTTTTGGAATTTCGGACTTCAAACTGACAGATACATAGATAGCTTTTTCTATTGTCAGTCAGTCTGTCAAAATTAAATATTGAATATAGGAAAGAGCTGTTGTTTTTCTATGTGGTAAAAAAATGTCTTCTGCTATTGTAGAAGGATTTGTAGAGGTACGTACGACTTCCAACCGGTTTTTTGGCATATCTATTATTCTTTTAATAATAATTACAGCACAAATAAATAATTTATCGCGCACACCGGCGTATTATTATTTATTGTTGTAATAATAAATCGAGAAAGTAGTAGGTACCTCATTGTCAACAAATGCCGTCCTATAATTAACAGTTTATATATAAACTGAAATGTTCATTTTTATGGTGTCCATATTGGAGCAACACTGCGAACAAGCCACGACATGGTCCCCAACTGTCTTGCGCAATAAACAACCCCATTTCAAACCGACCCCCCAAACCAGAATAATACACCCCGAGTGTATTCTTAAACACCTCATTCGTATGCTCTAGCACAATTAAAATATATTACTGAGTTAGATGCTTCGCCATTAACCGAATTTTATTTTAGATACTAATAAATATATTTTATACCTGCTACAAAATGAAAAAACCCAAATTGATAAAAATAAAAGCCCATAAGTACCTATTGCCTGATAGCCTGGAAAAACGTATTGTTGTTGGACGCGTGGAAAGGAAAAGGATTTATGGAAAATCGTAAGTATCTGACAAACGATGTGATTTGTCACAATCTTGGTATATAGGTAGTTGGAATGAGACAAAAAAACATACCTTTCAATCCAACTAAGTATAGCAAGTTGTGGTGACAAATTGCGTTGGACCGATGCAATGCAATAAGGAAACTTGCTGAATATCTACCCGCATGCCCGAAACCGAGCAGGATATAGAGCAATAGTGCGCAAAGCGACGAACTCAGTCATAAAGATGCGTCGAAGAAAATAATACAGTCACATCACATGTGTTTTTTTCCGTGAGTTACAATATGTTATTACGCCAGGACTACGTACAGTCAAGTGAAATGAAAACATATGGGTGCATACAACTTACTCATAAATATGTCCCATAGCTCTTATATATATCAGCGGATTAAGGTTTTGGTACATATTTATGAGAGGATTAACTCGATACATATTTTTGCATTTGACTGTACCAGGTTTTTAAGCTATATTTATTTTCCATTGATCAATAGACACATGCGACGATGCGTCACTAAGAAATGAGCACGTAACAGCAACAATTAAAATTCAAATGCTCTTTAAAATTTAAAAAGATTTTATCATCCACATTCAAAACCCTCAGACGTTGCGTGCGCTATCTATGCACGGAACACTCGATACAGTACGGGTACGTGTGCGGTAGGGTTTATAGGAAGTCAGAATAAGCGTGGCTTCAACCGCAAGCGCCCGGCGCGTGCTCTATTGTCTATGTCAACTCATGCGCGGGAAAAACTAACACTTCCCCTAAAGTCCCTATACTGTCAAGAGTGACGTATGAGTAACGAGATGTTAACTTACGCAAGGTGTAACAATGGTGCAACATCACGATAGGAATTTTAAGACATATTTAATTTCTAGTTTTATTTTTTTAAACAATAAACTTAATAATAGGTATATATTCAAGTTCTTTGCTCGTCTATTTTAAAATTAACAAGACCTAAGGTGACAGGCGTTATCCCTTCAAAACAGACCCACATGCTATCCATGTAGTAAGCAAAGAAGCCATGTGTTTTCAGTAACTTATGAAACCCTTGTCTGATCCGACCATACTTAATACCTATGTAGTACCCCTACCGAACTTTTTGGCATAGTATATGTATGTATATATTCGCAACTGCGACTTCACATTCACAAATGGAGTTCACCAAAAACAATGAATTATCACGAATGTGCTATAGAGATGCCTATCCCTTTTGAGAATGAAGAAGTGAATCTTTGTATGTATGTATGCTATAGAGATGACTATCAGATAAAATACTCATATTTAAAATAATAATATTCATTTTGGTTACGAGTGTGACTTTATTGACTAGACTTTACAGTAGGTAATTACGAGTATACCTACATCCCAATTAGGTACGTCGCTCGTACGTTCATTAATATAATGAACTGCATGAATATGAAACCGGACTGCCTCAAATTAATTAAGTAAGTCTCATTAATCTTACTGCTTAATTGTTTTATTAATAGACGAATATTTTGTGTCCATCCATATGTCGTACCTACCGCAAAGGGTGCCGTACATCCCTCAATTTATAAAGCTAAAGAATTGTGTGGGAATTCTGGTACTATATGCATAGCCGTGATGAAATACTTAGTCCAAAAACCTGGGTCAAAACGTGTTTCAAATGGTCATACCGACTGATCCTTCCTTCCTTCCTTTTAACACCTCGTAATGTAAGTGAGGGTAATATGGACACGTTAAGCTTTGACGCTCTGTAAAAAATTAAGTAAGGGCCGGTTGTGGATAAAAAATACACGGTTATTAAAACCAACTAATATACTAAAAAAAAGATTACAAAATATCTTTGGTAATAATTAGAATCTATTAAAAAAATCGCCTTTAAAAAAAAGTGGTAAAGAACCATATTTCCGGCACGTGCGGTTATTATGGCCATCCCCAATTTTATCTTCTTCCTCCAACTTGAGGATTAGTCTTCGACCGAGATGAGCCTTCAGCTTGTTTCAATCGTAAATATCTTTTTCTCAAAAATAGTACGAAATGTTCCCATAACATCTGTGCAGATAGTATCCGGTAAGTAAGTATGAAATCCCATTACATATCATAATATTTAAATAGTATAGAACAAGAGTGTCCAGTAAGTAAGTATGAAATCCCATTACATATCATAATATTTAAATATAGAACATTTATGACGTCAGATGCGTAGGAGGTAGGATGGGGAGAGATTCGGGACGAGGCTTGGGGGGAGGGGGGGGGGGATAGTTTGATGTAAGACAAACTTTTTTTTTTTTGCGTTTTCTTTTTTTTCTTTTTTTTTTCTTTTTTTTTGTTCTTTTTTTTTTTTTGGAAAATTAAAATTATTCAAGTTTTTACTTCTACTGCCTTTGTTATGGCATATACTAATGCTGGTGACTACCTATATATTTTTTATTCTAACTTTTAACATTGTTTTATTTTTGAGAAAAGCACTCGCGTCTCTGCAGTAATGTACTATTAATCGTTTTCATTGGGACTTTGCATTTTTTCGAGGGTGTGTTTATTTTTTATCGTTTTGCGATCGCACTTTTGAAGATCCTACTGCCGCCAATTACCCCTTAATCTACTTTTTACACCCTAAAAGTATAATATTTAACACTATTCGTTAGGGTATTACTTACGAAAACAATATAAAACATGGTTACTATTTTCATACAGAACATATGGACAACTGATGTCCATATTAATAAGTTTTTAACATTTTTACGACTCACACAAAAACTTTCTTTTAAACCTCACAATGTGTATATTACCACTTTAAAATACGATAAATTATATGTTGACTCATATCCAATAATTAGTTCACACGTCTCTTTTCGATTTTTGCAAGCTTTTAATGTTTATAGTTTTTTAGAGGACCGCGGTAGTCGCGAATCGACCCGTGTTTTTGATCTGTCAAAACTGAGCTGGTAAAGCAGTCCCGATAAAACTTTACGCTTTTAATTACAGTGCCGTTTATCCACTTTGTGTTGTACTTATTGGAATACAGCGAAGTGACCATATTAACCGGATGACCATATTACCCTCAGGTACCTTATATGTAGGTTTATTTGGGACGTGTATTAATCATGAAATGGCGAAGAAAAATCAGTTAAATACATTTCTGATTGATTAACAATCGATGTTTTTGTATATAAAACACGTTCAGTAAGCCGTTCAGTAAAATCTACATCGATCTCCATGTTTCTCCCAAAAATATGTTAAAGCACTGTTAATTATACACCGTGATCCAGAAGTGAGTACTCGTTTTCACTTCTATATTGACCATTCCATAAAATACACGGGCAAAGCTCTTTTTATAAAATGCAGTTAATAAGGCCAGGTACCCCTCCGGTACGACTATAATGAATAAAAATCAAAAAATCAAAATCAATTATTTATTCTGCAAATAGGCCACAAGGGCACTTTTAATTAGGTATTATAGGCAATATTGTACTTAGGTAGGCTATGTGCATAGAATGTGATCGAGACTGAAGAGTAACAGAGTAACAGTCATCTCGTTTCAAGAACATGCGCAGATGAATTGTATGTTAAAGGATAAAATAATAGAACTATTCGCGTGAATAACCCCACAACTAACTGAACTGCTACCGACCCCCCGGAGTGTTACTCGACGCTGATATGACACTGATACTTTAATTATAACTCAACCCCAGCTTTAATCGGTTTAGATATAGACAGTTGTTCCGGTTATTTTTATAGCTTTAAGGACACTTTGGCATTTTCTGATTTTCGAAAGATGGAGTTCATGTTGTTATAGCTATGTTAGGTTAAGTTATTTACCTGGAAATAAAATCCGCAAGGGGTATGGTGTCGATGCTACTCAGTGTTATGTTCAGAAGATTACTTCGGAACGATGAGGCAGCTACATTTCCGATGTAGATATCGATGTAAAATAATGTTCCGTTGGTCCAATTTTGGTACGGAACACTAAAAATATCAAATTAACTAGTTCATTTGTCTGTGTTCGGTCCAGCTTCAGTGAACTAATGTTTATATATAAATAAATAAATTATTCAATGTTCGCTCAAGTTAATGTGCTAAAAATATACCCAGCTATTTATTGAGTAGCCTGTTAATTACAGCAACATTTTTTCCATTCGGTTGAGTTTAGCCATTCAAACACAATTACATCTGTTATTTGAAGCTAAACTATTCCCAGCTTCCCTATTCCGATTCATAATAGAGGGTGTAACCTACAGTAGGCAAAGGGAGCATTTGACGTAAAGAAAAGTTCTCGAAGATTATGAATCCGACAACTTAACTAAGTGTGAACTGTTTACTGACGTTACAGTTAGTCTAGAATCAGAAGTGCTATAGTCTAACATAATTTTGGTTATTTAGCATTTACAACATTATAAGCAGGGTCTTTCTTTCTTTGTTTTTGAGGATAAGAATAGGTCTACTTTTAACTTAGTATGTTTGTGCACTTTTAACCTATACACACTGTAAGGTGGAGTCTTGTAATTGCAACTATCTGGTAATTGCTACTAAATTTAATAATGCTCCCTAGGATCACTATCCAAGAGGGCATTATTAGATTTAGTTGCAATTACCAGATAGTTGCAGTTACAAGACTCCACCATATAAAGTTAAACAATATGGAGGTACGCGTAGTTAGCTCACGTTACGAACGTTAGTTTCTCGTTCCCAATTTCAGTAAGCAGCTACTGTATTTGTGTGCACAGTGTCAACCCCTGCGACGCTCCAGGGCTCGTTTAACCCCTCGATCATAAAGCCGAACAATGACGTCGTCGGCGGGTGGCCGCGGCGAAATCGTTGCCGCCGTCTAACTGGCAGGCGCTTAAACATTTTTATTTACTTTTACGCATTCGTGACACCGATGCTTGTAGGATACGTTACGATAGGATGCCATCTGACAAGAATCAGAAATTAAAAGTACCATTAAGTATAGGTAGGTAGATATATGTACATAACATACCTACATAGATATATACATATATAGCATGCCAATTTCTATTCGAAGTCACTTATAATACCTATACGTTCATATTTGTATTTTGTGGTCGACTATGTTGATGCCTTTTTCGCTAAAATGAGATATAAAGGGGTTTTACAGACACGGAAAATGAAATTAAATAGGAGCACACTGAGCTTAATTATAGTTTTTTTCATTTATATTAAGGCAAAAGTATACCTACCTATATTGACTTATTATCATTAGTGGCGTATTGTTAGGGTTGACCTATCGGGCGAAAGATAAGTCGACCGGTTAGCCTAGTGGGTCACTACCCACTAGGCTACCCACTAGGTTCAGCGTCACTACGCTGCCTACGAAGCTGAAGGTCCTGGGTTCGAATCCCGGTAAGGGCAAATATTTGTGTGATGAGCATGAATATTTGTTTCTGAGTCATGGAAGTTTTCTATGTATTTAAGTATTTATATCTATTATATATATCGTCGTCTAGTACCCATAACACAAGCCTTAATGAGCTTACTATGGGACTAGGTCGATTTGTGTAAGATTGTCCCCTAATATTTGTTTATTATTATTTATTGATTTATATGTCTGTACTTACTTACCTAAATCTCTGTATGATCTCTATGTGTGAATCCCACGGACGAATTTTGAAAAGATTATTTACTGCCACAATATTTTCATCGTAAATCCTCGAACTTAGGTGATCCTCTAATCGCCCTGGTAGACAGTGAAGAAATTCATAAATCAATCAAAGTTTCCAACAAAGATCATAACTCCAACAAAACGAGTCTTCTGGAAAACTTAAATTACTCTTTTTTCCGCATTACGAGTGCGAATAATCTTCCTGACGGGCTGCGAAATTGATGGCGTCGAAAAAAACGTATCAAAATCCGAGGAACTTTTTACGTCAGCCGAGTTTCACTTAGAGAAGTTTCCACATCCATTTGGAAGTTGGCTCTGTGCGACAAGCTGACAAATTTTAATGAACCCGAGAGGGCTGCTAATGTCTGCGAGCCTCGTAATGGGAAAACTTTGATGCCTCCCGCTTACGAAGCCGCGTTGGCAAACGCGGCAACCATTTTTGCTGACGGGTACCTACTCTTCCGCCTAAATTGGAATATTTTTACTGAAACCAGGCATACCTACACGCATAGCGTAATGTACAGTGCAGGCAGCGAAGACTTCGTGACCATAACACTTTCTAATAGGATAGAATGGCTAGATTTTCCTTGATTGAGTGTCCCTTCAGACCACGGACCGGATGTGGTTCAATCCTTCGCCACGCAGCAGAAAAACATATCGCAAACGCCTGACCCTGTTTTGTAACACGTAATTATTTTGTTTACGTTCCAAACATCAAATTCGAACATTGATACTTTAAAATTGAAATATTTGCTAGAAGGCTTCGGGACTTCTAAAGTTCTGGCCAGCGAGCGAATTTTACCTATGAAATAAGCTGTCAGTTAAAAGTAACAACCAACTTATGCACACAGTTATACAATAAAAATATTCTATTCTAGTACCTGTTACGCAGCTATGTTAAGAGCATGCCTTTTATTTTAATTTGCCACATTTGTGGCACGACTCGATGGTCAGACTCTAAACTCTAAATAATTGCTTACATCGAATTGAACCATCTAAATTGAATCAGTCAGTTTAACTTTCACACCACAAACAACATCCCTAATAAAATTCCCAGTACGCAATCATTAGGTAGAAGTAACGCAACACCTCGCTATAAAAAGCGCAATCATTCTGTCGTGTGCCATTTCAATTGTAAACTCTTTTGGGTATCCATTACATTATAAATTTAACCCATTTCAACGTAACTGTTATTCACCTCGCTTCACCTCAGACGGACCGTTGTAAGTCGGACCTCCGATTACGCGTTGTTATTAGGACCCCCGGCGTCAAGATACACTAGGGGTGAGCGGCGAGGTGGGGTGTAACTTCTTTTAAGCTCACCTCCACGTTCACCCGCAAATATATGTTGATGCCGCGATTCGTCGCAACTAAGCGTGTAGGTAGGGGGCTGGTTTCGTTAGGCGTGACGGTGGGGTGAGGAGCTTGAGCGCGTAAAGAATAACAGCACAGTTGTGAATAGCATAGCTGTTCAGTGACCAGCGAAAAAATATACTAGGGGTGGCGATTGTGATTTAAACGGGTGGCCCCGCGCGAGGGCGGCGCGCCATCCATCATACGCTTTACATATGTTTGAATAAAGCTCGTGGGAAAAGGATTTCCTCTCAGAAGTCAAAGCTACATTCTGCAACACCGTAGGGTGACCGTGACTTGGATAAATCGGGACCCGACTGCTGAGTTTAAATAGCTTGATTCTCTACTCGTCGTATGGGGAATAGCATGAAATTGATGAACTTTACTATTTTTAAATAAATCTCAAAAATAGGGTTCTAGCTTTTAGTAGTCATTGTATTTTCTTAAAATCTACCAAAAACAAAGACGTCCGTTGAAAGAGTCACGAAAACTGTATCTAAATATTGTACGAGAAAATACTAAAATAAGATAAGTTTATTTTCACTCAAACTCCCAGAATTCGGTTTCTCTACATAAATAAAATGAATAAATATTTTTGGACAATCTTACAGAAATTGACCTAGTCCTAAACTAAGCAGAAGCTTGAACTATGGATACTACACGACGATATACATTCTTATATAGATAAATAAATACTTAAATATATAGAAAACATCCATGACTCACGAACAAATATTGGTGCTCATAACACAAATAAATGCCCTTACCGGGATTCGAACCCGGGACCTCCGGCTTCGTAGGCAGGGTCACTACCAAATAGGCTGCAGAGGTCGTCGAATGACACTTTTCCTGCATAATTGCAATAATGAAGTACCTACAATATTGAAGAAAAAACTAGACTAGAGAGAATATTTAAGGTAAGGTCAGTTCGGGTATGTGCGACACAGGGGAAAGTGCGCCCCCGGGGTAAGTGCTGATATTGATTTGAATGACTGAATAATGAATGAGGCGCACTTTCCTCGGTGTCGAAGCACACTGTAGGTATACCTACTTAATAAATTCGCCAACGCGTCTCACCTCACATCACCCGTCACGCCTAACGAAACTAGACCTCTACCTACGCTTAGTTACTATGAATCGCGGCGTCAAAATATATTTGTGGGTGAACGAGTTACATAATAGCGGGGCTGTGTCCGAGAACCCGCCCGCAGCGTGGTGCTCCCACACTACAAATAGCGGATTAGGGCAGTTTGGCAAACAAGGCGGCGCCCGCGCCCTTACGGCTAATGCTGTATTAATGTCTATTAGGAGCCGGCATTGTTCGACGCGATTTATTCAGATTAAACTAATGCGACACGTACGCGCGACTTTCGCACGATTATGCGACGACAAAGTCGAGTGCGTTGATTGCCTTTTTGACGGAAGGTTATTGTGAGCCGAGTGTTTGTTTTGTATTCAGGCGAATACAGTTTTTTGTTTGTGGTCCTGTTTCTTGCATCGGTTTACTCATTACGGACCTGGGGTCGATCACGTAACGCATTGTACGTACGTTAGGTAGATCTAAATGTAATTTTTTAGGGTTCTGTAGGCAACAAACTATAAGGGTTCCTTATAGTTTCGCCATGTCCGTCTGTCTGTCCGTCCGTCCGTCCGTCTTCGGCTTAGCTCAGTAACCCTTACAACTAGAAAACTGTAATTCGGCATGGGTATATAAATCAATCACGCCGACAAAACAGTAGAATACAATAATGAAAAAAAAATTAGATACTTACATGATTTTATACATTAGCTTACACCGAACGCGATTTTTACAAAAATAGTGTCAGCCCTCAGAGCATATACCTATAGAGCGGACAAGCCGCCGGCGGCTGTGTCGCACATGTTAGCGCATTGGGCATACTCCGCCGCCAGTTCACCGTCCGTTGTCCACCGAGAAAGATCCGTTTTTTTTTCAAAATACCGAGTTGTGCAATAATTACTTGCAAACATCGCAGTGATTTGATTAATTTACTCATCAATGGGATCACTTTTCACAGGTAAATACTATAAAGGGCCTACTCGAGGGCCTTCGCCAGAGTCAGTGGACCCGATTCTACGTGCACATGGCTTAACTAGCCTAAAACTAAATTGTCTAATTTTTAGACATCATTTAGGCGGCAGATTAAAAACGACATATTTAGAATAGCATTTAGGCAGCTAAGTAAGTTGTATAGACCGCGTAAAATAAGAAACGTCAGATTCAAATTAGCGCTGTCATTTGATTATGACAGCTGCTCATAGAATAGCAAAGTGTTTTAGTGACACCTAAATAAAATTAGGAAGTTTAGAGGCCACTGTAGAATCGGGTCCAGTAAGTGTATAAATTAACTACGAATAACGAATTAAACCATTATAAAATCAAACAGACTTGACTCTCGCCAAGATGGCGACAATCCACTCTCTTCCAGCGAGTTACAGTACCTACTTACTTAATATGGCCTTTTCTGTCAAATAAGACGAATGGAATCGTGCTGGCCCTGTTTTCCGCTCTTGTAAGTTGAAGTGAGACAGAGATACATACTTTTCATTCCGACCATAGCAAGTTGGTGTGATAAATTGCATCGATTATAGTGTGCCTTAAGTTTTTCCACGTATTGTTCATTTTTAGTGTTCCGTAGTTAGACAGTTGAAATTTTCACAGATGATGTATTTCTGTTGTCACTATAACAACAAATACTAAAAAACAGAATAAAATAGTTATTTAAGGAGGCTCACATACAACAAACGTGATTTTTTTGCCGTTTTTATAGATAACTAGCTTCTGCCCGCGACTCCGTCCGCGTGGAACTCGTTTATATCGTAGCTCCATACAAACTTTCACCCCCCATTTTAGGGAAGTGGGGGGTTAGAAAGAGAAAAAAAGTAGCCTATGTCACTCTCCATCCCTTCAACTATCTCCACTTAAAAAATCACGTAAATTCGTCGCTCCGTTTTGCCGTGAAAGACGGACAAACAAACAAACAAACACACACACTTTCGCATTTATAATATTAGTATGGATATGGACGGTACAGAACCCTTCGGACCGAAGCCGACTCGCACTTGGCCGTTTTTAGGGTGCCGTAGACAACAAGGAACCCTTATAGTTTCGCCATGTCCGTCTGCCCGTCCTCGACTTAGCTCAGAAACCATTACTACTAGAAAACTGTAATTCAGCATGGGTATATAAATCAATCACGCCGACAAAACAGTACAATAAAATCTTGAAAAAAAAATCCCTTACACCTAAAACGGGAATGTATTTTTTTTTCTCGTTAAACCCACGGTGTGGGGTATCGTTGGATAGCTCGTTCAAAAATATTAGGGGTTTTCTACAACCATTTTTCAAATCAGAGATGAGTTTGCGAGATATTGGGCTTTAAAGCCCTAATTTTTGTTCGAGTCATGTGTCCCCCCCCCCCCCCCCCCCCCCCTGCCGGCTAAATGGCTAGTACTGGGGATTTGAAAAAAAAACGTGGTAGTAGTACATATAATGAATTTAAAAGGAAAACTATCACGGACAAGTAGGCATAAGTAGTTACCAAAGATCGTTATCAACGTGCTGTATTGGTGGCAAAGGGTATGGTTGGCAGAAAGAACAAATACATTTGAATATTCACTTTTGTTCTTAACCATAAAATAAATACTTACCTTCTTAGGATTACACCTCTAGATATAACTCTCTACGGTACAAAACCTTTTCGGCCCTTATATATTTTAAAACAATGTACATCAAATGACATAAAATGTCATAAAAATACAACTATAGTTGAAAATCTAGTTACATTACGCGAAGTGTTTATTTTACCCAATCTAAATGATCCAATGCACATCGTATCTAGAGTGGATGGATTTTCTCCAATCGTCGTGAACGACTGACAGCCAAATCTGTTGAACAAATTTTAGTAATTTATTCACTATAATTTGGATAAGTTGTTATAAATATGTATATAAATCTCATAATTTGTGAAATATATCATGTTTAAAATACTTGCGTAATTTGTTTTTTTTTGTCAACCATACTTTGCCACCAATACAGCACGTTGACAACGATGTTTAGTAGTTACCGAGTAGGTACTAGTCGACCAACTTAATGTGTACTTGGAAAGTCCAATTTTCGTACAAATTCGGCTGATGCAACCGCAGCACCGCACGTCGATGTAACTAAGACAGACAGGCAACTACGGAACCCTACACTGCGCTTGGCCCGACACGCACTTGATCGATTTTTTTTTTTGCTATAGGCTGTACTCTTCACTTTTACAAGTCGCAAAAGTGGCGAATTTAAAAATGTCTCAAATACATAGTTTCAAATAGAAAAAAAAAACGATAGCTACCTACAAAACTGAATTCAAAATGAACTGAAAGGTGTTTAGATTTAAATCTAATTTAAAATATGTTCATTATAAATACCTTCATAATCAATAATCAATCACCCATTTCAATCAATCGAGGTAATCGATTTTGATGTATTTTGTATTCAAAATATTATTTTGACAGAAATTGGCATTATGAGTCATGCCGTTTACGTACCTACTTTACAAAAATAAGTAGGATGGGAAGGGAACTATTGTTTTGATAATTTTAATAAATATAAAATTTTTATTGATTTCTTCGTTTTTTTGGAAAAAACACTAACTACAACGTGTTAATAAAATAACGCAAAAGGTCGCCCCAGTCGGCCAACGCTCCATACAAATGTAAAAAATAAATCTTGTCAAAAATTTTATTTTTTATTTTTTTCGCATTCTACTCTCGATTCTGAACAAACTGTTTTCAGGTTTTGCGTTATTTTATTAACACGTTGTATATGCCTTGGCGGGAATGGCAATTCATGGAATCGTTGAAAACTACGTGGTCGCTCTCTAACCTAATAAGCAATTATTAATTTGTGTTACCGACCACCCCATTTTACAATTCTATTTTTATAATATGCCGAAAATTTACGAAATCCTTACCGTAACCAAATCATTTATGCAATGAAACTACAAAATTCAGATTAATACTAAAATTAAGTGACATAACTTACTTTTGCTCGCCAAATGTCGCGTTATTTTTTTACAGTTTCACTGCACGTCAACACGTTACGGACGCCATGTGAGACTGAAGTTTTATTTTCTCGTTTCAGGTTAAAGTGTCGGTTTTAAAGTAATAATATTCTTAAAATGGAACTATTCAAAAATAGTTTATAGATAAAACTTTATCTTATGGGTTTGTAGAAATGATAATATCTTTAGTTAAAGAAGTCTAGTCAGTCAAGTTGTCGCCAACCGAAGGTAATCGCGTAACCGGCGAAACAACCCTATCTTTACCCGTGGAACGTCATATGTGTTCCTAACATAAGTATAGGTACCTATATTATTATACTTTTTGCTCACAATCCTTACAGCGGCGCTACCACGAACTTCGAAAGTCGAAGTTCGTAATATATGCATCCCTGTCACTCGAGTAAGGGAGTGCGATAGAGATGGAAATACCCAAACTTCGACTTTCGAAGTTCGTGGTAGCGCTGCAGTTCCTTTCCTATATTTATTCACTCCTGTGTATAAATGACTCATCCGTATATAATATATTATTATTACAGTACATAGGTATGGTGCTATCAATAAATATCTAATCTTTGCAGTACAATAATGGTGCTACTTTCCTGCACCAGTGCGGAAAGAGCACTTTCCGTGCATATGTCGAAACTTTAAAGAGCCATATGTACAGTAGTAATACGTTGTACGATACACGTGCGAATAGGTAATTCGCAACTCGTGTCGATTTAAAACACTCCCTTCGGTCGTGTTTTAATTTATCACCACTCGTTGCGAATTTCCTATTTTCGGCACTTATCGTAAATAACTATTTCAACACAATTGCTCGTAACGTAACTCTTATTTTGTCGCTTTTAGGCTCATAATCCTGAATATTAAACACGCGTGTTTTATAACATTATGATACTTGTGCATAACACACTGTAGAAAGACTAAACTAGCCTCCTTTAAATAAAATACTATTTAATAAGTTAACTAAAATACTGGCCATAAATAAAATACTTGTGATCGTCTAGTCAAGAAGTACGAATAGGACCCTCTACGTTGTGTTAAAATCTTGTCGTAAAACGCATTGTATAAAATAATAATGTCAAATTATGTTCCAAATGAAACCGTAACAAACGCAACAAATAAATGTGAATAAATAACATTCGTAATAAATAAAACGAATGAAACTAAAATTTCAAAATGAATCAGAACGTTAATGTAGTTTAATCGACGCATTAAATAATGCGTTTTAAAAATAAACGTCTAAAATCATACGTAAATGTATGATCATAAGCCGCAAAAAACCGAATCAAAACACGTGAAAGGTCATTTCAGTAATCGTAAACATTACTGTAAATTATAATCCGTCAATAAATTTTATCGTCCGCAAATCAAATCGCATGGTAAAACAAACCGTAATAAATCCGCAATAATTAATTAAATCCGCAAATCAAAATGAACATTCAAAATTGAGATCAACAAATAGTCTATCTACATAAGTGAACATGCGACTCACCCGATCAGGTACAACTCGAACAAAGATAATTGATTTAATTAGTTAATTACCGTATACAAATTATAATTATCTAATACTAATTACATACATTTATTTCTAACTTAGAACTAACTAAAATTATACTATAAAATGCTCCATCACGATGAACGACAACGATGACCTGTAAAATAAACAGACTACAAGGGGACCTTGGGATTCTAGACCGTAGGTCTTGAAAATGGGGCCTATACCTATTGTTATGTCTTGAATCTTTCGAGGGCTCCCAACGCTCCTACACCCTCGCCAAACCAACAAATCCGTCATGATGCAACCTATCAACCCTTACTATCTATTTGATTCAAACCATCTCTCCTACACATTCATCATCTTACACGAATCTTAAGTACTTTTAAATGTACTTTTAAATTTACTTTACGCAGATTGCCAAGATTAATTTTAATAATTACGCAAATCATAACGCGCAGCAGAATTTACGCATACCCTAAACGTTCGTGCAGCCACGGTATTTGTAACAGAGATAGTGATTGTTGTCGATTATGTACAAGGTGCTCTGAATACTACGTATACACTATAACATAGTCTGTACTGTAGACCCCTTAAATTGGACGGAGAGCTCTCTGCCTTCACACACGACATCAGACGTCAGGGGTCAGCTTTATCGAAAGGATGCGCCCCAGGGAAAACAGAGAATACGTTACAGACATATACACAGCTCAGGCCTTTTGATGTATACCTATTGTGTATGAAAAGTTCACAGCTTCTAAGAAATTGACACGTCAGATTCCTTAGGTGTAAACTCGAGTCGACTCCAGCAATCCAGGATCTAGTATCAGCCAAAAAGCTTTGCGTCGAGTGTACCTAAGTGCGTGTATTCAAATGAAATCTAAGCTCGTGGTGTGTCAGCTATGTATGTTGGTGTAAATGTGATATGTGTATGAGTGTATGTCCATTGAAATCAGGCTAAAGCCACGAAATACAATGGGTGTGTATAGAAGTTTTTTTTTTAAGTTCACTATCTTGTCACAAATAATAGAATCAAAAAAAGCCATTAAATGCATAACACTACAATGCTTTAAAAAGTTAAAAAGAGCCAGTTATAAAATTGAGATGTGTGTGTGTGCTCTTCCAAAGTTCAATCACATTGCAATGCTATCATTTATTATACCTATTCATGCATCCTTATTTAAATTAGAGTTGTATTTCAAGACAATAGTAGTATATCCTTAAATCCACTCTCATACCAGAGATAGTATATACATAATATTAAAATTTAGAATAATATCTGGCCCTATGGCCCCTATTAATGTTCGATTAAACGGCTCAGCGGACCCGTTGAATTGCAGAAAAGAACTAACTATACCTTTAATTTATGAAGCCTTGGAAATGACTATCTCAGCAATTAGCACGCAGAACTATATTTCCAGCTAATCTCCCGAAGCGACGACCTAAATATTACAAACCAAAAATAAACACTTTACTCTTAAATAACTACATAGGTAAATTTTTATAAATACTTAATGTGAACACTGACTCTATAATTATTAACTATTCATATAAAAACAAATCAAACACTTAATGTTGCACACTCGCACTATTGTCAATTGTCTTAAAAAATACGTGCCTACACTAATTTCACTTATTCGTCTCTAAAATGTCTTAAATTGTCTGTTATAAATATCACTATAAAATCTCTAGTAATTGAACACTATTTCATACAAATAAAACGCGAAACGCGCGCGGAAATCTAATATCAAATTTAATTGATGATTATAAGGGAAACCGAATGGGATAATTGCAACCTGTCGCGAGGTCCAAACTCGACTGCTCTAATGTAAAGACAAAACCCTATACATGGATTCTTGTCCAATATTAAAAAGGTGTAATTATTTTACATGCCATATTAACATACGTCATTTTGGTTTACAATAATTAATAGTCCTACTATAAATTAGTCAAAAGACATATGTGTTATATCTTGCAACTAATATAAGTCCTTTCGGATCTAAGCCCATTAACTGTTTTTTTGTTATCGTCTGGTCGCATAGAGTTTCAAGTACCTAAAACACTTGAATGGTATACATGAGATTATTTAAGTTGACCAAATTGCATCAGTGGTTCATTCAAAAAGCAACTCTACGTTCGAAGGTAGAAGCTTCTAATTACAATGACAGTTTTATAAAAGGCCGGCCACATTAAGTAATCTCAACCATAATACAAAGACGAAATAGGAGACCAGCTCTGTGCTTTATTGTTCCAATGTTGACGTAAGGTCAATTTCAAGGAGCGCCGGCCGTGTGAAACGGTTTTATAGTATTTGTCTGAATTAGGTACCTATTTTTATGAATATAATCAACAAGTACTGTAAGCTTGCTGTTACAGAGCGCCCTCAGATCGACGATACAATTTTAGAATTGAAAAGGATGAAATTGTGAGGCTATCTCAATAGGTAATGTACTCAAACCCCTGATAGCATCTGAGCAAACTAAGCATAAACCTGCGCCCTCACTTCTCTAAGACCGAAACGATATTTATTTAATTTAATTACAATTGCTATTAAGTACATGCTTTGTCCGATAATAGGCAGAACGTACACTACATCCCATAAAAATTATATTCACAAAGAAATCGCACGACTGTTTAGTAAAGATAATAATAAATTACGCAGTCATGAGTAATAAGTATCAATTGTACCCCCTGACATTCGTAAATAGGGGTTGGTTCTATAAGCGTACATATTTTATGTTTCATTCTAAAACCACAAACTACTACACAAAAACGATTTAATGCTAATAACACCTTTTAATTGTATCTTTTACAATTTTGTTATAAGTGTAGTAACTTGCGAATAATGACATATAAACTAAACTTTAACTCAGATTCGTAATCAAGTAATTAAATCAATTAAATTGACTCAATTTTGAATAACTTGAATCCTGGTCTCACGGCAACACTGTAGAAAGACTAAACTAGCCTCCTTTAAATAAAATACTATTTAATAAGTTAACTAAAATACTGGCCATAAATAAAATACTTGTGATCGTCTAGTCAAGAAGTACGAATAGGACCCTCTACGTTGTGTTAAAATCTTGTCGTAAAACGCATTGTATAAAATAATAATGTCAAATTATGTTCCAAATGAAACCGTAACAAACGCAACAAATAAATGTGAATAAATAACATTCGTAATAAATAAAACGAATGAAACTAAAATTTCAAAATGAATCAGAACGTTAATGTAGTTTAATCGACGCATTAAATAATGCGTTTTAAAAATAAACGTCTAAAATCATACGTAAATGTATGATCATAAGCCGCAAAAAACCGAATCAAAACACGTGAAAGGTCATTTCAGTAATCGTAAACATTACTGTAAATTATAATCCGTCAATAAATTTTATCGTCCGCAAATCAAATCGCATGGTAAAACAAACCGTAATAAATCCGCAATAATTAATTAAATCCGCAAATCAAAATGAACATTCAAAATTGAGATCAACAAATAGTCTATCTACATAAGTGAACATGCGACTCACCCGATCAGGTACAACTCGAACAAAGATAATTGATTTAATTAGTTAATTACCGTATACAAATTATAATTATCTAATACTAATTACATACATTTATTTCTAACTTAGAACTAACTAAAATTATACTATAAAATGCTCCATCACGATGAACGACAACGATGACCTGTAAAATAAACAGACTACAAGGGGACCTTGGGATTCTAGACCGTAGGTCTTGAAAATGGGGCCTATACCTATTGTTATGTCTTGAATCTTTCGAGGGCTCCCAACGCTCCTACACCCTCGCCAAACCAACAAATCCGTCATGATGCAACCTATCAACCCTTACTATCTATTTGATTCAAACCATCTCTCCTACACATTCATCATCTTACACGAATCTTAAGTACTTTTAAATGTACTTTTAAATTTACTTTACGCAGATTGCCAAGATTAATTTTAATAATTACGCAAATCATAACGCGCAGCAGAATTTACGCATACCCTAAACGTTCGTGCAGCCACGGTATTTGTAACAGAGATAGTGATTGTTGTCGATTATGTACAAGGTGCTCTGAATACTACGTATACACTATAACATAGTCTGTACTGTAGACCCCTTAAATTGGACGGAGAGCTCTCTGCCTTCACACACGACATCAGACGTCAGGGGTCAGCTTTATCGAAAGGATGCGCCCCAGGGAAAACAGAGAATACGTTACAGACATATACACAGCTCAGGCCTTTTGATGTATACCTATTGTGTATGAAAAGTTCACAGCTTCTAAGAAATTGACACGTCAGATTCCTTAGGTGTAAACTCGAGTCGACTCCAGCAATCCAGGATCTAGTATCAGCCAAAAAGCTTTGCGTCGAGTGTACCTAAGTGCGTGTATTCAAATGAAATCTAAGCTCGTGGTGTGTCAGCTATGTATGTTGGTGTAAATGTGATATGTGTATGAGTGTATGTCCATTGAAATCAGGCTAAAGCCACGAAATACAATGGGTGTGTATAGAAGTTTTTTTTTTAAGTTCACTATCTTGTCACAAATAATAGAATCAAAAAAAGCCATTAAATGCATAACACTACAATGCTTTAAAAAGTTAAAAAGAGCCAGTTATAAAATTGAGATGTGTGTGTGTGCTCTTCCAAAGTTCAATCACATTGCAATGCTATCATTTATTATACCTATTCATGCATCCTTATTTAAATTAGAGTTGTATTTCAAGACAATAGTAGTATATCCTTAAATCCACTCTCATACCAGAGATAGTATATACATAATATTAAAATTTAGAATAATATCTGGCCCTATGGCCCCTATTAATGTTCGATTAAACGGCTCAGCGGACCCGTTGAATTGCAGAAAAGAACTAACTATACCTTTAATTTATGAAGCCTTGGAAATGACTATCTCAGCAATTAGCACGCAGAACTATATTTCCAGCTAATCTCCCGAAGCGACGACCTAAATATTACAAACCAAAAATAAACACTTTACTCTTAAATAACTACATAGGTAAATTTTTATAAATACTTAATGTGAACACTGACTCTATAATTATTAACTATTCATATAAAAACAAATCAAACACTTAATGTTGCACACTCGCACTATTGTCAATTGTCTTAAAAAATACGTGCCTACACTAATTTCACTTATTCGTCTCTAAAATGTCTTAAATTGTCTGTTATAAATATCACTATAAAATCTCTAGTAATTGAACACTATTTCATACAAATAAAACGCGAAACGCGCGCGGAAATCTAATATCAAATTTAATTGATGATTATAAGGGAAACCGAATGGGATAATTGCAACCTGTCGCGAGGTCCAAACTCGACTGCTCTAATGTAAAGACAAAACCCTATACATGGATTCTTGTCCAATATTAAAAAGGTGTAATTATTTTACATGCCATATTAACATACGTCATTTTGGTTTACAATAATTAATAGTCCTACTATAAATTAGTCAAAAGACATATGTGTTATATCTTGCAACTAATATAAGTCCTTTCGGATCTAAGCCCATTAACTGTTTTTTTGTTATCGTCTGGTCGCATAGAGTTTCAAGTACCTAAAACACTTGAATGGTATACATGAGATTATTTAAGTTGACCAAATTGCATCAGTGGTTCATTCAAAAAGCAACTCTACGTTCGAAGGTAGAAGCTTCTAATTACAATGACAGTTTTATAAAAGGCCGGCCACATTAAGTAATCTCAACCATAATACAAAGACGAAATAGGAGACCAGCTCTGTGCTTTATTGTTCCAATGTTGACGTAAGGTCAATTTCAAGGAGCGCCGGCCGTGTGAAACGGTTTTATAGTATTTGTCTGAATTAGGTACCTATTTTTATGAATATAATCAACAAGTACTGTAAGCTTGCTGTTACAACACAGTTATATCCCGATTAAGTCACGTTGGCACCTTCGTACTTTGCCTGAATACGCCATGAGCGCGATGCCATTCAAAAAATTTCAAATTCGTGTTTCATTGTTCGAATTTGTTGATAGCTACATTTATTGAAGTTACGTCTTATTACGATTTGCGCATATATTTAAGTTCTCATATCAGAATCGAGAATTTTTTTATGCTTTATCATTTGGTATGCGTTTCGTGAAGATCTATCGCAGACCGGATCGAAATTATTAATAGGTAAAAGACAAAGCAATTCCGCCATTTTGACTTCACTAACAGCTGACAGCCATTACAACGATTTCCCTTAAGAAAAAAAAAAAAAAACAATGAGGTAAAAGGTTTTGAAAAATGTATTACGTAATTATCGAAGTCGGATAATTACTATCCTAAGCGGAAGGCAGAATAACAATCTACCTAAGTAGGTTATCAATCATTGTATAGAGATAGACATTAGGTGCGGAAATACCAATTCTCATACGTTACACCGTACTCAAATTAAGTGAAAGTTGCTAAGATATAATTGCGACGTTACTCGAAACGAAATTGCATAACACAACAATAGAAACCACCAGATAAGGGTACCGTGAAAAAACGCTAACAGCCGTACATGAAACATACAATAACGAAAAGGAAATTTAGATTAGCTGAAGCGATCCATTTCCCTTTATGCTTTTGAAACAATGGATGTCAACATATGGGAACCTACTACTCGTATGCAGAGGCAGCCGGGTTCCAAAAGGCAAAATTGTAAAATCTCATTTTGTTTCGCTGCGTAACAAATCCATTGAATGTTCCTGGCGTATTCACATAAGCGTGAAAAGATAAAGTGGTGAAACAAAAGCCAAATTAGCTAATATTGCTGCTCGGGGTATGGTATAGATTGTATACGTTTACATTTTATGCACGAGTTCATGATGATTTAAATACACGATTCATGTTGCTTTTCATTTGTATTTGAAGCCTGACACCTAAGCCCGTTGAAGTGAATATGAACGGGATAGAAATATGGACGGTTTAGGAATGTGTACATACAAATTGATAATGGAGCCGGTGTTAGCGACGCGTTCTATTTCAGTTGAGGACCTAGATCAGACAAGACAAGCCCCAAGACAAGCGCTTAAATGTCCCTTCTTACTTTGTTGCAGTAGGTACGACTACGTGGCAGTATAGATCGTGTCTGGTACGGAGGTATCTACCTACACCCTAGATATTACAAGTTCTCAGGAATGGTTAGTAAGTAATACCTATGTCGTCAGATATTATTTCGACTTACAACTTATAAGCCATTCATCTCTTAATATTTCAATAAATCGCATGTGTATTTATTAATTTCGTTCCAAAATAAGAAGGTACGTTGAGTAACAATCTTTTGGTCTAACTGTGATTTGCGCAGGTTTCATGAATCAGTTTAAATTGCAGTCTATAAATTGACTAAGACACAACAGGCAACCTTGCCGACTTGAGGGCTGCGCAAGGCCACTGCCATAGATGTTATCTGGGAAACTCGATAAAATAGGGTAAGCTTATCATCACACCAGCACGCGGCGAGGACACCCCCGTTGTATACTTTATTATAGTTTGACGAGGGACACAGCATTCTTATCCCGAATGTAGGTAACCGAAAGTTAAATTATTCCTTGTCCAGAATCCAAACGGCGTACAAACCCCGACAATTTGTTAAAGTGGCACATCATCATCATCCTCATCATTCAAAAACGTCCACTGCTGGACATAGGCGTCCCCCAAAGAGTGCCACAATGACCGGTCCTGCGCCACCCGCAACCACCGGACTCCTACGACCTTTACAGTACCTAAAGTGGCACATGTGCAGGTATCTAAAACCTACAAGATGCCTATTAGATTCCTAATCACAGGATAGACTTGTTTGTAAAATGGAATAGGGGTAGAGTAGGTATATTTGGAGAGGAAATGCATGTGAGCATAGGCCAGTCCAAAATAAAATTCAAAGAAATAGAGTTTAATACTTGTTCATAACGTTATTTTGTTCCTATAAATACATATTTGGATTTTACATAGAACTTGGCACTCATTTCGATCTCCATTCTTTTTGCGGCCAAGCCCACAGCGTATTGAACTTGGCTCTCCTTTTTTACATTTATGTTTTTGGTGGGATATCATTACTTTTTGTAAAGTAGATTTACTTCTGTTCTGCGTATAATTATGTGGTGCCGCGCGCCGCCGACGACACACCTTTGGCCGGTTGTTTAGCGCGTATTACAAGTTTTTTGTATGGGGACCACTTATTTTTCGACTTAACTTTATTTTTGTATTTCTGTTATATAGCAAATATAATTATACATATATTGGGATAGTTTCAAATACCTGCTTGTAACGGTTCCAACGCTACAATTTTAAAATATTTTTTTTGTATGGCGACCCCCCCTATTTTTTAACTTTTTTTTATTTTGAGATTTTTTCCTACGCTTACACACAATTACCGAGCTGGATTCCAAATTTCAATGTTCTAGGTTACCTGGAAGTAGGTTAGGTTTAGGTACTATATGTCAGTCAGTCAGTACGTTAAAGAGGTTTTGAGTTATAGAAGGGTCAAAAGTGGCACCAAGTGGTTCGTGTAATATTACACTCGGCGCTGGCTAGCCAGTTCCTTTGCTTGAACTTGGCTTGACACGCTGCCGCGTGACTAGATACTAGAGCCTCAGGACAGTGGTAGCCGCGACATCCGTAGAGTAGCGTTTATGTGAACCTTGTAGACATGATTGTACACTCAATCTGGTTACGAAAGAGACAATTGTGTCGATGATTGAGCTGATCGTTAGACAAATCTCGTAAGTATATCACGCACCAGTTAATTAAATGCAACACCGTACTAGAGAAGCAGAGCTGCCTATAGCTCTATAGGTTGGTTAGGTATCGATTCCGCTAGTTCTCGCGCGTCATCCCACAAAGCGATCTCATTACCGCCGTTTCACTTTACACTTCCTGTTTATTCGTGTGCAATCTGTAGTGCAAATCCGTTAATCTCATTTGGCGGTAGTCGCTGCACGCGTTGCCACGTGCCGTCAAATCGAACTAATCTAAAGGCCGTACGCGTCGCGGGGCAGAGCGCGTGCGCCGCCCCGATAACGCCAAGAAACGCCATTCATTCCCGCTCTTTTGTCGCGAACAATCACTTATTTATTTATGATATTTGCTGCTATTCAACCTGCCACCCTCGTGAGTTAATGCGCACTTAGATCAGCTGGAACGACGTAGCTGAACTGCTTAGCTGTAACGCCTGTCTACCTATTTAAGATTATGTTCTGCTGCATGTAGGTATCACAACAATGAATGGTACCTACTTACCTACATATAATGAATTTAAAAGGAAAACTATCACGGCTAAGGACACATTACCTACTAGTTACCGAGTAATAGTCGACCAACTTAAAATGTACCTACCTACTTGAAAAGGCCAACTTTCGTACAAATTCGGCCGACGCAACCGCACCATTAAAAAATAAAATTATTGAAAAACTTTGTCCTTCAGGTGGTCGCTAACCGAAGCTGGTCGCATAACCGGCGTACCGGGATTACATAGGTACAATTTTAATCTCTGACGAGTACCTAGGCACAACGCGTTTAATTGATTTGGCTTAGTTAATACCTACTACTGCCACGATTTTTTTCACACTCCCGGTAGCAGCCATTTATTTAGGCCTGCAGGGGGTGGGGACACATTGACTCTAACAAAAATTTGGGCTTTAAAGCCCAATATTACGCAAATGGACCACTAAGTTGAAAATTATTTTACGTCACACCTGGCCATAATGCGAGTTATACCGCACGCTGCGCGTACGGTAAAACTCGCATTGTGGCCAGGTGAAGACGTAAATTTGTGTACTCACCCCGGGCAGTAAAAAAGAAAGCCCTCTATCGCATATTTACAACCCTCGCCTGCGGCTCGGGTCACAAATACCTGCGATTTCGGGTTTTCTTTCTTTTACAGCCCTTGGTAAGTAATGTACTATTAGAAACTCATAATATTTTTGAACAAGCCATCGACCGACACCCCACATCTAACGAGAAAAAAAAACGATATCCCTACTAACGTGTAGGGGAGGTACTCGTATGTATGTACCTACCTTAACATTTTCACTGCCAGGACCCCGCCAAGCGGGCGCCTACGCCGTAGTCGCTTTCCGCTACATACGAGAAAACCCACGGGATCGGCTACGAGCGTAGCGCGTAGCGATTCTTGGTAGTGAACGTGTTAAAAAAAAACCGGCCAAGTGCGTGTCGGGCCACGCGCAGTGTAGGGTTCCGTAGTTGCCTGTCTGTGTTAGTTACATCGACGTGCGGTGCGGTTGCGTCGGCCGAATTTGTACGAAAATTGGCCTTTCCAAGTACCTACACATTAAATTGGTCAACTATTACTCGGTAACTACTTCTGCCTACTTGTCCGTGATAGTTTTCCTTTTAAATTCATTATATGCACTGCTACCACGAATTTTTTCACATCCCCAGTAGTAGCCACTTAGCCGGCAGGGGGGGGGGGGGATACATGACTCGAACAAAAATTAGCCCAATATCTCGCAAACGAATTACTGATTTGAAAAGTGGTTTTAGGAAACCCATAATATTTTTAAATGAGCTATCCAAAGATACCCCACACCATGGATGTAACGAGAAAAAAAATTACATCCCCGCTTTAGGTGTAGGGGAGGTACCCTAAAAAAAATTGGTATAGGGGAGGTACCCTAAAAAAAAATGTTTTTTAAGATTTTATTGTACCGTTTTGTCGGCGTAAGGTCAGTGTGGGCAAATACTTTATTTAAAGTTAAGTTTGATCGGATTTTACAAGGTTATTATTTATTCCAGGTTAAACGGCCTAGACTTATAGGATGATAAATATTATATTTTACAATGTCGCTTTAACAAATTAACAAAATAAGCAAAACTTTGGCAAAAAAAGAGGTTTTTTTTTTAAACTCGGCGAGTAGACGATCTTCCCGTGATGTATAAGGTAAGACCGTCTAGTACTCATTGCCGCGCTATTTGAAAGTCAGTATAGGCATGTAGATTACATTGTTGGTATCGTAATTTTATGCCATTCCAAATTATGTTTTGAGATCAGGGAGATAGAGTTGCAATTTCAAAATATACATATTTTTCTGTTATAAAGGCAAGATCGGCATATCCGTGGAAGAAGACATTGTAAACCTTTTCAAGTCTAAAATAAAAAAAAACATGATAAACGCAACAGTTTAATAAAAAATACAGTTGGTTGTTTAAAATCGTATAAGATCCCAAAAATACCATGAAATTATTCATCTTAAATACTTATTAATTAGGAGTTATTATTCATTAAATGTTAACTATAAGAGATCGCAAAAATACTTTTTTTTTTATAAAAAAAATATCAAAAAATGTCTAAGTCCAAAAACCGGGCTCCCTTTCCGATACTCTGACCGGACATCATCCGGAAACATGAAGGTGATATTATTTGGCCGGTACTGTACGTAAATAGCGTAGTACACAAAATGCAATAGTGTATATGTTTTAAGTAAGTATCTCATTCATGTATCTCATTTGAAATGAGAATATTTCAACGCAAAAGGTTGGCAAGATCTGGTTTAAGGCAAAACCGGCACATGACGGGCTTCCCTTGATCATTTCAGACTGACTTTCCAACTAGATAAAATTTATGGTTAGATATTTTGAAACCTAAAACTACAAAATTAAATCATTTTGGCTACATTAAAAGCGTTAGGCACGAAAAGCGGTTATTAAACTGCTAAATTACTCACCTCATTAACAAATACTGCGATTTTTTTAATTTTCTACGATTTATTTTCTGGACCACGTTGCACTCACTTATGTAGTTCGAAACACGAATGTAGTTGACAGTTGAGTTGCTACCATAGTTTTCGTCATAGCGACATCTATGTTAGAGAAAAAGAACTAGGACGAAAAACCGCTTTACCGACAGAGTTATAAGTGGCGCGCGATTACAAATACAAGAGTTACGGCATGTAGACGGGCTTGCCTTATTGACGGACTTGCCCACACTGACCTTAATTGATTTATATATATAATTATATACCCATGCCGAATTATAGTTTTCTAGGAGTTATGGTAACTGAGCTAAGCCGAAGACGGACAGACAGACGGACGGACATGGCGAAACTATAAGGGTTCCTTGTTGACTACGGAACCCTAAAAATTAGTTGACTGTAAGTAAAGTCAGTTTACGTTTACGGACGATAATTTTACGTGATAACGTCATGAGAAAACATTGCAAATTTTTTTTTAAATTTAATTGAATTATTATCACTGAATTATAATTATTTGGTTGTACTTCACAAAAAAGGACCTTATAAGGAACCTACGTGCCAAATTTGGAATCTCTAGAACCAGCGGCGGCGGTTTGGGCTGTGCGTTGATAGTTCGGAACGGGACAATGACGTCACACTTTTTCGTGCGTGTAGCCGGCGTTCATATATTTATGAATACGAATCATAAAACGTTATCACGTCAAAAAAAAAAAACTATAATCTACCATTTTGTCGGCGTGATTGATTTATAATTTATATACCCATACCGAATTACAGCTTTCTGTAGTTAAGGGTCACTGAGCTAAGCCGCAGACGGACAGACGGACATGGCGAAACTATAAGGGTTCCGTTTTTGGCATTTTGGCTCCGGAGCCCTAAAAACGAGAAAATATCCTTTCGTTTCACCAATTTAGTTAGGTATCTGACTGGTTGCAAACCGGCAAACTAAATTAGGTGGTCGCTAATCGGCAAAATTACCCTAAATTATACTAGTACTAGTGAATCAACAAAAATATCCAGACACACGAAAGAAGTTTTGTCCAAGCTGAGATGGAGAACTTCGTTCCCTTCGCTCACTCGTTTAATAAAAAGATTACAATGCCTCCTTAATGCCTTACATTCAGAGCCAGATTAGCCCATAAGCAAATTAAGCAATTGCTTAGGCCGTAAGCCTAAGCCAAGACGTGATGCCCTGAGCCTAGGGCATCACGTCTTGGGGGGCACCAAAAAAATCACAAAAAAAATGCTTGGGGGGCCCACAGGCGGGGATTGCTTAGGACATCAAGTAGGTACCTACTTAGTCTTAATCCGGCACTGCTTACATTTGGACAAATGGAAATTTATTGCAAGTTTCGATCTAACGGGTGCCGTTCAGTCGCCATATAAAACATAATGCATATTTTGAAGTAGCATACGTGCATAAATCATAACAAACTATTATTAATACGGAGAAAACGATTTTTCCCAGATATGAGACCTAGCTAGATCGATTTTTCGTCCCCAAAAACCCCTGGTAAACTCGCATTATTTGGTGATACGCCTAATTCGGTGAATTCACCAGCTATATTCGGTAGCGTGCTTCAAAACATGTACCTATACCTATTCACCGAATTAGGCGTATCACCAAATAATGCGAGTTTACCCCATTACAAATTTCATCGAAAGCGGTAGAGCCGATTTCGAGAACGTGATCGCTAATACATATATTTAGTCCCTGTGTGACCGAGCTCTGCTCGGGTGAAAATAGGGAAAAAACGATTTTTTCCAGACATGAAACGTATATAGGTAGGTATACAATTTATATACAAATATTGCTCATTTAATAGTATAGGATAGGATAGGAATATACAGATAGTGCTCGTTTAATAGTCGAACGAGAGAGCGAAGCTAACGAAGTCCTAGAAAGAAAGAAAGAAGACTTTTATTCACTAAACAAAAGACACACAGCGACAAAGGGAGTAGACATACCTACATTACCTACAATTGGCACATATTGTGTGTGTCTTCGCGGCAGTGAATCGCGGTCGCTGTCTCAGCATCATGCCGAGGTGTCAGACAGACACCAGGAGTCAAATTCACTAAAATGGAGATGTTTTGCATTACAACAAAACATATATTATATTCTGAAGTCATACACACAGCATGGCTTAAATGAGATTGCGTTATAGTTATTTACGATACAAGTGCCGAAAATAGGAAATTCGCAACGAGTGGTGATAAATTAAAACGCGACCGAAGGGAGTGTTTTAAATCGACACGAGTTGCGAATTACCTATTCGCACGTGTATCGTACAACGTTTTACTATACATATAATGGCTCTTTAACGTTTCGACATATGCACGGAAAGTGTTCTTTTCCGCACTAGTGCGGGAAAGTAGCACCATTATGTACTGCAAAGATTATTTACGTGATACATATGGCAACATACCTGAAATCGGGCAGATTTACCCGACTGTAAGCCTTAATTCGATCACCAGAAGGCGCCAATTCCCTTGTCGCTTCGCTGGTGCTGCTTGGTTGGCAGCACTGGTTCCTTGTCAGTCACTGTCTTCGCCAGCAAGAGCCTTGCTGCCATGCTGTGTGTATGACTTCAGAATATAATATATGTTTTGTTGTAATGCAAAACATCTCCATTATATTCCTTTGTCATACACACAGCATGGCTTAAATGAGAAGACGTGTTTGTTATCTGCTGGTGATCGAGGTGCCATTATAACGCTGTGTGAATATAAGATTAGTTAGTAAATAATAAGGTACCATAATTATTTTGAACTACTTTAATCTGAGATAAAGAGTTAACGAAATATATATCTATTTAAGTCTTATGGGTACTTTATAACTAGAAAGGATCTACATATTGGATGAGATCAATCATATAACAATTACAAACATTATTGTCTATTTAGAAAATAGTGTTTATGTTAAGATTGCTTTTTGCATATTGTATGTATGCATCATAATACCGTAAAACTTTGCTTTACGGCGCAACACTAAACGTTTTGCACCTCACTATTTTTTTCAAGATGGATACTGTACTGTCTCTATTCCTTTTACCTTGGTGTTGGTGCTGTCATGTACTGTTCCCGTATGTATATAGTTAATTAAAATAAATGTTTGCTACGACTTGACTTTATAATTGCAAACTGATATCCCGCTATTCCCGACGTCCGTCTGATCTGGCCCGGGGCTCCGCTTCTTCAGCAACTCATGCCGTCCGATCCACGTGCGACCTCCAACAGTTTACACTATGAATATAATAATAAAAAGTAATAATTCATTACACTTTTATTGAACAAATAAAATTAAACATTTGTGAAATTACTGTGCAACAGATCTGTACTTTGCACATCTTCTTGTCTTTCAACAGACCGATAATAATGATTTTTGAAAGTCTGAAAACATCTCCAATTTCCTATTTCTAAGATGTCATCAATGGATCTATTTTCTAGCCAGCCTTTTGAGGCTACAGCTGATCTGATGCTGCCTGGTGAAGCTTCAATATTTAATTCCTTGAGAATTGACCATATCCATCCACTTATGATTGTTCGGCTAGCGGCCTTTATTACCCCTGAGGTAGGAATAAATAGTTGTTTTATGTCATTTGCTTCTTGCCTTCTAGACTCTGACATGGTAATGAGATTCTTTATTATGTTCTACAGGGCAGATCTCTTTATAGCTAGGGCGGACATCGATGTATGGGAACCAATATGTTCTTCATTAAAGCATGAGCCTTGGCACACTTGATACTTAGATGGACTAGAAACGAAAACGCCCGGGAGCCAAGCGCGGAAGCCCCGCTGGTAGGGGCAGGAGGGGCGGAAGTTTCGTTCCGCCGCGGCTTCTTTCGGTCCTCCTATCGTCTTATTTATAGCGACTAGGCCATATTTTGTATCGTTTTCGGATAAATTGAGGATGGCCGATCATTTTCTGGGACATTTAAAACATGTTTTCATAGAAAAAAAAAGATGAACAGGCAAAATTCAAAAAATTACTGATAATTTTCTTTCTTTCTGCAACGATTACGTGAAAACAAGCAACGACTTGGACACTAAAAAACTATAATTCTAAAGCTACATTTATGTAGATTCCAAAAACATTCCAATATATTAGATCAATTTGAAACGCAACTACGTAAAAAAAAATTCGAACAGCAGATTCGTCAAAATTTTACTTCATAAAATGAGGACCTCAAAATATTTATAGCGACTAGGGCATGTTTGGTATCGTTTTCGGATAAATTGAGGATGGCCGATCATTTTCTGGGACATTCATAACATGTTTTCATAGAAAAAAAAAGAATCACAGGCAAAATTCAAAATATCACCGATATATTTTTTTCTTTCTGCAACGATTACGTGAAAACAAGCAACGATTTGGGCATTCGATTTGGATTGGGGAAATCGAGAGAGCAGGTCCCATTTCTCAACCGATTTTCGTGAAATTTTGGGAGTAGGTTCGTTTCTTTTTTGTCGTGTCAGTTTCGAAACTAATAAATGGCTTATAATAGCTAACATCCTAAACGCAGTCATAACCAAAGCCACAAACTATAGACGCAGGTTGTGTCAATGACAACTTGACAAGTGACAACTACGTAGTTGAAGTTTGACGTACACACGTCAATTCAATCATTTAAATAAAATAAAATAAATAATTTATTATAAATTCAATACCTCAACAATAGCTACAGGAGTGGTGTTTTTGAGGATTTGCCGTTGTTGATACAGTAATCAATACACAGAATATAATGGAAGAGGAAGACGAGTATGCGTGTGTCAACAAATCGAAACTTAAAATCAAGACAGATGGTATTAAGAAGAAAAAGAAGAAGAAGTCCAATAAAGACACTGAAAAAATAATCCAAGCGGAGGTTAAAGAGCAAATAAAACAACAAGCAAATACTGACAAACGGACCAAAGCCGAAATTACCTTCCAGAAGATGCAGGACAAAATGGTGTGTATGCCAGACAAAAACTTTCATCCGACTATTTTTTTTACGTTGGGGAAACGCATCCTGTCCGGGAAGACAGGACGAGTATGACCGACTAACCGAAACTATAAAGCTGTGGTTTGAAACTACTAACAAGATCCGGCTCTGCTTCAAAAGGGGGGGGGGGGGGGGCGCATTCAACATTAATTTTTCTTATTTGTACTCACGTTTATCTTTCAATCAATTTCATTTTACAGAAAAAATCATTCATGTGTAAAAAACATTCATTATTTAATAAGTTCTAAGCTTAAAGATAAATTTGTTCTTGGGGAGTTTAGTCCATGAAATAGGCAGCGAGTTATAAACTTTAATATCCATGTGATAACAGTTTTTTTTATTAATTTGTAATCGGCTTTTTGGCACTACTAAAGCCTTATGCGTAACTGTACGCTTTCCATCATTACATTTTTCGTCATTTATTTGCGACTGATATCTATATTTCCTTTACAGAAAAAGCAGAGAATACTACAAAAGGCAGAGATGACTCATAAGCAAAGAGTAGAGAAGTTCAATCAACACCTTGACAGTCTGACAGAGCACTTTGATATACCAAAGGTGTCTTGGACAAAGTAAAAATGTGGAGTTTTATGTCGAAGATATCTGACACATTCACTGCAGCATAGGGTTGTCTGCCACATTAGCTGTATTCTAGCAGTGAAGGTGTTAAATAAGTTGTGTTTTCTTTGTAAAGTATGCTAAGCAATATCTTCTTCTTCTAAAAATCTCCCATACAATATGATCTTGTGTGCTAGGTTAAGACAATTAGTGATTAATGTTTTTTGTAACAACATAATTGAATGCTATTTGGTAATAAACCGAAAATACAATCTAAAAGTATTATTTATAGCTTTAAGAACTCAAACATGTAATATTCCAAACCAAGGATGCAGTGGATACGTTTTTTTTGACCATCCGCATCCGCCAAAACTCCGCATCAATTTTTGTGGTTGAGATTCTTGCGGAACTTCCGCGGTAGCGGATGCGAATGTCTGGACCCTGTTCCAAACCTAGAAGGTGAGAATACCAAACCCCCACTTATAAGTCTATGTTGTGGGCAGTATGTAGTACTATCATGTTATTATGTAGATGTAGTAAAAGTACGGATTTATCGGTATCATTCTCTGCTTCAATACCTAAGCATACCGCCAGGAGCCATCTTGGAGCATAACCTTCCAAAGATAGCAAAGGCCACCCCTTCAGGACAAAGCCGATGATGATTTTGAAGATATTCTATTAAACTATAATAATAACCAATGCTATTTGAAAAACTAGTAATTGGTAGAAGAGGTCCTGGGTTCGAATCCCGGTAAGGGGGGAATGTCTGTGATGAGCACGAATATTTGTTCCTAAGTCATGATGTTTTCTATGTATTTATTTCTTTATATAAGTATGCTTATCGGCGTCTAGTACCCATAGTACAGTCAAGTGCAAAAATATGTATTGATAACATCCTCTCATAAATAAGTACCAAAACCTTAATACGCTGATATAACAATTATGGGACATATTTGTACACTTGACTGTACAAGCTATGCTTAATTCGAGACTAGATCGATTTGTTTAAGATTGTCCACAAACATTTTTTTTTTATCAGTGTGCCTAACTCTCCAATCATTACCTCTGTGGGGTCTGTGGTCCACCTGCTTGTGTTGTTGACCATCAGGAATAAAAACACATTTCATGTATAATATTACCTTTATTATGTAAATATATGACATAAGTATAATTTACTTTAAAAACAAAGTTTTAACCAACTTCAATTTAGTACTCCGCCAAGGCACGAGAATATTTCCACATTTATTTTCCAATTTACCACATGAACTGATTTCCGAGAGCAAATGCGTTGATTATTAGAGAAAAAAACCGAATCGCTGTATGTGGGCCGATAATATTTCAGGAATTCCGTCGAATCCACAAGGATGACCTTTGGCACTTCATTAGTTGCTATTTCAACGGAATCTTATCAGAATCTGTGATATACTTTTGTACTTTTAAGTACATAATTGAGGAATTCCATAAGTCATCTGTGGTCTTCATCATCAATTCCACTCCACCAAATTTATGATTTCCGGGTGTAAATACCTACACTAGTTATAATAGAAAATACCAAAATCACTACACGCGTGCCTAATATAATTAAGGAGTTCCCTCAATTCCTCATGGATCCCATCATCCAACTGATTTTGAAAAAAATGGGACCCACCTGGAAGCATATACTCACAAACAAAAAAAATATTCGAATCGGCTCATTAATGACGGAGTTCTGAGGTAACAAACATTTTTTAAATTCGGTTAAAAATAAGGCTTATTTGTGATGGTAAACCTGGACAAAATCATACTTACATTGTATAGTTATGCAAAACACACTTATTATACAAATAATATAATATCATTGATACATCTCTATTCAGATTTCAGACGGATAAAATCTAAAATGTCACAACTTAAAATAATATACTGGAATTGAATGTTCCACAGTTATGCTTTAATTTTGCTGCCATTCTCTGTAAACATTCTGACAGGAACAAAAAAATCTCTGTTCATACCGTTTGTAATCACATATATGGACGGATACATTTGGTCAGTTAAGCATAAAACATAAGTCTTTTAATATTTTTACCTACCATTCGGTTATTCTCTAATTAAGGCACATAACTAACATTGATTTGATTTATATATCTACTGGTATAGAGTAAGTCTATATAAAAGATAATAAATGAGATTCCATTTAGCTTACATGTATTACATTAGAAGCACAACACATTTTACATTAAGTATAAAGAACATTTGAGAGTAAAGAAAAAGTGTAAAAATGGTGCATATTAAGTTAATTTCTTAAGTGATTAGGAGTTAAGGGGATGCCTTTATTCGAGTCCACCACGCCCCTTGATAGAGACACGCTTATGCCTTCCGCGCACGAGGAAAAGAGATGCAACACTCTTCGGGAATGGCTTTTTTAGATAAAATTCAATAAATAACTAACTTACTGAAGTTTTATTTATATTTCATTAAGTGAGATTTTAGATGAGATAAAATACTATAGTATTAACTTGATTGTGTCGTAAAAACAATGTATTGTTTGAGTAGGCTAAGTAAAAAAAGGAAAATAAAGACTTTGGTTTTTCTTTCTATCCAGGAAATTTTAGGCAATCATGTATCGATTAAATCAGAGAAACAATCATATAGTCAAGAATCATATATCTGAAAATCAGTCCCTATTGTCTTAATCTAGTCAGAACGGCGTTTCAAAGCACGCGATATTTTCTAATGCACCCCCTTAATCTCCTATTTATGTATAATAGACTTAACATATACATATAGTTCGTTTTGAAGAAAAAGCCTAGATTTATTAAATATACCACGTCATGTTATCAATGACTAAAGCATTAATTATTTACCAAATATTATAATAGCCGAATAAGAGCCGCCAATAAAAATGTTTTAAAGCTCAACGCTAAAAATGTCGCGTCGTTACTCCGCCAAATGGAATAGCTGAATTTGAATATTTTGATAAAGTTCTCTTTGGTGGTCCACGGATCGCTGCCATCGTCGAAGTGCATTGGACACTGGTCGCGTTCCCTCTCGTATTCCTCCATCTCCACGGCGACTGCGGCGCCCTCGGTGTAGTTCCATGACGTCACGTCCTGCTTGAGATCGCAAAAAGGCCCTATTGCCTGAGACATAAGTATTCTGAAAAACATTGAAGTATTATAATCAAGAAGGTATTTGTTTAGAATTCAAACTAATATTATAAATGCGAAAGTCTGCCTGCCTGTTATCTCTACACGCTCCGCTGAACCAATTTAGATGAAATTAGTCAGATAGTTTGAGTCCGGGAGAAGGACATAGGATCGTTTTTATCCCGGAAATCATCCCCTAGAGGTGAACGATTGTGTGGAGCTACGATATAAACGAGTTCCACGAGGACGGGAGTCCCGGGCAGAAGCTAGTTATACTAATAATTATGCGGTTAACCTCGGTTATTAATTGTCACTAAACGAATTGCGACACGTTTTGAACCCTTTCAGGTGAAGAAGATTTAAGTTTAATAAGGTATTTCTTTTCATATCACATACATATGTACTGACAGCAATACATTAGCATTTATTTCTGACTCAGACTACCTTTTGCCAGCAATATAAATCATTTGGATAAAGCGCATTACTGGAAAGTTTCATAAATAATTATTACGGAAAAGAATAAGAAACATCCAAATCGATACTAAATGTCGTTTAGTGTGTGTGTAGTGGAATTTACCTATTGAGATCAGCCCTCTGATACACCCAACATCTGTACTTGGAGAAAGGATCCAACTCATCATAGGTAATAAGGTAAGATTTCAAGTTCTCCTTCCAGTAGCCAATGCATTTCATTTTATAATCGGGATCACTGTATATATCCACTGGTCTACCCAGGTAATCCACTGATAGGCAGTAGTTCTCCTTAATTTGGACAGTCTTTTGGTCAGTATCACAGACAGAGAAGTCACTTATGTTGTCCTTGCAGTATAAGTTTGGACGAGGACTCAGGGTAACACCTCCAAGGATTCTGGTCTCAAATCTGACATCTCCCTTTTGTGTGAAGTTGAATTTCCCAGCAACAGGGCAGCGGATGGGTGACGGGTCCTTTTTAAGAAAGAGATCGTAGCGCCATTGCTTTTTATTGGGGAACTGCACCCACGAGCACACTGTATGGAAATTGCTTTGGATCATAGCGAGACCTTTGCGATATCTGAAAAAGAAAACATGGAATAACTAAGGATGCATAGTCGCCGCGTGTTGGCGGGTCTACAGCTCCAAGAAAGATTACAGTTAAACAGGGTTCGAAATTATCAAGATAATTACGCTTCTTGATAATTATCACCAGTATAAGAACCAATGACACTCGAGTTCACTCAACTTTGCATAATCCGAACTGAATTGTTCTTGTAAGGGGAATCCCCACGGCGCGGCACGTCACGTTGACACTTCGTACGTTCGGATAGACGCAAGTGTGAAAATACACGTTCGAATACTTCGAATACATTTCACTTTCACGAGCGCAATTTTTTGTTATTATCAATCGATAATTATCCATCTGTTATTATCACGATAATTATCATGATAATTATCGTGATAATTATCATCGATAATTAGCCTTTCGAACCCTGCAGTTAAACGTAAATAATTAGATATTTCAAAGAAAGCCCTTCATTGGACTTCAGGGGCCATGTCATATCAGATTTGTTTGCAGCTTGTCAAGATTTTCACATACCTTATGATATTGTGATGCTGTGGCACAAAGTCGAAGCATACGTAATCTTTTTGACAGCCATCCACGGTGAGCCGAGCCATCATCACTCTGCTATCTCGCTGTTCCCTGTAAAAAAAAAAGTGATGGTGAATCTACGTCATAAGCGTACCGTGATACTGTTTAGCCCATGAGACACATACGCGTCAGGGATCTAAGGAAGATTTTTTTATACCACGACGGCGGCAATCATGCATACGGTCTGCCTGATTGTAAGCAGACACAATAGCCAATGGACACCCTCGATTCTAGAAGAATCACAGCCGCGTTGCCAACCCTTTATTGATTTGAGGATTTATTGTGTTGATGGCTATAGGCAGACCACTTAACTCGGTTCTCGCTTGCGCGGCGCCGAAGCGGTTTACGTATAGAGAGGAATGCGGACCCCACTCTCAACACATCTTCGAGAGCTCTGGCGAGCTTACTCGCCACCAGGAACACAACAGTCAACACCACATACCTAAAGAGCGTATTCGTTAGCGTAAAAAATGCAATCGGCTACGGCATTCTTGCCTTACCCTCGAATTCGAGTTAACCAATAGAGGGGTGCTCCATTATAGAACGCGCTAATGTAAGCATTAACTTTAGTTAGGAATCACTTGCTTTCAGTTCTTTCTTTCTAGTGACCGAAACAATACATTAAATGTATATGTAAAGTAATGTATGATTCCAACCTAATCTCATTACTAAACAAGACCTTTTCGGCCCCAGTAAAGCGCACGTTATCCACGTTAATCCCCTAGCCTGATCCCCCAGGGGAATTAGCGGCAATTATTTTATATTCAACTAGGAAAAAATGATAATGTTCGGTTATGGCGCTTCGCCGGACGCTACCGCGTCACGCTCGCTTCGCTCGCTCGGCTCGCGCGCTGTAGGGTCGCAGTTCAACTAACAACCTAACCGTTTTTTTCCCCTGGGCATGGCCTCCCAACTAGAACAACGTATAATTGATACTAAAAAGAACTCATAGATGGCGACACAGGTACCGAGCGAAACATTTGAACCAGTAATCGTGAAGATAGAATGATTTTTACACCTTAATAAATTCAACGTACCTTAATTATATCACAAACATACTTCCGCACATACAATAATAGTAGATTACTGCAGAGGCCGTGAAGTAAGGGATTGCTGGACGAGATTGGGGTAGACGGCCGAGTCGTAGACGAGGCCGAATACAACGAGTCCAGCAATCCCTGTTCCGGCCGAGGATTGTATAGTACTTTTCTCAAACGATGTGAGGAAATATTAAAATTAAAATAAATACTTGGTAATCAATTAAATAATAGGTCATTTGCGCCTTTTTTATTTTTTAAACATGCCATTTGAACAAGCCGTTCGAGCACCATGTTTAACCGCACATAAAGTATAGTACCATAGATTATTTTTATTTTTTTTATGAAGCAAGTATGCTAATAGTGTCTAGTGGTGGTTGGCAGTATGTAAATTTTCCTTTGTCAGTTTAATATTAGTAAGCAAATTTAAAAAGTTAGAGTAGCGGACAATAATGGTTTTACTTAGGGTTTTCATACATTACTTCTTGGCCTAAGGCCAAGAAGTAATGTAGGGAGCCATAAACAAGAAACTTCACGTCTTCATTTCGTGATATTAACGCGTACATTTCCGAGCATGTTTGAGAAAAGGTATATTTTATAAGTTTAGTAAATGCAATAAAATTGATACTAAATCCATGTAACTCGTACTATACGAGTCAGCTTTCAAGCTTGCTACGTATTATTGGGTACTGTCACTAGATGGCGCCATCACGGGTCGCGAAAGTTCTATGGAACCACAGGCTCTAAGCATTTGGTTATGTATATTTTTGTGTGATGTGTAATATTGTCTCTAAAATACTACTTTTATATCGAAAAAATCAAAAATACTCTATTTGTTGCCCGGGAAGTCAACGCCATCTGGTGATATCTCAATGTATTACTAAAGACTGACAGCGTCATAGCCGTGTTAGCTCGGATACTGCATCTACTGGTGTAGCTACGGGACTAAAATTGTATACAGAATTGCCTACATTAGGACGGTACGCTTTTGCTCTATGAGATTGGGTATCTGTACTTGTATTCTTTAATCTGTGCCCTGGGGGATCAGGCTAGGGGATTAACGTGGACAACAGCGTAAAGCGATAGAATATAATCTTTAACTTAACCTTTGGTGTGCCGGAATGTGGATCCACGGAATCCCGTTATACTGCCGGAACGCGGATCTGCGCTCAAACGACCCCACGAGATTTGTCTCGTTTTTCTAGGTTAAATAGAGTGGATCCACGGAATCCCGATATACTGCCGGAACGTGGATCCGCGCTCAAACGACCCCACGAGATTTGTGTCGTTTTTCTAGGGTAAATAGCATGGATCCATGGAATCCCGTTATACTGCCGGAACGTGGATCGGCGCTCAAACGACCCCACGAAATTTGTTTCGTTTTTCAAGGGTAAATAGCGTGGATCCATGGAATCCCGTTATACTGCCGGAACGTGGATCGGCGCTCAAACGACCCCACGAATTTTTTTTCGTTTTTCTAGGGTAAATAGTGTGGATCCATGGAATCCCGTTATACTGCCGGAACGTGGATCGGCGCTCAAACGACCCCACGAGATTTGTGTCGTTTTTCTAGGGTAAATAGCGTGGATCCATGGAATCCCGTTATACTGCCGGAACGTGGATCGGCGCTCAAACGACCCCACGAAATTTGTTTCGTTTTTCTAGGGTAAATAGCGTGGATCCATGGAATCCCGTTATACTGCCGGAACGTGGATCGGCGCTTAAACGACCCCACAAGATGTGTCGTTTTTCTAGGGTAAATAGCGTGGATCCATGGAATCCCTTTATACTGCCGGAACGTGGATCGGCGCTCAAACGACCCCACGAAATTTGTTTCGTTTTTCTAGGGTAATTTGCGTGGATCCATGGAATCCCGTTTTACTGCCGGAACGTGGATCGGCGCTCAAACGACCCCACGCGATTGGTTCGTTTTTCTAGTTTTTATAGGAATAGCGTCGGGAATAGAGAACGCGGATCCACCGTATTGTAACTCCAGCAGCCGCGGCATACCAAAGGTTAATTGCATTATTACCTGCAGACATAGATAGTTCTCCTGTATCTGTCCTCATCTGGATAGTATGTCTCAATGATGTGTGTCTCGTTGATAAACACGTCGGCATCGATGTTGGCCGTGTTGATCCAATCTCCGGAGAAGTTTTGAGGCAACCGACAGCCGGGTTCTACCACTTCAGACTATAAATAAGAATAGTTCAAGAATTCTAATTAGATTTAGATACAACATAAAATTTTGAACTCATTGGATTTCAAGAAAGGGTTTTCGTTATCAGGATTTTACACACAGTATAAGCCCAATGTATCTCTACTAATACCTTTTAAAAACGAGAAAAGTCCGTGAGTTTCAGCTTCAACATTGAACCAGTTTGTATGTAGAGGAACCGAAACTACGGATCCAATGTCAAATAATTTTTCATCAGTATTTAGAATGGACATTCAGTATGGATATAAGCTACATTTTAACCGGCGGCTCCGCTTGGCTAGTATAAGACAACGGAGACGCGACGGGAGATCAAGCGACCCCGAATCCAATCTCATTTCAATCAATCTATGGCCGTGTTTATGGACTGCAAGGAGTTAGGAACGAAACACAGGATAATGTAGCGATGCATAGGAGTGTTCATGTACAAACTTGAGACTTCTTATACTCGCTTGATAGCCCGTGTCTCGCGCCCATGAACAAGGCCTTTCTCAACGCCTCGCCCGAGATTGCGCGCACAGTGTAGATGTGCCTCGGCGAGCCACGTCTCGCCCGAGGCATGCGGCCGAACATCCGCATGCCTTGCCCGAGTACGCCTTGCCTTAGCGTGCGCGCTCAGCTCGCCCGAGGCATACGGCTGAGCATGCGTCCGGTATCGAGACGGCTAATGAAATGGGCATTTTTGCAGCATGTATTTCGCAATGTAGCTTTTTTGCTTGAACACCTTTCTAAATCTAATCACATAAGGATGATTGTGTTGTAGTCACAGAAGGTTGTAGTAAAATATTCTGCACTGTCATGAGGTAGCGTACCTTAACTGGGGTGACTCTATATCTTTCCGGGGACTTTTCAACAGTCTTAAGTGCATTACATTCAGGTGTAATAGATGCGCCAAGGTACAAGTCATCATCTCTGTTCTTGAGGAAGCAGCGATACCTCTCATCTTTACGAGATTCCTTTGTGTTTGCCACAGCAAAGAAGTGGTTCTTGCCAACAAACCAATGCCCTGAAAAATAAGAGTTTCAATTGTGATGTGAGATATACCTGACCATGGCTTGACACCCCACCGGGTGTCTAGATTTTTTGAGGTCATTAGTGGATCGAATCAACGTGACATCTGTTCGCCGCGGGCAATTTACACCTGCCAGACTTGCGGTCGTGTTTGCCGCTCCCGCATTGGCGTACAGACAGAGCCATGAAAGACATTGTCTTCTTGACATTGCTTGTATCGTCTAGAATAGACTTATAGTCCATTGATGAAGTGGGTTAATCTATTTCCAACTGTGCCAAGGTCCTTACCCTGGATTCCGCTAATTACGGAACTGTTTTGTTAGTTAGTAATCACTTCTAGGAATATTCAAGGCTGTGAATCAAGTGATATCTTTGTTCGGGTACATTTAATTGTATGTATTTATGTAAGTATAAGTAAGTTTATATTGTATGCATTATACCGGGTGGAAAAATCGAATACAACATGGATGGCAACTACCTTAAATATTGTAAATAGCACATTCTGTGTAAAGGAAACATTCCTTTGTTTTTAAAAACAATAAATTCTGCATTTAAGGATTTATGAAAAATCGCTTGCCTTAGTCGGGACTCGAACCGGTCAAATGAGACAAAAAATAACGTGCTCTATTTTATGATGCAGATTGAAAGGGTAACTGATAAGGTTCATTTTTCTCTAAATAACAAATACAATCAGAATAACGGAGTGCCATGAAAATTGAAAACTAAAAACTAAACCGGTTCGAGTCCCGACTGAGGCAAGCGATTTTTCATAAATCCTTAAATGCAGAATTTATTGTTTTTAAAAACAAAGGAATGTTTCCTTTACACAGAATGTGCTATTTACAATATTTAAGGTAGTTGCCATCCATGTTGCATTCGATTTTTCCACCCTGTATATGTATGTATATTAAATAAATTAATTGATTTGTGTTTCCATTCGAGTCTCTGTACTACTTAGGATCCTGCACCACTAAAGTTTCTGTTTAGCCCAATGGTTGACTGGTAGAGAATGCCTTAAGGCATTAAGTCCGCCAATTGTACTTCTATTTTTATATTTGTGCAATAAAATTTAAATAAACAAATAAAGACAATTTTAAACATGAAAGTCAAATGGTTTAGGTTATCAGTGTTACCACCCTTATCAACTGGAAATGTTCAAGTTCTATCTATTACTAAGAAGACAAATAAGCGTGATAACGCCTAATCTTAGGGCAAGGCGGTAACTAGTGGTTCAAACCGCCCATTCTTAGATGACTAGTTAACTGTACGGTAACACCAATGAGTGCCAAGCTAGTATGTGTATCATTAACCATCACTAGTAGTAGCAACCTAACAGCATGATAAATTTTATGACTATGTTTATGTGACATTTGACAACATTTAGGCCGTATAACGTGACCTTGGAACCTATCCTGCTAGCAGGGCAGATATAGAATAATACATTTTTCTCTATACTTAAAAGCAATAATATAGAGTTTAAATAGGTATTTAAAATATTTTAACTTAAAATCAATTTTCAAATATTCATGTAACACCTATATCACCTAAGTCACATAATCACACGCATTGACCAGCTGAAGTAGAGGTGGACAGACCACATGCTGCGCAATCAAAAGGACAAATGGAGCAAACAAGCGACCCACTGGCACCCAATTGATTGCAAGCACAAACGAGGCCAAAAAAATACAAGATGGGAAGACAACATAAAGAGAACACTAGGACCACACTGGAGCAGGGTGGCCTTAGACAGAAATCAATGGAAGGATATGGAGGAGGCCTATGCCGACAGGGACTTATTGCTAAGAGATATTCCCTAAACATGCTACTGTAACAAAGAACGAGCTAGGATAGAAAACAGTCTCTTAGTGAAATAAAGGCTTATTGAATATCACCTAGCTGGTGGAGTTTTGTTATATTTTTGAGTGCTCTGCCATAACCGACAACTGTACACATTTGGACACTGTAATAGGTTTGCCATGAAATATAAGTTAATCACAAAGTTACCTAAGCAACTGTACTCCACCACTCCATCAAATGTCCCCGACATCCCGGGGCACTTCCGGTAAGTGATGTTGAACTTCTGGTTGGTGATCAAGAACTGTGTGCCTGCGGTCTGACAGGACCGGATCTGGGCATCGGGGTGTGTGCACTCTCCTGTGAACCGGAACCGGTTCTGTAGGCTAAACTTCCATACACCTTCCAAGGATGAACGGCAATTCACCTGATATACAAAATATGTTGAGTGATATTTTTAAGCCAACAGCTTTTTTAACAAATCATAAATTTACTACTGAACCCATCAAACAAGTATGAAATGACATATTGAATTGTGAATGAAATAGAATAACATCCTTTGAAATCTAAAATGCAAATAAACCATACAATAATATTTCTTTGGAGGTTACCGGCAGGGCCGGATTTGGGGGCCGGAGGGAGATGAATCTATTATGGGGGCCCCCCTTTCTCTCCACTCCTTTGTTGCCCCAGGGCCTCCAGACCTCCAAATCCGGCCCTGGTTACATCCCACATATGCAGTGGTCAACCATTAATTGACTGCTATGATTATAGTTTCTTTTGATAAAATGAGCAATGGACAAAGCAAGTTTATTAACATTACTTGGTATTATTTATTGAATAAATAATTTCTTACAAGAAACTTACTGGGATATAGTTTTCAGAAAACAATGTTGTTAATTGCTGGTCAAACCTCAAGCCCCGGCAAACTCTGTCTACCGTTGGTTCTTCATCTAAAGCTAGATCCACACAAGGTGTCTCAATTTTCTCCAGTACATTCACTGTCCGCACAATCAGCTTTACACAGTAGTAACAATTTGTATACTTAAACACCATTGTGTAGTTCACGTGAAAATCGGCCTTAATATTTACGCATACTCCCCTGAAAAACATTAAATAAAACATGTTATCGAATAATACGGTTATAAGAGTGCCGAATAATACGAAACAAAGTAAATTAAAATATACCTTCCCGTCATGTCGCTGGCATTGATATCGGTAATAGTTTGCTTTCCATTTTCAAATGAAAACCAAGTATTTCGTAAAACAATAGGAATCTGGCACTCGGAACAAACCGAAGCAACTGAAATAAATTATAACATTTTACGTAGGTCGTAGGGCCATAGGGCGTCACCTTTATAGAATCAACATGTAAATAAGTAAAACGGACAATTAATTACTTACTTCCAAAGACTAATATTGGTATAACAACTTTCAGGCACATGTTTGGCGCCATTTTCTATACTTTATTTTCAGTAATCCATACATAAAAGAGTTAAAACATTAGTCAACGATTTCTCAAACCCGTTTTGTCGGTTCGGTTTCACGTTCACGGTTTGGTTTTTGTTTGACGGACGGGACGGGTGGGTGTTTGTGACCAATTAAAATTAAATATGATGTCAATGTGACCACAGGAAATAATGGGTTGTTCGAGACACTGTAACCAACCCACTACAACTATATACTAACTAACCAACACTATACAATACCAAAGAGAATATAACCAGTGTACATAGTTAACCACTGACAGATAGTTTGCCTTGATTTAATTTTCAACTTTAAAGTCATACAAATAAAGCAATTTTCAGAATACTGTTACCCACGCCTACCGATTTAGAAATAACTACTTAAATTGTATGAAGTTAAAAATTAAATGAAGATAAACTATCTGTCAGTGGTAAACCCCAAATAATTCTACTGTACGGTCGAGGTCATAAATACGTTTACACTTTTGCACGTTATTGCCTTGTAATAAGGTGCAAAAGTGTAAACATATGTAATAAAAGCCAAAACCTAGACTATAGGTTTTAATAAGCAAATGTTGACTTAACGTATAATGACATTTGGAACTTGACGTATACGTATAGAAAATTTAAATAGTAAAGAGGTTTATCACATTCACCCCGGCCAGATGTAGTCAAGTAAACGCTTTGGCGGATTTCTAATTCGCCCTGACCTGCGCGGTGGTTCTGCGGCCACAGGTTCGCTAGTGTCTGATCTTTCTCGCTGCGGCACTTCTTGCAGTTCCTCCGATGGAGTCGGCATGGGAGTAGCCGGTGGCGAGACTGGTGGCGAATGTGTTGTGGGTGACGAAAGCGGTGTTGCCATAGGTGATGGTGATTGTGGCGGCGTCGGAGATAGCTCGTGCTCTGCGTCTTCAAAATCGTCAATTGCAGGGATTTCTTCTCCGTTGCATCCCAAAGGCGCTAGATGACGGTTCGACACAGTTGTTTCCCGACCATCCATCGTTCGAACATATGAATAGGAGGGGTTTGTCTCCAGTACCTCCACCTCTTCGACTAGTGGTTGATATTTGGTATTTCTATTAAATCTTCGCATTAGAACCTTGTTAGAGCCAGTTAACCAAGTAGGGATTGAATCCCCGTTCGCAGATCTTCGAGAATGGCGGAACATTCTTTCATGTGGTGTACAGTTAGTACTAGTGCACAAGAGCGAACGTATTGAGTGTAATGCCTGTGGTAGGACATTCTCCCAACTGTCTATCGGCAGGTTTTTGCCTTTTAATGCTAGCTGAATAGCTTTCCAGAGCGTAGAATTCAGCCTTTCAACTTGCCCATTGCCTTGAGGGTTATATGGAGTAGTACGACTCGTAGCTATTTGTCTGGAATTGAGAAAATCTTTTATTTCTGCCGATAAAAATGATGTCCCCCGGTCTGAGTGTACGTAGGCTGGCATGCCAAACATGTTGAAAATGCTGTCCAAATGCTTGATGACAGTCTGTGCGCTTATGTCAGAGCATGGAAAAGCGAAAGGGAAGCGGGAGAACTCATCAATTACAGTTAATATGTATTTGTTGTTGGATTTAGATGGAACAGGCCCTTTAAAGTCCATACTCAGCCTTTCAAAAGGCGCTATGGCTTTAATTAATTTATTTTGCGGATCAGCTCTTATGAATTTAGGCTTAACTTCAGAGCAGATACGACATTCACTTGTCATCTTCTTTATCTCCTCAATTGAGTAGGCCAGATTCTTAGATCGAACCCAGTGTGCCATTCTAGTCACCCCCGGGTGACAAAGGGCCTCGTGAAGTGATCGCAACTTCGAAGGTGTTTCGACGATGGCACAGACACGGGAGAGGGTATCCGCCACATAATTCTGTGTGCCAGGCCTGTATACGATGTCATATTTATATGGAGACAGATCCAATCGCCAGCGTTGAATTTTCTCGTTTTTAATTTTACTTGTGTGTTTAACATCGAACATGAAGGAGACAGATCGCTGATCAGTGACGAGCAGGAATATTTTCCGATGAGAAAATGTCGCCATTTTCTCAATGATTCGACAATTGCGTAGGCTTCCTTTTCGATGGCCGAATGATTTTGCTCACTTCGGTTGAGCGATCTTGAATAAAATGCTACAGGCCTGCCTGCCTGTGAAAGAGTAGCTGCAATAGTATGCTCTGATGCATCAGTCTCTACGGTGAAAGGCACATTATTGTCAATGGCGTGGACGCAAGACTTGACTATATCGTTCTTGAGTTCTTGAAAATCCTTGATAATTGCGTTACTTAGCGGGAACGTCTTGGTTTTCGCTAACTCGTGTATCTTTGCGGAGAAGTTCGGTATCCACTTGGAATAATGGGCGAACATACCCAGAGCCCTTCGCATACTGGGCAAATCATGTGGTGGAGGTAAGTTTAGAAGAGGCTCTAATCTATCACTATCTGGTTTAATTATGTTATTCGAGATCGTATATCCAAGTATATTGATAGAGGTCTGTTTGAAGATGGATTTAGTTTGATTCAAGGTCAGAGCGTACTTCTTAGCAGCCGAGAGAAAGTTTTGCAAATTTTTGTCGTGCTCTTCTGGTGTTTTGCCACAAACCGTAATGTCGTCGAGGTAGGCGAACGTGCCCTCGAGCTTTTCCGTCCGAATTACCCAATCGATGGTTCTCTGGAAGCTGGAAACGCCGTTGGTTACTCCGAAAGGAATCCGGCGGAACTGGTATAGATTTCCAGCAGCTTCGAATGCAGTAAACGGTCTCTCATCATGCAAAATCGGCACTTGGTGATAGGCGCTCTTCAGGTCTATGGCGCTAAATGTGGAATATTTGGCCACTTTTGATACTAGTTCCTCTATACTTGGAAGTGGATAGGCGTCCAGTTCAGTATATTGATTTATGGTTCTCGAATAGTCGATTACCAGACGTTTCTTGTGATTAGCGTTTTTAGTGATCAGTACTTGCGCTCGCCAAGGTGATCTGCTTTCTTCAATGACACCTTCATTCAAGAGATTCTTCACCTCCTCTTCAATAAAACGTCGATCTTCATCACTATATCTTCTTGACTTAATAGCGATCGGTTTCCATCCAGGTGTTAAGTTAGTAAATAAAGGCACAGCGGGGACGGACGCTTCGGCCACATTACATACGACAAGAGGATCTTTAGGGCCGCCGAATGCAAATTCGAGAGAGGAATGCTTTTCCAGTACATCGTGCCCTATGATCATGTCGGAGCATAGATTTTCTACGACAAGAAGCCGGACGTCTTCGTAAGAGTGTTTGCCCAAGGTAAGTTTGAGACAAGTTTCTCCTTTAACTGAAGAAGTGTGATTGAGAGATGCCATAGATATTGTTTGCCGGCTGGGTTTCATGTTCAAAGAGCACAGTTTAGCAAATTCGAAATTAATAAAACTCTTTGAACTCCCCGTATCGAGTAGGGCTTCGGCTCTAATGCCTTTAATGTACGCAGGGACTGTAGCTTTGCGTAGGGACGATGGCGATGCAGCAATGATGCAGGCGTTAACGTTATCAGAGTTCGATGTAGCAGCGCTGGTTATGCTCTTACTTCGACAGACGTTGGCAAAATGTCCCTTTCTGTTACATAGCTGGCATAAGGCGTCAAAGGCGGGGCAAGTCTTACGTGGGTGCACGCGTCCTCCACAGAAGAAGCATTTACGATTCAAGCGATTTGGAAGGGTAGGCGTAACTGCGGAAGCGTTCTCACTCGGTACGAAAGTATTTTGTACGCTGGTGTTGTTTGAGATATTTTCGCTCGTCGCATTCACAGGTATATTGGTATAATGTAACGTGTTGACTTCAGCCATCTCCAAGGAGCGTGCCTGGTTATGGGCTTCGTCCAGTGTTAGGCAAAGGTTTTCGAGGAGTCTCTCCCTTATCTTTGTAGAGGAAATACCAGCTATGAACGCGTCGCGAATGTTATCGTCCCGATTTGTCTTGCTATCAACAGCGGCAAAATTACAATCTTTCGATAATTGTTTCAAGGCTTGAATGTATATGTCAATAGTTTCATGGCTATTTTGTCGCCGTGTGGCGAGAGCGTGGCGTGCATATAAGATGTTGTTCGGTTTTACAAACAGACGATCCAAGAGGCTTATAGCCTGTTCATAATTTTCGCACTCGCTTATATAGTTATACACACTAGGCGACACATGATTAATGAGTAATGTAAGCTTGACCTGATCGTTGCTGAGGGCCTGCACGGCAAGAAAGTTGAGGAACGTTTTCTTCCAGTGGGCCCATTCTGCGGCCGCCGAGGTTTGCGACGGGTCCCCATCGAATCGCTCAGGTCGCAGATATTTGTCCATACGAACTTTAGTCGTATTTTGCTTATTAAATTGTAATAAAAGCCAAAACCTAGACTATAGGTTTTAATAAGCAAATGTTGACTTAACGTATAATGACATTTGGAACTTGACGTATACGTATAGAAAATTTAAATAGTAAAGAGGTTTATCACAACATATTTACGACCTCGACTGTACAATACCTTTGCTTCCAAATTCCGAATCAAAAGTACTATAATGCACGGCCATATAATATACGGCCCGATAATCCGTGTCGACTTTTTGTTGACTCGGATTATTGGGTCGTGCATAGTAATGGGCTCTACAATCCATACAATTATCACTTCTGATTTGTCGCATGGTCGCATCCAATTTCTGACAAATTGTGGCAATTTAGGGATACCATTTAGTAAAAATAATATTGCCATACCAAAGCACTGTCTCATGATTGTGATATTATTCATTTTTCCTAAGGTATCGCTATTCGCAGTAAGATGCAAACCAGCCCGTCTAGTACACTAATCGGCCATATATTTACGTTCCGCCGTATAACCTTATGTATGTGTCAATTTTTACGTTACTTAGCTACCACACTAATGACGTGACGTATATATTTATGCCCTAGCATAAAATATATTTACCCAAAAAACTATGGTGTTGCCAATGTGTAAAACTGTAATTCTAGGGCATAAATATACGTCACGTCATTAGTGTGGTAGCTAAGTAACGTAAAAATTGACACATACATAAGGTTATACGGCGGAACGTAAATATATGGCCGATTAGTGTACTAGACGGGCTGTCGTGAATAGTCATGATTCACGATAGTATTTACATTGATGTTAATAATCATGTCTCAAACAGCCGATTTATTTCATGTAGCAACACCCACAATCTTTTTATAACCATGTTGACGGGTAGGCGAGTTGTCACAGTTCTTAACGGCTATATTGCGTACGAACAGTTAAGTGCAGATTTGTAGTGTTAGATTTGGAGGAAAACCAGGGTGAGCTCTTTCCATAATCACTTTCAATGCATCCTATGACATTGTAACGATTTGGTTCATTTACACGTGGGTTCACGTGTTTAAACAGCTCGGACGATGATTGTTCATGATGTGATGTATTTATGTGCGTCCACAGGTCTTATTCTATTTGGGAGGCGTGACGGTATATTATGTATATGAATAAGGTTTTCCTACATGTCACGTACATGCGATAACACAGTTCTTAGTCGTGGAGTTCTTTAGTGTGATAGGATTAGTAACAAGTGTAACAACAAGCAAGGGTCTCAGGTTCGGTAGTTTCAGCCTCAGACCACGTCGTCATCAATCAAGGGTGCACCCGGGTAATTATAACTGGAACAATATAGTGTGTGAATTGGTACAGTATCAGTCGTGTGGTAAGGGATGTCTGTAAGGGGAGGTGGAGGACATTCTCGGGGACGAAGGTCCCCACATCTCAGATGGAGCTGGTACGCATAAGGCGGCAGCTCATATGTCAGATATATAAAGGATTCCGGAAGCTGTATGTGTAGGTTCATAGTTGCATATATGCTAATACAGATACCTAAGCTAGAGTGCTATAGGTACTATTTCGCGGCCATGAGAGTGACCAGAAGTGGCTTCGCGACACGGGCTGATAAATTGGGGATTGCTGGGTGATAATGTACGGCGCAATAATCCGCGTGCACTATTGTGGACGCGGATTATTGGGTCGTGGATTATCAGGGCGGACATTATCATGGTCGTACATTAACCGGCACCGTACCATTTGCCTGTCAGACGTCAGTGTCATGTCATGTCAGCCATAATTGACGTTTCTTCAATTCAATTCAATTGAACATCATTCATTTCTTTTCTCGTCTAGTTCTGCTTGGAAAAAAAGATAATCTTTTATGGTGCTTAGAATACGGTACTTTACTAAGACTAATCTTATAAATTTACATAATCTGACCTTTACCCCGAAGGGTGTAATAAATATGGGACTTCTGTAGAAGAATCAATCGCAGATCTCGCCTATAATTTCCAATCTCGATAAACAAAAGCTAGGAAAAGAAAAGGGCTAGGTAAGTAAAACGAAAATGGTTGGTTACTAACTAAATCGCTCCATATACTTAGTAAATAATATATAGCATGATAATAATTATACTAAAAACCACCTCAATGTTATTTTGTTATTTAAGTATGGGTCGCCGCAAGTCGAAAAGGAAGCCGCCGGCGAAGAGGAAAGCCATAGAACCGCTTGACCAACAATTCAACTGCCCATTTTGTAACCATGAGAAGTCTTGTGAAGTTAAAATGTGAGTAAATTATGTCAAAGATTTGCAACCATACTTTATAACTTATTTATGTACACTGTTTGTTACCAGCTGGGATAATGCAATGCGATTTCATTGTTTTCAGGGACCGAGCGAGGAATACAGCGCGAATACAATGTCGAGTATGTTTAGAAGACTTTCAAACAACTACCAATGTTTTGTCTGAGCCTATAGATGTTTACAATGACTGGGTGGATGCTTGTGAAAGTGCTAACTAGCTTTTAGGTTATAATGCCCTAATTGTCTGTAATGGGAGTCTCCATGAAATCTTATAGATAATATTACGTATTTTAAGAAATGTACTTTTCTATTCACTTTCCAGTCTTAAATATTAATTCAAATTATAGTAGGTCTTTTAGAATTTTAAAAATTCAGTGGACTATACATATTTTAAAACCTGTCCTTAAAAAAGATCAGAGTTCTTAGCTAAATGTAATGCTGTCTTATAGCCAACTCTGTTTCTGTCCCTAAAGTGAGAATAACCCAGAGTCAGCATGAAAGTTTAACACTTTCAGTGCAAGGAGAACACTAGATGGGAACACTGTTTGTAGGCACTTTCGTCTACAAACACGTTTATGCATTTTATCAGCTAAGAGCTTAGCGTTACGAAATTGTTGGCACTGGATGTATAAACCATTTACTTTTAACGAGTTACCCTTTGGCAACTCTACCTTAGCAGTAACCTATAGTTTTAGGACTTCAGATCTACTTCAATATTTAGAAATTGATGATTAAATTATGAATAAATGTTTAGATCAATAAACAACACGAAATAATATGCATATATAGTTTATCAATCATTTTATTTCCCAACGGTCATTTGGTAATTCCATATTCATAATTCATTACACTGTTATACATTCAAGCCTACTGAGTTACACCTAAAAGCATGATTGGAAGTTTAACACATTATATCAATAATGGAATTCCTTTAGTAAGTACATTGATTATAATATTGAAATGAGAATATTGCGTAAATGAATGTGAGTATGGAATGTATTAATTAAATCACTTCACATCAACCAATAACACACTAAGAGAATTCAATATAAAAAATAAAAACAATACAATTTCGTTAATAAAAAGCGTATAACATACCCTTAAATCAATAAAATATTTATTTAACCTCAAAATGTCTGATGATTATATAGAATTGATTTAAATAATTGTATCCTTTGCCTTGTACTGCCTATGTGCTAGGCTAGGCAGTCAATCAAGACTCTAAAGTGCAACAGATTAGCCTATCCTTAAGGTCGATTTAGACGAAGACTATTTACAGCCGCCTAAATTACGGCGCCTAAACAAGGCACCGTATAAACAATTTCGGCGCCATTTTTTCGCGGCATGCCAGCGCTGGCACGGAATAGAACACGAGTCTATTTTTCGGCGCCAGTGACCTCCGCCCGCGTCTCTCGCTGCCCCCGCCCCGCGCCTATTTTTCGGACTCGTATAAACACGTCGCTGCCAGTCGCTGGCAAGCCGCCGCCACAGCCACTGAAGCTCCACGGCCAGGAGATCGAGTGGCAACACACGGCCAAGTACCTGGGGGTCACCATAGACAGGAGACTCACAATGCATCAGCACACCGGCGAAGTGGTGCGTCGAGCGAAGTGCGCCCGAACGAAGCTTCGTCCAGTGCTCGCCAGCAACCTCCCGCTCCGCACGAAGACGGGGATCTACAAGGCATACGTCAGTTCCCGCCTGACCTACGCGACTCCTGCGTGGTACGCACTGACAGCAGAATCCAGCCGGAAGAAGCTGAGGGCACAGGAGTCGCTGAGCCTACGGACCCTCGTCCGAGCCCCCCGTTACGTGCGGAACAGACACATCGCCCGAGACCTGAAACACCAGAGCCTGGACGACTTCATCGTCCAATTAACGCGCAGAATGCTGGACCGCGCGGACGCATCACATCAAAGCCTGCTGCAAGGGATAGCGCCGTTACATACGCGCCCCCCTGACGCCCGACGGTGGCGAGCCCAACCACGCGAGCTCCTGCCACCGCCCCCCGTGACTCCAGTCCTGACCCCCAGGACTCCACTAAGCCGCAGACAGGCCACCGAAACCCGCACCGCAATGCAGCAGACAGGCCAACCTGACTCAAGCCAGGAAGGCATTGTCCAAAGACAACAAAATTAAGCCAAGAAGGCAAAGATGACCGGTTCATCAGTGGATGAGCCGAGAGAAAAAAGCCGCCAAAACGGATACAATCCGGAAATGGCCCCCTCCACACTATCACATTAAGTGTGTGAGAAGACAGCAGATTGATTGCTGGCAAGCCTCCATGCCGTAAAGTAAATAGGGTGTACATTCTTCGGGTAAAATGGCGCCGAGACTCAGTGAAAACGAAGTATTAAGGATTGTTCAATTATATAGAGAACAAGAAGGTCTTTGGGAAGCGCCTAACAGTGTTGCAAACAATTAGGTTAGGAAAGTCTATAGAAGGATTGGACATCAATGAAATAATGGCGAAAATTAAAACTCAGGACCTACATACTATTTGGAAGTGAATAAAATTGAGAAATCCACGAGATCGGGTGCTGGAGGAAATGTTTATAAGCCGAGGGCAAGTTGGTTTGAAGAATTAGATGCATTTATCAAAAATGCGTCCTGAATTAATTTTAAATGATGGTGATCTTAGCGTAGAAAGACTGGCGCAAAAACTAGGACCGTCGGTTGTGGCGGCGCGCTAATGACTGGTACTGAAAAGGCACCGTGTAAACGGTTTGTTTGCTGGTCACTGGCGGCGAGATTTAGGCGGCTGAAAATAGTCATTGTCTAAACGGTCTGAAGATGTGACGGTGCCTTTTTTAGGCGCCGTAATTTAGGCAGCTGTGAATAGTCTTCGTCTAAATCGACCTTATTATTTAATTGTACTCATTACTAGTTAATAAATATAATTCAATGTCAATAAGCTTTGTAAAGGAGCTACCCTCTACTTTATAACAACAATATGCTTTAATACTATTCATATACTTTATCAAATTGACAACATCATCTTATACTATTCATCAATTATACACTGATCAAAACATTTCTAATATAAACATAATGGGACAGCTATAGCTGAATCACATTTCAACAGTAAAACTGAAATAAATAATATTGCTTTTCAAACAATATAATACATTACGAATTGAGGTATTGCCTAGCGTAAATATTTAAGCTATAACACAACTTACAACCCTGGGATATCTGTAACCATGTCATGATTCTCTTATACTATATCTACAGATATGGTGGATTGTAACTGCTACTTTACGGAAAGCTTAGTGTTATTTACACAGAACTAGTAACAAGATTAATAAATAAGTTTGTAACTTACAAAGGGACATGACATGGTTAGAGAGCTGCATACCACCGTGCCCTTCCGTGCGAAGCTGTGTAGGTTCAGGTGTGTCAGTATAGCTCACAACTGACTTACCCGGATACAAAAACAGGATGGAGTGACAAGGAATCAAGGTTCCGCTTCCACACTATCTACAACGTAACTCTTCACACTTTGCAAACACAACATCCTCTTTTTATAAACTTTATACTCTCAAGTTTAAATAACGTAACATGTATACAATCATGGATAAATATTAAACAGCGACATGTTTAACATACAAGTAAACATGTGCGGAAGCTTTACAAGTTTTACAACATCGTATCGTGTATAAGTAAGAGTAAAAGAGTAAAGATTAAAATTTAGAACTTGCCCAAATCTACAAAGGAGTCGTATTGCAGGTCTGAGCTATCGCACACTGTGGTGTCGTCGTCGGACAGAGCGAAGTGCGGCGGCATCCGCGCCTCGTCGCCCTCGCACACGGCCGTGCTGGCCGAGCTAGAGCTGTTGCTGTCTATGTACTCAAACAGCTTGCTCCGGTCGTCCATGATACTGGAGAAGTCTGATATCTCTAAAGTACTCGGTATGGTCGATGTGTCTACGTTGATAACGTCTAGCGATTGAGAAAGCAAAGCGTCCTCGCATGAAGACGCGGGGACTGTTGAGGTTGGGTAGTGAGATGAGCTGGGGTCCTCGGTGAAACGACCGGAGTCGCCCATCTCGGACACCAGAAGAGACAAGCTGACATCCTCAACCGGGAACGTCGCGCTTTCACTTAGCGCTTGCGTATCCATATCCTGCACGTTAGACTGAGGACTGTCAGCTTTAGGAACAGGACTGACGGCGATTTTGAATGAAACTGAATTGTCTTCGGAAAAATCTCCTTCTGCATTAAGCGTGATGGAGTCGTTGCCCTCCCTGTCCAGCAAATGTTCCAAGTCGTCGACGCATTTGGTGGAATCGTCGCTGCTGTCGAACGCGATGAGTTCTATACTCATATCGAGAAGGCCAGTATCTGTGCAAGTGGACATTTCGTCTTCGAAGACAATCTCGACGCTCCTTATTCTCATAAGGGGCATTTTGGCAGGAGAGAGTTCGTTACCTTTGGCCGTGCGTCCTTTCTTTCTGGATGCCGTAATCTCAGAACATTCGCTGATTTCGTCGTAGTCTATCTCGTAGCTTCTAAGGTCAGATGTACATGGTGTGCATTCTGTGGCTTTGGAGTGATGCTTCAAGGCGTGAGTGAGGTCGGGTGAGGTGGTACGCGTGTGTTGTCCCTAAGGTTGCGATGAGTCTTATTGTATAGTAGTGCCCAGGTCGAGTCCGCCTTCCTCTTGCATTTTCGTGAGGAACTTGAAAACTCTGTTCTCCTCTTCTGTTTGTTTCACCATGTCTATTAACGCTAGCAGCTTCTTGATTCCGATGAATATCCTGTAGAGACATAATGCATAAATATAAATTGCTTATTAAAAAAAGTATTGAGAAGCATGTATTTTACATACTTCGAATCGTTCTCTTGATCTTTTGCTTTCGTCAACTTCCTTTTATACGTGAATGACGGCTGTAGCCGTTGATACCACCTTTAACAATGAAATCATAGTTCGGAATCCTTCAATAGACAACTATTTCATTGAAATGGACTGTTGGATATCCTGGAGAGCGCCCTTGGCACGCTTGTCTCGCATCATACACAGGGTGTATCAAAAATGGGATATGAACCGATCAAGGGCATGTTCGGTAGCGTATTGCGATTCCAAAAATGCATTTGTTTATTTTTTTAATTTTTGATTTATTTTTGTTTACATTGAAATTGTGATGTTTGTGTACATTACGTCTTTGTTTATGTTGACATTGCTTGTGTATGACATCTAAAACGTACACAAATCATTTGTTTTCATAACACAGTTGTGCGCGCAGAGGTTGAAAATGAAATAAACCCTCCCATCTTTCACCCTCGCGGGGGAATGTTGTCATACACAAGCAATGTCAACAAAAACAAAGACTGTAATGTAAACAAAAATAATGAATAATAAAAAAAAACAACCAAATGCATATTTGGAATCGCAATGCGCTACCGAATATGCCCTTGCTCGGTTCACACCCCATTTTTGATACACCCTGTACAATATTAACGAGTGTGGACTTACTTTGCCCCGCGGAAATAGTGTTGTATTTTCTTTAGACCGCGCTTGAGACTTGTCGCACAATTTCTACGTACCAACAATTAAGCGATGGCTTATTTTACCCCACGCAGATCGTGTTGTATTTACTGTAGGTCCCTCTCTACACAGCCATCACGTGGCCCGGCTGAGATCGATTGGGTATAGAACACACATGGAACTAAAAAGTGTGGACTCACTTTGCCCCACGAAGATCGTGCTGGATCTTCTGCAAGTCGCCCTTGGAGAAGGCGTCGCTCTCCTCTAGAACAGCCATCACGTGTTCCGGCTGAGACAGGTTGGGCACGTGCAATACGGCCGTGAATGCTGACAACACCTCCATGTCTTCCAGGACTTGTCTATTACAGAAATATATATATATTGAATAAATATGTATTTCATATAAAAAATATAAGGATTTGCATCAAGATCGTCAAATAAGTTGTAGAACATATATTTATGTGTAACCTTTTCTGTACAAATTGACGAAGTTGAGTGAGTTTATTCAGGGTGTAACAAAAATGGTGGTATAAATTTTTTGCAATTGCTATTGAACTCCACTTTAGTCACAATGCGATACCGATTAACGGCTTAAACGGATTGCCACTATTTTAGTTACACTCTGTATAGAATGTATGATTTGATTAGGAATTAGAGTAAAAAAATATATCGATGGCCTTAAGATGTAGTGTAGAACACGACTGAAATGAGCTTGACTACAATTAACGTAATAATTTTTAAAGCGCGCAATGTTCCCAGCATCCGAAATGACCACTAGACTACTACTAAAACTTAATAAATATTCGATCTTAGTCCCAAGTGCTCTATATTGTTTAACATGCATCCTCACCTGTGACTGCACAAGATGAGCAGCTTCCTGCCGTTGGTCATAGCCCAGTGTTCTTGACTACAAGAAATAACTAGACATCGTGGTCCTAAGTGATGTTGATGCCATCATGCCTCACCTGCGGCTTGTGGTGCACAAGATGAGCAGCTTCCTGCCCTTAGGCGGCTGCTTCTTGAGCAGCACCAGTAGTGCCTGCAGCGTTAGATTGGAATAGCGTGGCCCGATGGGGCCGTAGTCTAGGAGGCGCTCGATGTTGTCCACCAGGATGCAGGACAGGGACGAACGGTAGGCGTCGTCGAAGTACTGGTGGAAGGATTTACAGATAAATATTAGTCTTCAAATGGTCACGAAGCCCCAGGTTACAATTTCTAAACTTCCGGAGCGATTGTTTTTATTGCACATTCATCCTGACAACAGGCCACAGATGGAAGAAATTATATGGAAGGGTGACTTGTAAGCTGCGACAGTAAACAATATCGCTGCCTACACTAATCAGAACGTCCACTGTTACATGATGGATGACAAACGAGTTATTTCACTAGATAATTGGTATTTTTACCTTCCTGATCTGCAGGCACTTGGAGGTCTCCGTGTACCCGACCATGTCCTCGGGCGAGCACACCTTCACGAACGGGAAGTCAGACATCTTGGCGAGCTGCGCCGCGAGTGCGGTCTTGCCGCTGTTGGGCGGCCCTTCCAGCAGCACTGATACTAGCCCTGAAATTATTCGACAGTTTACACGCTAAACTCTCCCTGCCGCTGTTTACCCGAGGGATTACAGTACAGTATGGCGTTCTTCAAGAAAGGAGTGTATAGGTTACATACCATCAGGCGGACGCTTGTTTGCCACCGACGTGGTAGTAAAAAAAAACTTCAAAGCAGAAGTCCTCAGTGAAGCGAATGCGAAATGCACCCCGAAATGCTTTTGCATAAAAGAAATTTGAGTTTCTTCTGTTCCGATATTTCTTTACCTGCCCCGAACTGCGTAATAACCACGCCTTGGTTTTTCTACCTTACTTTTAACACGTTCGCAACCAAGAACCTGCCTAGCGGGCACTCGTAATGTTTGCTCAGATGCAGTGGTATGAACTTACACGCCTACCGAATTCTGTCGGTTTCTGGTGAATTGTTCCATTTTTAGTCCGGTTGCGAAAGTGTTAAATCAGGTAAATAGGTGTGTAAACTCACCGCTAGCTTCAGTGGCTCTCGCCTGCTGTATGTATAGCTGGCCGTCCTCGAAGAGCGATGTAATGGGCGCACCCCAGTTGATGATGCCACGCGCCAGGAAGTGTTCCAACGCCTCCGCCGATGTACCGAACGCCTGCCACAATATTGCTAGTCAGAGGGAGTATTACGTGACGAAACGAATAAAGCATTCGTCTCTATCGAGGTGACGAGGATTTTTACTGTTTGGTAAACTATTCGTCCCTTTATATGTTGTGACATGACACAAGCTTTTTAGCATTGAGAACGGGTTCGGTCGTATAAACTGGGCAGGCTTAAACAAGCCCTTGAGTATGTGTTCAATCCACACAGAGCCAGCTTGGAGAGCCAGCAGAACATACAGATATGATGAAAAGTACTGGTTTGACGTCGTCCTCCAACGCGTGGAGAAAGTCCGACCACTACACCCTCAACTTCTCCATGGCATCAGGGTCCACCTCGACCTTGCTGGAGGCCTTAATCAGCCAGTTCATGGCCGTAGACTGCGCAGGCCTAAACGAGCCCTCGCGTGTGTCAAGTCCTTCCACACTGAGCCAGCTTGGGGACTAAATAGCTACGGACATGATGATGATAAGCTACCGGTTTAATGTCGTTCTCCAACGCGTGCAGAAAGTCTGACCGCTCCACCCTCAGCTTCTCCATGGCCTCGGGGTCCACCTCAACCTTGCTGGAGGCCTTGATCAGCCGGTTCATGGCTGTAGACTGGGCGGCCCTGACCAAACCCTCGAGCTCAGCGCCGGAGAAGTTCTTAGTGAGCGCCGCTAGTTCCTGTCGAATACAAGTAAATCACAAATCAAGTATACGCAGACGACGTCGTGGGCAAATGCTAGTGAAATATATATACTACCGATTATTATAACAATTTAATGTCATAACTAAAACAACAGCCTACTTTATTATTGCACCATAAGGATCGCCGAGTCAGCACGACTGCAGCGCGGCCTCGACAGTGGAATGTCACATGTCTATGTCACACAATAGTCCATTCAAATATCGACCAACACACAGGCACAACAAACACACACACACAGACACGCTCAAGCTCAGGCTCGACAGGGCTCAAGTTCAAGGATCAAGTTGTAATGATATTTTTTGCACATTTCTTTCCTTTCGAATAGGCTTTCAATTACGTAGTTTTAATATAGCCGATTCACTTTTGATTCTCGCATCGAACTCAGGTACGAACTGCAGCAGTCGGAGATGGACGAAATTAAACAACTGCTGCTATTATCGTACTATTCACGAAGAAGCATTCTACTTCTTTTAATTATTGCGTACTAGTTTGTAGTGTGTTGCGTAGTCATTCATTCAGCTGGCACACATCAGCTCAACATGGGCGTGCAGAATTCTAAGGATCAAATCAGCTACAACACCGACAAGGTTGCAGGGAAGACAGATGAAATCAAGCAAGCTCCTTGACGGAATCAGAACAAACGCTAGCTGATTCTGCTACAGATCGCAGTCACCATTTTTATCACCTCCGCCATCATGGGCCTCAAGCAGCAGCAAGAGTGTAAGCCGGCAAGTTAATTAAAGGCGGCTATGAACATATTAAAGGGTCATCCAAAGTGAAGAAAAGCCGCTTACGTAGGTTGTGTGGATATGACTATCCATATCGACTATCAGACGTGAACATACCAAACCAGCCAGAGGAACAGGCAGACCACCTGCCACGGTCGAACAACATCAAGAAAGAGATTTACCAGGGTCACCTCACGACCCAGACAACCTAGTATTAGAGTTCTCTTGCGCGAAAGTACAGAGAGACTCGACCCCAGAGGAATATGGGTTGGGCAAAGAAGAAGAGGTTATGTGTCGACAAGCGACTTACCATGGATCGTGCAATATGAGCGTGAAATGTTTTCTCTCATTGTTTCATCTCACGCGCATCGATTCAGAGGCTCTAGTATAAGTTTTACCCAAACAAAACGTTACGACCGCGTTTGCGTTTAGCTGTCAAATCCCATACAAATTGAGGGTAAAACGCAAACGCGATCGTAAAGTTTTGTTTCGGTAACACTTATACTAGAGCCTCTGATAGGGTAACGAAGAAATATCATTACGTTAGTGATACGAATACCTTGTGTAAATATTTAGACAGTACTTAATTAAAAATAAGACTAGTAAATATGTTCCAGGCAATGATGGACCGGAAGGTGCGGCGTGGGTAAGCCTCCCACAAGGTGGACTGATGACCTGGTAAAGGTTGCTGGAGTCCGCTGGATGCGGGTGGCGCAGGACCGGTCACTTTGGCACTCTTTGGGGGAGGCCTATGTCCAGCAGTGGACGTCTTTCGGCTGATATGATGATGATGAATGATGGTTTTACTCACAATCCAATTTCCACTAAACGAAATATAATATTTTTTCCCTTTCGGCTACAGAAACAAATTCGGAGCAACTGCGTCAGGACCCGTCAAAACGATGCCAGGTAGCCGTTTAGTTCGAACACGCGCATACCGGGTTTTAAGCACGTGTTTGGGTAGAAATTTGTAAGGACCTCGCATTCTATGGTTTCCTCGTGCGCTGCATGTAACATATAAATAGGATTCTAGAACAATATCCTATTGCTATTCTGCTAACGAATAACTATAAAAAAAACTAATTCTGCAAAGTAACGCCTGATTCAATCAATTACATATAAATAGGTTATTAACCCGTCAAGCGCGCTAGTAACACTTGTGTTCATAACGGACAATAGTAAAGGGCTTATGACACTTATCTGAATTTAGCATCCTAATTAGGGAGCGGAGTTCGAGTCATAAGCCCTTTACACATTGTTCTACAGACGACGCGCATTCGTCGTTATTATGTTTGAAAAGGAATGTAAAAGTAGTTTCTTGCCATCTACACTGATCAGATATCAGAGCTTGATGTCGCGATGATTGGTCGTGCCAATTATAGGCACCTTAAGACGCTGTCAACACCAAAATGCCCTTGAGGATTTGGAATAGCGCACACACTGTCTATTTGTATCGGAGTAAACGAGAGCGAGTATTACTGGGCGGCCCGGCCGGCCGGTAAATAGTACCTACATAAATATTAAAATAAAAAAAGTGTGGATTATTACGCAGACCCATACGTCAAAAAAATAAAGACATAGGACCGTTTAATGTGATTTTAAGACCAATCTTAGCAATTATTTTCTATCGAGCCGAATTCGTCAAATTATGTACGTCTACGGTCTTTGAAATATGGTGAATATTAACATATATTTTATTCAAATTAGGTCTTGTCAGCCTCTTAACATAGGCCAGGTGGGCTAGGTCAACTTACTGCCAAGTCAGTGACTGAGGAGTCAGAGTATTGTGCAAATTAAAAAGAGAAGGATAGATGTTCTCGTCTCGAGTCGTGTCGCGGCATCAGTTTGGAGCCGGCAGTTGTCATTCCATAGAAACTTGTCAATCTTTCCATACATACAGATTTTAACGAACACCGCTTACGATTACAGGCGGTTTGGTGCAACCCACCCTTAACCCTTCGTATGCCTTAGCACTGATCAGTGCTATTGAAAATTGACTCTATGGCAGAAGCGAAAAAAATATTATCCTTCAGCAATGTCAGCGTCACAGCATCCGAAGGGTTTATACATTTTACCGATTTGTATAAATTTTAAATTAAAGGAAAATTTTTAAAATTTAATGCTCCGAGCCGGATTCGAACCGGCGACCACAGGCATTCATGGCCCTTCGCTACTAACCAACTGAGCTATCGGAACAATCCGGTTCTGCCACCAAATCTTTCAATCAGTTTCTTCCTACAACGCCTTAGGGAGGCGTGTAGCGACCTCTACCAGAAGACTTAGGCTTCTTAACGGCACCAACATCTCAAATTATGTTGAGAAATCGTCGATGCGCCGCCCCATACTAAATTAATTTTGTATTAAGCATAGCTGCTAACGAAATGATAAAATACGAGCAAACCTTAGAATCAAAGTCTTCCGCCAGCTTCTTATACTCCTTCATACGCTTCGTGTGAATGTTCAGGATCTGCACACGGCCCTTCTCGTCGGGCAAGCCAATCTCCATCTGCACTTCGAGTCGGCCCGGCCGCATGAGCGCTTCGTCAATCATGTCGCGACGATTGGTCATGCCGATCACGAGGATGTTGTTCAGTTGGTCCACACCTGGGGATTGGTTCATGTGAATGGGGATAGTCTATTTTGGATTGACGGGTGCAAAATGGTTGCGAAACTACCGACTTTTCAGCGTTTCCATATCTGACTTTACCGGTGTCCGCAGTAAGCTCGATTCTCCATACAAACGTAGTTACGCTCTCATTTTAAAACTTCGTGTTTGATTGTAACGAAACTTTGCACATACAATGACACGAGGTATATCTATGTCTGTAATTAGTTTATGTAGCTTCAGATACCATATAAAAAAAAATATAGCGAATTTAAGTTTTTCATACAAAACTTGTTTTTGCTGTATTTCGTTTGTTTTTTAAACTGGAACCATATAGACTAATTACAGACATATATATACCTTATGTCATTGTATATGCAAAGTTTCGTCACAATCCAACACGTAGTTTTAAAATGAGAGTGTAACCACGTTTGTATGGGAAGGTGAAATTCGGCCGAGCTTACTGCGGACTCTTAAGTAGAATATTAACGGATTACCGTATAGTGCTTTCACATATTTAACTGCATCTAATCTTAGTGAGCCTCAATTATTTCAATCATTAGAAATTTATTACCATCAATCTTGGACAGCAACTGATTGACAACTGTGTCATGGACTCCCGAGTTTCCGCCAACAGACCCTCTGGACTTGCAAATGGCATCAATCTCGTCGAATATAATGATGTGGAGACCGCTGTTGGGGCCAGCCTGAAAAACACCGTTATTATAAACCAAAATTAACATTGGACCAAAGAGTTGTGCATTCTTGTGATGTTTCGGAAACATCACAAACTTTATACACAAGTTTAAAAACACGAAAAGTTGGCCGTTAAGTGGAAATACGGGCCATTATTTACGTAAGTTTAAATTATATTGAGAAATTAGGAGCGGAGCGTACCGCGCTTGCGCGCCAACCCGTATTTCCTCTGAACCCTTTACAAGGCATAGGGAACTATAATCGTAATGTGATAGGGTTCAATTCTATGAAAACCCAGATGCCTTTATGTCCGTTAAAGAGTTAAAAGCCTGAGATATTGGGCCGGTAAGCCAGAGAGCATTTTTCGTTCCGGTCGTTTCCGCCAGTTAAATTTTTTTTTCGTGTTTTCTATTGGATCAAATGTTGGTATCATACCCTCTTCTCTTCTTCCTCAGCATCAGCGAACAGCCGTCGGATGTTGGCTTCGCTCTCACCAACGTATTTGTCCAGGATCTGAGGACCGTTGACGATCTTCGGTTCACGCGCGTTCAGCATGTTACCGATCTGGCGAGCCATGAGGGTTTTGCCGGTACCGGGCGGTCCGTACAGTAGGATACCCTTGACGTGTTTGCAACCTGTTCAAATGAAAAAATACTTACATTAGTAGAGTAAGCAGACTTACTAGTATACTCATAGCTCTCCTAACCTAATATGGTACAGCAGCAGTCTTCTGCCCTATTTTGAAAAGTAATTTTACTTATTTGTACATCATTATTCTTGTGGAAGACATCGCGGGTCTCTCCTACTGCGGGGCTAGCACAACTGACGCGGCGCCGTGATGCATAATGTGAAAATGTACCCTCCTCTTTCTAATTTCATCGCGCGAGTGACACAGGATTCACTCAGTAGGTTTGTGCTTGCTCGTTCTTTTACGGGAGCGCTCCGATCTCGTTCAATCGGTTTGAGGAACTAGTTCGGTCTTTTAGTTCCTTCGCTCTTTTAGGTCAGTGTGGGAGTGGCCGTTAGTTAAGCACTGTTTGATTCAGACGGTGCGCGCCCGCGCGATGTTACCCAATCACCTCTCCCGTTTCTCGTTCCGTTCCACTCTCGCTCTGCTGCTGAACTAAAGACCGAAGACCGATTTAGATCGTGATTGACGAACTAATTCTTTTCGTTCTGAGATGGGAATTCATTCATAATAGTTCCTTAGTTCCTGACTGACACAAGCCTATCACTCAGTCCCACTCGACGCGACTTAGAATAGCGACAGCATGTTGGTTAGCCTACCTTGATAACACTAGGTCCGGCTGGAATGATGATACCGGTTATCGATCAACAATGAGCAACAGCCGGTTGAAAATTATGATGATGACGCTGATGAGTGATGACTGTCTCACCTAACTGCTCGACGAGCTCGGGCGGGAACACACGGGAGGCGAACGCTCGCCGGAAGATGGCGTTGAACTCGTTGTCGAGACCGCCGATGCCCATCTTGCCGAAGTCCCAGTCGGGGTTGATGATCGACTGCCGCTGCTGTTTGCTGCGGATACATTCAACATTTTCTGAACCTCTGTACCGGTTATTTTCTGAATCATAATTAACCACGGCATACCTAAATGTGTCTTGTCTTCTTACTTCTTTCACACACTGAAGCTAAACCGGTAATTTGGGTTTGACACTTAAATTTTCGTTCTTACTTAGTAATCAAATCGATTTCTGTTCCTTAAAAGTTATTCAAGTTAACCGGTTAATTTGTCAAAAAATATTCTGGACTCAGTTCCGAGCCCTGCTCTGATGTATCAATTCAATCAAGTTATTTATAAAATACAATTATTTTACATTATTTAATAAATCTTCTGGAATATAACGCATTCGATTCATACACTATATTTTAGTTTTTATGATTATGTTGTCACATTTTTACACATTTTGCGAGTTGTGCAAGAGATCGGGCGAACGAAAAAAACATAGAATGCGAGCTCCTTATTAATTTCTACCCAAACATGTGCCTAAAACCCGGTATGCGCATGTTCGAACTAAACGGCTGCCTGGCATCATTATGACACCCCGGCCCCAGCCCCGTATAATGGCAATGGCACCCATTCTGTGGGGCCATCTTGCGACGCTACTTAGACTTCTATGGTTGTTTCGTTCGCTGGTTAACGGTGTATAAAAGCGTCAGAAATCAGTTTTTAAACTATGAACGATCTATCACTAGACGCGTTTCTTTTATGTCATTTGCTATTTATTGCCTTTTACACTTTTGGGCCAATTGTGTGCAGGAACTTTTTTGTGTTGGCCAGTCGAGTCGGTGGCGGTGTACTTCCTGATGTTGAAGTCGATTGAGTTCTCTGGCTTGTCGAACTGTATACTACCCGTCGGGCTAAAGCTATAGGACATGCAAGAAGCCCGTCGAATCTGCTGCTACAACCGGGGCGACATCTTAAGCTGCAGACTCACCCCTTAGCTTTCCCGACGAGGTTGAGCGAGGAGTTCTCTGGCTTGTCGAACTGTATACTACCCGTCGGGTTAAAGCTATAGGACATGCAAGAAGCCCGTCGAATCTGCTGCTAGAAACGGGGCGACATCTTAAGCTGCAGACTCACCCCTTAGCTTTCCCGACGAGGTTGAGCGAGGAGTTCTCTGGCTTGTCGAACTGTATACTACCCGTCGGGCTAAAGCTATAGGACATGCAAGAAGCCCGTCGAATCTGCTGCTACAAACGGGGCGACATCTTAAGCTGCAGACTCACCCCTTAGCTTTCCCGACGAGGTTGAGCGAGGAGTTCTCTGCCTTGTCGAACTGTACGTTGGCGTCCGGTAGCAGCCGACCCAGACGAACCCGCCGTGGCACCGCCTTCGCGCCCTGCGCCAACGCTTGCACGTCCACGGCTAACATATTATACTTTCTATAGATTATCATTTTATAAAACCGTAGTAAAAAAAAACAAGATCCGCCGATGAGACCAATTTTTCCAGACCGGTTTCGGATCAGTTTATCACTTTCGCTGCCATGAATCGCTACGCTCATAGACGATGCCGTGGTTTTCCTCGTATGTAGCGGGTAGCGATTACGGCGTAGGCACCCGCTAGGCGGGTTCCTGGCAGCGAAAGTGTTAAGTCACGGCACAGATTAAAGAATACAAGTACAGATACCCAATCTCATAGAGCAAAAGCGTACCGTCCTAATGTAGGCAATTCTGTATACAATTTTAGTCCCGTAGCTACACCAGTAGATGCAGTATCCGAGCTACCACGGCTATGACGCTGTCAGCCTTTAGTAATACATTGAGATATCACTAGATGGCGTTGACTTCCCGGGCAACAAATAGAGTATTTTTGATTTTTTCGATATAAGAGTAGTATTTTAGAGACAACTGACAATATTTTATACACATCCCACAAAAATATACATAACCAAATGCTTAGAGCCTGTGGTTCCATAGAACTTTCGCGACCCGTGATGGCGCCATTTAGTGACAGTACCCAATAATACGTAGCAAGCTTGAAAGCTGACTCGTATAGTACGAGTTACATGGATTTAGTATCAATTTTATTGCATTTACTAAACTACATAAAATATACCTTTATTGTATGTGCGGAAGTATGTTTGTGATATAATTAAGGTAGGTACGTTGAATTTATTAAGGTGTAAAAATCATTCTATCTTCACGATTACTGGTTCAAATGTTTCGCTCGGTACCTGTGTCGCCATCTATGAGTTCTTTTTAGTATCAATTATACGTTGTTCTAGTTGGGAGGCCATGGTCACGGTTATAGATTTATAGATTTGTACTCTTAACTGTTACGTTTCTAACAAATTTTGGTAACTACAGAACGGAAACCGAATACTTTTCCAGACCGGTTTCGAATACAGTTTAAGTAACCGTTACCGATTTATACATTTGTACTCCCTAACTTTTCCGTTAAAATTTTACCAATTTTTGGTAACTACAGGACGAAAACCGATAATACTATATATACCAGACCGGTTTCGGGTGCGGTATAAGGCGATTCTCCCACTGCACCGCGAGCGACAGATTTTACCATTGTATGCAAGAATCTCAATTTATATAGAAAACACGCCTAGTAAGAACACACTGCCGACGCAGCAATGCGCGTGTAAAAAATCTGCCGCTCGGGACGCGGTGCAGTGGGAGAATCGCCTAACTGTTCCGTAGCACCAGTTTTTGAAACACTACAAAAAGGTATTATGTACAATCAAACGGTTTGTAAAAGGCAAATATACTTATCCTTGCCGTCGAGCTAAATTAACGACATCCGATCCGAATGTGAATCCCTTTAGAAAAAAAGGTAGATATGCACCGTCGTTCTTTTGACGTGTGCAACATGCTGCTCGCAATACTTTAGGTGTCAATTTCACACAAAAGCTCGAAGTATTACACGTTGAAACGACATTTTTTCTTGTGGTTTTCAATGTTATCATCTGTTCTGAGCCATAAAGGCCCCGGCGGAAGCGACCGCCGGCCGGCCCCGGCAGATAGAACTATAAACAGCAGGGAGGCACTTGAGTCGGTTATACCAAGCAGCGATAGCACGTATGATCTGCATTAATTAACCTCTGTTAAAAACATAAAACAGATACTGAATTTTATTTGATTAAAGGCTTCGCGGCTTATCCTACCATTGCGGATCGCCTCACTATTACCCTAGTGAGGCGCTGAGGCGATGACTATAGAACCCAGAATTCCAAACCGCCGGAGATTCACCCTACCCTTGGTTGTGGTTATCTCATCTTATAGGGTACACTGGTCTTTACCTTCCAAGTTCTTGATGGTCAATGACAGCACCTTCTTGTCCTGGAAGGAGAAGGCGAGCTGCTGGCCGACCGTAAACATCTGGTTGCCGAACTGGATGAGGAAGTCGCGCGCCATCTGTTCCGAGTCGTATGGCTCCGTCGACACACTACAAATACAACAGCAGTAAAATAATTATGATATATATAATACTGATGGGCATGTTAATACTGATGGACCGTCCATTGTAAAGCATAATAACTACAAGCTTTGTATAGTTTGAGAGAAAAATATTTATGAATATATACAAGTACATATATATCTTCCAATTCATTTTCTTCATTCCTAATCATTACTCCACTTTTTCATACACTCTCTCATAATGAAAAATACTAATCTTAATGCCATAATATATTTTTAACAATAATTATCATATTATATTGTTTATTGGCATTGGTGAGGATCTGTTATTAGCTCACTGTCACTATTGTTTTAATTTTCTGTGTTTTATTTAAGCTGATGATCTTGCAATATAAATAAATAAATTAACAACTTACATATAAGTTCTATTCATCACTTACGTTTTTTTGGACATGAAATCAGCTTCCACTGTCACACTACATAGGCAATCCGCATTCTGGGGCTTGAATGGCTTAACTTCAATAGGCTGAAAATATATTTTTTATAAATAAATTGCCAATAATGATAACCTATGTAATGAGAAGTGAGAAAATTGTATTGTGGCACCATATTCATTGACACTGCGCGTCTTATTCTACTATTAATCCATAGTAATATTAAAAATGCGACAGTGTGTCTGTCTGTCTGTCTGTTACCTCTTCACGCTTAAACCGCTGAAGCGATTTGGATGAAATTTGATATAGAGATAGTTTGAGTCCCGGGGAAGGACATAGGATGGTTTGTATCCCGGAAATCATCCCCTAAGGGCGTGAAATGGAGGATGAAAGTTTGTACGGAGCTACGATATAAATGAGTTCTACGCGGACGGAGTCGCGGGCAGAAGCTAGTAAGTACGTATTATAAAACTTAAAGTTTGAATGTGTAGATTTTTTTTTTTTTAACATCCCAACCGTTTCGCGTTTTTCACATTATCTCTCATCGCATTGTGCTTGTGTTACATATTTAACAAATGTAGTATATTAATTATTTATTTATTATGTATATATATACGTATGTATACGTTTGTATCGGCAGTATGTTGTGTTGCGTTCCGTGGGTCACGTACGGTGCTGTCTGAAAATCAGCGCTGAAGGTGTCTGTCTGACACTTCGGTATAATGCTGAGACAGCGACCGATTCACTGCCGCGAAGACACACACATTATGTGTCAATTGTATTGTATTTGAACTCCCTTTGTCTCTGTGTGTCTTTAGTGTAGTGAATAAATGTCTTCTTTCTTTCTTTCTTTTTTATGTAACAAACATCACGCATAAATTACTGACTGATTTAGATCACATTTGGGTTAATGATGTTATCCTATCCCCCCCCGGCGCGTCCCGGACGGGTGGAGGAATCTCCAAAAAAGTATGTGAGAAAAAAAAAGAAAAGATGTTATCCTAAAAGTCAACCCCTAACTAAAGGGATGAAAGTTAATTCAGTGCTGTTAAATGCTAGGACATTATAAATGTAATATCATTATGTCATACCTGACCAATGGAGAGTGTCGCCCATTTCCTCTGCGGGGCTGAAAAGCCCACTGAGCCACTTTCAACTCCACTATAGAAGCGAATGCTGAAGATGAAACTCTGTGATGGCCCTGTTATAACTTCAACATGCCTGAAAAATCAAAATAATTTTTGTTTGTTTATTATAATTTATTTTTACAAGGACATCAAATACATTTTAAGATAGATAAATGTAGATTATATTACTTCTCAATTTTTCGTACACTATTTCTTTCCTTGCAATACCATAAACAATTTAGATAAAACCATTAGCGATGTTACGAGTTGAAATTTTTCCAAATCGGATGATTCGAATCACCTCATCCCCCGGTCCGGATCAGAATGCAAGTTGACTCGTATCCGCATCATTCGGATGGGGATGGCGTGGCACGGCCGCATGGCGTTTGGTTCGCGCGTAACTCGTATTCGTAAGCGAGTTGGAGTGACTCGCAATATTCGCATTTAGTTGTATAATGATCCGATTCAATTGTATTCCGAGTGGGAGTGTGAGTGAGACAAACTGGCTTAACCGACTACGGACCGAATCAGCAGCGAGTTGATCCAAATCGCGCAGGATCTTGATTCGGATTGACTCGTTTAGACGCTGATTCGGATTATCCGGATTATACAAGTTGACTCGCCCATCGCTAAAAACAATGCTTGTTTAGAAAAGGTATGTTTAGTAAGATACACAAGTAGCTTATTTCAAGGATATATTTTGTAGATTGGGTTTAAATTTTTTAACAATGCCCATTTTTTAAATCTATGTTTTATTCAATTACAATTTATTGAACCTACAACATTGTCCTGTAGATTTATTGTAAACCATCCTATTGATCATCTAAACTAGATGAATATGAACCAATACGATTTTAGACATTATACATTACATTACAGAAATTTATGAGTTGTACATACTGTATATCCGTCTAGGATTAAAGGCAATTTTGTAATGGGATCCTTATGCCAGTATCACTAGGGTTTCCTCCCGGGTCAGGATTTTTATGGCCAGTCCCGAAATTCTCGGGAAATTTCCACCGGGAGCAAACCCTAAGTATCACCTTCTTAATAACCGTCATTATAATCCTAACTTATCATAAAAGTGGTGTGTTATTACTTACTTAACATCACTAGGAAAGTCTTCTTTGTTAATCAGTGCGCAGTTGGTGATGGCCAACTCGTCCGAAGGACATTTTGCGGCCTTCATACGCTGTGTAACATGATTATAATTCATATTCAAAGACAAGCACAGTAATAACAGAACTTGGACTTCAGGAGTTTTGTACTTATTTAAATCATTATAGTACGAAAGTATAATCAATGATGATTCAATTAAGAAGATGTGGGGACATCGAATGGCAATTCTGAATAAATAAACGAGGCTGTTATATTAAAAACAATAAACTCTGTATAATAATATGGGCTATAATGAAAATACAAGTCATGTAATTCATAGTGTATGCACAAGTGCTATATATATCACATTTAGGGAATACATAGTATAGTGAAATTTATTTTACTTACCAACGAGGAATGCATTTTGCAAAATAGTTATTTCCCCAATAGCCTAAAATTTGACAATGATTCACGTCAAATGATACTTGGTTGATCTGACGGAACCTACTCCACCCGTCAGCGAATGACTGCAATGGACTTTATTTTGGTTGAGAACCATTGGTCAGTACGATCAATACGAGGACAACAGTGTTGCTAGTATGAAAAGATCGAAGAAAACGAATACGTCACAAAATTAATAAAAAATATGGCTAAATAACCATAACGTTTGTTACAGGAACAAACAGCTCAAGCAGTTTTAATTCAAATCAAATGTTATAGCGTTAACAGACGATCGAACGGTCCGGCGGACCGAGAGGGACACAGCCATCTGAAAGAAACAGAGTCATATATCCCTCTGATTCTTTCAGATAGCTGTGTCCCTCTCGGTCCGCCGGACCGTTCGACCGTCTGTTAACGCTATTCATCTTTCAGCCCCTCAAAAGGGCTAGTACGCTAAGTTTTATGTCGGACATAAAGCATTCGTCCCATTCTGGCCAATATGCGAGTGCAAGAGGGACAAATGCTTTATGTCGGACATAAAACCTAGTGTGCTAGGGGGGCTGATTGTTGCTACACCGTTCCAGGGTCCATGTATCTTAGTTTTAAGTACCCAAGTACTTAAGTAGATAAGATTTATTTGCAACCAATTGCAAATAAATCTTATCTTATCTTATCACTTATCCCGGTCCCGTGCTAGTCTCATCCAGAAATGACCCGCGGTCTTGTTTACGTCGTCAACCCATCGTGCTGGTGGACGACCGACGCTTCTTTTTCCTGTACGTGGCCACCAATCCGTTAACGTTTTGGTCCACCTACCGTCACGTTGCCAGGCAATATGTCCTGCCCAACTCCATTTGAGTTTGGTTATGACTTCTGCGACGTCGGATCTCAGTATTCCTCACTCGGTCTTGTAGGTTGATGCCGAGTTGCCGAGCATGGCGCGCTCCATGGCTCTCTGTGCCACCCTTACTTTATACGCTATTAGACTAATCAATAATATCTATTTACAGTACATATGGTGCTACTTTCCCGCACTAGTGCGGAAAAGAGCACTTTTCGTGCATTTGTCGAAACTTTAAAGAGCCATATGTACAGTAAAACGTTGTACGATACACGTGCGAATAGGTAATTCGCAACTCATGTCAATTTAAAACACTTCCTTCGGTCGTGTTTTAATTTATCACCACTCGTTGCGAATTTCCTATTTTCGGCACTTGTAACGTAAATAACTATTAGAGAAACAAATTGATTTTTTTTATCTCTATCGATTTAAAGATGACATAAACAGTTAATTTGAATGACAGTAACTGAATGAGTGAATGGAAAGTAAATTCAGTTCAGTTCAGTTCAGTGGAACATGGCTGACATTGCGGTACATCGAACGTGGAATTTTATTCTTGAATATTACACTAATAGAAAAGAATTCTCAGTATAAATGAACCTATGTAGTAACAAGTGTAGTTTTTAAGGAAAATACTTAATGTGAACTGAATTGTGCGTATTACTGTGTTAAAATGACTGCGGAAACGTTGGGACGCCGCCATCTCCGTACCTAAAAAAAAGAATTCTCTAGCGCCCCTAACCTCAATACAACGTATCTATAATGGAGCTACCGCAGCCACCTCAAGGTACGTGAAAATATTTCGTTATAATTTCATTATTACCGTCAGTTCAGTGCAAATTAATGCACGACGTTTTGTTTTAGATCAAGACCTGCGCAACATAATAGACAAACTGGCGCAGTTTGTCGCAAGAAATGGACCCGAATTCGAGAAGATGACAAAGAACAAACAAAAAAACAATCCTAAGTTCAGTTTCCTGTACGGCGGCGAATACTTCAACTACTACCAATACAAAGTGACGACCGAGCAAGCAAGTAAGCATAACAGAGTATGGATGGAAGCGTTTGAATGTGCGCGATCGCGCGCTATCGCTGCTTGGTATAACCGACTCAAGTGCCTCCCCGCTGTTTATAGTTCTAAAGCAATCTGCCGGGGGTCAGGCGGCCGCTCCCGCCGGGGCCTTTATGGCTCAGAACAGGCAATATGTACTGCCCCAACAGGGCGGTGCCACGGCCGCGCAGCTGGGGCTAGCAGCGTCCATGGCGGCGGCGCCGGCGCTGCAGCAGTGGCTGGCGGCCAACGCCGCGCCCGCGCCGGCCCTGCCTGCTCCGCGCGCCGATTCCGGCTCGCTCACACACCAGATCAACATGCTCAAAGAGCAGGCCACTCAGTCTGAGAACAATCTCAATGCCCAACATAAGGTGAGTTGATGTTATGATCTTTTTCTCTTTTATCTGTCTGTACTGTATCCTATTTTAGGCCAGTTGCATTCAATTCTTATTGGACATTGGTTTTCTGGAAATATGCAGAGGAGGAAGTCCTGCCATAGCCCCCTCACGATCAGTGTTCAGTCTTATAAACATTTAAACTGAACCAGTTTTACAGTGGCATTTTATACATTTAAAAGATTCACCAATCATTTGGAAATCCAATTTTTTATAAAAATATTTCATTAATATCCCTATTTGCAAGGGAAACCATCTAATCTTGGAATTGACTATGCCAGAATTGCTTCAATATTAATGATCATTTTGTAAAAGAATATGTTAAGTGTCAATCTTTGAGAGCTCATTGTTGCTGATGTTATATGTTTGACAAATAATGGCAAGAAAAATTTGAACATTTAATATTGTTGATATTCTATTTTGAATTTGACTTTTGAATTTGTTTATTTGACTCATTTTTATGTTGCTTCATTCCTTCCTGTATAGGCATGCTTAAATATGATTTTACACTGTAACTTAAAATGGAATATTATTTTTACAGGCATCAATTGAGGCCTTGTCCTCATAAATGGATGTAGACACATTATTAATTGCTTATAATTAGTTTGTAAAAACCTATATTTTTTTAATTTTCAGTTAATATAATAGTAATGAATATTTTCAGGTGTTGATACAGCAACAACAAGTTAAAATAAATGAACTGGTGAGCAAAGCTCAGGTGGAGACCATCCAGTCATTGGCAAATGAAAACCATATTAACCTGACAGAACTTGACAGCATTCTGCAGCCAATTATCGATACTTGCACTAAAGATAGTATATCTGCAGGTAAGTTGACTTCTGCTTAGTCTCATTTCTAGCTCGTACTGTTCCACTGCTGGGCAAAGGCTTCCCTGTCTTTCTTCCATGCATCTCCAACAGTCGAATTTAAACTTTCGTGAGACATGTTGAAATAATACTAATAATTACATGGTTCAACTCACATATTCAATGTCACTACGGGCGACATGTTTCGAACTCTTCGGGAGTTCTTCTTCAGGACAACGGCTACTAAACTTGACCAGTCCTCCCGAAAAGCCTTGAAGTCATCCCGCCATCTCTGATAAAACACAAAAAATAAATAATTTTGCTTTAGCATGGCATGGCACAGATATAAAAGGTAACATCTTGGAAACAAGAGTAAGATTAGCGAGGTTACAATCAGACAGCAGTAAATTAAATGGGTATAAACTGCATTCTAATGTGGAAAAATTGCAGATACCATTGTATCAAATGTGTTAATGGTGTAATTAATAACATTTTTTGCTTAATTATTTAGTTTTAACACTTATAACTGGTATGGATGAGAGCATAACAAGTTAAATACTAAATTTTAGAACACTTAGTGTAATAAAATCAGCTCTCTCCTTTTTCTTTACTTTTAGATAAGATTAACAACACACCTTTGCGGCTATTGTACTGACTATAAACAATGAAGGAAGAGTGGTGTCTCTTCACACAGGTATCCTGAATACTTAAAAAAGGACACCAGCCTGAATTCTGTTAAGTTTTTAAGTTAACAAATAAATGATTTTTATGTTATTTATTATCATACTAGCCTATGACATTCCCACAAACAAGCTGACCTCAACAACACCTAATATTATGTCAAAATCCATCAAGCCATCAAGTCTCTGAAATAGAATTACTGTCCGCATACGCTCGAAAAACATCTCACTCATTTTGCCGCAGTGGGGTAAAAATAAAATGAACTTCTTCTTACTTCATCTTTAATTTTAGGCAAGGGCTGGATTTTGCAACATGCCACATGTCACGATGCGGGGAAAGTCATATCGCAGCACTTGTTGCGCAAAGTGACTCAGCCGGGCGCTGCGTTCACGCAGAAGCTCCACATCATTTACCTTGTCAATGATGTGCTGCACCATTGGTTAGTACACACTCTAATTCTGATTGATCATTGGGTATTTGTGCTCTTCTTGTCACTAATATTTCGGTCTTCCTCTAACTTCCTTTCACATGTCTAAATAAGTGGTACATATTTTACAGTATTATTAGATTTATTAGGTACCTGACTTTTGTTTTTATTCTTAAATACAAAAAAATGTGATCAGCTTATTTAATATTAAAATATTGTTCTAAGCATGTCCCTAAATTATTATAAAAAATGTGAATTTTCTAACAATTTGATACTTTTATTTAATTTTAAAGTGTAATGTGATGAGGTTATCAAAATAAATGTAAATTTTCAATCTTAATGTACTGTTGAAAAGAAAAATAAAGATTTTATATTCATACATTTAAATTTCCTTTTACATGACAAAAATGTTCATATTGTGTTTTGGTAGTCAGCATAAATAGCAGTGTCTTTTATTGATCTTTTCGTTAGTTGAATTTCTTTACTGAAAGCCATAACCGTTTATTTTGTTTTCCCCTGTTGCCTTTATCAATCCGGTGTCTATGATACTGTTATTCCTAATTACAGTGCACGCAAAAACGCAGAAGATCTCAAGAAAAATTTGGAAAATGTGGTGGTACCAATGTTTTGCAATGCCAGTATAGGTAACATATTTATAATAATGCCCTCAAGATATAGGTCTCTTTGTTCGATTGTGCATTCTCATCTGTATAAAAGCATCTTTAGAGCATCACATGTGGTTTGCGTCAGTCAGGTAACTTGCTTAGAACCGCTCGGCCCATACGACATCGGTTTAATCATTTGCTGTTTCAGCGGTGACGGAAGAGCAGGAGGCTAAGTTAAATAAGCTGCTCCGGCTGTGGGAGTCCAAATCGAACTATTTCGAGACGGCGGTCATTGAGAAGATGAAGAGCCCCACCAGCAGCTACCAGGAGTACCAAAACAATCTCGTGACGCAACACTCCGGCGCGATCGCGCATCTCACGCAGCAAACCAAATCCACATTCGAGAAGTACGCACTCGTGTTTTATCACAGTAAGCTCCTTGAAGCAATAGTTATTGACAATTCATTTGTGTTTTCAGTTACCAAGCTCAGCACCAAGCGTTCGTGGCGCATACGATGCAACAGATACAGCAACTTGAAATGCAAAAACACGCTTTGGAATTACAACATCAAAACAATCACGAGCAAAAGAATGATAACGCCCAACTGAATAATGTGCAGAATAATTTCCAAAACAATTTCAATGATCAGAGTTTCAACTCATCAAATTACGATAAAAATTTCAATGCGACAACGCAGCAGCTGTACGGTAGCGAGAGTGGTGACAACTATGCTTCCAATAATAGTTTGAGCGGGAACGAGAACAGCTTCGACAGTCAGATATTCGACCAGATGAAGAATAAAAACAACTCGGAAACTGAGGAGGTTGACTTGTCGATTCTGCCAAATATTAATTTCTCTCAGCCCCCACCGGGCTTCCAGCCCGAACCTCCGCTCGCATTCCAGAATGGTCTTCCAGATCTCACTAAACCCCCGCCGGGCTTCCCTTCCTTCCTAGAAATCAACAATGAAGAGTTGATGCCTTCTGTTCCGTACTTCGAGTTACCTGCTGGATTAATGGTGCCACTTATAATGGTATGTTTCTTATTATCACACTCTATAACGATGTCTAATTGCATAGTTTAACATTTTTTTATGGTGTGTTTATAAAAACGCAAAGTAATATGTTAATGACTTCATTAGAATGTTACCTATGGGTCTCCATGTCGCCCAAATAGTTTTACGGCGTGGTCACGACTTCCAGCAATGACAGCGGCGCGCCGCACGTAAGCGAGACAGGAACGCGGGAGCTATCTAAACCTAAGTCAATTGTTAAGTGGGTGAATTGGAAATTATCGCGTGCTTTAAAACGCTGTTCTGCCTAGCTTAAGAAACAATAAGGTCTGATTTTCAGATATAAGATTCTTGACTATATGATTGTTTATCTGATTAGATACATGATTGCCTAAAATTTCGTGAATAGAAAAAAAAACCAAAGTTGATTCTTTATTTTCCTTTTTTTACTCAGCCTACTCAAACAAAACATTATTTTATGACACAATCAAGTTAATATTATAGTATTTTATCTCATCTAAAATCTCACTTAATGAAATATAAAGAAAAACTTCACTAAGTTAGGTATTTATCGAAATTTGTCCAAAAAAAGCCATTCCCTAAGAGTGTTGCATCTCGTTTTCTCGTGCGCGGAAGACATAAGCGTGTCTGTTTAGGGGGCGTGGTCGACTCGAATCAAGGCATCCCCTTAATATGGAGTGTATAATGTAAGTCCGTGTGTATTCCAGTTGGAAGAAGACCAGTACCGGCCGCTGGACCCGGCGACCATCCGGCTGCCGCCGCCGGCGCCGCCCAACGACCGGCTGCTGGCCGCCGTGGACGCCTTCTACGCCTCGCCGAACCACGAGCGACCCCGAGACAAGTACGACCTTACACATAATCTCAACGACTATTAAATTAATTAATTACATGAAACAGTACACAACAACAACAACAATTATTATTACAGGAACTGATGATACATTTGACGACCGGTTAGCCTAGTGGGTAGTGACGCTGCCTACGAAGCTGAAGGTCCTGGGTTCGAATCCCGGTAAGGGCAAATATTTGTGTGATGAGCATGAATATTTGTTTCTGAGTCTTGGAAGTTTTTTATGTATTTAAGTATTTATATCTATTATATATATCGTCGTCTAGTAGGTACCCATAACACGAGCCTTAATGAGCTATTTATGGGACTAGGTCGATTTGTGTAAGATTGTCCACTAATATTTATTTATTATTATTATTATACATGTGCAAAGGCGAGCTTATCCCTGAGAGGGATTTCTTCCAGTTAACCTTAATCTATCTGCTAGGATCTCGTTCACGTAATATCATACTGAAATCAGCTACGTATCGGTTCCAGAAATATTATTTTAAAGCTACTGTTACATATGCTGTATTCTGGTGACATGCCGCTTAAAGATAGTTTGCAAGTTTAATATTTCTGTATGGAAAATCTGACAGGCGCAGGAACAGGCCCCATGGCTTGACCGTAAAAAAAATTACGTCACTAAAAACTATTAGCTAAGGCGGTTCGATTTCCATACAAAACGTTATTTGACATACGCAGGCTAACAGCGTGTTTTGTTTGTTTAAAAAAACACGCCGTTAGCCTGCGAATGTCAAATAACGTTTTGTATGGAAATCGAACCACCTTAATATCATATCTACCAACTTAATACTAACAGAGCGTTTTTGACGTTTCATAAGATGTTGCTGACTTATCTGAACGTAACATTAATTTGTGAATTCAGGTTTTATCTGTTTGTTTATCAAATATTATATCAATTTCCACTAATTGTGCAATATGGGGAGTGGTGTCGTTTTGCTGATATCGAGATTATTATGTTCATTCAATAAATGCGCTTTAATTTGTGACGACCGGGTAGCCTAGTGGGTAGTGTGACGCTGCCTATGAAGCTGAAGGTGGGTTCAAATCCCGGTAAGGGCAAATATTTGTATGGTGAGCATGAATATTTGTTTCAGAGTCTTGGATGTTTTCTATGTATTTACCCATAACACAAGCCTTTAATGAGCTTACTATTGGGCTACCTCGATATGTGTAAGATTGTCCCCTAATATTTATTTATTTGTTGCAGTGAGGGCTGGGAGAAATTAGGTCTTTATGAATATTACAAAGCTAAGAATGCAGCAAGAAAGAAAAAGGAAGAAGATATTGCTCAGGGTAATCGGGAGAAGTCGCGAACACCCTCACCTATACCAAAGGACCTCCAGAAGCAACCCTCACCTCCCGGCAGAAGATATAGGTATGAAAAGTCATTAAATTTTTTAGGTATGTTTCTCTTTTATTATTTACATAAAAGTTTTCAGTCACTCAAAATATTTGCAAGGAAAGGCTATAACTGCAGAACTGCTTTAGACGTAGTCAAGTAGTACATTTTGTTTTAATATCTTCTTCACTTTGAACAGGTCTAAGAGTAGAACGCCAGAGAAACCATCTCCAGTGAAGTCAAAATCGCGGTCTCCCTCACCCCGACGGCGCTCGACAGCGTGGAGGAGAGAACGAGATAGTAAGCATCTTGCAAATTAACTTAGACCTAGACTTATGTTGACGGTTAACCTTGTTCTAGACCCTGAGTTGTTACACAATATCAAAAGCCATAATCAAAAGCACCAAGCACGCACGATTTTTTTCAATACACGGAAACTTAGCTTATTCGTAAACGAGTTGCCTCTCTGATGCGCCGTATGCGTGACAGTGACAACAGCCTCCAGAACACCATTGCTGATAGGTTCGAATGCCCGATGGTGGAGCACTGGAACTCCTTACATGTTGTAGCTAGTAATTGTATTATGTTGTTTCAATGTTGCTAATTTAACGATTTTATTCGATGTATTTTAATCTAATCTTTATTTTGTAACATCATCCTCCTAGCGTTATTCCCGGTTGTGCCCTAAAACAGCCCGGGGTCCGCTTTGACACCTAATCCCAAGATTTGGCATAGGTACTAGCTTTACGAAAGCGACTGCCATCTGACCTTCCAACCCAGAGGGAAAACAAGACCTTATTGGGATTAGACCGGTTTCCTCACGATGTTTCCCTTCACCGAAAAGCTAACGGTAAATATTCCGTACATAAGTTCTGAAAAACTCATTGGTACGAGCCGGGATTCGAACCCACGACCGCCGCATGCCTGAACCACTAGGCTACCGTAGCTTTATTTTGTAATTTATGATTTTATACCTATGGACTTATCATTCGAAATAAATTATTATTATTAACACAAGTAAGGTCCAAAACGACATGACGCAAGCTTACAGTGAAACTAAAATCCTTTGTCCTAGGTCGTAGAAGATCCCGATCGCGGTCTCGGTCTCGATCCCGCAGCCGGTCGCGCTCGCGGTCGCGGGAGCGAGACCGCCACCGCGAGTCGCCGCGCGCGCGCCGCGTCGAGCGCGAGCGGTCGCCCACGCCACCTAGCTTCCTGTGAGTACACTATACTATTGTTCAAGCTATTCTGTTATAATATTATATTGTCCGCTGGATGCGGGTGGCGCAGGACCGGTCACTTTGGCACTCTTTGGGGGAGGCCTATGTCCAGCAGTGGACGTCTTTCGGCTGATATGATGATGATGATGATTATATTATTATAACTCTACTCAGTGGATGCTGATAAGACGGTTCTTTCAAGCCTTGACTAAATCGTTAAAATCTATACGCGTGGTTAATTGTGGGACGGTTACCTACTTTTAAGTAACGTCAAATATATGTATACAATTACATATTATTACCATACCCCGTTATCAGTGTTGCAGATCCATTGAAACTAAGTCATAGGGTTATCGCACAATATCTATTTTATTGTCAATGTGACATGTGACATTTTGGTGTACAGGCTTTTGCTTGAAGAATCTTTTTACATGTAAAATAACAGATTTGTATAAAGATAGTTTCTTTTTCAAGTAGGCATATTACAATGCAATTATGAACGTTTATTTATTATTTATTTATTTAAACTTTATTGCACAAATATAAAAATAGAAGTACAATTGGCGGACTTAATGCCTTAAGGCATTCTCTACCAGTCAACCATTGGGCTAAACAGAAACTTTAGTGGTGCAGGATCCTAAGTACAGAGACGTAACGTTGTGTCTTTACAGTCGATTTTTATTTAGGGATAAACTATAGTACTTATTTAATACTTTTCAATCAAATTGCATACATTGAAGGTTCCATTTGTTGAGGTGATATTTTCATCTGTTTTTCCTAATTATGATATGTCTATTGCATGTGCAGTTGAATTCACCTTTTGACCATCGATTTTCACATTCTATTGTAAATTTTCTGAACACTAACTACTTCATCGCAACAATCGTCACACTTATATATGATAACATGTTTTAACAAGAATCTCAGGCATCTTACTTTAAAATCTATAGTGCATTGGCACAAATGTATCATTTTTTTATCTGTTAGTAACAGAAAAAGCTGAAAAATGAATTTAAAAGAAAACTATTATCGGATATGCTTAAGTACTTATTCGAAATAAATTACTTTAGCAAATTTACATACTGTTGTTATACTCGTATGTACTAAATTTACGAACCATTACCGCGTCGCATTCGGGTTACTTCTAATCTCACCATCAGCTCTCTTTTAAACTGGGGAAATTCAGCGTGATTAAATTCTAGATTTTTACTGAATACTAAGTGAACGAATTATCTACGACATAATAAATCAATTTTGACAAATAAATGACGCAACCACCTATTATGGAGCGAAAAAAAGAATAAAACCTGTATTAATTACGGGTTGAAAAGAGATTTTATTTTGTTAAAACTTAGTTTATATCAATTAAAAAAAGGTGCATCAAATTATACATACCTAGAGGCACATGTTAAAAATAATATAAGTGCAGTGCCAACCCTAGCGTTTTCAATGATTCTGCAACACTGATAACGGGGTATGATTATTACAATGGAATTGGTGCAAATATTTTACGTCACAGTTCCTATTTAAAAAAATGTAAACAAACAAAATCACGTGACCAAGTGAATCAGCCAATGATATAATAAAAGACGAGTCACGCAAATACCTAGAACTTCGTTAATGAGTCAATCTAAAGCTGCGTACGAATTTGAGCGGCTCAGTCTGAGGCATGCTCGTCCCGCGCGGCGAGCTGCTCGCGAGCCAATTTGGTGCACATAAACATGCGCGAGCGAGGCAGCGCGCTCGCGGCGAGCCGCCATTGTGTGTCATTCAAAATGGCGTCGGACACGATGACAGTCGCAGCTGCGTTTATCGTAATTCACCGAATTATTACCAAAAAGAAGAGGACATCGCCTTGGTGGTGTATGAAACAGTTGTACAAAAATCGTAATTCATGTGGTGCACATTTACTTTACTAAATTACATCGTTCTGTCCGCGGCACGCACGGATACACGTCCAATTTACGCGAGGCACGCACACTGAGGCGCCTTTGAGCACGGTCAAAAGACCGACTCTAGGCGGCTCGCCGCTCGCCGCTCGCGCGATGCTCGCCGCTCGCCGCTCGCGCGATGCTCGCGCACAGCGCGTGAGCGCGTACGAATAAGAGCAAAATAGGTGAGCCGTGCGTGCCTCAACCCGAGGCTGCTCTAATTCGTACGCACCTTAATATTTAGTTCCCAGGCAAAAGGTACTTCTTTCTTAGCAATAAGGACTATTTTTAATTAATTAAATTGCGCCGTATTAACTATGGAAAAAGCGGCCTTTCTCTCGTCGACACGGTACATTTGCCGGATACCAAGCCTGCTGTAAATTTCTTTTGACATCTAAATTAAAATTTAATTGTGTGGAGTATACTGTAGTCCATGTGCTCCTTTAACTTATATTTATCTTGGCACCTATTCCCCACCGATAACGTGTTGGCCAATGTGAAAAGCTTCTAAAGGACTTCTGACATCAATCGATTGATGACGATGTTCTATGTTTAGTGGTTCCGGTTCAACATACGGCGCGACCTCGAGCGGGCTAGACTCGAGCAACAAGGGTCACCAGCTGCTGCAGAAGATGGGCTGGAGCGCGGGCGGCCTGGGCGCCTCGGGGCAGGGCATCGCCGAGCCCATTAGCGGCGGACATGTGCGGGACAAGCAGGACCAGTACAAAGGTGGGCTATGGGACTTTAAAGAAAACTCTCAAGTCTTAACCCCTCGTGTGGGGATGCCAAATTACAACCCGCAACCCGTGTCGAAACGTCAGAAATAAATAAAGGTAAATAAATATCACGTTAGATCGTGAACAAAAAAAGCAATCATTTAATATCAAAGTTGTCCAACCAAACAAGGACTTTGAAATGTAAAACAACAGGTTTCGATGATTGGCTCTCTTGACATCTTTAGTCAAAATACTTGAGCTCGTTTAAATGGGGATACTCATTGAACCATTTATTAGTTAACGGCAGTTAAAGGCCGTCACAAATACAACTTTAGGTTTGGCAGAGCATGAATGTCCCAACACTGGAAGCGTCGCGACAGACAAGTGTCGCGTTTTCATATACGCTTCTCGCGCCACACCTAACCCGTCCATAGAAGAGGCGTTGATGCTCTGGAAGCATGACAACCCCTGCACGGCGCGGTACGCGTCATGGTGTCGAAAGGGTTAAACGAGGTACAGATTATTTTATTTTCCTATTTCAGGTGTTGGCGTAAACTTGAATGATCCATACGAAAACTTTAGAAAGAACAAAGGTGCAGCATTTATCACAAGAATGAAAGAACGAGCACTGGAGCGCTCTTCATGATCACTGTAGGCTGGAGTGGATGTATATTATGTGTACAATGAGATTGTGTGGTTGGGATATGATTTATTTTATCTAAATCATCTTTAAAATAAATTTTATGAATTTTATTTTGTAGTTTGAACATACACTCTAAAAAAATATATAAAAAATGCATCATCTTGACCTCTACCCTTCCTTTGTTATTTGTTTTAACCCTCTATACCTCATTCCATATAAAATTTGAATTTTAATGGTCACATTCGCCTCTATATCTTTGTTTATCTCACGTTATCCACATTAATCACCTGACCCCGACCACCCAGGGGAATTAGCGGCAATTATTTTATATTCAACTAGGAAAAATTATAATGTTCGGTTATGTTATGGCGCTTCGCCGGACGCTGCCGCGTCACGCTCGCTCGGCTCGCGCGCTCTAGGGTCGCAGTTCACCTAACAACCTAACCGTTTTTTTCCCCTGGGGGATCAGGCTAGGCTAGGGGATTAACGTGGACAACAGCGTTTATCTAGGATACCAGAGGGAACTATTTTACTAGTTTTAATTATGTGGATCATTACGTGCTACAAACATTACCATACTAGTGTTTTTGCGTTTTTAAATGTTTTTCCTTGAAAACGCATTGCTATTTACGCACAATTTTTCTAATCTTATTTGGAATAGGTTATCATCATATCAGCTCAAAGACGTTCACTGCTGGACATATGCCTCCCCCATACAATGACGGTCCTGCGCCACCCGCATCCAGCGGACTCCCGCGACCTTTGTCAGGACATTAGTCTTACCTTCTGGGGGGTCCGATTGTAAAGGGAGTTGGTACTAAATGGACATTTGACATGACCTTTGTCTTATCCATGTTCATCCTTAGAGAGGCTTTACTGAGGCATATAGGTGTCCCAAAGTCTCAGCCAAGACTATTATCATCAGAAAACCGAAGGTGAGTGGTGCACTCTTAGCCTTCTCCAATCCAGAATAAATGCATACTACACTCAGAGGCAATGAAAACGGGTCACTTTCCATGGATCACTTTTACAAAGTGACCCGTTTTCATTGCCTCTGAGTGTAATTCCCAATGTGAACTATGAAGGTACGCTACCTCAGAGGCAATGAAAACGGGTCACTTTGTAAAGTAATCCATGGCAAGTGACCCGTTTTCATTGCCTCTGAGTGTATAATGCTCATCCTATATTGAGGTTTTCGCTATGTAATGGATTAGGTGAAAAACTTAAGTAAGTCCAGGTTCCATGTAGTTGTAAGCATGTTTTGTATGACTTGTATGTGTTACCATAGCTGGGCATTAACTCGTTAATCGTTAATTAACGAAGTTAACATTTTGATGAATGGATTAACTTTTAAGTTAACTTTTAAAAACGTTAACGGACACGTTAATATGCAGAAGTCCGTTAATCGTTAATCCAATGCCTACTATTTACCGCACGGCACCGCGGCGCGGCGCGAAAAACAGATTCAGACAAGTATGAAGCGAACGACAAGTGCCGGGCGCACGGTGGGCTGGATGGCTCGAAAAGAGGACATTCGCACTTTTTTCAGAAAATCATTTTTTGAAAAATGCTATCCACTAGAGAATTATATGAGGAACAATAAATGTGGTATACATTTTTGCGAAATAAGGCATATTGACAGCAGAAAAAAATAAAGTCTGTTTTTTTTGTATGGGACCCAAAAATAGGTATCTTGTTTCTCAGAAACTATTAGAGGTCCCGTCTTCTACCTTTCAAGACTTTGTTTTTCTACTTTTATAGAGTAAGAAACGATAAGCAGATTTTCTATTCAGGTGCTGTTTTTTTTTTTTAGTCCAGTAAAAGTTAACACATTTTAGATTTTTTCGTTTATGTCTTTTTTGGGTTTTTACATTATATTTCGATAGTTAAAAGTAAAAATGATAATAACACATAATATATGTAACGTTTATTAAGTTATAAAAAAATCCTAAGTACATTTTTTACATTTTTCATACAACTAAAAAGAAATAATCTAATGTTTTACAATAGACACATGTCATTGTCACATTTTATGTTTCATTTTGTTTTTGCGAATAATAATTGTTTCAAGATAAAAGAATACTCACTATTTCGTCTTCCATAAAATGATTGAGTTGTAAATAACTAACAACAAATTTGAACCAAAATCAACTGTTTCCCAAAAAAAAAATGACAAAAATCGTCGCATCTGTAACTTGTTATTAATATTATAGAATTAAAATATCAAAAAATATTGTGGCATCCCAAAAAAAACGAAAAAATCTAAAATGTGTTAACTTTTACTGGACTAAAAAAAAAAAAACAGCACCTGAATAGAAAATCTGCTTATCGTTTCTTACTCTATAAAAGTAGAAAAACAAAGTCTTGAAAGGTAGAAGACGGGACCTCTAATAGTTTCTGAGAAACAAGATACCTATTTTTGGGTCCCATACAAAAAAAACAGACTTTATTTTTTTCTGCTGTCAATATGCCTTATTTCGCAAAAATGTATACCGCATTTATTGTTCCTCATATAATTCTCTATTGGATAGCATTTTTCAAAAAATGATTTTCTGAAAAAAGTGCGAATGTCCTCTTTTCGAGCCATCCAGCCCACCGTGGGGCGGCCCGTGGCAGCGATTGAAACAAAAACAAAACTAGATATATTTTGCCAGCGCGTGCGAGTGAGAAAACTGCGAAGAGATTTGTTTCGTTTGATCATTTCATTACATAGCGCCGGTGCTTAGAGTGACGAGTGTTTTGTTTGTTGTTATTATAAATTACTGTCAGTGATCATTTGCGTGTTGATAAAGAAGAGTGCAGTGTAATTTAGTCAGGTAGAAAAAGTGTACTGTGCAGTGTGCATATAAAAATGCAATTTTACACATATTAACGGATTAACGTTAACTTGCGTTAATTCTTTCGAAATGTACGCTTTAACGTTTAACGAAGCTAACTTTTTTTGTAGCGGATTAACGAAGTTAACTATTTGATTAACGGTGCCCAGCTATGTGTGTTACAAATTTTAAATAGGTATGTAATGTCTAATTCAACATGTACCAACTATATATAACAGGGGCTTTACTTGAGTGTTATACCTATACATTGGTTATTAATGTTATTATATTAGACCTCCATCCTCAATATTAGAAATCTAATTGGGAGTTAAAGAATACACTCTGATATATATTACAGAACCTTGTAACAGTGGAACAGTAAATCAATATTCTTAGTTCATTAGTAGGTGTATTTACAAGAGCAATGTTAATTGTATAATTAGTTAACTACAGTTCAAAGTTGTCTTCATAATTATCTTTAAATTCTGCCAGTCTATCCAAAGTCTCTTGATACTCCGAAGCTTCCAATCCTTCCTCTCTGAACTTGTGCAGTTTTAAGAACTTAATCCTGCTTGCTTCCCTGTGTAACTTCTCAAGCATATCTGTGAGGAAGTTACCATTGTGATAGCCTGCTATCACTGGACAGCTTTCTGTTTTGTCTTCATTATTTCCATCGGTGACAAAACCATACTTATTCAATTTTTCCGAGAAAAACCTTGGGTAAGGATTCTTCAACTGTAAAGGTTTGTTACAAACTGTAACATTTGTTGCAGAGAGGAAATTGTGTGCCTGGAAGTATAACTCCATCATTTCTTGCACATCTCTACACCTGTATGCTGCTAAATTCATCTGCTCTTTGGCATCTTTAAGAGGGGCTTTTAGAGAACTCTCTTGTATGCCTCTCACTGTGATCAGTTGGAAGATTTTATCTGTTGCAATCTTACAACTAGGTGTTATGGGTGTATATATTGGTCTGGTTGTCCCATTCAAATAATCAATGAGATACTCTGATTTATTCATCGTAAATGGTATTCCCATAGACGCAGCAGCCATTTTCCTTCCATAGCCCGTCATGTCTGTACAAATATCTGACAAGGTGTATGCACTGCTTTGAAGTCTGTACTTTTGGCTCAGTGTGTCCAAGGCAGAGGCCAGTAAAGCTGATGAGTGGTAATACTTCTCTGGATCATAATTAACATTGTCAAAAAGTCTGGGGTTGCCAGGCTTTCTCCATCCTTTCTCTCCAGTACAGAGTGGCACAAATAGAGTGGAATGCTGAGACAATGCTTCAATAGACAACAGGGTATTGACAAGTCTGGTTGTATCTTTGAGATTTGAGACATCCCTTTCTTCTTGAGTCTGTGGAGAATTGTCTGGATAATGAGAAGCTATAATAGGATGGGCCAGTATGGGTTTTGTGTACTCATCTACTATATTTTCAATACATCCTAAAGCAAGTCCTGAGAAACCGTCAGTGCAATCAAAGTTTATATGAAAGCCCTGTATGCTATCACATTCTTCAACATATTTTCTAATATTATCACTGAAGTCATCTCCAAAATCCGATTTCCAAACTGTTTGCCCAATATTGAATAAGTCAAATGGTGCCTGAAAAAAAAAACATTAGGATATATTAAACTGTAAGGAAGTTAGTTATTAATTTGGTTTTTATTACTAGCTTATCATCATATTATGTTATTTGAATTAGGTAGACTGAAAATCAATAGTTCATAACAGGTATAAAGGATAGTTGTACAAAATGTGTTTCTAAATCTATGCATGTTGACATGTAACATTCGTGAAAGAAGGCCTCATGATCAAATATACTTACGTTATTATCTCCATAGCTATATTCCTTAACAATGTTTACAGAGCGCGGATGGAATCGTGGATACAGAAAGTCAGTCCAAGTGTTCACACTATCCTCCAACTTATATTGCTTCGATTCAGCAGCAGAGGGTCCAACACTATCAATGTCCTCCAGGTATTCATTCTTAGGCGCAGCCGGTTCCTCAATTTTTTCAACGCCTTCCCAAAGAAACTCCTCAACATTTTCTGACAAGTCTGGCAATCCACCACTTGAAGGCAACGTGTTTAATGAACCCTTCAGATCGCATAAAAGTAGCCTCGGAGTGTACGTTACTTCTCCCTTCGCAGTTTGGCCTTCTCGATACAGAATATCATTATTGCATTCGGTTTTGCTAGCACCAGTGTAGTCGAAACCAAGCTCTTGTATGTTCCAGAAGTGTGAGCCTATATAATTTGAATAGTGCCCGAATTGTATCGTAAGTATTTCCCGTGTTGACATGATGGTGATAACTGAGTAACTATCTAATACATCATCATTATCATCAACTATCAAACAAAGAAGAAAAACACAGATTGAGACGGGTAGGCACTAAAAAATTAACCAAACCAAAGACTACAATATAATTAGACCAAAGCCAACCGAGTGAACCGAGCCATAGTGCTAGTGACAGTGACTTTGGCGTTTTAATTTTTTCATGTGGGGCCACATTTTTGGATACCAGGTATTTCAGACAGTACATCACAATTTATTTACTTTCAAATAAATACTTACGAAAAATATCACAAAATTTACAAGTCCAGCATTTTCTCTTTACAAATTATGTCGCACCGAGATTTGTATAGTCTCAGGGCCGGTTTACACCAAACAGAATATAACCACTACGTTCTATGAGACGGGACTTCAAACAAGTTTTGGATGACAGTGACTGTTTTTGACATGATAACTCATTCATGATCACATTCATGAGTTAGCTATTTTGCCATACCACAATACAAATAAAACGTCTAACGCGACAGGAAAGCATACCAACATAACGAAGACGATACGGTCGATAGGGATGTAGTACTAAAATGTTATCGAGATCGATAAATTACGGCCAGGGACATCGTGGGTTTTGTAAAAAATGGGACCCACCAGCCGGTCTAGTACACTAGCACTTTGACAGCTTCTATCGTCATGTTTTACGTCCAAGACAGACGTAAAAATTGTTAACGTCATGGGCTAATATGGTAGACCGTCAGTTACGTAAAATGTAACCATTCATACGTCTTGCACATAAAACGAAAATTTAAACGTCAAGTGCTAATATGCTCTTGATTTAGACATATACAATTGCCGGTATACACTGATGACGGGCGTAAATTTATGTAGGTCGCTCGAGACCCCCGGTAAAATTGAACACTATGAAAACATCTTCTGTCACTGTTGCATATAATGTTTATATGCAATGGGACTTGGAACAGGACTTATTAGTAATATAAATAAAAGACTCTCTTAAGGTGATGTTATGTATTCCTTGGACGCCATGTGCAATCGCCGTCTTGCGACCGCTGCCACAGAGTGTATAACATATGTCACATCCCCCGCTAAAGAAATAAAATTATTATAACATATTAAAGTTATTATTATTTATTTATTTATATTCTAGCTTAAATCAAAATCTCTTAAATAGGCAGGTTTCCTCACCAACCTCCCTGTCCTGGTTACCATGGGTACATCAACTGGCTCTGGATTAGTTACAGGTGCAGGAGAGCTTGGTGCTAGACATACTGGTGCATCCTGCCTTAAATAATTCCCTATTCTATCCCTGGTTTGGTTCGACTCAGAGGAGTCCAGCATATTATCTCTTTGAATCATAAACTTATTTTTACTAGGTCTAATATGTCTTTCATTTCTTCTAACTAAATTACCTTTATCATTTTTAACAATGAATGATCTAGGTCCCCTGGCCTCTTCCACAATTTTACCGGAATACCAACATTTGCTCTTATTTACATCTTGAATAATTACCTCCTCCCCTTTCTGAAATGACTTTTTAAGTTTGGAAGTTTTATTATAATTGATCCTAGATTTTTCATTGTTAATTGACATTTGTTCCTTGACATTTACACATAACTTGGGTTTCAACATTTCTTTTGAACAAGGTAAATTTGTTCTTAATAATCTACTCATTAACAACTCTGAAGGACTATACTCCAAATTTGCTACCGGAGTTGTTCTGTAATGTAACATCGCTAAGTCAAAGTTTTCACCACTTTCTTTACATTTTTTCATCATATTTTTAACAATTCCCACAGCTTTTTCTGCTAAACCATTTGATTGTGCATAATGTGGACTTGACTTAACCAATTCTATTCCATGCTGTCTGGCAAATTGCTCAAATGCATAGCTGCCAAATGGCATATTGTCACTGACTATTTGTCTAGGAATTCCATGGGTACTAAACATTTTTACCAACTCAAACATGATGTTGGCGGCAGATTTGTTCTTTAACTTTGCAACTTCAATCCATTTTGAAAAATAGTCTACAACCACTAAGAAATCTTCACCTGCATAATGTCCCACATCCATACCTACTTTACTATAAGGCAGTTCAGGAATGTCATGAGATATGATAGGCTGCTTGCAATTTGATACTCTGTATTTTTCACACGCTTTACAAGCTAAGACATGATTCTCTATATCTCTTGACATTCCCGGCCAATACAGTATTTTTCTTGCTCTCTTTTTACATTTTACCACACCTGCATGCCCCGAGTGCAGTATATCCAGCATTTCCTGTCTTAAAGCTCTAGGCACAAGTACCATATTTCCAAAGTATACAATATTATCTTTAACCATTAACTCATTTCTCAACTTGTATAACTTTTTCAATTCTCTACCCAGTATATTTCTGTCATTTTTTGGCCACTCTGAATTATACCATAACTTTATTTGATGCAAATTACCATCTTTATTAGTTTCATCCTGAAAATGTTTCAGCTTTTTTTCTGATATGTGTAAGTCATTATCTAACCCATGCACTGTTTCTACTTCCACACAATGCACTAACTCTTTAAGTGTTGGCTCCACTTTCCCATTTGTTGAATTATAATGTCTAGACAAATAGTCAGCGACATACATTTGAGATCCTGGTATGTACCTAATATCAAACTCATATTTTAAGAGTTTAAGAACCATTCTTTGCAGTCGGGCCGAAATTTTATTTATGTCTTTATTAACTATCGCCACTAACGGCTTATGGTCCGTTTCAACTATAATTTTGCGACCATACACAAATTGATGATATTTTTCCATGGCTAAACAGACTGCAAAGAGCTCTTTTTCGATCGGAGCCCATCTCTGTTGACATTCTGTATAACATCTTGAGTAAAATGATATTGGTTTGCCATTTTGTAACAAACAAGCACCCATTCCACTTTTTGAACTATCTGTTTGTAATGTTACTAATCCTTCTTTTTTTAGAATATCCAAAGTTGGGGAACTACTAATTTTCATTTTTATTTCTTCAAATGCTTGTTTTTGTGGTACATCCCAGTTCCACAATACATCTTTTTTTAAGAGATCCCTAAGTTTTTCTGTTGTTTTTGAGTATTGTGGTACAAACTTACTCAAATAGTTACACATACCAAGAAACTTTTGTAGTTCTTTGACATTTTTTGGCTCCTTCAAGTCCACAATAGCCTTTACATGTTCAGGATCAGGTTTGATGCCTGATTTAGATACCAACAAGCCCACATATTTGACAAAATCACTCCTGTACTGAACCTTATTTGGATTAAACTTTACATTGAATTTTCTTGCCCTGTCTATTACTTTACTTAAAATTTTATCATGATCTGCTAAGTTGTCCCCGGCAACAATTATGTCATCATAGTAGACGTTAACCCCTTGTATATCACTAAATATAGCTGTGTTTATTCTTTGCATTACCTCTGGGGCCGAGCAGATTCCAAACGGCAAACGCTTGAAAAAATATCTTCCGTAAGGGCTACCGAAGGTGCAGAGCTTTTGTTCATCTTCCATACTAACTTGAAAAAATCCATCTTTCAAGTCTAGTACTGTGAAGACACTTTTACCTGCAAGTGAATTATATATTTCTTCAGGTGATGGGATTTGATAATTTTCTCTAAGAATTGCTTTATTTAATTCTTTGGGATCTAAGCACAACCTAAGCGACTTGTCTGGTTTCTCTACAATAACCAGATTATTACACCATGCTGTAGGGCCCTCTATTTTTTCTATTATACCTCTACTCTCATAATTATTCAATGTATCTTTCAGTCTCTCCTTAATAGTCTGTGGTACTCTTCTAATAGGTTTAACTACTGGCTCTGAATTTTCTTTCAACTTTATTCTATATGTGCCTATGTTACCTAACCCAGTGAAAACATCCTGATTGATTTTGTAATTAGTAGTTTTCGTTTGGTAGAATAAAAAGGAAACTCTAGTCCTGTGGTAAATATTTATATATTTAAAGAAAGTTAACGGAGGTTATAATATAGGTGTTTTAATACCAAACTTAAATTAGGGTAGGGTTGTTGATGACGTTTTGGTCGATTGCGCTAGTTTACAAGTGTAGGAATTAAGCTTAGCTGGTCTCCGGGCGGTGCTCCTCAATGTCCCTCGGACGCAGGGCGCTAGCTCGGTTGATCTAGGCGGCCTGGCTACGAAGTGGCCCCGACCAAACACCTCCTGGAATTGGCCAGTATGATAATACGGGTTACACTACAGGCTGTGGGGAGCATGACTGTCCGGGACGGAGCGAGCATGGAATCCAGTCCAGGTTAGGCCCGGGCTTCGCGATAGTTCAGTGAAACGGTACTCATTGTCTAGTAAAGTGATTGGGAATCAGTAAGCTACTATAAAGGGGGTTATCACTGTCGCCGGTACCACATTTCATGATTGTAACACGCCACGATGACGGATACGGACGATTATCGAAGCACCAACGTGCGTAGCAACGCCTAAGGTTATATGAAACTCACCTTTTGGAGGAAAATCGTCCCGTCTGGTGGTCAAATATTGACGAATGTCGACTCCGGGGCGTAACTAGCCCTCGGGTCCGTCTGTGACGCCTTTCCGTCGCGCCAAACTGCAAGTTTGTAACGAAATCACGCTATAATATTTCCAACAAGGACACGATCTCACAAGGCTATTCACGACACTTGAGAACACTTACGGTTATCGAGAAAACAGCTCGCTGGAGCAATCGGCTCCCAACAACTCGGGGGGCCCGATGCGGCCCACGCGGTCCAATTAGTATGCCGGTACGTCAATCGGGCTGGTTAGAGAGGAAGAATTACAATTTAACTTTAATAAGCGAGGCGTCTTGCCACGCGTTCTCTTTTACTTCTTTCTTTTTCTTAAATCTCGGGTTGCCAGCCTTCCAATCGCAACTCCCCGGGCGTCCGAGCGAACGCCAATGATCGCCGAGTCTAAGTGTGACAAAAATGTATCGTTCCTCACACGAGGGCTTGGACAGCTGAAACGAAAATAACACAAACCTCCTTGGCTGTCGCATTGTCGAGTTTATTAGTAACGAAAGCTATTTATGCCCGCTCCTTCAGCGGTCAGGGTAATCGGAATTAACAACCTGGCAACACCGAACCACAGACTAAACACACCGGACAAAGGCAGGTGCGCACAGATACGACGAGAATGTAACAACGCGTTATAGGTTGGCCAACATTAGGAATAATATCGGGCCAACAAAAAGAAAGAAAAGGAACGCAATATCCTAGGTGTGACAAATTATATATTACACCCCCTTAACCAGGAGAATTTTACGAGGAAAGATAACTGAAAGAGTAAAATTCCGGCTCGCCCTCGAGCTGCAAATCAGCACTCGGTCAGGACTAACCCTAAATCAAACAAGAATTAAAACTAGACGAAATCCAAGTATTCCCGGCCCGGAATCACAAGGTCTGCAGCACCTTGGCATCAACAGAATCCGCGTGGCCGACGCTGGAAACGATTGCGTCTAGGCCTGCGGCACTACAGAGAGAGAGACACACAACAAAACGGTAGCAATGGCCACAACTAACTATATGTAATCGACAGCACATGTCAATCAGTCTTGTGGAAATAAGACCACACTTACTTCACGGCGACTTGGTACATTGCCGAGTCCCAGTTAAGGGAAAGGGGAGAGAAGAGGAAAAAAAAAAGGGAAAAAAAAAAGAAAAAAAAAAGGAGACCCATCACGCAGGCGCAGCTGAAGCGGTGAGGGTCAGCTGACGTCGTCAGACAGCGTTCGAAGACACCGGTTTGCAGTCCTTGATATGCCACTTCCCCAGCCGTTTACCGTTTTCATCTTCCAATTCGTACACTAAACGGGACACTTTTCGTATGACGCGGCACTTCTCATACTTGGGAGCCAATTTGGCCGCAAAATACTTGCTGGCCTTACTTTGTTTAAAGGTACGTTTCCAAACTTCGTCTCCAACTTCGAATTCGATGTCACGGCGCTTATCGTTGTAGTACTTGATGTTGCGATCGTGAGATTTCTGTAACAGCTCTCTCACGGTGGGATAGACATCTCTTAAGGTATTGATTTTATTCAGGTAATCACGTCTAGATGAAAAAACAATTTCGTCGACCTCCTCTGGTTCACCATAGATTGTACCATCGGGAACCGCCTCCCGTCCGTGTACTAGTAGGAACGGGGTGTAAGAAGTAGAATCGTTCACCGAAGTATTCACTGCAAACTGAATACGCGAAATGTTGGAATCCCACATGCGGTGGTCTGACTCAATGAACGTGGAAATGGCTGTTACGAGGGTCCCTGTTCGGGCGCCATGTAATTAGTAGTTTTCGTTTGGTAGAATAAAAAGGAAACTCTAGTCCTGTGGTAAATATTTATATATTTAAAGAAAGTTAACGGAGGTTATAATATAGGTGTTTTAATACCAAACTTAAATTAGGGTAGGGTTGTTGATGACGTTTTGGTCGATTGCGCTAGTTTACAAGTGTAGGAATTAAGCTTAGCTGGTCTCCGGGCGGTGCTCCTCAATGTCCCTCGGACGCAGGGCGCTAGCTCGGTTGATCTAGGCGGCCTGGCTACGAAGTGGCCCCGACCAAACACCTCCTGGAATTGGCCAGTATGATAATACGGGTTACACTACAGGCTGTGGGGAGCATGACTGTCCGGGACGGAGCGAGCATGGAATCCAGTCCAGGTTAGGCCCGGGCTTCGCGATAGTTCAGTGAAACGGTACTCATTGTCTAGTAAAGTGATTGGGAATCAGTAAGCTACTATAAAGGGGGTTATCACTGTCGCCGGTACCACATTTCATGATTGTAACACGCCACGATGACGGATACGGACGATTATCGAAGCACCAACGTGCGTAGCAACGCCTAAGGTTATATGAAACTCACCTTTTGGAGGAAAATCGTCCCGTCTGGTGGTCAAATATTGACGAATGTCGACTCCGGGGCGTAACTAGCCCTCGGGTCCGTCTGTGACGCCTTTCCGTCGCGCCAAACTGCAAGTTTGTAACGAAATCACGCTATAATATTTCCAACAAGGACACGATCTCACAAGGCTATTCACGACACTTGAGAACACTTACGGTTATCGAGAAAACAGCTCGCTGGAGCAATCGGCTCCCAACAACTCGGGGGGCCCGATGCGGCCCACGCGGTCCAATTAGTATGCCGGTACGTCAATCGGGCTGGTTAGAGAGGAAGAATTACAATTTAACTTTAATAAGCGAGGCGTCTTGCCACGCGTTCTCTTTTACTTCTTTCTTTTTCTTAAATCTCGGGTTGCCAGCCTTCCAATCGCAACTCCCCGGGCGTCCGAGCGAACGCCAATGATCGCCGAGTCTAAGTGTGACAAAAATGTATCGTTCCTCACACGAGGGCTTGGACAGCTGAAACGAAAATAACACAAACCTCCTTGGCTGTCGCATTGTCGAGTTTATTAGTAACGAAAGCTATTTATGCCCGCTCCTTCAGCGGTCAGGGTAATCGGAATTAACAACCTGGCAACACCGAACCACAGACTAAACACACCGGACAAAGGCAGGTGCGCACAGATACGACGAGAATGTAACAACGCGTTATAGGTTGGCCAACATTAGGAATAATATCGGGCCAACAAAAAGAAAGAAAAGGAACGCAATATCCTAGGTGTGACAAATTATATATTACAATTTGTATAAATTTATTCTTATCTTCAATCACTAAGACATCTACTTTCTTGATTAAATCAAAATTGACACAATCTGGTAAGCCTAACACTGGTTGAATGGGCATATCCACAACACAAAATCGAATACAGCCCTTTTTCCCTCTTACCATACAATTCAAATCAATACTTCCTACGGTTTTGAATTTTTGTCCATTATACACTACCAACACCGTAGGTTCACCTAGTTTGCCTTTATCCAGCCTGAGCTTATCAAATAGGTTGAGTGGTAATGTATTACAGTCCGCACCTGAATCTAGTTTGAAATTGATTTCCACCCCTTCAACATTAATTACTTGATACCATTGTAATCTATTGCAACTACTTACGGAGTCCACCACAAATTCTTCTGAACTGTCACTGTCATTTGTACACTCCTTCATGCCATCCACTTTTTTGTGATGCTGCTGTGGTCTCTCTTCTTTCTTTTTGTGCCTACACATAACTGCGAAATGATTATAAATGTTGCATACTGCACATCTTCTTCCATAAGCTGGGCATCTTCTTGGATCATGCTTTTTTCCACATTTATTGCAACTGTAACTCGTATTTTCTTTTCTGTAACGCGGACTTTCCTTGACAAGATCCACCGTCTGTATTTTTTCTTCCAACTCCCGCATATTTTTCTTACTATACTCAGCAGCTTTGCATAAGTCCACTGCTATGTCTAAGGTCAAATCACGTTCTCTTAACAACCTCTCTTTTATGCCTCCGTCTCTCAACCCAATTACCAGCATGTCTCGTACCATCCGGTCTTCCTCCTTAAAACTGCACACTTTAGCTGCATTTTTCAATCTCAATACGAACCGTTCTACTGGTTCATCGTGTTCCTGTTTTATACTGTAAAATCTGTAACTATTTACTACCGTGTTTGTTTGGTTACTAAAATGGCCATCAATCTTTTCCAACAACTCTGACCATTTTAATGTAGAACTGTCGTTCATTCCATTATAAATGTCTAAAATCTCTTCTCCCGCGCACGTTAAGAAAATGGCCACCTTTTTCTCATCCTTTTCTTCTTCTAGATCCGTCGCCTGTACATACAAATTGAATAGTTGCTTATATTTTCTCCACGCCTCTGCGTCTTCTATTTTAAAGCCCTTAGGTGGCTGTAACCCCAAGTTACTTTTGTCTGACATTTTATATTTAATTCCTCAATGTCCTCAACTCAATCCACAAAGGTATTTTCTTGACTGAAACTAGGCTGCCACTTAAGGTTTTATCTTCTTTTCACCTGACACCATGTTGCATATAATGTTTATATGCAATGGGACTTGGAACAGGACTTATTAGTAATATAAATAAAAGACTCTCTTAAGGTGATGTTATGTATTCCTTGGACGCCATGTGCAATCGCCGTCTTGCGACCGCTGCCACAGAGTGTATAACATATGTCAATACAAGTTCAAGTTCACAATACATACGGTGCAGTCAAAACTAAATTCGTTTGCTGTTTTGTCTATCTACATTATCTACATATCGGATTGATTAAGTTTTTTACGACATTTCGCTTGATCATTGGACTTCGATATTACCGCATATCACGACGACCCTCGCTTACGTATATTGAACAAAGTTTCGCACCGGGACTTACAAGGTGATTTACTATCGTCACAGGCCTTTACGTCTATTACAGACGATTTAAGCATTGCTGTGTAGACATCGTTTTTGGTGACTGTGAAGACAGATACGAGACCGGCGTTACAATTAATGCAGAGCAAATGTAAGTTTTTGATGAGTCCATTTATCATTTATATTTGTAACTTTCAAATATTATGATAAATTGACTCATCAAAAACTTACATTTGCTCTGCATTCATCAGTATTCAGTCAAAACTCGCGCAACGTAAAAAGTAAATAGATACACTAGCTTTCACAATAATCTAGAGACACAGCTATAAGACGGAAAGAGACAGAAAACACAGGCTTTTATCCATAGACTATAATTGAACGAATGAAATGAATGTAATACTTGGTAGAATTACAGTTTTACACATTGGCAACACCATAGTTTTTTGGGTACATATATTTTATGCTAGGGCATAAATATACGTCACGTCATTAGTGTGGTAGCTAAGTAACGTAAAAATTGACACATACATAAGGTTATACGGCGGAACGTAAATATATGGCCGATTAGTGTACTAGACGGGCTGGATGCATATACACAAACAAAAAAAAAATTTGCTAGATACAGCCTGATAATCCATGTATGGACGCGGATTATTGGGCTGTACATTATTTTGGCCGTGCATTATTATGGCTGTACATTAACCGACACCGGTAATTTGACGTCACAAGCGTAATTTAGTGACGAGAAACATAATCCGCGCGAAATCGATTCGTCAACATCGACTAGCACGCGGCAGTTGTAATAATTTTGTATCGATTCAAAATATCGATAAGAACCGACAGAGAAATGAAAAATAGTCTTAAAAGTTTTAGTTTTTTTTACAGTATTTTTAGAGAACTCGTCTAGACTTTTAGTATGTTCACTCCCTAAGCATCTTGAACAAATTTCTGAAGGGGTTGCTTACGTTCCTGCTTGCTTCGGAACGAGAGTGGGAATGGCGCAAGGCGTTTCCCGCGGTCCTAACTTTATGTGTAAAGGCCCGATTAGAACACGGCACACCGATTCACACCGATGCTGTGCACCGCCACCCCCGCCCCGCCACGCCGCGCCGCGCTCCTGTCGCCGTCAGTCATAAACATGGTATAACAACACAGGTACTCGACTCGCGAACCACGTGACTGACACGAGCCTACGTCATCAAACGGCATTTAACAGCATGATGACGTAGGCTTGTGTCAGTCACGTGGTTAGCGAGTCTCGGAAGAGTGTACCTGTGTTGTTATACCATGGTCATAAACGAAAACAGTCGGCTATCAACATTAGAAGCGGGAGGTTGTATGCATGGCGAAGTCAGCATTGGATATTATAGTTCGTCTTCGTTGTGAAAAGAAGTAAGTACATACCTTTAACTTTATTCGTGTGACCACAACCAATTTACTCGTACTTATTTGTCACTCAATTATATTACGCAAGTTATTAGGTAGGTATAGGTGATTTTTTTTAATTTAATATATCGATAAGGACCGACAGAGGTAATGATAATTAGTACTTAACCAATAAATTGTGTAAAATTTGTCAGCACCTATAGCCGCTGCAGTTATTCCCTGTAAACTTGTATCATTTTTTTTAACACGCTTTTATTAGGTCGACCGTAAGTATGTATGTATGTAATGGAATCTTGCAAGTTAAATTTGACCCACTTTCTGGTGACCGATTAAGCTGAAATTTTGGGTAAGTATAAGTACGAGTATAGTTTGGATGACAGTTCAATATTATGGTACCATCGAGCTGATCTGATGATGGAGACAGAAGGTGGCCATGGGAATTCAGTACTTAACCGACGTAACCCCGTTGAGTTTGGGCTCGTTAGAATCGGTTGACGGTATACAGAAAAGTACAGTCGGCAAAAAAAGTGTGTACCAAAAATAAATTTTTTGACAGAAACTTATTATGATTCCGTAGTCGACAAGGAACCCTTATAGTTTCGCCATGTCCGTCTTTCCGTCTGCGGCTTACCTCAGTTACCCTTACTACTAGAAAGCTGTAATTCGGCATGGGTATATAAATCAATCACGCCGACAAAATGGAAGCACATTTTGACAAAAAGATTTTAGGAACCTCCCCTACACGTTAAGTGGGGATGTATTTTTTTTCTCGTTAAATCCATGGTATGGGGAATCGTAAAATAGCTTGTTCAAAAATGTTATGACTTTCTAAAAACCATTTTTCAACTCAGTGGGCCATTTGTGTGATTTTGTTAGAGTCATATGTGTCCCCACCCCCTGCTGGCTAAATGGCTGCTACTGGGAATGTGAAGAAAATCGTGGCAGTAGTACAGTCAGCTGCAATAAAAAGTACCCCCCTGTATACAAAATATGTATGCAGGGAGGGGGGGGGTCCATTTTCTCTGCAGCTGACCGTAGTTACATATAATGAATTTAAAAGAAATACTATCACGGCTACGTAGACATTACTAGTTACCGATTAATAATCGACCAACTTAAAATGTACTTGAAAAGGCCAACTTTCGTACAAATTCGGCCGACGCAACTGCAGCATTTGCTTGGCGCATGTCGATGTAACAAATACAGACAGGTAACTACGAAACCCTACACTGCGCTTGGCCCCACACGCAGTTGGCCGGTTTTTTATATATTCTTTGTTGCAGACCATGGAAAAATCAAAGAAATCCCGCGAAGAAATATTAGAAGCAAAGAGGAAAGCGAGCAAAGAGCGGTATATGAAGATAAAAGGTAATCCAATCTTGAATGAGATGCGAAAGAAAAAAGACAAAGAAAATTATTTAAAAAACAAAAAATATGTAAAAATAAACGAAAGAAGTGTACAAGAGCAAATCAATCAGAGAGAAAAATGGCGCTCACGTTCTAATAAATATAATGAGAAGAAGAAGAAGGAAAAACAAGTTCTAGAAGTCAATATGGACGAAAATATTAAAGAGCCTGAAGCTGCTGAGGCTGAGGAAACTCTAGGGGAAGCTGAACCTTTAGAGTTGGATTCCAAAGAAAAACAACCAAAAGTAAAAAAATTGTCTAATGTTAAGGTTGATGTTATATGGCTTTAAAATTATAATAAAGTCTAATATTACATTAGTAGTGGTACGCAGGTACAATAAAAGTCTGAAAGTGAGATTTAATAATTTATTATAAAATAATGAATGTTAGATTAAGGCGCTGTAGGTTCATGGTCTTCTCTCCCTCTCACTGAGCATAAGCTTGAGCGAGATGGAAGTGCGTGCTCGGAAGCGCGGATATCATGTTTTTTCATTTTCATTTTTTGGCCGTTTAAATAAATAAAAATGTAGACACTGATTTCCCTCAAACATAATATTGCCGATTTTTAGAAGCAATTTTAATATTTATAGCTTTTGAGCATAATTTGTTACGAACGAATTCGTGATTTTTTTCTATCGAGCGAAATTTGCTTAATCATGTTTCGAAGCACTGATTTCCCTGCAGAAAAGCCTCAAGATTACTATTCGTATTTTTTTGAAACCATATTATTATAAACAGACGCATTATATTGTTTCAAAAACTCTGTTCGCTTAACTTCGCTGAACCTACGGCGCCTTAAGTTACCAGATACCTTAATAATTTGTTTTGTTTGAAAATGATTGTTACTCTTATTAAAATGTTGATTTGATTAGATAATATAGATTATGCGCTACTTCACACTAGGTCGTAAGCAGCGCGGCAGCAGCCGCGACAGCAGTAGATGCGTTCTTATTACAACCACAGAAGGAAGTCTGCCGCTACTGTCGCGCTGCCTTGCGACCTAGAGCGAAGGAGCCCGACGGAGGACGCCGAACATCCACTGGCGCTCTCTTTAGGAGGATTGTGATTTGTAATAAGCGAATCAATTTCTGTATAATCCATCAGTGATCAGTTGTAGTCCTACTGATTCCCCAACTTTTGGTATTTGTCACATAGCTTCCTTTTGCTTATTTTTTGCTTCATCATCTAAACGGCAAATGGTGGCCAATTTTTTCATTGCAGTGAAAAGTAAGGAATATCACATAAATTAAATATCGGCGAATGAGTAGAACTCCAAATAATCACTTGTGATTATTGAGAAATTAATTGGTTTCTTAAAAACATAACACTCCACTGGACTGAACGGTCAGCGCCCTCTTAAGATAGAAATAAATTAATCGACTTAACCTCGTACGACGATTCATTTCTTGCTATCTTAACCTACTGAACTCGGTTAAAAATTAAAACGAAATGGTGATTTATACTATGACATTTTCTATTTTGGTTTCATTTCTGAGCGACTATCGAGTAGTATTAATAATTTCATTTGTATCAGATCTGTTTATAAGTTTGAGTTAGGTACATCTTTAATTAATGTGTGTTAATTTTTAGAGGGAACGCAGATCTCAATTATAATTAAAACCTAAATGACAGCCATCAGAGAACGATTCCAAAATAAATAATATGATAAAAAAAGTGGTTTATTTTTCATAGTGAAATCCTGCTGTGTTCTAAAGGACACAATTTTTTGCCAACCAACTAAGCACATGCAATCATGTGTTATTGTCACATAGTTCTGTGGTTATTGTCCCTCGAACACAATTAACTTGTTGTAAATCTGTCTTTTTGTTGATACAAATTTCATATGCTTGGTTAAATATCGAAGACGTAAGTCAACGTACGTGTTTGCGATTGCTTTCATTAGGTTGACTAAATGGTTTTCTGTCGGCGATTAGTCAAATTGATGTATAGCAATAGAGCTGAAAATATTGCTGTTGATGAAATAACGTAAGACCTTATTTGTTATTTGGGACTTGCTTACTGAGGGGTTAATGCAAAAAAAAAATGATCTGTTAATTATATCTCTGATTTCTAATTCGGCAACTTTACATATTTGTATGGTATCTTTAGAAGGATATGCAAGCCCACCTTTATCCTTTCTAGTTATAAAATCATATGTATGACAAGTTCGAGATTCTTGTAATGACAAAGCATTGTTACAAAGCATTGTTACATTCATTACATTTAATTGTTTTGCCAAGTGCTCGTATTACATAGCCAGCGATGTATGTTATAATTTGGTCGGTAAACTCTGTCATTTTCGGCATCGCGGAACAAAAATCATCAAAATCTCGTAAGCTACTCATATTTAGTTCTATATTTTCGACGTCATCAGTAAGGGTGCCACGTGTTGTAGTACTATTGATTATTTTTACCGCTGAAGAACAGTTAAGTACTTAAATGTGTTCTAAGTCTACGCAATTTCCAGTGTCACTGTTTTTTATTTCAACATGACACAGCAGTTTTTTATAAAAAGATTGAAACTGTTTTCATGTGGGATTATTGTTACATCCGCCATGGGCCCGTATATTGCAAAAAAAATACTCTAGGTGGTCTTGGCTGAATCGGTACATAGACATAAACTTAATTTTTTCTTGTTCAACTAAGTGGTTAAATAATATTTTCGTACTTTTAATACACACTAACAGACCAACGAATCCAGTTTTTCTACCTCTTTTCAGCAAAGAATCTTTTTGTAATGTTTGCAGTTTCTTTATGTAAATTTCCGCTTTCGTTAAAAGTTCCATTACTTGAGTTTTGTTTTTTAAATTTAATGGCTGCTTATAACCTTGCTGTTTTAAAGTTCTTGAGTTGAGGACATCAAATAAGTCGTTGAAAATGCGTATGAATTCTGCTGTAGCCGATGACTTTCCGAAATCTGCAATTTTCAAATTCTCCCTACAGAAATCCAAAGAAATGGCAACACTTTTACTCAGAAGTTGAGTTGCTAACTTGACTTTCATTTTCTGATTATGGAAACTGATATGTTGCTTCCGTACTTTGTTAGCTAAATGAAAGTGTTCTGAATTTTGAAGTTTGTGTAAATTTTCAAGATGCGACCAAGAGATCACATTACCATTTCCATCAACAATATTACCATAGCCCTGAAGACAGTTCCTTATCAATTTAATCATATGACAGGCGTCTAAGAAAATTGCGATTGGCTCTTTGGTCACTGGATGGTCAAAGGTGGTTTTCATGCCGTCATAGAATAAGATTATTGTGACATAATGGACCCGGAGACTCTATACATCTCTCGGGAAATGTGTGCCCAGGTATTGTCTGTTTTCATTGTTTTGTATTAATGTCATGTAATGTTAAAGATTGTAAGCTCGGACATGTTAAAGAGACCTTGAGGCCTACTTACAAAATCAATTTTTGAATTTTGAATTGAATTGGGTTCTAAATTGCACCCCAACATTTTAGCCATTGACAAATTTGATGGGCATCCGTCGAATGTCAAGCCAACTACTGTAATTGCCGATTCGCTTAAATGTCTCAGACATTGTAATATTAATTCTGCTTTTTGTTTTCCGTTTGCTCCATCTATTAAAAAATATCCGACAGGAACCTGAAAAAAAAACTTTCTTAGGTCAGCACCATCATCTATATTTACTAAATTATAAAATGACTGGGTGACTGACTGACTGATATATCAACGCGCAGCCCTGGCGCAGCCACATGTCATGAATTCATGATTTTTTTGGAACTTGAAAGGAGGTTGTTCAGTTTCATTATAGGAACCGAGTAAAGTATTCTATAATAGTAGTTTATGCAATCGTTATATAATGTATGCTTTTTCAGTCGAGTACCACGTTTAGGCCACGAAGCTTACTGAGTGGCCTAATTAAGGTACGAGACTTAAAAAGCTAATTATACTAACTATTGTATACAATACTTTTTCTACGAGTCAACGGAAATAATAATTTCTGGATTAAACAAACTTGGTGTCTATTGAAAAACGCCTTGCTGAAACGAAGTGCAGTTAAACACTTTTTTATTTTTGCGCGTTGATGTCTTATAGAAATCGAGCGTCGTGATTGATGAGATCATCGATTGAGTCGCCCGTCCACGAGCTCCTCCAGGAGCTCGTGGACCCCCAGGAGAAAAAAGTATGTGATTTTAGTTTCGTGTACGAAATCTTAATTCAAAGATTAAATTCGACGAGTAGGAAAAGAATATAATAGAAAAGGCAAGACAAAAAGTAAAAAATAAAGAAAGACGAAGGAAGACAAAGTTATGTTACCTTCCAATTTGCGTTTATACCAGTGACCATAAATACTAAGGCCTCTTTTGCTTCAGGGACTTCGTCCGTGTCCATTGTGTCCAAGCCTCCCCCAAAATCTACGGATCCTTGGAATTTTTTGCCGTCCCATTCAATTTTCCTTCTTATGGCAATCTCGTCCATCATTAGACAGCAATACAGGGGACTTTTCTTTATTTTTGGCATCAATTTCAAAGCTTCCAATGATTCGGTGGTGAAGCCAGGATTACCGTCAATCACTTTGTACCAATTCCGGATAGTGACAGGATGCGGCAAGCTTAAATTGAAAACCTTTCTAACGTAGTTATATGCTTTGGTCGAATAATAGTGTAACGTTAATGCAAAACTCCGTAGTGCTGGTGAGTATATTGATGTTGTGACTGATCCCTTTGTATTCTTCATTTGTCTAGAATAAAGTTCTTTAGATTTGTTGTTTTTAAGGTGTCAGCTTGTTCGTCACTGATCAAGGTATTCTTTTTTAAGCACCCCAGTAATGCCACTAAGGTAAGTATTTTTTTTGCTTTTCGACGGTTTTGTTCCTTTAGGCATTTAATTTGTTTGTCTTTCTGTTTTATCATTTGCCTTGCATTGTTCAATTGCTTCAATATTTTTTTCTTCTTTGGCGTATGTATTGGAATCTCGCCTAACGTGGCTGGTTCATCAATATTCTATAAAACACGTTGAAATATAATATCCGATACAAAAGTGAAGTTGACAAACACAATTTTTAAAACAAAATGTCTTCTGATAATGTATGGATCACTTACCTTATCGAGCTTTCTCTTCCTGCACGTGTTGTTTTTGGAGTCCTTCTCTGGAGCAATCTTCTCCAGAGAAGGACTCCAAAAACCTTTTATCTGTAGCACAAATTGTATTCAATTAATTTTACAACTCACACATACACACACACAGACACACATACACACACACACACACACACATGCACGCACGCAGTTACATTTTAAAAATAATATTCATCCTTATGTAAAGTGTACCTTTTCATCATTTCGTATCGTTAATACATCAATAGTCGGATAAGCTGTACTGATTACTCGTTTGTACTTTGATGGGCCCGTAAAGGTGTCTTCGTGGAAATGTATGGAACAAATCCGGCTGTATTTTGTAGGAAACCATTTAATACGACCCGTTGCTTCAATCCATTTATTTTTAACATGCGGATCATTCGGAAAACTGAAACAAAATTGCAATTTAGAAGTAACCATAACCTGTTTGTTAATAATATTGATTTCCACTACGGACATCATATACCTACAACATTTCAAAATAACCCTCCTCTCCTTCGGCAATCAGTCAATAACACTGAAAATTCTATAGTTTTTAAACAGTCTAAACCTGAAGTTATAAAGCTCTTACTTTAAAAATGTCTTGCTCTCTATACAACCTTCGAACCCCCTTTTAACCCTCTAAGGGGATGAATACATGCATACAAACATACAGGTCAAACTGAGAACCTCCTTTCTTTTTGAATTCGGTTAACAATGCCTTATTGCTCTCTATACGAACTTCGAAACCCCTTTTAACACTCTTAGGATGAATGAAAAAAAATACGCTGAAATCTGTTTTGTAGTCTTTTAATAAACAGTCTAAGACCAAAGTTAAAAATATCTTACTTTAAAAATTACTTTTCTCTCCATACAAACTTTGAACCCCCTTTAAGGGATGGATAAAAAAACACTCTGAAATCAGTTTTGTAGTCTTTTTACATACCTACAGGCTAAGACCGAAGTCACAAATCTCTTACTATAGTATTTTCTTGCTTTCCATATAAACCTTGAATCCCGTTTTAACCCTCTTAAGGGTGGAATTTTTCGAAACCGCTAAAAGCACTTTTTTATTCTAATAAGTAATCCTTCTACAACGTTTCAAGTCTAGCTTATAAAATTAGTTTCCCCCATACAAACTTTTCACATCTTTTTTACCCCCCTGGGGGTGGATTTTTCCAAAGCGCTTTAAGGTTTTTATTTTGTATTTAAATAAGTAATCTCTCTACAAAGTTTCAAGCTTCTAGCTCAAAAAATGAAATTTCTCCCATAATAACTTTGCACTCCTGTTTAACCCCCTTAGGGGTGGTATTTCCTAGTTTCAAGTCTCTAGCTCAAAAAATAAAGTTTCCCCCATACAAACTTTGCACCCTTATTTGACCCCCTCAGTGGATGAATTTTTATAACAACGCTAAATAATTTGTTTTGTTTTTTAGTAAGAAACCTCCATACAAAGATTCGAGTCTTTAACTTTCCAAATAAACGATTTTCATACAACGGTTCGACCCCTATTTCACCCCCTTAAGGGTTGAATTTCGAAAAATCCGTTCTTAGAACATGTATATGTTCCAAATTTCATGCTTATATCTTTAGCGGTTTAGGCCGTGCGCTGTCTGTCAATCGGTCAGGAACGCAAGAGTAGATAATAATATAAAAACGTAATTTTCATTTATCTGCTTTTATAATCGATTTAACCGAGTAAGAAAATCACAGTGTACAGCACACTGGTACAGCACTAGTGACAGAAAAATTAATAAATCGACCGACTCGACAATTTGAATAGCCTATTTATACATCGCTGGTTTTGAACGCACTTCAAGTGTGTCTCGTCAAACTAAAGCCGCAATGGAAAACTAGAGTTGGACATAATCTATTTTGATGAAAATTATACAGAGCAATAAATAAATTGTTTTTTTAATTAATAACAGGTATTTTAGGACAAATAGTACTTACCTATGATAGGAAATACCACGATTAACAGCTTCACCTTTTTTGGTGGTGTTTGAACAGCTCAGTATCGAACAACGAGTCATTTTGTGATTATAACCTGACGTCGCACGCGTTCCGAGGTCGGGAGAGAACCACAGATTACTAATATGTAGCTGAGCGGACTGAAGTTCGCGGCGAGGGCGAGCAAGGAAGTCCATCGGACTTACTTTTGTCACGCGAAGTACATACACTCTTTCCTTCTATCTTGATATAGTTCTGTGGAAAAAAAATGATAAAAATGATTAAAAAAAAAATACAACCGAATTGAGAAAAAAAGGTGGTCCTTTTTTTGAAGTCGGTTAAAAACAGCACGTCAACGGGCTCTACAGACCATACAATTATCACTTCTGATTTGTCAGCCCCAATTTCTAAGAAATTGTGGCAATTTAAGGATACCATTTAGTAAAAATAATATTGCCATACCAAAGCTGCCAACCATAAGCAATGATTGTGATATCTTATGGGGTGTCATGATTTGTCAGCCCCAATTCGTCAGAAGCTGACTAATTGCTATCGTTTGGATGCATGTTGCGCTGCTGATCCAACCGTCAAACGAGTTGTCCTGACTATTATTGCTAGGTCTAACCATTCGCTTTTATTTATATTTTGTTTATTGTTAATGTTTTTGTTTATTTTATGTGACTGTATACATTCCTGTATATACTTGTTATTTATTGGTTGTCTTTAGTTCTGCATGTTTGTGTTTTTCTTGTATAAATCCGTTTCATTTTGCATATGTGCATGTTTGCTTTTCTGATTGCATGTATAAGTCGGGCGGCTATATGCCGACTCGCCTGCGGCTCGCTCTTTGCCTCGTGCTGGCGCAATGACGGGCGGCCGGGGCGGGGCAAGGGGCGTGGCCTGCGTGCCGCAGGGCGCGTTGTTGGTTTATCACCGCGAGAAAAGTGTGGTGCCGATCGCGCGCCCGGCGGCATGTTTTGATTGTTAATTTTAAGGTAGTAGTTAGTTTTTGTGTATATTTTTGTAGTTTTAGGTTTCCTTTTATGTTTGCATGTTTGTATTAGGTTCTTTGTGTTAATGTTTTTTATATTTTGTGTGTTTTATACCACAATGTTGTTAGAGGCAATGTTGCTAGTTGAGGGCCCCTTCGGGGCCCAACTTGAGAAGCAATGTTTTAGATAATAAAAAAATTGTCCTGACTAATTGCATGAAAATCACAATTTGGACCATGGAATTGGCATGATCTGCCAAATGTTTTTTTTCTCCCAAATTTCATTCAAATAAATTTAAACGAAAATTTAAAAATATATACTAAAGAATATTGTTTTAATATTTTAAACTGTAATTTTGTAATTTTTTTTAAACCGGTGTTTGCAACTACAATTTCATTCGGTGTGGCCAGTTGATGGGGCATCCACATTAATCGATTTTACCCCAATTTGTCAGCCCAATTCATCAGAATCTAAAGAAAGAAAGAAGGCATTTATTCACTACGCAAAAGACACACAGAGACAAAGGGAGTACAAAAACAATACAATTTACACATAATGTGTGTCTTCGCGGCAGTGAATCGGTCGCTGTCTCAGCATTATGCCTCTGACTAATTGCTATCGTGTGGATGCATGTTGCGCTGCCGATCCAACCTTCAAACGAGTTTTCCGACTAATTGCATGAAAATCACAATTTGGACCATGGAATTGGCATGATCTGCCAAATTTTTTTTTCTCACAAATTTCATTCAAATAAATTTAAACGAAAATTAAAAAATATATCCTAAAGAATATTGTTTTAATATTTTACACTGTAATTTTGTCAATTTTGTGCAATCTTGCAGTCCGCTTCGCAGGACCGTTTGAATGCGGCCATTTTCACTTTCTTACTGTTAACTGGCCGCACTGAATGAAATTGTAGTTGCAGTTGTTACGTCTGCATGTTGGTCTGACAAATTGGGGTAAAATCACATAATGTGGATACCCCATGACAGTAAGAAAGCGAACATTGCCGCATTCAAACGGTCCTGCGAAGCGGACTGCAAGATTGTTACTAACCGATGAGATAGGGCGAGACAGCACGTCTATCATGTGATGGCCATGACATACTCTCGATTTTTGTGTGCTGCACGCTATCCCGCGACGGCGCGCGAGCTCTCTCGATTTTTCTCGCGCTATCCGTCTCTCTTATTCGTGCAGATTGTTACATCTGCACGTCTAGTATGGGACGGCCGCGACATACTCTCGATTTTTATCGCACTGTACCTCTTGTTCTAATAAGAGAGAGACGGATAGTGCGAGTAAAATCGAGAGCTTGCGCGCCGTCGCGTGCTAACCGTGCTGTACGCTACACTCAATATTTTTAAACACTACTGTGAATAAATGTATATACTATTCGTTTATTGTTTCATTCCTTTGCATAGTAACTATTACTTAGCTTTTCAAAACCTGAATAGGTCGCACAGGGTCTCGTCTAAAAATATGCTGAGCTAGGCTAATATGCAGCTTCTCTCGGCGGTGCCCGCCTTGTCGGGGCGGGGGGGCTTAGTAACCGTGGACTGGTCACCCACGGTGAAGCTAAGAGGCACCCAAGCCGGGCTGTTTGGGCTGCGGGTTGGCCCGAGGAGGGCGCTCCTAGCGGGCTTGGCTAAGCCCGCTTAGGATGCGTAGGGGAGGGACCGTAGAGGAAGAGGAGTACCGGTTCGCCGTTCCCCCTATCTTCTGCGGCCGCTAACTACTTCTAGAACTCTTTTATAATGTTTGGTATTATGATTTTTATTTTATGGCTCTGCGGCGCTACCACGAACTTCGAAAGTCGAAGTTCGTATACATGCATCCCTGTCACTCGAGTAAGGGAGTGTGATAGAGATGGAAATAACCGAACTTCGAATCGAAGTTCGTGGTAGCGCCGCTGGCGGCAGGGGCACGAATTGCTCGATTTTCCGATGACGTGATTGGCCGTCTTTGGCGGTGATCATTTACTTTAAAAACAAAGTTTTAACCGACTTCAATTTAGTACTGCGCCATGCCACGAGAACATTTCCACATTTCTTTTCCAATTTACCACATGAACTGATTTCATGTGGTAAATTTAAAAAAACCGAATCGCTGTATGTGGGCCGATAATATTTGAGGACTCCCGTCGATTCCACAAGGATCACCTTTGGCACTTAATTAGTTTCTATTTCAACGGAATCTTATCAGAATCTGTGATATCGATTTGTACTTGAGGAATTCCATAAGTCATCTGTGCTTTCATCATCAATTCCACTCCACCAAATTTATGATTTCCGGGTGTAAATGCAAGAGTTATAACAGAAAATACTAAAATCACTATACGCGTGCCTAATATAATTGAGGAGTTCCCTCAATTCCTCATGGATCCCATCATCCAACTGAATTTTTGAAAAGAATGGGACCCACCTGGAAGCATATACTTACAAAAAAAAAAAAATACGAATCGGCTCATCAATGACGGAGTTCTGAGGTAACAAACATTGAAAAAAAAAATATGATAAAAATGATCGGCTTATGTAGCTCTCATTTACCAATTGTTTTGTATGAGTCCTATTGCCATGATTGTAGAATAATTTAATATGATTTCTTTTCGTTTTTGTCGTCCTTGCCTGGCCTATCTGGCTAGAAGGATTTGGATATGGCTTTGAAATAAAACAGAACACATTGTATTTCATTTTTATTACAAAAATGTTATTAAAAAATCATATTCGACTCAGCTTAATTAGTTATAAACCTACATTTTAATTGCTACTGCTAGGTCTCCTTACAAGCTACTTATTTAATTTAATCATATTTTACATGGATGTTGAAATACTGGCAGTGGAAAAATACAAATTCTATTTTATGTTACAAAATTGGTTAGAGACGTGATACATTGCTTCTTTATTACTTTACGGAAGTCCAATATTAAAAGTTCAAAATGATTGGCATTGCATTTCAGAGTTTTGAGGCAGTTCCACTATATCCAATAGCTCACAGATTACCCACTGTCCTGTCCACCCTACTTCAGATACAGGTTTCATGTGCAAGAGGGGTTCACCTTCAAGCAATACTAAATTAAAGTTTCCTCAACAAATGTTTTGCCTACACATAATTCATAAACACGTAAGTTTAGTTAAAATAGTACCTATGTATTAATTTATTATCAATAAAAAATCACAAACATATGCAGTGTTATTCATTATTAAAGGCAAATAATTTCCCGCTAAATCTATTTACACATTGCACGCTATTGAAATTTTATTAATAATGTCAATAATAATAGTAGTATGCACCTTATGAAGTCTTGTTGCATTCCAACTTCAGAACGCTGATGATTTCAATATTTTGATACAATTCAAATTACATTTCCGTATTAACATTCAGATTAACCAACATCCATAAATATACCGCGCCGCTGCGCATTAGGGAGGTTGTGCACTAAGAGACTAAGACGAAGACAAGGTGCCTTTTCGCACGAAGTATGCAGCGTGCCTTCGGAGCCGTGATCATAATTCGTCTTTTTAACGCTGTAACCCTTCTTTAATTCTTCATCACGTGTCATCATGTCTGATCTCGACTTCGACGGCCACCTGCATACTGTCATTTTGGTCCTACACGATCCTGAGCGGCTACCGCGAAACAAAACGGTTTTCGTACCTGTCCCTATCTCCCTCACTGTCGCCGTTTGCGTTTCGCGGTAGCAACTCTGTGCACAGCCGCCACTACCCTTCAAGACCGATTTGTTTACTTAGGCCATGATCTAATTAGCTACTTACAAGTATACATATACCACTAAAGAGTGATGGCTGTAATGGTTAAGCGTGTTGTGACTCAAAGCGCACCATGTCAACAGTGTATTTCGCGATTCCGCGTCGACTCAACACTTGTTCCTTATACTCGTATAACTTGAGCCTTACATTCTTATAGCTTAAACGAAGGCCAGTGACGCAGTGGTTATTACTACAAGTTGTTACTAACCGTTGCGAATACCAGACCTGCCGTGTGATCCTTCTAAGCGACATCGAAGTAAATGGTAGGTATGCCTCCTCCCGAGATTCACCATGAGAAAACGTTAGCGTAGAAGAATTACACGTTATCAAAATATAACAACTAGTTAACATGCATAAGGTCTATATGGTAAGTCCGACTGGTTAAATGCCCCCGTGGTCGACGCCGGCCCAATTTAGCATTCGTTATCGGTATCCATTATGCCATCACTCTTTTTAACACAATTTCATTAACACGGTCACATCCCAACATTAAATCACAACGTCCTATTTGCACGTTACTTTTCCTAATATCGTATATATCAATTCAATTCATTTCTAACATACTCTCCGTTTCATAAAAGTGGCAAATTTTGCAATACAAGTGTGTAATTTTGCCACACCGAATCATATTGGGCTCGTAACACTTGCATTACACCATTTGAGGCTTTTAGGACAGACAATCGTACCTACCGAGTAACGTGTGTAAATGCCTTGGACTAGGGGTGTGCTTTTCCGTAACAAACCATGATCTTGAAGACATGAGATCTACTGTTATCAACACAACCTTATTATAATTTTGCACCTCAATTCAATCACTTAAAATACTACTGGAATTTTTTTTTAGCAAAACTTCAGTTCTGTAAAAGCACATTTATGAAAGTTTTCTTTTCTCTATTGCCTGGAAGACTTGATGTTGAATCTAGTCACTGTTATTTAATGATTGTAAGGGTTCATTAAATTTAATGCCGCCTTAAGCTACTGCCAGTTTCTATCTTGGCCTTAGAGCATATGATACATGCTCTAAGATCTTGGCAAATTAAAAGTAAACTTCAAGGATATTAAAGGGACACCAGCTCTAATAAACAATAGGGTATTTGACAACAGTGAAAATTTATTGTTTTTTAATTAGCAGCAGATAAATTATGAAAATACTCGGAAAGTATCAATATTTCATTTATGTTTGCCATTATAAGATTATTAAATTCATAAAAACTAATAACAAGGACGTTGTTTGATTGGGTTTGTGACGTCACAAGCAAGTAATCCTTGCAAATTCAATACTAACGGAGAGCTTTTGACGTTTCATAAAAAGAAGCTGATTTTAATTTTATCAAATACCGTATTGTCACGAACGAAACGTTTGTGGGAAATTTCCAACATAACACGTTCACTACCAGCAACCCGCCAGGCGGGTTCTCTGGTCACTGATAGCTTTCGCTACTAATCGGAAAACATGGTAACAGCTAAGCGCGTTGTAAAGATTGGCAGTGGGAATCCATCATTTTACCGCAAATAGTTTCATCGATTATCGTTTCCCATATAACTATTCGCAGAATTTTATCATCACTTAGGAATCAGTCATCGGACTTCGTTAGATCGCTCGAATTACCTTTTACACGAGAATCAAGTCATCGAATTTTACTTTATTATTTTATTTGTGCATCGACATAGTCGTTCATCGAATCGCCTTTACTATAAAATGTATGTATGTAAGCACTTTACACAATAACAGGTTTAAGAATATACATGTCACACAATAGATCAAAGTACAAAGGCGAACTTATCCCTATGAGGGATCTCTGCCAGCTAACCTTAATTATTATTATTTTCGGTTTAACAGTTTCAGTTCCCAAATTTTTTATATTTTCTTATAAGGATTATAATACTAATATAGTAGATTAGGTCAGGGCAGCTAGAAAAAGGCGAAGGCCCGCACCGCAGTAAAAAAAAACAACACATAACCGTATCAATGGTATTCAGATTCAGATTTTTATTCATAATATTATTTGTAGGTTAGGTTAGGGTTAGCTTGTGTTCCTTAGAGCGGAAATAGGCACCCCGCGAAGCGGGGTGACGTCGACACGCTGCGGTTAGGTTAGGTTTAGGGTAGGTTAAAATGCCAAACCAACCAACAATACCAACTGTGAACCGTGTTTCGATAAATTTATACTATAAACATCGAATTATTCTATGACAGGTAAATTCGATGAATCGTTACACTACGATTTGAGACAAATTCGAAACGATTAACGATGAAATGTTGTTTGATTGAGTAAAAAACAATGTATTGATGATTATATGATTAGGAAAAAAAACGTAAAGTATGCAACTCGTGGAATAGTTTTCGGCGACATGAAAATCGACGTAATACATTTCGATAAAATGATAAGACACCCATTGGCAGTATATATGCTGCGCATGTCGAAATAACATGTTTTCAATAATATTTGCATGAAAGTGACTGGCAGTTAAGAGTTTCATACCGACATTCACATAGCGCGTGTTCGTTATACGTCGCAAATATCAGGGACTAGGACAACAGCTGGGCTAGTCGACATACAAACATCCATATCTCTCTAGATAGATGATTTACCGTGAAGGACAAATGCCACCGACCAGAAAATTAGCACACCCTACCTATTTCATAAGATTTCGCCTGGAATGACTTATAGATAGCTGATTCACATGATTAGCTTGCGTTTATTGACAAACTTATTGTTTTTCTCGTACAAGAAACACTTAACAAAGAACAAACACAAAAACGTCACATACAGAGGCGACATTCAATAGTCTTAATTAATCAGGGAGATAATAGTATTGTATGAAAACGAGTCATTTCTAAGCCAAGCCTTGTTAGGAGTTGGGATTGGTTAAATCCCTGTGCTAGAGGCTTACAGAGGAGTCGTTTGCCAACCAAAAACCTTCCACCATGGTTCTCTTATTGGCCTTTACAACAATAAAGCGTTCTGCCGCAAGTTAATAATCACGTCAGTTTTTCCATGACACAACCTCAGTTTCAAAGTTAATTGAACGTTGTTGATAAAGACCTTAGAGTTGCATGATTGAAGGTCGCAACTAAATCTGTATAGTGCCACTTAATCGTCCCAGTACACATCGCCTAGACATTATTCTAGTAAATGTTTACCGTTGGAACAATACATTTTGGCACTATATTGCTTAAACCCTGACTAGAGCTGCCAGTGTCAACTGTCTTATGTATAGAATAGTAGAAAATAAATGTAATAGCGGTGGGAACTTACTTAATACCCGCTACGGTGCGCGCTACTGTACCGAGACTTTAGTCCATGCGTTGACGACGACTTCTACGGTTCCTGGCAATATTGCTCGAGTGTTTACGAGGAAATTTGTGAACAACTGTAGAAGTCGTAGCACAATGAAAATAACCACTTCCTAAAACTAGTGTAGTCACTTTGAGAAATAACACACGCGTGGGGCCCATTGCACGAAGCCACCAGTTTCATCCGACAACACTGGTCACTGGCCAGTAGTTATTGGCATTGAGCGTCTCAGTGTTGCCAGTGAAAGTTACATGTACAAGTGTGATATTTCAGAAAGTATCAGATTACCAAAACTACTATCTCATTTGAACATACATACCTATTTTAAAAGTGTCAATACAGTAGCAGAAATGTTTTTGTACTCACGATGTGGCCGCAACACAGCCTCTTACAAACTATTATGGGAACATTTCATTACTCGTATTGCCTACGTTTGAACACTATTATTTATATCATAGTACCATTAGTAAAAGTTTCACGTACCTACTCACTATCTAATATCGAAGTTCGGTCAGTTACATGTGAGCTTTCAAATTCCCCTTAAAACTAGACTAATATACAGTGTAAGATATGTAACAAGTGTCCGTCCACAAGGAAACGGCCAACTCATACCTAATAAAGACATTCAACGGCTGATCAAAAATTCAGCACTCACACGCTCAACTTAATTACTACAATTCGAATTTGACGTAATTTTAACGTTAATGGAACAGAACGATCACTGGAGAGACTACGCTAGACTACCTACCATTGACCCCGCAGATAGATCACAATCGGTTGGTCGCCGCGGCGCAGGAGTGGGAGTGGGAGTGGGCGTGGCCGCGCGAGTGCGAGCGGAGCGCAGCGGGCTCTAGATGAGCGCGACTCGGTTGACGAGCGGCGTTTTCCGCCGGCTGGTGTGCGCCTGCGTCGTCACTGGCTGGTAGATGTAGCTCGTCTTCGCCCTCTTTGCGGAATGAACTGTTAACAAAATAGGAATGACGACTAAGATTTTTTTATGATGTCATTCGAACCAGTTTTCGGAGAGGAACAAATGTTTGTATGGGAGCAACTACAATGAAAGAACATAAATACCGTAAAATTTGAGACAAAGATTGACGTCGCTGGCGGCAGCGCAAAACGCTTCATACTGATAGACACACAAGTATGACGTCACAATTGTACAAAGTGGTTGTACCCTCGTATGGAAAATCCGGTAAATTGTTGTCCCGGTCGCGAAATACTGCGTTTAAGTACATAGTTGTCATACAATTTTGTTTCTATAAAAGCGTAAGGATTCTATTGGCAACTTTAAATTTACTAGAGGACAATAAAAAAAATGCATAATTTTTCTAAACTTTCAAGGTTATATCTTTTTATGATTTTAATTATATTTTATAACTTAAACTTTATTAAGATAATTTGATGGTTTACTATCCATTTAGCATCACTACGTTATCAATTTGAACATGAGACATCATGCCTATTATACCAGATTACATTACTTAATTACACGATAATGATCGTAACAACAATGCCATTAGTTAAGAGTGCAAGTGCACCTATGTTAGAGCAACCGTAGGGCTTTTCGGTTGGTTTACAAAAAAATAATGAGGAATTCATGTTCTAATCATGATGATCTGTCTGGTTTTATCCCTGTTGAGCTAAAACCATTGAATAAATAATAGTGCTGACGTACTTATGGTCCGCTGACTTAGAAAACCGATGTTTGACAGCTAGAAAACCAAAGCCAAAGCGCCGAGAGGGACAGGCCTGCTAAAATGAAAAGGGCAATAATAGTGTCAATACTTAGAGGACTTACTTGTGTAGTTTTCTGTGACTGATAGATCCAACTTCATGGGTTTTGTTACATCAATATCAATTTCTTCATAGGATTGATCCAAGACCTGAAACAAAATGAATAAGGTCTTTAGTTTTTAAGTTTAATTATTTCCAGTATCCCTAATATGGGTTGTTGTTACCACTCCTACCTAAACCTAGCGAGCCAGGCCAGAGGGCTATATTACACGGACAGTGGGGGGTTGCGATCGTCTTTAAAAATAAAGGGTAGCACCCACAAAGGCGTGACGCTGCGGCACTGTGCGTTCCGTAGGAAATCCCAGAGCCGTCCGTGAATGGCCCATCGGGGGGTTTTTAGTTGGTGCGAGTCCGACGTAAACTCCACGCGATCTCCGCGGTGTGGAGGTATCTATAATGCTGGGGCCACACAAACGAGAAATGCCATTAATTATCGCGATAATGGACGTTAAAGGTACGGTCGAGGTCATAAATACGTTTACACTTTTGCACCTTATTGCCTTGTAATAAGGTGCAAAAGTGTAAACATATTTATGACCTCGACTGTACAGCCGCACTACGATTATCGCGATAATGAATGGAATTTCTCGTTAGTGTGGCCCCAGCATAAGGGATTTAGTTAAAAGGTTTGGGTGGTTACCTCGATATCGCTGAGCTCTTCGGAGTCGGGGTCGGCGATGTACTCGGCGAGCGCGCCGGGCCGCGCGGCCAGCAGCCGGTACGTGCCGCCCACCATGCCCGTGCCCGACACCTCCTCCACCTCCAGCTCCTGGTCCGACACCTCCTGCAACACATTTACATTTGCTTACCTATGGATCCTTATAATAATCCGCATCCACTTGTTTCTTTTTAACCCATGCGTAAAGAGAGAGATACGTGGCCGCGGCACGCAATCGCACCGAATAAAACCTACACACCGGTTGCAAAAGTAGCTACTCGCTTTTGTTAAGTTTGATTTTAGTACGGTCGACCTCGCAAGGGGCTTAAAACCTTTGTACAGTCGCCATCAGATATATCGGAGCGGCCAAGGTGCTCACAAATATCGGAACACGTCTGTAATTCCTCGACAGTAGATACGTTTTCAGTTAGGTATTTGTGAGCACTTTGGCCGCTCCGATATATCTGATACAGCACGGTACCAGGGTGTTCAGCTACTTATGAATTCGCCTGTACATGACTCATCTGCTCTGCGATTTCGCGTCATGCTCCACTGGAGCTTCCTTCGTTCTAGCACTTGACAGAATAAAAAACCCTCGCCAGATGTTACTGCAGAACACCTGCTTCATAATAAACCAGTATCAGTTCAAAGTCACTATTAAGGGGGATATACGCACCTGCTCAATACTAATAGTCCTAGCTCAATGTCAGAACACACACCTGGTCCATCACCGCCCTTCGCTGGCCAAGGTCACTAAGAGAATACACACCTGCTCAATAATGGACTCCTCCTCGTCGACCTCGGCCTTGACCTCGGGGTCGAACTCGACGTCCGCGTCCAGCTCTGCGTCGGCGTCCACATCCGCATCATCGTCTTCAGCGTCTCCCGCCGCGCCACTGTATTTCATCTCCCCTCGTTCTAACGCTTCTAAACTTTCTGCAATATCAAATACAAACATTTACAAAGATGCTTTCTATTGAACCATAGAACAGTGTTCTTAACTTCGTAAAAAACAAAGACTAGGGCTTAACTTTGTGCAAAATGTGCGAGTGAGCACTATCATGGACGAAAAAATGAAGAGGACTATTTAACAAAACAGCGCCCGCCTTCTATGAACTCCTAAAACTTCCTATAGATGGCGTTGCGTGTACACATATGCGGTCTCTGGTTTACGATACAAGTACTAGGAAGTAACCGATATCAATAAAGCCTCTCATTCATATGGGAATGGGACATATGTCCTCAGCTACATGTCGGCAGCGACGCCAGACGACATTAAATCCTGTTGTCTTAACGTGATTACATTTGTATGTATTATAATCTACTTGAATGGTGTCAAGGTTAAATGGCCTATTGGTATGAACGTGGGCGATTTCAATTGGTGAGTATACGGGAACGATCCTGGTTAAAGATCCGAGCATAATTAACTTATACTGAACCATAATGCTCGGTAATATATATGAAGTAATTGTGTACTTTTAGCTTGTTCGAATAAACGCGGCATAATTTAATAATATGACATCATGAGCGCCTACGTTTTTGTTGTCTTGTTTAAGAAAGTAATACGAACCTGGATAAACCATCGCCTTTTTAATAGCTTGAGGATCCTTTCGTGACCATTTCTGAACTTCTTCATCCATTTTCCCTACTTTTGATGGGTTCATCGCCCATAAACAACCTTTTCTTTGACTCCCATTCGTCGATGGCTTTTCAATTTTCTCAAAACATTTATTTAAACTAAGATTGTGACGTACGGAATTTTTCCAACCGTTTGGTGCCGTTTTGAAATAAGGGAAATGTTGACTGAAAAGAAAACAAATACAATTAGCTCTGCTTTGGCATATCATCATAAGTCTATTAATGATGGCTATACCTGCCACTAGATTGCAATTGTGTAATTGTTGGGCAGTATTCATCCTTGTACAATTGAAATTTTTTTTTTGCGTTCTAAGGTTATAAATCGTACGGGAATAAAAGCCAAATGACAGATGAGACCGTATTATTGCAATGTGACGGCAGGTATAACTTTCAACTGTGTCTCCTGCAACTTACCACATAAAGTTATAGATTTCTGAGACCGGTAAACTCCCAGTTCTTGAGTTTTTCAACGCCATCGCTATCAAACAAGAGTAAGAGTACGCGGGTTTGGGGAACTCTCCGGCGCCGGTGGTGTGTTTGGCTGTGGTATTTACAAACTTCGCTTGGCTAGCATCCACTGTGAACGCTCCGTTTACCGAAGTCTTGATTATTTGCCTATTATTGTTCAACGACGAATTGTCAATTAGTATTGTCGCTTGACTCTTGTTACCATTTGCTAAAATTGTCCTAGATTGCTGTGCGTCTAATATATGAATATTACCGGAAATAATAGTTTTAGTTCCTAATTGTTGCGCTACTTTTTGGCTTGTGTTCAGGATTGAACAGTTTTTGTTATTAACTTTGATTAGTTCCTGGCCTGCCTTTATCCTGACGGTCTGGTTTTGTGGTAGTGCGGTCTTCAGTTTGCTAGTGTCCAAGTCCTTCAATAAATCTTTCACAACATGCTTGTCCTGTTTTCGCACATAGATAACCATTTGTGTTGCTTCTTCTAGGGGTTTCTTAACAACAGGGGTGTCTTCCGGCTCGACTTTAGTAACTTTAATTGTGTTTGGTGAAAATGTTAGATGACTCTTCTGCTCTTTAGGACTAGGGGCCGATGTATTGCTATTTGAATCACTGCTGGCAGCTGAAGTTAGTAATAGATTCGACGCTTCTTCCTTAACGATGCTCTTTATTGGAGTCTCTGCGAACGTGGATGGCATAACAGAATTTGGATTCACCATTACGGCATTTGCTTCAGAACCATATAGGTCTAAGTTGTGAACAAAACTTGAAGAGTTGTTGAGCCATATCGCAGAATTGTCGGTATCCATATCTAATAGAGGAGGCAGTTCAGAGAAATTAAGTCCCAGCGAATCCTGAAAAGAAGAAAATATTTTTTTTTTAATGCTTGACCCGAAATACTAAACATACTTATATTTTATAAGATTCATGACTTTGTACTTTACTAACCGGAAAATCCGTTATACTGCTTAGATCCGTGGCCATCTCATTTTTGATGTCCATATCCAGCATATCCTGGAGTGAGTCTGTGATGTATAAGTCCATTTCTGAGCACCCCTGAAACAATCAATGATCGACATTTGAAATACGTTACAGTATTACCGAATACCTATGAATTGAAAAAAACTTATTTTTTTATTAAATCTCTACGATTAGAATTTGGATGCTGAGCCAATCCTCGAAAAAATGTTTGTATATATGAAATATCTATACATATAAACAAATAGTAATAATTTACAACGGGAGAATCATAGATACAAAATTAATTAATTAAAAGACTAACAATAATAATCATACTATTATACCTACGGACACAGCCGTGTACTCAAGTTACGTTATTATAGCAGGCAGAATATTTCAAATAGTAATTTTTTTTACGTTTATGTAAGGAATACATTCATTGAGGAACATTTTCGCGCCATTTTGTGTACCGCAGATGGCGGGCGGCGGGCGGCGGGCGCGTGCAGTGAAACGGGACGGGAACCACGGCACAATGAAGTACTACGCAAGTAGTAGTGTAAATAAACCTGTTCTGCCTTGTGGTATGCCGTATCGTATGCGCTACCATAACCATAGCACTGTGGCGAAAATGAAAACTGTAATTCGCATTAAACAACATTTTACCAATATATTTTGTATAGTTGAATTGCCATCTTGGAAATTTTATTTAAACGACCATTTTGTTAAATGTTCTAAACTATCCTTGTCTTAGTCACTTCAATTAACTCTAATATAACCGCGCAATGACTGTATACGCGAAAACAAGAACGCTGACAATCATTTTAGATTTCAGTACATTATTCTAGCAATGTAAAGGCATTCCGTGTTGTGTGGTTGTTTTTTTTTGACAGACCTATACCAACCCATGCCTCGTTGTCGGGCGAGGGACCGGACTGGATCGCTGGCACGAGCATAAAAAACGTTCCGAAGGCTTCCAAGATTTGGGACGATAGTTTTTGTAGAACTTTTACTCGCCATGCACGGGCCGCGACTATAAATAAACTTGTTCTGGCGTACCGCGACCCATTACGTTATTACTCATTAACTTCCATCTTCCGGTAACATTAGGTAACAGAAAATAGTATAGCTTGTTGACGAGTAACAACTTAGCAAACAGGTACTTGGTTACTTGATATCATAATCATACGTACACCTTGTCTGCATGCCTGTCTTATACTTTAACGCGATACGAAAATGTTTTTGTGAGTCTACATTTCGTGCCATACTATAAGTATTATATCAATTTGTTTTTGTGTAGTGTCATGCCTACATAACCATGATTAATTAAATATCTTAAATTAATTTAATCTGCTTCAGACTCTTCAGAGTTCAGGCCGTAGTTTCAACTTTTAAGGAGATATGAAAAAAAAATCCAAGCACCGAACGAGAAGCAAGGAGAGTGCAATGGCAGATAAGAAAAACGTAACGATTTATTTAACCTATCGGATAGGCTTACTGCCTTGATAACATATTTCGGTGGTGGTGCGTGTTATACCTACATATCTTTCAACAAAATAAGCCATTTAATATTTAGTTAATAGCAACAAATGTGATAAGTCTGAAAATTTTATTTTAATGTAAATAATCACGTATCTACCTACACTACTCCTATCAAAAGCCATTGTAAATTATTAGCACAAACAGTTTCCCGCCGACTTGATAAATTGGTTAAATACGCGAGAAAGAGAGCACAACTAGTAGGGTGGAAGAAAGAGACGCCGACTGCGGGTTGGACAAGGGTGAATCGACCCCTTATGACAACAGCCGACGAGGCGCGCTCACTGAACTTCCACATATCCCACAGATTTACGGTGGAAATAAATTATATTATTAAACTAGTAGGTAATAAAAGCTCACTCGATGTCAAAGACCACCTACGCAAAGTTAGCTTCTTCAATTACAACCACAAAATTAATTTTCAAACTGACATGTCTAGACTAACCGACAATCCATCTTTTTGTCCTAATTCGTCTGTGATTATTCAGTTGTAATATTTCACGAGTTGAACAAAAGTACACGCATTTTTCGTAGCCGAGTCGTGCCTCAGAGGGCCATGAACTCAGTCTTTATTACCTCTAGAGTTCATCTTGCTCACGTGAGATTACCTATTTCAAGTCTCATAGTCGAACCAGGAAGTCTTTTTTATATTCCTCTTACATTTATGAAATGTACTTGAAGTCATAAATAGCACAATAAGAGAAAGGATATTCATTTCAAAAGCTCCCAAGTCAATCAAAAATTACCCTATGTGCGACGCTAAAGCTTTGAGCACTGCAATCCTGCTAGGTCCCGAAGGCTAAGTAGTTGTGAGGCATGTTTTCAGTTCTGAATACAGCAGAAGTGTGGGATTATAGGGGCTCGTGGAGGCGCCGCGAGGGGCCCGCGTCGGCGGCGCCGTGTCCTCGAACCTGACCGCGCGCGCTCGCCTTGAACTCGGAGTGCCCGCCTCTTGCCGGCGAGCACTCGGAAAAATCGACGCCCGAGAAAAATATCATCCGAAGTCAAGCGCGGAAACGTTTCACGTTAGTGTAGATGTACCTCTAGACAGGGAGTCATGTAGGAAAGGCAGAATCCTATTGCGATGGTAAAAGTAAATAGGTATTTATTTACCGAAAGATAATAATTATGTTTGTTTAGCTGCTTATTATGAATATTAGCTGAATCTATAAATAAAATGTTGATTCGAAGGGTATTTATAAAGTAGCGCGTTCGTATTGATGTCAAAATTAATTTTGTAACTTTAATGTTTTTCGCTTTCTCATATTAAAAGTTAATATCAGAGTTTAAGCTACAACGTATTGAAGAATCTTAGTGATATAAGTAAAAAAGAAAATGTCCAGATTGTCATTTTTGGACCTTGCATATCGGAGGACTACAAATTTCCATAACACCCGCCCTATGCGCGCGCAATATTCAGGGGTTCTGTATCGATTTGATGCGCGGCGCCATCCCCTCGGTTTCAATTTCTCTTTTCGAAACCAAGGGAGAAAAGTAAACTTAAGTATCACATTTTTCATTCTAAATATATTTTCCGAACGGAAAATTAAGAATGTTTTAAAACAAATACGTACATCGGCATCTATTTGCGTTTTTATTCAAGAAACGTTGAATGTTCACGGATTCGCGGCGCTCCAACGATTATGACGACGGTCGGGTCAACGGCCTTTCTGTAAATTAGTAACTCGACGTTCTACTATTGTTGCATTGAACGTATTTTTACTGAACAAACCATATTTCCTTAAATTTCATTGTATACTAGGTATATTTGAAATTTGGACGCCTTTTTTATTATTTTGTATAAACATCTCCCTACTATTTTGCCCAAGGGAGATCTAGGTACTGTTCACGATATCCCCCACCTAGGTCTTATTGTTTGCGCATTGAACGTTTTGGTTTTTCATGAAGCGCCATTATACCTAGGTAGACTAGTCCGCGTGGAACTAGTTTACATATCGTAGCTCTATAAAAACTTTTACCCTCCATTTCAAGATTTCCGGGATAAAAAGACCGCGTTGCACTCCCGGAGCGCAGGCAGAAGTGAAACTTAAATATTAACGTTGTGCATTTTTGATATTTTGAAATGGTTAGGGAATAATTTTGCACGAATTGCTTTAATTATCAGTATAAAAAAATATTTTTTTCCGCATCACAAAAAGTGCACAGCGCCGGTAAAGAAGTTTTCACTTCAAAAGCTATCCTATGCTTCCCGGGACCCCAACTCTCCATACCAAATTTCATCTAAATCGGTTTATGTGTGATGCTGATGAGGTAACAGACACACACTTTCGCATTTATGAGTATGGATTTTCAAGTGGGTCGTGTCAGCACCTTCTTCCTTCATGCCAAATGTAATTCTATCAGGTCTCCTTCAGGGTAAGGCAGGGCCCGGGGCTATATCTCGAGACGAAAGCGGAGGAGTTGAAGACTTTTTGGATATTATTTATTCAGTCATTAGTCATTATCCTATGTACGCATTTTTTTTCCAGGTTACCTAGCATCTAAACATTAAGCCCTACCCACTACTACCTATCTTCTAAACATTAAGATCTATCATTTTCAGAATAATGATCTACACAGCAATCGTCCAAACACGGAAATAGATAATGTAGGTATGTTAATTAAATTGTGAGAAACATTTGCAGACAATCGGCAACAGGTAGCAGACGAATATCTATTTTCTTATTCTTTGACAGTTCCAATAATAGCAGAAAGCGGAATCGTGGAATTACTTAATAAATAAGATAGAGAGATGGTAAGGGTATTGCCAAAGTTTTATATACTAAATACTATATTATGAAGAGGTGAAGTTTGTGAGTTTGTATATCTTTTTATTAAGTTTGTAGGTATATAGCGTGTAATCTCCGGTGATAATAATCGGATTTCAAAAATTCTTTCACCAATTAGTGATGGATGGAGGACCTTATTGTATCCCGTACTTCGCTTGTTCTGAGTGATACGCGGGCAGTCCGTGCGACTAGCTAGATTCTTGGGGACCAAAGGGAACCAAATAAGGCAACCTCAGATTTGAATGGAAAAGTTTCGGATAATTTTAAAATATAGAAACTCAGTCGTACAACTTTAGCAACAGTCGATTGCAAGCGAACCAGAGGACTGGTACAAGGCTATATCATTCTAACAAAGGAAAGCACTCACAGCTTCTCAGCAAAAACTACACGGCCATTAGCTTCACCGAAAACATTAAAAAGAATCTGATGAAAAAATACGCGTTCGGTGGGTGGAGGGTCTTTAGAAAAGTGATGGGATCTTTCATGAATTTGAAAAAAGCCTATGATTGGCATTAAATTTCACACTACTTTACGTCAATGCACGCAAAATCGCCAGTCTATCTATCGGCGGTGAAACCTTTCAAATTGTCAGGTAAGGTGCACTATAAAAAAACGCCAGTTAAAACCGCCAGTGTAACCTTATTCAACAGATTTTTTTTTAGTAAAACTAGCCGACGTTCAAATTAAGCTAGTAAAATTTCCAGTGCCGTAACGTCAAACAAATGCGTATTAAATTGGAGCTAATTTTGCTTATTATTTCTTAAAAGGCTGGTGTCTGGTATATACTAGATAGATAAGCCTGTTGGAATCGTGATATGGACGCCATGCCACTGCTTAGTTGCTTCAAAGAATATTGCAGGAATTGAACAGAAATAGAAAGTTGTTCGAGTGCTTCCTCCGGGAGCTTTGCGTAGGCCATTCCGGCTAATGATATTCATTCCAGAGGCTACTTTTCATGATAGAAAGAGGTCTACCCCTTTAAATGAAGCAAATACCTACTTACCTACTGTAAAAAAAATCGCTCCAGAGATTTATTATCGCCGAATAATCTCTATCTCTCTCCTAGGACTTAACTTTCTTCTTCGATTAACTACTCATACATTTTTATTAATCGACAGTCTTATACAAATCGAACTAGCACCACAGTAAGCTACATACGGCTGTTGTACATACATTTGATATATATAATTATTAACATTTAAATACACCAGTTCTCGACGCTCAAATCAGCGCATAAAGTGGCAAGATAAAATGCCTGGTATTGAGGCTCTGAGTAATGCGGTGGTGTGGCCACCTCGTGCGCATGGATGGCAAAATACTGCCTAAAGCAACACCTACGGAGACCGGGGGGTCAGTACCTGCGGCATAAAGACGTCCTCAAACGCCACCTGACCGCCTGCGGTATACTGAGTGATCGCTGGGAGGAAAGTGCACAACGTCGTTCGGAGTGGCGCTCTACTATTCACAGAAAAATAGACGGAGCAGCGGCGTCTAGAAGACCTGGAAGCTAAGCGGCATATCCGAAAGACGCGGCCAAAACTTACACCTATTATTAAGCTGGACAATTTCATTGCGCACCGTGTGACCGCATTTTTAAAACAAAATTTGTTTTTGCGAGCCACATTAGAGCGTTCCATAATCGAAATATATAAATATTTAATTGACGGAGTCGCTGTCGCCGGAGACGACGAGGAGGGCTATATATATATATATACGAGCTTCTGCCCGCGACTCTGTCCGCGTGGACCTCGTTTATATCGTAGCTCCACACACAACTTTCACCCCCAATTTCACCTCCTTAGGGGGTGATTTCTGGGATGAAAACTATCCAATGTCCTTCCCCGGGACTCAGCGGTGAAGAGGTACCTAACAGACTGACAGACACACTTTCGCATTTATAATATTAGTATGGATATCGGGATTTGCAGGCACAGCTAATCAATACTTTACTAATCCATACTAATATTATAAATGCGAAAGTGTGTCTGTCTGTCTGTCTGTCTGTCTGTTACCTCTTCAAGCTTAAACCGCTGAACCGATTGCGATGAAATTTGGTATGGAGATAGTTTGAATCCCGGGGAAGGACATAGGATAGTTTTTATCCCGGAAATCATCCCCTAAGGGGGTGAAATGGGGGGGTGAAAGTTAGTATGGAGCTGCGATATAAACGAGTTCCACGCGGACGGAGTCGCGGGCAGATGCTAGTAATCTATAAGTACTAGGTTAATATTATAAAGAGGAAAATTCTGTGAGATTATAGATTTGTAAGTTTGCATATTATGAGTAATGTTCGCAACCACTGGACCGATTTAAAAAAAATCTTTTACTTCTGTATAGATTGGACTTTCTGGGTGGACATCAGGCTATATTTTATCCCGCCGGGTGCGCCCGAGTTATTAGAAATACTTGGGCGAAGCCACGGGGGCAGCTAGTCTATCTATACTAAAGAAAAGTATGTGATATTGTAGCTTAGTGAGTTTGTATGTATTAGGGTGTAATATCCGGTACCACTCGACAGATTTCAAGAAATATGTCACGTGTGTGTCTGGGGGCACGGGAGTGCCCCCGCCAAGTCGAGCAAAACAGCCCCACGGCCGTACCATCCTTTTCTCGAAGCAGTTCAGGCCATTTTTGACCCCCCAATAACTGCGTTGTGGATAAAACTAGAAGCCTGCATTTTCATTAACCATGCACAAATTGTATAAACACGATATATTTCAAATTTCATTCAATTTGAACCAGTGGTTAAAGATTTATAACTAGTCAAAGTTTTTTAATTTTTCACTCACTGACTGACTCACCGACCATCAAAAGTCTAAGACACTTCTAGCAGACATAGAAGCTTCAAATTTAGAATACAATTAGCGTTTAGTGTATAAATCAAGGGAACACTAAAAAAAATTGCAATTTAAGTCCAGTTTTCTAGATACTGCATAAATAACTTTGTATAATCGCATATAAACATATAGGATTACAAAGTTATATTTGCAGTGAATGGGACAAAAAAAAAATCAAGAATGGGACATATTGATAACACAATAACCCACAAAAAGAAGTGAGATCCCATAGAAACATGCCATGCAAAAAAGATGCCAAGTCTCGAAACTCTTCCACCGTAAAAAGTTGTGAGATATTTCGTAGTAGGTACCAAGTCTCAGGCATTCTTATTATTCTTTATTTGCTGCACACAATAGTTACTACATAGTTTTAGGTATGCAAAAATCCATAAATGCAGTAAAGTTGTGTGATTGCCAAGTTGCAGAATTTTATTTAGCTAGC